>JAPDVR010000003.1:33146115-33746115 GCA_026230005.1 Gila orcuttii
GCGCCTGGACACGACGACAACGCAGTCCTGAAGTGTTAACTAGTCTCTCTACTGCAGTCGTGAAGGCCTCCTTCCCTTACCTTTACCTCTGTACAGATAAAACGTTGTCGGGATAATTCCGGTTCACGTGGCTATGCGGATGCAATAAAAAATTCTGTATTATAACATTTTCAAGGCTTATACCTTGGAACCTATTTCATGGTTTGCTTTCTAGAGCCATCAGGCACTGTTTTGTGCAAATGAGCGGCTGGATCGCATTAAGGGTTTTCTGTTAGAACGGTGTCGTGTTAACCAATGATCGTTGTGACGGAAGTGAATAAATCAAAACTAACTTTAGCTAGACAATAACTTTATTCTAGAGCTGCAGTAAAGCCAAAACAATCTCTGTTACTTTAATGTCCCATTATCACTGTAAAGCTGCTTTGAAACAATCTATATTGTTAAAAGCGCTATATAAATGAAGGTGACTTGACTAGACTTAGGTGACATGCAGGCGTTCTCTATCAGCAAAACGTGCCTAGAGTTCGGTTTAACATATTCTCATGTGATCCTGAGACCCCGGCCGGGCTATGTCCCCAAAGTTCCGATGACCCCATTTAGGGATCAAGTGGTGAACTTCCTTTGGAATGAGGCAGACCCAGCCTTGTCGTTGCTATGTTGCAGTATCATTTGTTCACACGACTTCTTTAAATTACTTGCTTTAAACAACCGTCACACGCAACTTGAAAAAATAAATGGTTGAATCGTGGTCAGTAGACGAGGTGCAGACGTTCCTCTCGTTGCTAGCCGATGATGTCACGGCAGTAGGTGGCGCAACTATAGCAATCAGTCCATAATCCCACCCACTTTGAAGCGGTACTAACTGCAGTGCAAAAGCTAACCGAGTCATAACGAGCTGAGCCGTACCACGCAGTGGAAAAGCCAAGCGAGCCGAGCCATCCTGAACCACACAGTGGAAAAGCGGCATTAGTTTCTAAATCGGTTTATGAATCTCTCCATGTATTTTGAGTAATTAGTCCATTTGTTTGTTTCCTTTCTGAATAGCTCTTTATCCTATTACAGTCCCTCTCTCTTGGTCTCATGCACTCACACTCCCTCTTCTCCCCTGCACCCCTCGCTTGTCACCAGCAGTTCAATTAACTGCTCAGGCATTAGCTCACAGACACTTGGCTGGTTGTTAATTTAAATCAGCCGTCACATTATACTTGCCTCATATTCATCACCTTCTCATAACCTTGTCATTCCTGACAAACTTCCTTCCCCTACATCTCTGCCTCTCTATTTTAGTCTGCATCATGGCCCTCCCAACCAGTAGTTAACACTGTGGCAACATTAAAGAGCTCATGAGGAATGTTTGGGGGAGAAAAAATCTTTCATGTTGGTGTGATTTGGGGAGACATTTACCCAGGAACGAATTTGTGAGACGGAATATTCTGAAAAGCAGCGGTCGGAGGTTCGGGTTGAATGAATAGTTCTTCCAATTTTTCATCATCGGACTCGTGCTCGCATTGATATGGTAAAATCGATGTCATTGTTCATTACTGTCTTTAGTTTACGGTGTAGGAAGCCTCAGGACACGCAGAGCTGACGTTGTTATGGCAATGGGCGTTTTTGTTATCGATGCGCGCGCTTTACGGTAGTACACAGTAAACCAATCACAACAGACTGAGCTGTCTGGCCAATCAGAGCAGAGTAGCTCGTGGAAAGGAGAGATTGATTCATCTGACGAGTCGTTTGAGAATCATTGAAAATGTGGTGATGTGCAAATGTATATTACAAGGAAATTAAACAGTTTTTTGACCTTTGATGCATGACTAACGAACGCTTATCATATCACGTCAAACCGTGTAAATTTTACTTTGTTCTCAAATTGTTAATGTTAACAACATCAGCATTGCGTGACTACATTTAATGCCCTTCCGATATTATCCTTGTTTTCGCATGGGTCCGGTTGCAGTCTCTTTTTTTTTCTGTTGCCGCTCCAAAGTCTTTTGCATTTTACAACGGGTGAATCTCCATGTGGCGAGCAGGATGAGGCCAAGGGACATGAAAGAATGGCGCGAGGCCGGTGGCATGAGTGATAATGAACGTCACCTGTGAGACGCACCGGTCTCGCATCTCTCACGGAAGAGCGGAAGCATAAAAGGAGGAGCGACGACGCTGAAGATAGAGAGAGGAACAGGCCTGATTTTATGTTGTGTTTTGTTTCTGTTTTGTGTGGCCAGCTGTCGTCCGTGAGGGGCTGCTGGCTTATACTTTTGTTTTTGTATTTGTTTTATTTTGTCATTAAAAATTGTTAAATGTTCGCTGGTTCCCGCCTCCTTCTTCCCTGAATCTTAAACCCCGTTACATTGGTGCCGAAACCCGGGAAGGAGGAGGAACACACTGTCAGAGAGCCCTCGCCGCTGTGGGGAATCCACGGTGCCATTGAGCATGGTGGGCAGAATCCGTCACCATGGACGCTCGAGGCGGTGCGCTGAAGTGAGTTGCTGGGGGGACGGTCGAGCTCGCTGCCGGCCGCCTGGATGTTGGAGGGGAGTGGAGGAGTCGCGCCACTGGCCGTGGGCTGCAGCCTGCTACCGTCTGCCTTTGAAGGGGAGGAGCAGGAAGTGGGGGACTCCTGCCGGCTGCCTGAAACCGAGGAGCCGTCGCCGTCCCCCAAGCGGCGGAGGGGTGTTGAGCCGTCCACCGAGCACTGTCCAGCACCACCGCCAGGCACCGCGGAGGAGATCGCCCAGCTGGTGGGGGACCAGAAATACAAAAACAAAAGGATCTGCCAGCAGCCCCTCGTGGACGACTGCTGGCTACACAAAAGAGAAACAAAACACAACATAAAATCAGGCCTGTTCCTCTCTCGATCTTCACAGTCGTCGCTCCGCCTTTTATGCTTCTGCTCTTCCGTGAGAGATGTGAGACCGGTGCGTCTCACAGGTGACGTTCATTATCACTCACGCCACCAGCCTCGCGGCGTTCTCTCACGTCCCTCGGCCATCAGATGTGACGTAATGACGCAAAGACATGCTCGAATTTCCCATGGAAATCCACCAGTACCACTGGAATTAAAAACATTATTACAAGCTTACGGTTTTGAATCGAGCTAAGGCAAGCAGATAGTTTTTGAACACTCGCTGGTTATGTACTTGCTCAAATTTATTTCGGAAAATTTATAACCCAAAAAAGTTACAGAATGCAGCTTTAATTAAGCATATTTTAAAATATATGGGAAAAACGGGTGCATTCATATAAAAATGAAACTGAAACCAAAACAGTCATACAGGTACAGTATGGAACAACATGAGGGTGAGAGTAAATGGAGTCAGACTTTTCATTTTTTGGTACACTACAGTAAGCATTTAAGAGTGTCTGTTTCTAATGTATATTAAGAGTCCTAGAAACATTGCACTAATATAAGACCCCTGCAGGAAGGTAATCGTTCCTAGAAATTAAATCTAAAGGCCCCGATATACTACAAGCAAAATCGAAGAATGAACTGCTGTGACATAATTTCTAACAATCGAAATGTTCATTTTGTGTTCGTTTCAGGAGTTCAAATAAGCTTGCCAAAGCGAGCTTTCCAGAAAAGGGTAAACACCTTCAAGGATAAACTTTTACTATCACTCCATGGCAATTACATAATAGGTAGGTGTGCTCTGAGGGTCCGCCGTATTTGATGTAGAAATCTTCTCCGGTTCATGTCTTCTGTTCCGTCCAACGAGTAAAAACATGGACAAAATGGAGAGCCGCTTTATAGTAGAAGATAAAGTTGTAGGACACTGACACTGTTTTTTCATGTTTAATACTGTAAATCTGCTTGCTTTTAAACAATTTATTGTACAAAGTGCTATATCAATAAATGTGACGGGACTCACAAACATCCACATCGTTATGATCAGATGCTTTCTTAACTACCGCTGTCATTTTTGTTGTTGTATTTATTTTGTAATTGAAAGGAAAAAGCAGAGCACTTATTATTATTATGGTAACCTATTCATCAACAATAAATGCCACTCTCAACAGCGTGAACTTTGCCATGAGTATATCGGGGCCTTAAGTCAGTGCATATTTGTACACGCACACACATGTATGTTTTTGCATGATCCTGAAACTAATAAATATGCATATATAATGGAAAATGTGATTTATTTCCTGAAAGAGAATAAGCATCGCATAAGAAATTTGTATATGCTTATATGCAGGCGCTTGTATATGTGTGCATGCACGTTTGCAGAGGACACAGACAGAAGGTCATGTAGAGTTCAAAATACAGGGCAGTATGAGTATGAAAGGGGCATGGGCATGTTTGTTTTGCTCTGCAGGGCACAGAAGGAAAGGATGTGTAATCTTTCACTCACTCACTCACTCACTCTCTCTCACACACACACACACACACACACACACAAAAAAACACAAACACAAACACACACACACACACACACACACACGGACTTATTCACTCAAGTCTCAATGGAACGATACCAGCCTGGTTGTACCAATCCCATTCCCATCCATCAGCTGCTTAGGCCTAAAACCCCAGAGGATAACCGGATGTGCTACAGTGTGAATGTGTGTTTGAGTGTGTGTTTGTGTTTATGTCACAGGTCGGGGCGGACTCGTATGACCAACCGCCCCTGACTCCAGACACCACCGTGAGGAGCCAACACCACAGGTACGCAACGGAATGGACCAGACAGAGGCAAAGGTAAATTTCAAGGAATAACAATCTTTATTAAGCACTGTATTTATGAAAGTGAAGAAAAGGATAGTAACGGTCGCTGGGCCTTTTCCCCGGAACAGCTGGGCAGATCGAGGGCTCCTTCCCCGGGATGTTACACACTCCACGGCCCCGACGGTAGAGAGACAGGTAAGCACTCTTCTTCCAGCGATAACTGCACACTTCGGAACTCAGGAGGTAAGTAGACAGGTAAGCACTCTTCTTTCAGCAATAGCTGCACACTTCGGGGCTCAGAAGGTAAGTAGACAGGTAAGGATTCTTCACAATACAAAGTATTTTCGTCAGTGCACAGTAATGAGACAGTGATTTAAAAGCTTCTTTCACCAGCGATGTTGCATACTTCCAGACTCGGACAATAAGTGGAACAGGTAAGGATTCTTCACAGTACAAAGTACTTTCGTCGGTTCACAGTAGTGAGACAGTGGTTTAAAAGCTTACTTCACCAGCAATGCTGCATACTTCCAGACTCAGACAGTAAGTAGAACGAGTAAGGATTCTTCACAGTACAAAGTACTCTCTTCGGTTCGAAGTAGTGAGACAGTGGTTTAAAAACTTACTTCACCAGCGATGCTGCATCCTTCCAGACTCAGACAGTAAGGAGAACAGGTAAGGATCTTCACAATACAAAGTATTTTCTTCAGTCCATGATAGTGAGACAGTGGTTTAAAAGCTTACTTCACCAGCGATGCTGCATACTTCCAGACTCAGACAGTAAGGAGAACAAGTAAGGATCTTCACAATACAAAGTATTTTCTTCAGTTCATGATAGTGAGACAGTGGTTTAAAAACTTACTTCACCAGCGATGCTGCATACTTCCAGACTCAGACAGTAAGGAGAACAGGTAAGGATCTTCACAATACAAAGTATTTTCTTCAGTTCATGATAGTGAGACAGTGGTTTAAAAGCTTACTTCACCAGCGATGCTGCATACTTCCAGACTCAGACACTGAGGAGAACAAGTAAGGATCTTCACAATACAAAGTATTTTCTTCAGTTCATGATAGTGAGACAGTGGTTTAAAAGCTTACTTCACCAGCGATGCTGCATAATTCCAGACTCAGACAGTAAGGAGAACAGGTAAGGATCTTCACAATACAAAGTACTTTCTTCAGTTCATGATAGTGAGACAGTGGTTTAAAAGCTTACTTCACCAACAATGCTGCATACTTCCAGACTCAGACAGTAAGTAGAACGAGTAAGGATTCTTCACAGTACAAAGTACTCTCTTCGGTTCATGATAGTGAGACAGTGGTTTAAAAGCTTACTTCACCAGCGATGCTGCATACTTCCAGACTCAGACAGTAAGGAGAACAGGTAAGGATCTTCACAGTACAGGCTGCTTTTCAGCTCGGCTGTATCACTCTAGACTTCTGATGGAGAACAGATATAGTAACAACTTTCCACAAATGTGGACGCATGGGTTGGGGCCACTTCTCAGCAAAAGCACACCACACTAGTGTTCACTTCAATTCCACAGCCATAAATCAATGTGTATCAATAAGGCAAAAGCACTGCAATTCACTCACACGATAGGGCTGTTCAGAGGCCTCAATCCGTTTGTTACACTCACGTGGGGAATATTAAATCTTCAGTTCCTCCTCAACACACTCTGAAACACATAGCTTCTCCAACAGTCAGTTCCACACTCACTGCATCCTTTTCAAACTGTTCAAATGTTCGCAAGATGAAATCAATCCACTTATCTTTCTCTCTCTCCTCTCAGTGCAGATTCGATCGATAACTCAGTCCAGTAGATTTCCCACAGATGATCACTCTGATCCAGCAGCTTCAATGGGCGGCTTCCACACCCAGACAGTTTCCCAGAATAAGCTTGTGACCACCACTGCTCCGAGAAACCCAGAACCACAGAACAGTACGGGACCAACAACGGACCAACGACCACAAACAACGACCACAGACGTTCTCTGAATAGCCCTTTTATCTATGGCTTAAACAGCCTGTGTAAACGCCGCTCCTCTCTCTCTCTCTCGCACCTGTAGTGCATTAGCGCTAATCAGACCGTGCAATGATTCTGCCACACCCGGAACCGAAGTGGGATGTGTCGCCCACAAATCGTTCCCTCGGGAAACTCGTGACTCAAAGGGGTTCCGCTCGCTAAGCGTTTTTGTCACCCGTGACATCCCCCCTGCCAATCGGTTCTAGTCCCTAGAACCGGTGTTCCTCAATTCCATTCGCCATACCTCTCAGGTGGCTGTCCTCGGGTGTCTCGCTGAGATCGTCGGGGTGGTGAGGGCGGAGCCACTCTGGCTTCAACTTCGGGGTGCCTCGGGACCACAGCCCACCCTACCATGGGTACCTCTGGGGCGGGTGGCGCACTTGGGGCCTCGGCCGCTAGCTGCGGATAGTTCGGACAGGGACGGAGCAAGTTTCGATGAAGCACCTGTATTGGTCCTGGTTTTCCCTCGGGTCGTACCGAGTAAACTGGGGCCTCTGGCCCTTGTCGTCGTTCCACCACATATGGCGTCGACTCCCAGCAATCGCTGAGCTTCCTCTTCCCTGAGCGCCGATTGTCCCTTACCAGCACTCGCTCCCCAGGTAACAAAGGGGCCTCTCGGGCAGTCCGGTCGTATAGTCGCTTGTTTTTGGCTGCTGCTGGTCAGGTGTTCTGAGACGCGTCGATACGCATCCAGGAGTTGGCCGTGATGCCGGTTTACCCAGTCGGTGGTACTGTACTCCCTCTCTCCAGTCTTGGTTCCTAAGAGCAGATCTACTGGTAAGCGTATGTTGCGCCCAAACATAAGGTAAGATGGAGCATACCCAGTTGCACTGTGCACACTATTGTTGTATGCCTGCAACAGCGAGGGAAGGCTCTCGGCCCACTGGACCTGTTGCTCGCTCTCCAAGGTCCCTAACAACCCCAACAGGGTCTGGTTAAACCTTTCACACCCTCCGTTGCCCTGAGGGTGGTACGACGTTGTATGGGTTTTACGACACCCGTAGAGGTGACTCAGCTCTTGGATAACTCGAGATTCGAAATTTGCACCCTGGTCCGAGTGTAAGGTCTCTGGGCAGCCGAAGGGTTGTATCACGGCCTTCCAAAGGGCACTAGCGGTGGTAGCTGCCGTCTGATCTAAAGTGGGGACGGCCCAGGCATACTTGGTAAAGAGGTCCGTCATCACTAAGATGTTTTGGAATCTGTCCATTGGTCGACCTAGAGTCAAAAAGTCAATGCCCACGATGTGCAAGGGAGCCTTAGGCCGCAGGGGGACCAGTGGGGCTCGAACCTCCTTCCTCCGCTTGAACAACGTACACCGTGGACAGCCCTGAACGAACTCCTCTACACTCTTTTCCATTCCGAACCAATTGAAATGTCTCCTCAATAATGACAGCATCCTCTCTTGGCCCCGATGGCCAGCATGACTGTGGTATGCTGTCAACAGTTCCGCAACCTGACCCTCCGGTACCACCACCTGATATACGGTCTCTTGGGTCCTGGGGGCTTGTACCGCCTGGCAGATTACCCCTTCTCTCAATTGCAGCCTCTTCCACTGCTTTAGGAGTCGTTGTACTCCCACTGCCTGAGCTCGCCTTTCCTCGGCCCTCGGCAGGCGTCCCCGTCGGAGATAAGACTCAACTTGACCTAGGTCTGTATCCTCTTGTTGCAGCCTACTCCACCGTTCGGGGTGCCACCCCCAACTAGATAGGACATCCCTCAGGGTCCCGGGAGCCTCTACTGATGCCACCAGCAACCCATCTTCCGAACCAGAGCTACGGGGAGGCAGTTGATTGTCTCTCAGGATAGCTGGAAGTCTGGACAAGGCGTCTGCGTTTACGTGTTCCCTACCAGGTCGGTATTTTATCTGGTAGTCGTAATTGGCTAATTGTGCCACCTAGCGTTGTTCTACCGCTCCCAACTTAGCAGTCTGCAAATGTACCAAGGGATTATTGTCCGTGATCACAGTTATCTTGGCTTCCCACAAATAGTCCTTGAACTTTTCCGCCATGGCCCACTTCATCGCTAGGAGTTCTATCTTAAAGGAACTATAATTTGCTGCATTCCACTCTGCGGGGTGTAAGCTTCGACTTGCGTATGCAATCACCCTCTCTACTCCTTGTTGTTCTTGGGCCAACACGGCTCCCAAGCCTGCGTTGCTGGCATCCGTGTACAAAAGGAACGGCTGGGTGAAGTCTGCGTAGGCTAAGATGGGAGCCCTCAACAGCTCCTGTTTGAGGTTCTGGAAAGCAGGCTCGCAGGCCGAATCCCAATGTATTGATGGAGATTTCCTTCCCCGGGCATGCCCAGTGCCCGCGAGGAGTTGATTAAGGGGTTTAGCGAGTCCTGAGAATCCCTTGATAAATCGTCGATAGTACCTGACGAAACCCAGAAACGACCGCACCTGTCTCACGGTCCGGGGCGGTTCCCATCCTTGTACCGCTGCCACTTTCTCCGGATCGGGGGAAATGCCGGCAGCGCCAACCCGATGTCCCAGGAACTGCACTTCTTTCCGCAGCAACTGGCATTTTTCCGGCCTGAGCTTCAGCCCATACCTTTCCATAGCCCGGAATACTTCCTCCAGATGCTACAGATGGGCGTGAAAGTCGGGAGAAAAGACAATTACATCATCCAGGTAAACTAATGTTGAATTGACCAGTTGTCCCCCTAAACAGCGTTGCATCAAGCGTTGGAAGGTTGCTGGGGCGTTGCACAACCCGAATGTCATACGGCCCCATTCAAATAGCCCAAACGTGGTGGTGAAGGCGGTCTTCTCTCTGTCCCGGTCGTCCACTTGTACCTGCCAATACCCACTCGCCAGATCCAAGGTTGAGTACCATGCTGCCTGGGTGAGACTAGTAAGCGAGTCCTCAATCCGCGGCAACGGGAATGCATCTTTCTTCGTGACGCGGTTCAGCTTGCGATAGTCAACACAGAATCTCCAAGCTCCTGTTTTCTTCCGGACCAGGACAATTGGTGCTGCCCACGGAGTACTACTCTCTCAGACTACTCCTCCTTCCAGCATTCCTTTCAGTAGGGTACGGACTTCGGCATAGAGAGTGGGTGGTATCGGACGGTACCGCTCTCGACTGGGGGTCGCCTCACCAGTGGGGATTTGATGTTTTACTACCCCGGTGCAACCATAGTCTTCCTCGTGGACTGCAAAGACATGTTGCCATTTCTTCAAGAGCTTCCGGAGCAGCAATGCTTGTTCCTCTTCCAGATCCTCACCCTTCAGAGACTCCTCCCTCAAATGTGTCGGCATTTCTCTTCTCACCGGGCCCGTTACGGCCTCAACCGGCCGAACCGCAACTTCCACCACCTTGGAGCTCACCTGCTTAAAGCAGACATCTTGATGTTCGTGTATCTGAGCAGGCTGTACTGAAGATACTCGGACTAGGCGTTGATGTCGATGGAGGAGCACTGGATAGGGGTGGGCGTTTCACACCTTAACGGAGACTCGCCCTCGGCGCACAATTAATAGTCCATGACCCACTTCAATGGGCTGACAGTCTTCGTGGGGTTCCACTAACACGCAGGTCCCTGCCTCACGGGGCCCTACAGGCACTCGGACCCAAAGAACAGCCTCGCTCTGAGCTGGAATGGATAAAGCGTACCGACAAGTGACTCGCCCGATGTCTTCCCTCTCTCCCAACCGGCTGGCGGTACACACTCTTCGGCAATCGGCTAGAATTCGGTCCCAATCCTGTCTCGCTGGCGACAGGGGCATCTGAGCTGGCCGACTCTGAAATAGTTCCTCCCAGCAATCCAGTATAACATTGTAGGGTATGGACCAATCAGACACACACTAATTATTCATTATATACAAAGGTTTATGAAACTCCAAAACTAACAGCCCAAATGAACGAACACAAGGGCAGAAACAGTGTCATGTTACAGGGCATGATAAGGAGATTTTACGACCTCCGAGGAATGTGGCCACATGCACAAGAGAGAGACTATGGAAGACAGAAACCCTCTTTAAAACAGACTTTGCTGCATTAATCATAGACTAACTGATCTATAAATGAAAATGCATAAAATGTGAAAGAAACAGTGTAAATGGTTTACTGTCTCGTGTACTATTAGGTATATATTATGGTATGTATCCTGGTATGCAACCAACTAACGATCAATGTAACCTCACCTGTATTATGCCTCCTACCTCATTAATCCTCATTTAATGACTCACACTTTGATGTACATCACCTTCTTCTAGAATGCAGTGTGTTATAGCTCTCTGAGCATTAATGAAGGTATAAGCATACCAGGGACAAAGACCCGTAAATCAACTAAGAGCCATTTTCCCTCTCAGACATGTCACCTTTCTGATTGGTCGAGTTCAACCCTTAGGGGAGGATCTTTTCCAGGCCTTATTAGAGACAGTCCACATGTGACCTCCCTCTCTTAGTTCTTTCATCCAGCCGCAACACTGTTCTGGTGATACTGGGGAACCCCTTCCCCTCCACGGGGGCCCCAGGGCCTCCCAGCAGGCCTGGATCCCAACCAGATCCGGCCTCATGGAAAAGAGAGAAGACTCTCTCACAAAGAACCAAGGACAATCTCAGGAGTTTTGGAACAAAGACTCCAACCAACAGCGACTCCAATCACCCATCCTTTTGACTTCCTCACTTCTCCTGGGAGCTCGGCGTGGCCTCAACAGAGGCCCAGGCCTTGACCAAACCAATCATGCGTTCCTGGAGAAAGAGAACGCTCAACCAACTTCCACTTGACACTGCCGGAACCATCAACGACTTCAATTTTCAACAATTTCAAGAATTGTTCCCATTACAAATGCAAGTATTCAATTCAATGAAATGTGAAAATGAAATTCTGATGGTTCTTCTCATAGACCCTCTTCCGGTTTCCAATTTCATCCTATCACTAACCTATTTATGTATTCATGTGTGTATGTTGTTTAGTTTATTTATATTCATATAAATATCTATATTTAGTTAATAAATCTTGTACATAATATGTATTTGGTTCTGTTTTGTTTGCAATACAAGTCACTTTACGCTCACAGTTTTGCTACTGGCTCAAAGTGCTGTACAGGCGAAGAAATAATTATTCTTCTGTGGCCATGGAAGATACTCTTTTCTTAGAATAAATTAATAATCAAAAGAGTTCGTTGGACGAACTGATTAATTGATTGTAATATTAATTCAGCCACATCAAGTTAATCCAATTAACTGACCCACATATTTATAATTAATAATAACAAGATATTATTGATTATTAATATTTCCAAAAAGCTGAGTTCCTTACATATGGTGGAGAATTTTAAGGCATCGTTTTAAACATTGTATGCAAGCAGACAGTAATCAATCATATGTTGTCCCATAAGTTTTTATTAACATCTCATACATGCACGTACAAGTTTCTGAGTAAGTCAGCAAAACTATAGCTTGAATATGCCTTCCTACGAATGGCAGAAAGTTCACAAATGCTATAATGCATGTTTAAATCGTAAGATAAGAAACTCCTGATATTAGCGAAGAAAGCCTAATTTCAGATATAAATGGAGCATAAGCCTTCTCTGACGAAGAAATCTCAGATTAGCCGCGCGCATAAATGGTACCAGAACAAATTAACCTGATATGGACGAAGAAATCTCCATTTTCAGCATTTTTGAATGTGATCTGAGCGATGTTCCTCAATCACCAATTAAGGCCTTATTATGCGTTACGTCATTGTATTCATATTAAACCGCTGAAGCGCTCATATGAAACAATCGCGTCAAATTAGTGGTATAAATTCTAGCCTAGCTAACTAGTAATTTGCCATTGTCTGTGAAAGAACGGTGCTGTTTTGATTTGTTAAAAAGAGTCACTCACAATCAACATCGTGTCTAAGCGAGAGACTCAGTGCAAACTGTCAGCACAGCTCGTCCGCTGCTCCGGCCGATCTGTGTTGTTGGTTGGCATTGCGTCCGGAACGCGAGCAGGCGTTCCTATCTAGTTTTTCTGACAACAGCATCAATCTCACAGACCCTCATGTAAACAAGCGACGGTTGTAGCCAATAGCTCCCTCAATCCTAACTTACACACGTAACTTACAAGTAAAACCCTCTACCTCGAGTGATAGTTTTAGCACCGCCTACAAACTTAGACACGTTAGAGCGTAAAGTGTAACCTTAAACCAAAGACTATAGATTTTGCGTGATTTGAACTGAGTGATTTGAACACAAATAATGAGAGTCAAAGCTCTTCGAGGCTTTGAATCAAAGGAGTCAACTGCGTCACAAATGATTCTTTGTTTGAAGCGCCCTCGCTGGCGACCCCTGCTGGTCAAAACAGTGGAAGTGTAGTGGAAACTCAAATCAACGGAACACCTTTTACAAACCAATAGCAAAGGTTTTATCAAAAGGTGCAATCAGGTAATGGCAATCCGCGAGCTACCTAATATCGTTTAATATGAGGTGTCTTTCAAGGCACAATATCTTAGTAAACTGTAGGGCTCGTTTTATGAAAGCTTGACTTGAAAGTCAATCAGACCCTTTATCAAATGCGTCATTAAATGCCCGTTGAAATTTAAAACAATTTCGAAACAGCTATGACGCGTAACGAAGCCAAGTTTAATAAAATCACGTGACCTTAGCAGTGATACACACTCCGAATGATTTGAGACGAATGATTCACCCTGGTGTCAGAGCTTCAGGAAGCACGTCTCATAAGAGGGTTAAACCACCCTCTTCTCTCTCTCTTTCACTCTCTCGACCCCTTCCTCTTGGTTTCACTTTCAGATTGAAACCCAGGTACTGTGGGTTTTTATTTGTGTTTCTTTTATTTTTACTTAAATCTACCCCTATTTTATTTTGTGTATTTACACCTGTTGAGCCTGAATAGTCCTATTCAGTTAAGTTGAATTAATTAAATTGGGAATTTAATTAAATCAATTTGCTTATTCAAGTTCCCCTCTAGTTACCAGAGCTATGAGAACACACAATGTTTACTTTTATTTATTTATTTATTTTATTTAGTTATTTACTTTTGTTTCAGCCTGAATTCTTATATTCAGCTAAAGAAAAAAAAGGGGCTTAACTAAATTTGAAATTTAATTAATTTACTTGATACGCTTCCCTTTCCTTTTAGTTTTCTTAGAGCTATAAGGACGTTCTAACTTTACCTTTACCTTATTTTAGATCACTAGTCACTATCCTCATCTTCTCTCTCTCTATAGGATTACAATATCTAGCGACTGTTGTTTCCATAGCGAGTTACACAGGTCATTAATATCCTACTTCCTGTCTGTGTTTTACCCATCCTCACTCCTTAGCACCAAGCTAAATACATGAAGTACGGCTAAACACAAACGCACAGTAGGCCCCAGACAGAACTGGAAACACTTCCCATTGTTTCTTCTTCTTCTTTTGGACCTTGAGATGTTTGCTGTGTCCCTGGTAGCTTAGTCTAACAGCAGAATAACCCATAAGTGACTCCTGTTTACCTATGTCTCCTAGCTAAACCTAAATAGGTAAAACACTCCTTTCTTCCTCTTCTTTTCTGGTTTCATCCTATTGTTTTATTTTGGTTTTGCTCTATCTGTTACTCTCGTAGCACAACGTGAGAAGAACCATCAGCATTTTTGAGTAATAGGTTATGACATGTAAGAGCCCAGTCATCAGTCGATGCTGCTTAAAGCACGTCAACTAAGATACTCAAAACTTTTTTTTGTTGTTGTGTGTGCTTACCAACACTAAATTTTAGCTGCTCCACATAGCCATTCTCCCACACAGATAGCTCACCACCTCTGTAGAACTTGCATTTGCCTTTGCCATTTCTCTCTCGTGTTCCCACAAGTGTGCCAGTAGGCCTCAGACACCCAGCCCTGCCACCAGGACCACCTGGAGACCCAGCAGAGCAGTGTCATGGACATTCTTTAGCCGGAAGCAGGCAACGACCTGCCATGGCAGAGAAAGGAACCGTTAGACGACAACGAAAGTGGACATCTGACATCCAGCCTGAGCCACCAAGAGCTGACCAGCCTCATCTTCTCCTTGGCCACGCTCCCACAGGCCTCAAACAGGAGGTAAATGAACTAACACTGCCAGACACAGAATTCCACAGAGAACGAACCTTGCTCAGCGGTAGAAGACACAGGACAGAGGCAAAGACCATGACAGAGCGGAGCAACTGAAAGAGATCCCCAGTCTTCAGGCTGCTGACAGCTACTGAGCACCTGCCAACAACCGGGTAAAGAACTGTTTCACTTAAAGAACTTAAAACTGGTTGAACTTAAAGAGAGATGCTAAAGCCATCAACATGCAGCTGAAGTCCGAACACTGACTTAGTGATGCTGTAACATTATGGACAAACTCCATGTGGTCCAAAGAGAACTGCAACAGTCCAACCAACTGCAAATGGACCCCACAAGAAAGATGTACCCTGCTGAACTTCACATTAGCAGCGTAAGCTTCCCCAGCCCTGCACAAAGGGGGGAGGAGCCAAAGCCCTCGGCTTAACACTTCACCAGCCAGTGTCCTGAGAGCCCCTGCAGCTGCAGGAGGAAAAGTCTCCAACCGGTGTGGCACACCGAGACAGACTCCATCTGATCTGGACACATCTAGCCCAGCTGGGCCCCGCCCAGACACCAAGCAGGACAGACCTAGAAGGGCCTGTGCTACCACAACCGACTCCGAACGAGTTTTCTGTGGAACTTACAACGAACCTGTGACGGAGGAGGACACCAGCTTCAAGAAACTTTTCCTCCAAAACCAGTTAGTCACCATCTTTTCACCTGCCCCCACGCAATGCCCACTCAACAATGCGTGACCTGATGCAGAAGGCCTCTAACACAGAAGGCCTCCCCAGAAAGGGTTCCTAAGACCCCATTGATTCTGAACTGCTAAACCAGAAGGCACACAGCATGAACACAATGCAAGACTCTGCTAAAAAGTCCCTGGTCAGCATAGGACATAAAACTTTTAAAGTAGATAAAAATGTGTGCTCAAAGAGCAGCAAGACTCTGCATTAGTAAACTGTTCACTCGCTGAAAAGTCAGCATTTATGCATGAGAGAGACGTAACTATATAGGCTTAGACAAGGTTTGATTTACAGCAAATCTATTTCCTTATTCTGTAAACAAATAGAATAAGTTGTGTAAAGTAAAAAGAAGAGTTCCACGAGTAAAATTAGCAAATGCCAAAACACATTTGCATTTTACTGAATGTAACATTAGGTTCTTGAAAGACTTAAAGTATAGGCGCCCCCTTTTAACCCGTTTAAACATGCATAACTCGGTAAAATGTGTAGACATTCTTCAGGTACTGTTGAATTGTTCTGATGCTCTGGTTCCCATGACAACAACTGAAGTGCACCAAAACAAGTGCACTCATTTTTGTGACCCTGCAACACAAGTAATTTCAACAATTACTAGGGCATAACTATAGTCCTGAGGATTGATAATAAGCATAATTTGAATAGGAAAGCTGCTTGAATAGGAAAGATACTCATTTCTTAGAATAAATTAATAATCAAAAGAGTTCGTTGGACGAACTGATTAATTGATTGTAATATTAATTCAGCCACATCAAGTTAATCCAATTAACTGACCCAAATATTTATAATTAATAATAACAAGATATTATTGATTATTAATATTTCCAAAAAGCTGAGTTCCTTACAACATTCATCCCCAAGAGCGCTCGATGGGTGCCCAAGCAATGGTCTCTGACAATAACAACCCCTTTTTGTCGGACGGGGACTCCTCGGACCAAGAAGTCCACCATGATGTACCCAGTATAGAGGATGTCTAGGCCATTCGCCCCCCGCAAGATCAATCTGGAAGCTTCCGTTGCTTGGAGCCGATGGTCGGCGAACAACTCTTGGGCCAGACTCTCGGAAAATAAGGTCACTTGTGAACCTGTATCGACCAGACAATTTATCGTAACCCCATTGGCTTGAACTTCTACGGTGGGATAACGCCCAACCCAGCCATCTCTTGCAGCAGGAACTGAAAAAGGGTCGTGCAAAGGGGTCCCGACCACTTGACCCACAGTGGCCGGTGAGACTAAAAACCCCCTTGAGAACCCCGACGGAGCCCACACTGGCGACTGATATGTCCCTGGTCTCCGCACTTGATACAGATAGGCCTTCCTTGGTCATCCCAAGGAAGCGGGGGCCCACAGGACGTAGGGGGCGGCGCACAGGACCTCGCCCCTCCTCCGAATACGACCTCTCTCTCACCACTGATCCGCCCTCGCCTCGACCTCGACGAAGTTCACCCAGCAGGTTCCGGGATAGTTCCGCCATCTGTCCCTTGACATCCTCTAACAGTTCAGTTCTCAGCTTCTGTTTCCAATCGCTCGGTTCGACAGGCGCGGGTCCATTGGCACTACTTGCTGCCACACAAACCGGTGTATGAGTCATCTCTCCCTGATCCAGTTCCAACGCCAAGGCCTCTTGTCGCAGAGCCTCGAAGGTCATAGTGGGGTCTCATCGAAGCTGGAGTCGTATACCCTGACGTACCGGCCCTTCACGCAGCCCCATGACAAATTGGTCTCGAGACAAGACATCCCCTTCACCCAGTCAATGGTCCTGTCGTCCCTTCAGCCGGCCAAACTGCTCCCGCAATTTCAAGGAGTATGCCCGAAGTGTCTGCTTAGGCTCCTGTTGATAATTAAAGAACTGGGCACGAAGAGTGGCCACTGGGGTAGAGTCTCCATATAATCCGAACAAGAAATCGAAGATAGTTTTCGCAGTAGCCCGCGTGGCTTCCGATGCAGCCAGAACTTCCCTTTTGGCTTCTCCTTCCAAAGACCCCAACACGAACTGTACTCTCTGTGATGCACTCAGTCCCTGTAATCCGGCCAGATACTCCGTCTGCGCCTTCCAATCATGCAAGCCCAACTCCGATCCTGGTCCTCCATAGCGCTGTGCCCAGGGAGCTCAGACAGTAAGTAGAACGAGTAAGGATTCTTCACAGTACAAAGTACTCTCTTCGGTTCATGATAGTGAGACAGTGGTTTAAAAGCTTACTTCACCAGCGATGCTGCATACTTCCAGACTCAGACAGTAAGGAGAACAGGTAAGGATCTTCACAGTACAGGCTGCTTTTCAGCTCGGCTGTATCACTCTAGACTTCTGATGGAGAACAGATATAGTAACAACTTTCCACAAATGTGTACGCATGGGTTGGGGCCACTTCTCAGCAAAAGCACACCACACTAGTGTTCACTTCAATTCCACAGCCATAAATCAATGTGTATCAATAAGGCAAAAGCACTGCAATTCACTCACACGATAGGGCTGTTCAGAGGCCTCAATCCGTTTGTTACACTCACGTGGGGAATATTAAATCTTCAGTTCCTCCTCAACACACTCTGAAACACATAGCTTCTCCAACAGTCAGTTCCACACTCACTGCATCCTCTTCAAACTGTTCAAATGTTCGCAAGATGAAATCAATCCACTTTTCTTTCTCTCTCTCCTCTCAGTGCAGATTCGATCGATAACTCAGTCCAGTAGATTTCCCACAGATGATCACTCTGATCCAGCAGCTTCAATGGGCGGCTTCCACACCCAGACAGTTTCCCAGAATAAGCTTGTGACCACCACTGCTCCGAGAAACCCAGAACCACAGAACAGTACGGGACCAACAACGGACCAACGACCACAGACGTTCTCTGAATAGCCCTTTTATCTATGGCTTATGAAGCAAACAGCCTGTGTAAACGCCGCTCCTCTCTCTCTCTCGCACCTGTAGTGCATTAGCGCTAATCAGACCGGGCAATGATTCTGCCACACCCGGAACCGGAGTGGGATGTGTCGCCCACAAATCGTTCCCTCGGGAAACTCGTGACTCAAAGTGGTTCCGCTCGCTAAGCGTTTTTGTCACCCGTGACATTTATTACAGAGAGTAAGTAAAAGACAAAGGAGGATGCGTTAGTTGGAAGATTCAAGTGTAAGCAATAAAGGGACTCGGCTCCAAATAAATGATTTATCTGAGAAGCTAAGCAACATTTTAACTGCAACTCAGAATACCATGCTAGCTCTTTTTTCTCCCCAGGCCATTTTTCCTGAAACAAAGCACAATACTGTGTCCCTGCACTGGCTTCAAAGTGGGTGATTCATAAAATCTGCTAACTTCCATAAAAAGTGCCCCTTAACAAATTAACACTGATTTCCCACAGTCCCGAATTATTCAATCCCCCACGACACAGCCCATTCAACCTCTGAACACCCTTCAGATACCCTTACATATCCCCCGGAAGCCCTTACAAATGCTCCTTGACCTTTTCACTAACATTTAACACTGCTGACACCACCTATACCTGTACATGCCCTCTGTACATGCCGCTCCTTCACCGGCCCCCTTCATTCTTAACCCGGTGGCCCTTGCAGTGTTCTTCAGCCCATAACCCTCCTCCTCCCTTCTGTTGTTGGCTTCACAGTTTGGATTCAGGCCCAGCAGTGACAAGGTGACTGCCTCCTTATGTTTGCACTAATTAAAAGAGAAGCACTCATTTGTCCCTGACTATATGAGGCTGGTCTAGTTGGAGAGCCCAGCTGTACGAGAAAGGGGAGAACTGTACGCCTGTCCTTCCAGAAGTCCTATAAACACAAAACTCTCTCTCTCTCTCTCTCTCTCTCTCTCTCTCTCTCTCTCTCTCTCTCTCTCTCTCTCTCTCTCTCTCTCTCTCTCTCTCTCTCTCTCTCTCTCTATCTCTCTCTCTCTCTCTCTCTCTCTCTCTCGTCACACCAATGTTCCTACGATAGTTTTATTATAGCAATTACATAGATGGGCCTGCAAGAAAGCATATACAGATGGAGCGAGATGCTCTCAAACATAAAAATTTGCATAAAACCTTAAATAGAAAGCATAAAACAAGCTTCATCTTGGTGGAGA
This sequence comes from Gila orcuttii, assembly GCA_026230005.1. NCBI lineage: Eukaryota > Metazoa > Chordata > Actinopteri > Cypriniformes > Leuciscidae > Gila > Gila orcuttii. The sequence continues at coordinate 33,165,652 of JAPDVR010000003.1, forward strand.
ACACAAGTTAGTTTTGAAACCCTTCCACTGAAGTTTTGGGCAGTTTTAAAGTAATTTAACTGACACTTCTGGAATGTCATTGATACCAGGGTGAGATTTGTTAAAAAATATTTGAACAAGAATGTCATCATTGACATTATTTTGTAAAAATGTAGACAAAGTAATGTAAACAATTAACTTATTGACTATGAATATATTTATACAATGCGGCATTAAGATAAACCGTCAAACATACTGAACACATTTAAGCCATCTATCCCGACAAATTTGTATTATCTTCATTCTATCTTAGTCCATTATAAATTGTAGTGTCATCCATGTTTTACTAGGCTGTTTGAATATCTGAAACATAGCATAAAAATTTAAATGTTTTGAAAATCTCGGCTTTCAGGTGAAATAGGATACCTAGAGAGACAAAAGAAATAGGGTTGGATCTTAATTTTATTCATCAAGAATTAATTGGATTGAGTGTTGGTGTTAAATACTTAACCAGGCAGTTGAAGGGCATTGAAAAACACATTATTATATATTTTATGAAAGATTATGCAGATATTTTCCCCACTTTTTAAATAATGTGCACATCTGAATCGTGAACACTAAGTACATTAATGTTTCCCCTCTATGCCCCGCCTTTCGGAAACGTCGATTTTTACAAAGCTCACCGTTCTGAAAAGCGTGGAGTGCTCTGATTGGCCAGCAATCCAATGCATTGTGATTGGCCCGAATACCTTAAGCGTGTGATGGAAATGTCACGCCCCTTACCATATTTGGAACATCAGCTCCCAAAGCAATAATGACAGGTGATAATGTCTATAGAGAGCCTAAGTCCCTCCCCTCCGCTTCCGGCTCATGGGACCTTATTTCGGAAAAAATATGTATGGTAGTCAATGGTGAGAGACAACTTATCGTTTTATGAGTCTGAACTGTGCCCTGAATTACACATATGATGTTTGTCAATTTAAAAGATAATTATGAAAGTCACAGTTTGTCATAAAACAGAAGATTAACATTTAGTTTTATGTGAAAATCGCTCAATGAACTACATCTCTCGTCTCGCTCTATGTTCAACCCCAAATCAGAAAAAGTTAGGACATTTTGTAAAATGCAATAAAATCAAGAATCTGTGATTTGTTATTTCTATTTAAACTTTTTTTAACTGACAAAAGTACAAAGAAAAGTTTTCCAATGTTTTCACTGACCAACATAATTGTATTTTGTAAATATGAACAAATTTTGATTTTGATGGCTGCAACACACCCCAAAAAAGTTGGGACAGAGACATGTTTACCACTGTGTCACTTCACCTTTCCTTTTAATTACACTTTTTAATCATTTGGGAGTTGAGGATACTAATTGTTGGAGTTTTGCTAGTGGAATATTTGCCCAATCTTGTCTGATACAAAACAGCCGCTCAACAGTCTGTGGTCATCGTTGCCTGATTCTCCTTTTCATGATGGGTCATACATTTTCCATAAGAGACATATCTGGACTGCAGTAAACAGGCAGGCACATCCCTTCTATGGTGCAGAGTGTCTAGAAACCACTCAGTTTTAGCATGTGCAGAATGAGGCCTGGCATTGTCTTGCTTCCCAGGAAAGATGTGATCTTGATGGCAGTTTATGTCTCTGTACAATCCAAATATATGCCTCCATGTCAATGGTACCTTCACAATAATGCAAGTTACCCATACCATTTGCAATGATGCACCTCAATAGAGGGAATGCATTAACGTCACTTTCCCGCCGGAACACGCCCCCTCAGCCGGACTGAGTGGCAGAAGAGCAGCTGCGTGACTGGATTTAATAGGGGAAACTGCGAAAACGCAAGTAAAACAAACGATTATCAGTTTAAACTAAAGATTGGACTCAATATAGTGTTCCTTACAACTTACTAAAGATCCAGTGATCCATGGATATTGACATGCAGCCAGAAATCGTGTTTCCTGACATTTATATGTGCCTGATTTCGACACCGGGGAAATACATACAGCAAATTTGCCTGTGAACGCTTTATATAAATACAATATAGGCAGGTCTAAATCCAGGTGATCACTTATATCAATGTTATATATATCATCATATCGTCTAGACTTAAAACTTGTATAGTTTTTTGTTAGTGTTTATTTAAAAATGTCAAATTATACAGAATATACAGTGGTAAATATTTGATTGATGAGTTGTCACTGCAATATATAACAATACAATATATAGAGAATGATTTTACCACTAAATTCAGCATATTGACACAAAAATGATTGCAAACATTATCATATCAACGTTCGCAAAATGTTTTAAGGATATCATTGAGGCCTGAGATGACGGAGTGTTTTTTATAAAACGTTCTTGTAATGTGACGTGTTAACAAAGCAAGAACATTTTATATGTAACATTTTCAGGATGTTGTTGAGGTAAAAGTTTGTAGAATGATCTTTTATAAAACATTGACACAATGTCCCATAATAACAGAGGATGAACATAATCAAATTAACGTTCGTAAAATGTTTTTGACACAAAAATGATAACTGCAAATCCACCTTTCGCTGCCTGGAGTCCAGTTGTTTCTATGAATTGCAACGATCTATTTGCTTCTCTGTTTAGGTAGTCTGTAAAAATATACCTCATATTTCTTGTCAAATCTAGTAGTACAGTCAGTCTCAAAGCTCTTTCCCGTTTTAGACGCGTTCTGTGTGTTTTTCCGCAGCATTCACACTGAAAACCAATGCTGCCGCTCAGTCTTTCTGCCACTCAGTGAGCGGAACAGCAGCGACTTCCGCTTACTGTGACGTCATGCGCATTCCCTCTATACCAGCACAGATGTTTGCTTTTGCACCTGTCGCTGGTGAAAGTCTGGTTGGTCCCTTTCGTCTGTGGGACTGAGAACTCGGTGTCCATTTTTTTTCCAAAAACAAGCTGAACAAGCTCACAGAGAGCGCCTGCAAATCTCCCACTCGCTTGATAGATGCCAACGCCATAAAGAGAGCGGTCTTCAGCGAGAGGGTTTTTAGATCAACCGATTGGAGCGGTTCGAAAGGCAGACCTTTCAGAGCCCCCAGGACCGTGGAGAGGTCCCAAGGCGGCACAGACGGAGGTCTGGAGGGGTTAATTCTCCTCGCACCTTCCAGGAATCTTACGATCAAGTCGTTTCTTCCCAGTGACTGACCAGCCGTCAGAACATGATGTGCTGCTATGGCTACCACATACACTTTGAGCGAGGACGGGGAGTGACCGGCGTCCAGGAGCTCCTGTAAGAATGAGAGAACCACAGATATCTTACATGACTCTGGGTCAGCCTGATTTTTCGAGCACCAGCTGGAAAAACCTGACCATTTTGAAGCATACAGGCGCCGAGTCGATGGGGCCCTGGCTTCAGATATAGTGCTTAAAACCTTCTCAGGAAGGTCCTTGGGTACCCGTTGAGGGGCCAAACATGGAGGCCCCATAAATCGGGTCTCGGATGCCACAATGTCCCGTTCGCCTGTGTGAGGAGGTCTTTCCTCAGTGGGACAGGCCATGGGATTGTGTCCGATAACTGAACCAGTTCCGGGAACCATGGTCTGGTTTTCCAGAGAGGGGCCACCAGAAGGACTGGGCAACCGCTCTCTCTGACCCGTTTGATGACTTGTGGAATCATCGAGATGGGGGGGGAAGGCATAAAGGGGACGGTTGGGCCAGACATGGGCCAGCGCGTCCCTGTACTTCGAGAAGAACAATTTGCAGTGGGTGTTGATTCTCGAGGCGAAAAGGTCGATTTCGGCCTCGCCAAACACCTTCCATATCAGACTGACCGTCTGTGGGTTCAGGGACCACTCGCCGAGGGGAGTGTTGCCCCGTGAAAGCATATCCGCGCCCACATTCTGGACGCCCGGGATATGCACTGCTCTCAGAGAGCTCAGGTTGGTTTGTGCCCATATAGAGGAGGTCTCTCGCCATCGCATGCAGGTTCCCTGACCTGATGCCCCCCTGGCGATTCATGTAGGCCACCACTGACGTATTGTCTGTGCGGACTAAGACGTGGTGACCTCTGAGGTTCAACAGAAATGCCTTCAGGGCCAACCCAACTGCTTTCATCTCCAGACAGTTGATATGTAAGCTCTGCTCCGTGCTTGACCAGAGGCCGGATGCAGGCATGCCCTCGTGCAGCGTGATTCACCATAACGCGCAAGCTGCCTGACTGCCATGCATGAGTTGGCACACGGCGTTTCAGCCAATGCTGCATCGGGCGCATGCGCAGTAATCCCATGCGGAGTACTGGCGATGCTGCTGCCATGAGACCAAGCAGTTTCTGAAATTTCTTCAGTGGCGCGCTCTCGCGCAATCTAAAAGTGCCTGCAAGCGCTCGCACCGAGAGCGCGCGCTCTGGTGTGAGTCGCGCTGTCATAGCTCTCGAGTCTAAAACTGTGCCCAGAAAGATCACGCTCTGGCTGGGGGTTAGATTGCTTTTTGAAACATTGATTGTGAAACCCAGGCATTAGATGGCCGAGAATCAAATCCCTGTGAGCTAATAGCTCGATTCTTGACTGTGCCAGCACCAGCCAGTCGTCGAGATAATTTAACACGCACACTCCCTGATGTCTCAGAGAAGAAAGCACTGCATCCACACACTTCGTGAATGTACGGGGTGCCAACGATAGACCGAATGGCAGAACGGTGTATTGATAAGCCTGGCCCTCGAAGGCGAATCTCAAGAATAGCCTGTGACAAGGATTTATTTGAATGTGAAAGTAAGCATCTTTCAGATCCATTGTGACAAACCAATCCCCCGAGCCCACTTGCGCGAGGATATGTTTGATAGTTAACATTTTGAACGGCCGTCTCATGAGAGCTTTGTTCAAATGTCTCAAATCTAGAATGTCGTCAGACCGCCGTCTTTTTTTTTTCGGAATCAGAAAATAGCGGCTGTAAAAACCCATATGTTTTAGCGCGGGGGGGACTAATTCTATCGCCCCTTTTGCTAATAGATTCTGTACTTCGGTGCGAAGCATGTGACCCACGTTGCTTCTCACCGAAGTCTCGAGAACCGCCTGAAATTTCGGGGGTCTGCGAGCGAATTGGAGCAAGGACCCTCGCTTTATGGTGTTTATGACCCAACTCGACACATCGAGGATAGCTAGCCAGGCTAGAACCCGTGTGGCTAGGGCTTGACACATTGATTGGGGCTGGTCGCCTAACGTAGGGGGACCTGATACCCTTATATTGTGATTTGTGCACACATTGAGTATTGGACTGACTGTACAAGCATTTGCGTGTGGGTAAGTCAGTGTTACAACAGGGGAGGGGCCGCCTAGTGAAGGGGGACCGTGAACCCCTATATTGTGATTTGTGCATACATTGAATGTTGGACTGACTGCACAAGCATTTGCGTGTGGGGAAGTCAGTGTTACAACAGGGGAGGGGCCGCCTAGTGAAGGGGGACCGTGAACCCATGTATTGTGATTTGTGCACACATTGAATGTTGGACTGACTGCACAAGCATTTGCGTGTGGGGAAGTCAGTGTTACAACAGGGGAGGGGCCGCCTAGTGAAGGGGGACCGTGAACCCATGTGTTGTGCTCGTGTGCTTTATTAGGGTCGCTGTGAAAACGGCGTTTGTTTGCAAAGACGCGGTCACTGCTGCGGGCCTGTTTACAATAATAAAATCCCCAGCCGCCTGAACTGAACAGGGGGCTGTGGGAAGTTTTGCTGGCTTCTTTGAGGGTGGTCCGGCAAGCGCGGGACACGCGCCCTCTTTTTCCTTTGCGTGCTAGGACGACTTCGGCGGGAAGCGCTCGGCTAGCGTTGGGCATCAGCCGCAGGGCGGGGCTGAGAGGCCTGTTTCGCCAGCTTTGCTGGTCGGCGCCAGCTAGCACGGTTAGTTCCACTCGAGCTCAAGGTCCGTGACGGCCTGTGTTAGGATCCGAAGCATTTCAGCGTCGAAGTTAATCCTGCCTCGCTGGGTCCGCCGAAGGAGACGGAGATGACTGAGTTGAAGAGAGTGAAGCACGCGGGGACGTGGCCGGCGTGCGTTCACAAACGTCCGTGCTCTCTGGTTGCCGTTGGCTGCGGCGCTTCTTCTTCCTCGGCTGTAAGTAGGGCCGGAGAAGGAAGCGCGGGTGACGCGGCGCCGCCGTCTCGAGAGAGAGAGCTAGCCGAGTTCGCAGCACGGAGATAGGCATGCACTCGCAGGCCGCACATCCGCCGACAGAGAGTGCATTCTCTGGGTGGTAGAGTCACAGGCATGAAATGCAGCTCGCGTGTTCGTAGGCCTCGCTTAACACGAGGCATATGGAACAACGCTAGTACAGATATAAACACATAATAAACAGCTATTGAAAAGGATATCGCCGGATAGCCACAGGAGAGACGGCGTCAGGAGAAACACGGTTGAGATGTATAGTCTGCTGAACTGTAGCTCGCTCAGGCTGAAGGCTTGTTCGACGCCGAAGGCTCAATAAATGGTCAGAGACGTGAAGTTTGTCGCTGAAGGAGTAAAATCTGCTATAATGGCGAATTCGGGGACTATCATAGACTGAGGTCAAGCCCCCTTGGCGGGCTCCCGAGGCGCCCGCGCCATTGGATGTGCAGTTGCCGCAGTGCAGCCTATGAGCGAGCCAGACGCTCATGTTCTAGCTGTGCAGCTGCAAATGCGCTTTACATAAAGGCTTCAGTAATTCGAGGAAAAGGAGTTTCCCCCCACTGCGTATAGCTATGCAATACGAAGTGACCGTTCGAAAGGGAACCACAGACAGTAAAAGAAAACAAGCTGTTCACAGTCCATTTTGAGAATGAATGGCGATCGTAGCGTCCGGAAGTATCGCTACCCTACTTCCGGTCTTGGACGCCATTTTGTGAAATAGGCCTATCAGACACCACAGGCTAGCTAACCATAAAGGGGAGCAGTGCGCGTGGGTTCTCTCAGAGCTCGTATACAGTAGAAAGGCCTGGCTAGCTGGATGCCGTCATACTAATAACTTATTGTGCTTTCCATTCTTACTTTTTAAAACAATGGGGACAGATCCAGCATTACTGGAGTGAGGGATATGAAGCACCTGTCTGAGAAAGTAACTAAACAGTTTGAGTTTAATTTCAAATGCAAATGGAAGTTTGTGCAATATAAAATGTTTGTTTTTGTGTAAGAATGCCTCAACCTCTTAATATTGGCATTAAATAATTACTGACTTTTTCACAGAGCACTGGTATCCTGCAGTTTGTATTGTGTTTGAGTGGTTATTATTATTATTAATAATAATAATAATAATAATGATTTTTATTTATATAGCACCTTTCCACCAAGGTCGCATCTAAGGCAGTGGTTCTCAAACTGGGGTATGTGAGGTGACAGAAGGGGGTACGCAAACAAAATGCTGAATTTTGCCGTTCATTCTACTCCACCTTAAAATAACATTAAAACTTAGCATGTATTTCTAGCAGGTAAAATGCCCTAAAGAGGCTACGTGACATCCGAGCAAATTACCTCATTTTTTGGGGGTCAAAACTTTGACTGCATTCACACAAGCAGCGTGTAAGCCTTTATGATAGCCTATGTTTCGTGCAGATTATGCTTTCTTGGCAAATCACATTTGTAAAAGTGAGGATTTAGCACTTACTAGCACAAAGAACAAATATAGACACAGACAGATCTCTGTAAATAGAGATCGATTTAAGATTCAAACTCTCTTCGATACAAAAACATACTCTTTGTTTGTTCCTGTGTTTAATGTTGATCACAAATATCCACACGATTTCAAATGTGACATTGATTTTATACAACAGTAAAACAAACGATAGGTATTAATATTAAGTGATGTTCATTTTGAACACTGTATTGTCCGTCTTTTTTGCAACAAAACATAGCTCCAACGAGGGCCACAGCAGTTCTGTGAACGAATCTGCGGCTTTGAACAAATTGTGAGAGTCGATGGTTCACTCATAATTACAGCCACTTGCTTAGTTACTGATGAATAAATGACTCGATGACTCACTCATAAAGACAGTGACTTGCCGCCACCTACTGGCGGATTTAATTTAATATTTAAAAGCGTCACTTCGTTTTTACAATCATTGCATATTTCTCTATTTAACATTTTTTTATTTAAAGCATTATTTATTTTATAAAGGTAAAAAATGCACTGGAAATATCGATTTAAGGGGGCAAATATTGCCCCTTACTGAAAAAGGTGTGACTGCAGAGAGGGGGTACACAGGAGGATGTTAAAAGCCTCTAAAAAGACAACACTCTAAAAAGTTTGAGAAGGAATTGACCCTTCGCTAAGCCACGCCCGAAAACCGCCACTGGCCAATCGTGTCTTAGCAACCGTAAAGTCGCGGGAGGTCTGGCAAGCTTTCGAGCGAGGGAAACATGCCGAAGCGTTCTGCCTATAGATTGTGCAAATCTGATACCCGGTATCCTAAAAGTTTGGACGGGGGAGTGGAATTATTTTCACATTTCACTTACCCTGCTGTGCCCGAACATAGCTGTTCCTCAATTTGTGTGTTTCCCATTTGAATGGTCAGCGTATGAGGCGCTGCTTGCGCTGGGACTATAGGCTTTAGCTTCAATTTTTATGAAATTATTCTCTAATCGGTTGCATATTATGTCGTGGATATATCCCTCGAATGCATACTGTAGTCCCTTTTGTCTTGCTCTCTCAGATATTTCACATGTTCGCCAAAAATGACTAATTATCTCATTGGTAATGTCTGACACCAGTGCATAGACACTGTAGGCCTAATAGACGTGCCAGGCGCGAAAGCTTGACAGGCGTAGCAACATTAACTAGGGAGGGCGGGGCTTAGCGAAGGGTCAATTAAGGAATAGGGTTAAGGGTTAAGGAATAGAACAAAATCAACATCAAAGCACAATACACATACCAAGGGCAGAAAGTACTATATGTCACTTACAAAGTTAGGTTAAAGATACAAACAAAGAGGGATTCAAACAAACAACATATAATAAGGTAGAATTTACAGACTGTGAGCTGAAGAGTAATATTCAGAGAAAAAAAAATTTTTTAAGAGGTTTTTGAATGAGAGAAGGGTGGATGCTTGACGGATGTCTTGAGGAAGAGCCACAACGCTAAAAGACCTGATGGCTCCTATGATTACCAGACTATTGAAACTGACTAAATATAGCACAGCCTCACTTAAGATATTTTTCACTTGCCGCCACTGATGTCAATGTATATTATGAGTTGAGATTATGAGTTTTATTATAAATGAAAAGAGTTTTTTGACCTTTGATGCATGTAAATTGTATGATGCATGTAATTGTAGAAAATCTCCAATACAAAATTAGGAGCCTTTAAAATAGCCTAATAGGGGCACTTTAGCCAAGACATATTCCCATACATCTGCAAATCCTGCATATAATACTGCATTTGAGATATTATAGCTGGAATACATTTAAAAATTACCAGGTTTAATTATTATTTATGGTCAACAGACTTTCTAAGGACTTGTGATTTCCATTGTAAAGTATCTGAGCAGCAGGTCAATGTGTTAAAGCGCTTATAGTTAAATAAGACAGCCACCAGGAACAGAGTCACACATGATAAATTAATGAATGCAGTAAAATAACACATCTTCATTATCACCTCTCGTCTCTGTGGTCCTTTCAGCCTAGTTAGAAAGTACTGCGGCGGCTGAAGTATACAGCAGTCACTTTAATTCATTTAAAATAAGGTATTTATACTAACACACATATATGCAACCTTTAAGTGGTAGTGAGCACTGTATTTGTTTCTTATGTCATCATACTGTACTGTATGATGGTTAATTGTCTGGGTTTTTCAAGATAAACAAATGTAACGGAGGTATTTTTCTCTATATGGGGACTTTCATTTTGATGGGTTTTTCCTTTCTCCAGCGTGTTCGCGGGAGCAAAGACGTCTGGGAAGAAGAAGAGTGAGCAGTGTTATGAGGCAGACACGCCATGATCGCTGTATGAGAAGTCAACATTTTTTACGCTGAAGCTGTAATGTAAGACAGTGGTGCACGGTCAGATTAAGTTTCGTGAGTTTAGTGTACACTAACATTGTTGTGTGAAACTGAGACCCAGTTAAAGCAGAAGTTCGGTTGATTGCGTCATCGGACAGAGAACGGTGTCGGAGACTGGCTGAGAGCACGAGAGTTGCTATAGCCGTGACTTTCATTCAGAACATTGTTGTATTTTGGCATTATTCTGACTGTAATAATTTTTGAGAGTCCTACTGTTTTTCGGAGTCATCCATGAACTGTGTCAGAGCGAGTGACATTGATTTCTTTCTGCGAATCATTTAAGTGCACTTGTTAGTGCATGAGAATGTGTCTGTGAACTGAACGATCGGTTTTGAAGGAGTGATTAATTTTTTTGCTGAGTTTTTTTTTTTAAGAGACTGACGATCATCTATGATCAAGATTTGTTTTTGAAAGATTTTTTTTTTTGATTCAGATCTTTCAGTCAATGCGTGCCGTGTGCGAGCTGAACTGTGCCATTTTGTTCCAGACAGTTCCAGAGTTCCCTTTCAAGAACATTCACTTCATATTGCATAGCTATACGCTATTGGAAAGCTCCTGTTCTCGAGAATATTGAAGCCTTTATTTTAAAACGCAGTGCAGCTGCACAGCCAGCACAATGAAGAGCTGTCTAGCTCACTGATTAGCTGGGCTGCAGGAACTTATGGCGAAGCGGCGAGAACACGCGATCCTATCAGTATCACAGGATCCCAACAGGCCCCCCTGTCAGCGGCCAGCGCCGTTCTTCCAAGAGGTCCATGAAGAACTCACTAAATCATGGCGCACCCCCTACTCGGCCCGCCTGCGAATCTCAACCTCCGCAACGCTCTCAACCCTTGGCGGCACTGAGGAAAAGGGGTACGAGAAACTGCCCCCCTTGGAAGAAGCATTGGCCGCGCACCTCTGCCATCCCACCGCCATTGGATGGAAGGCCAAGGCGGCTCACCCATCCAAACCATGCAGGACTACCTCAGCTCTTGCCGGCCAAGCCTATAACTCCGCTGGTCAGGCTGCATCAGCCCTGCACACTATGGCGGTCCTCCAAGTGTCCAGGCGAAACTCCTCCGCTCCATGGACCAGTCTGGACTGGACCCCGAGGCCTTCAGGGACCTGTGCAGCGCCACCGACTTGGCCCTACACGGTATGAAGACCACTGCCCAGGCGATCGGACGAAGCATGGCCAGCCTGGTTGTTTTAGAACGTCATTTCTGGCTGAACTTAACCGAGATAAAGGACGCAGACAGGGCTGCTTTCCTGGACTCGCCGATCTCTAACACTGGCCTCTTCGGTCCCGCAGTTAAGGGCTTTTCAGAGCGCTTCACTGAAGTCGTCGCAGGCCATGCACTACCGAAGCATTCCAGTTCGGGCCGCCCCAAGAAAGCGACCCCTCAGCCAGCTAAGCCAGCGCTGCCGGTCTCTCAGCCTCGCCCAGCGGCTGAAACCCATCAACGCCCACCGCCAGCTAAACACTTCCCAGAACGTCAGAGGCCCCAACCCAAAGTTGGCCCAAATAAAGCACAAAAAGAGCACTTTTTCTCTCCCAAACACATGGGTGGCCGGGTCCCCATCACACAGCGGCCCGTCCCCAGACTTCATTCAGCCCTTAGCCACTCGGGCCAAGGCCTGGGAAGCTAACCCCGATGTGTCAAAATGGATAATGAACACAATAAAACAAGGTTACTTGCTCCAATTCACTTGCAGACCTCCGTGCTTTCGCACCGTGGTCGAGACATCGGTGAGTAGCAACGTGCCTCATGTCCTCCGCACCAAAATATTAAATCTATTAGCTATTAGAAAGGAGCTATCGAGACAGTTCCCCCGCCATTAAGCGAGTCAGGCTACTACAGCCGTTACTTCCTTGTCCAAAAAAAGGATGGTGGCCTCAGGCCCATTCTAGATCTCAGACACCTGAACAAGGCCCTCATGAGACGGCCATTCAGAATGCTAACAACCAAACAAATCCTCGCGCAAATTCGCCCAGGGGATTGTTTTTTGTCAGTGGACATGAAAGATGCTTACTTTCATATCCAGAAAGCTCCCCATCACAGGCCATTCTTGAGATTCGCCTTCGAGGGACAGGTTTATCAATACACAGTCCTGCCCTTCGGACTGTCCCTGGTACCTCATACGTTTACAAAATGCATGGATGCAGCCCTCTCCCCCCTGAGACAGTGGGGAATGCGCATTTTAAAATCCCTCGACGATTGGCTCATTCTGGCTCAATCGGAGGCCGAGTTACAGACTCACAGATCCTGGCTCCTCAGCCATCTAGAATGCCTTGGGCTCAGGATCAACTTCTCCAAGAGTATACTGTCCCCTAGCCAACGTATAACCTTTCTGGGGACAGTCATAGACTCGGTTCAGAAGAGAGCTTGGCTCACACCAGACTGCGCTCTCTCTATTCAACAGTTAGTGGCTTCGTTCAAGGCAGGCTCTTACATGCCCCTCAGAACGTTTCAAAGGGTACTGGTCCTTATGGCCTCAGCATTGTCAGTACTCCAATTAGGCCTACAGCATATGCGTCCCCTTCAGCGATGGCTGAAACCCTAAGTACCAGCCCATGCGTGGCGAGTCGCCCACTTACGCATCAGGGTAAACCATGGCTGTATCCAAGCCCTGGCCCATTTGAAAAACACCAACTGGTACCAGTCCGGTGTAAGCAGCGGGGTGGTCTTAAGGAGGAAGGTGATTTCAACAGACGCCTCGAACCTAGGTTGGGGAGCTCTTTATGAGGCAGGCCAGCTTCCAGCCTCTGCTCGAGCTCGGAGAAATGCCTACATATCAACTGCCTCGAAATGAGAGCAGTTTTTCTAGCCCTAAAAAACCTTCCTCCCAAGCCTGGTCGGACACCACGTCTTGGTCACCACGGCGGTGAAGACCCCTCGGGCGGCCAGGGCGGTGAAGACCCCTCGGGCGGCCAGGGCGGTGAAGACCCCTCGGGCGGCCAGGGCGGTGAAGACCCCTCGGGCGGCCAGGGCGGAGCAGACACCGGCTCAGGAACAGCAGACACCGGCTCATGAACAGCAGTCACCGGCTCAGGAACAGCAGACACCGGCTCAGGAACAGCCACAAGAACTGTAACAGTCACAAGAACAGACACAAACACAGAAACAAACACTGGCTCTAGCGCTGGAACAGACATTGGCTCCGGCACAGGAACAGACTCGGGCTCGGGAACAGGAACAGACTCGGGCTCGGGAACAGGAACGGACTCGGGAACAGGAACAGACTCGGGCTCGGGAACAGGAACAGACTCGGGAACAGGAACAGACTCAGACTCGGGCACAGGAACAGACTCGGGCTCGGGAACAGGAACAGACTCGGGCTCGGGAACAGGAACAGACTCGGGCTCGGGAACAGGAACAGACTCGGGCTCGGGAACAGGAACAGACTCGGGCTCGGGCTCGGCCATCTTGTCCGTAGACACTGGCTCGGAGGAAGTGACGTGACCAGTCTCTGGATCAGCAGAAGTGATGTGAACAGTCTCTGGATCGGCCATCTTGTCCGTAAACACTGGCTCGGAGGAAGTGACGTGAACAGTTTCTGGATCAGCAGAAGTGATGTGAACAGTCTCTGGTTCGGCCATCTTGTCCGTAGACACTGGCTCGGAGGAAGTGACCAGTCTCTGACATGGCAGACGTGACGTGAACCGTCTCTGGATCAGCAGAAGTGACGTGAACCGTCTCTGGATCAGCAGAAGTGACGTGGACAGTCTCTGACTGGGCAGAAGTGACGTGGACAGTCTCTGGATCGGCAGACGTGATTTGGACAGTCTCTGGATCGGCAGACGTGACTTGGACAGTCTCTGGATCGGCAGACGTGACTTGGACAGTCTCTGGATCGGCAGACGTGACTTGGACAGTCTCTGGATCGGCAGACGTGACTTGGACAGTCTCTGGATCGGCAGACGTGACTTGGACAGTCTCAGGTTCGGTTGGACTGACGTGAAGCTCAGGCATGTCATGGCTGACGTGAAGCTCAGGCATGTCGTGGCTGACGTGAAGCTCAGGCATGTCGTGGCTGACGTGAAGCTCAGGCATGTCGTGGCTGACGTGAAGCTCTGGCTGGACGTGGCTGACGTGAAGCTCTGGCTGGACGTGGCTGACGTGAAGCTCTGGCTGGACGTGGCTGACGTGAAGCTCTGGCTGGACGTGGCTGACGTGAAGCTCAGGCTCGACAGGAATAAGCTCCGGCAGGTCGGTCTCGGCGGCGGCCATCTTGTCTGGAGACACTGGCTCAGCGGGACTGACGTGAAGCGAAGGCTCGGCAGGAATAAGCTCCGGCAGGTCGGTCTCGGCGGCAGCCATCTTGTCCATAGACACTGGCTCGGCAGTGGCCATCTTGTCCATAGACACTGGCTCGGCAGTGGCCATCTTGTCCGGAGACACCGGCTTGGCGGCGGCCATCTTGGGAATAAGGATCAGGCGTCGCCTACTTGGCTGGAGATTCCCCTTAAATGCTGCTGGATTCATAGTTGGTCGGTCGTTCTGTGATGATGCAGCAAGGACGAAGCAGAGAGAGAATCCAAATGCAGTTCATTTAATAAAATAACAGGTGAAACAACGGAACACGGAACTCAGGACAGGAACACTGAAGCAACAACAACGACCGACAAACCACAACTGAAACACAGAGGTATAAATAGACAGGCAAACAAGCTAAACAAGATAACAAGGGGGCGTGGCTAATCAGAAACACATGGGAACAATGATCAGACAGTTAACAAGACACATGGCAAACAGGGAATCACATGACCGACAAGAACAAGGAACAAGACACAAAACCCACACCGTGACAGAAACATTCATTCATTCATTTATAATTTTTGTCAACTTAATGATTTATACCTTTTGCAGATCATTCCATTCAAACTGAAAGCTTCCCAATTTCATGTTTTTCAGATTTTGTCCCTTTTTATTGTACACAGAAAAATGGGCATTTATCAAAAATAGATATATAAATTAAATTAAATTAAAACAATGTTCCAATATAATGTCCCAAATCAAAGTATTTTTCTTGTAAACAGAAAAATGGGTGTTATCTGAAATCAATTGAAATTAAATGAAAAAATAAAATGTGACAAAAATTATAATGTCATGTCTGATCTCACCTAGGGCACCAAATGAGTCAGGACTGTCACTGTTGCCCCCTCAAAAAACACCCCTGCAAACACTTTCACACAAGTTGAGTGAATCTGGCAGCCATACAGTATTGTTGGAAAAGACTATGTTCCCCATGAGTTAGACAGTGAGCAAAATATCCCAGTCAAGATCTCTGAAAAGTGCACTTCAACGACTTCAATGATGGGAGAAAATGAGGAAAGAGCAAGTCAAACAGGGTCTTTAGAGGGCATAGGGACATAAAAACCAACATAAAAGAAGAACAGAGAAAGAGATTGCGATAAAAGAAAGTGAGATTAAAAAAAGTGAAATAAAAAAAATATGGCTGATGTGTAGGGCCAAAAAGAAGCACAGGCCACAGAGAGACTATAAGGAGAAGGCGTGGGATGGAACAATAACAGCAGAGCTTGTCTTTTGTACAATCAAAGAATCTGACTACAATGACCACACAGAAACGACAAACAAAAGAATAACCGCACCTCTAAACCTCCACTTTACTGCAAAAGGAAACGGTGAAAAGACTAAATAAGTGTAAAAACCCACATTTTGGGTTAGTGCAAAAACTGTTGTTCCCTTTCGTAGTCACTCCGAGTTACATCGGATGACGGAGATGTAGAAAGCCTATCGACTTCGAGTATTACAAAACGAGCCAATGGCAAAGAAATGCCATGGGTCTGCGGAATTTGCATAGCGTATCTCCGCCCCACCGCATGGGTATAAAAGGAGAGACGCCAGCAAAGGCAGATCATGTTTTCGCTTCGGAGCCAAGAGTATCTCTTCACTCCACAGCCATTCCTGATTTCACTCTACGAGACGAGCCATTCTCCGGTGTTGGTGTGACGGCGATCTGCAGCGAGTTCACATTGCCTGCTGATCTGTGCAGTGATCTGCCAGTGAGTGTGTTTCTCCCTGCTCGCTTCAACATCGCAGAGTTTTTTTCTCCTCTCATAAAAGAGCTCGCACGCGGCACATCTTTTTAAAGACGGCTCGCCCGTGCATTTAAAAAAAAAAAAAAAAACGAATGGTTGCGGCAGCTTGGTATCGGACTCTGATGGTTTTTGGATTTTGGATTATGGATTTTTTTTAAATGTACGGGTGAGCCGTCTTTAAAAAGACGTGCCGCGTGCGAGCTCTTTTATGAGAGGAGAAAAAAACTCCGAAATGTTGAAGCGAGCAGGGAGAAACACACTCACTGGCAGACAACGAGCGTTGTCTAGTATAGTTGAAAAAAAAATATTATTTTTTTTGATCACGGTAGAGCAGCGCTCATGGATGACTCATGTTCTCTCTGTGGGAACATGACCATCGCGTCATTAAGGTCGAGACTCTGTGAACTCACAAGAGTGAGAGTCCCCTCATCCACCACCCATTCTTCGGCTGGTGGCCAGGGTGACCGGAGGGTTATGGTCTGGAACAAGGCGCCGACTCTGTGTCCACGCCCCAGCCCCCCTCCTCAAATGACGGTGCCCGCTAGTGAACAGGTGATTCCCACGGGTCTACCCTCTGGTGGCCCGTGTGTTTCATTTGAAGCTACAGAGGATGATACTATGTTTGTAGCAGCTTCACAAGGTGGGTTTGATTTTCCTGGAAGTGACGACTCGTCACAGCTGCCACCCTCTGGTGTGCATACGGCCGTGCCTGAGTCTGATCCGGAGATGACGGCCATGCTTTCCCGGGACGATTGGTTTTGGGTAAGGTCGCCAACTCCGTCCACAGCAAACCCCAATACCTTTCTTCCCGGACGTGCATGATGAGATCTCGAAGTCCTAGAAGACCCCATCGTCTTCTCGGGACCGCTCGCTGATCTCATCCGCCTTTCCTTCCTTCGTTGGGGCCGCTGCCCATGGGTACACTGGGGTTCCCCCGACTGAACGCTCTGTTGCGATGCTATGTGTCCTCAGAGTGCTTCTTCTCGGCGCAATCCTAAGCACCCGTCCGTGACCTGTAGTTTTTCGTCTACACTTGTGGCGAAATCCTGTAGCTCCCAGGACAGGCAGCCGCCTCACTGCATGCCATGGCCATTCCGCTGGTCTACCTGGCAGGTGCTCATGGACATGCAGGAAGGTAGGACTGACCCAGGGCTCTTCATCAAGCTGCGCGGTGCCACTGATCTTGCTCACCGAGCGACGAAAGTGGCCGCGCGCTCCCTGGGTCAGGTGATGTCCACAATTCAATCCTCTGGCTTGACCTACCCGATGTATAGTTTGTCCGACGGACCCCTCTGCTCGACACCCTCATATCCCAGGTCGGCCCTTCGGCGGTGCAGTTGAGGGCTGTACTACAGTTCTCGACCGCCCATGAGCAGACTGAGGCTTATTCTGTCCCGACGGCCCTGCCGTCCGCTCAGGTCCCTCAGTCTGCCCACCGCCGAAGGCGCCCTCCTGCGGCTCCCACCCCGTCCGTTCACCCGGGCTGGTTCTGGGGGCCGCAGGGGGACGCCACTGCCCTCTCCAGCCCCGCCCCCCGTTATATGCCAGGTTAAGCGGCGCTCTTGAGACGGGCTACTCGGAGGTGGGACTCAGTTCTTTCCAGGAGCTGGTAGCAGGCCACTCCTTTCCCCGGTGGAGGGCCGGGGAAGAATCCTTATTCCAGAAGGAACTGACTCTCCCGTCTCTGAGCACACAGAGGCCGGATGACAGTGCGCGACGCCCCCGGCCTCGCCGCTCTCGTCCCTCTCTGTCACAGAGCTCTCGGACCGCAGTGTGCGCCGCCCCCGGGCCTCGCCAATCCTGTCCCCCTCTGTCCCAGAGGGCGCGGATGACAGTGCGTGCCGTCTCCGGACCTCACCACTCTCGTCCCCCTCTGTCGCCAGACCCCTGGCAGAGCAGACCCCCGTGGAACGCTGGTCCTTCCCTGGTCTCCTCTGTCAGGGTGCGGAGTTTGACCGTGGTTGGACGCCTGTGGTTCGCATGTCCCCTCTGGTTCAGTTTCTGGGAGCTTGGTTAGAGCTTCCCAACGTGTCCCGCTGGGTCGCCCGCGCTATCAGGCTCGGCTATGCGATTCAGTTTGCACGGTCTCCTCCCCACTTCAGGGGAGTTCGCTTCACTGTGGTCGGCAGCGAATGAGAGCGGAGGTTGAGAGCCATCATGAGAGCGGAGGTTGCCACCCTGCTGGCGAAGGGTGCAATCGAGACTGTCCCTCCAGCCGAGATGAAGTCAGGGTTTTACAGCACGTACTTCATTGTCCCCAAGAAGACCGGTGGGTTACGGCCGATCCTGGATCTCGTGTCTTGAACCGCTCCCTTCATAGGCTGCCGTTTAAGATACTCACAGCCAAACGCATTTTCGAATGCGTTCGGCCGCAGGATTGGTTTTGCAGCGATAGACCTGAAGGACGCCTACTTTCATGTCTCCTTTCTACCTCGACACTGACCGTTTCTCCGGTTTGCTTCGAGGGGCAGGCATACCAGTACGCGGTTATCCCATTCGGGTTGGCTCTGTCTCCTCGCGTCTTTACGAAGGTCGTCGAGGCAGCCCTTGTACCCCTACGCGAACACGGGGTTCGCATCCTGAATTATCTCGACGACTGGCTAATATTAGCTCACTCTCGGGATCAGGTTTGCAAACACAGAGACCCTAGCCCACCTAGCCCGTCTGGGCCTTCGGGTCAACTGGGAGAAGAGTAAACTCTGCCCCGTGCAGAGGATCTCTTTTCTCGGTATGGAGATCGACTCGATCGCCATGTCCGCGCAGCTCACGAGTGAGCGCGCACACTCACTGCTGACTTGTCTTCGACAGTTCGAGGGCAAGAGTGCGGTCCCACTGAAACTGTTTCAGAGGCTCCTGGGGCACATGGCATCTGCAGCCGCGGCAACGCCGCTCGGATTGCCTCATATGAGACCGCTTCAGCTGTGGCTTCGCAATCGAGTCCCGAGGTGGGCATGGCATCATGGCACGCTCCGAGTTCCAGTGACTCCGACCTACCGTCTGACCTTAACCCCGTGGAGGAACCTCAGTTTTCTACGGGCCGGAGTTCCCCTAGAACGAGTTTCCAGGCATGTTGTTGTCTCCACAGATGCCTCTTCCACGGGCTGGGGTGCCATGTGCAACGGGCATGCTGCCGCGGGCTCCTGGACAGGACCCCAGAGCCTTCTGCATGTCAATTGCCTCGAGTTGCTGGCAGTACGCCTTGCCCCAGCTGGCCGCGGGGCCTACGCAAATATGCGTTTCCCCCAGTGAGCCTTCTCGCACGGACCTTGTGCAAGATCAAGGAGGACGAGGAGCAGGTTATTCTGGTTGCGCCGTACTGGCCCACCCGGACCTGGTTCTCCGAACTGATACTCCTCGCGACAGCACCTCCTTGGCCAATTCCTCTGAGGAAGGATCTCCTTTCTCAGAGACGGGGCACCCTCTGGCACCCTCGACCCGATCTTTGGAGGCTCCACGTGTGGCTCCTGGACGGGACGAGGCAGGTTTGAGTACCCTGCCACCTGCGGTGGCGGCTACCATCACTTCCGCTAAAGCATCGTCCACGAGACATGTCTATGCGTTGAAGTGTAACCTCTTCGTCAACTGGTGTTCTTCTTGCCGAGTAGACCCCAGGAGATGCTCGATCAGTGTCGTGCTTTCCTTCCTGCAAGATGGGTTGGAGCGAAGGCTGTCTCCCTCCACCCTGAAGGTGTATGTGGCCGCTATCGCCGCATATCACAAAGCAGTTGAAGGTAAGTCTCTGGGGAAGCACGACCTGATCGTCAGGTTCCTGAGAGGAGCGAGGAGACTGAATCCTCCTCGCCCTCCTCTCGTTCCCTCTTGGGACCTCTCAGTAGTGTTAAATGCCCTGCAGAGGGCTCCCTTTGAGCCTCTGCACTCAGTTGAGCTTAAGTTACCTGTCTATGAAGACAGCGCTCCTGGTTGCATTGGCCTCCATCAAGAGGGTAGGGGACCTGCACGCATTCTCCGTTCACGAAGCGTGCCTGGAATTCGGGCCGGGTCTCTCTCACGTGATCCTGAGACCCCGGCCTGGATATGTGCCCAAGGTTCCCACCACTCCCTTCCGGGACCAGGTGGTGAATCTGCAAGCGCTGCCCCCGGAGGAGGCAGACCCAGCCTTGGCACTGCTCTGTCCAGTACGCGCTCTCCATGCTTACGTAGACAGGACGCAGTGTTTCAGGACCTCAGACCAGCTCTTTGTCTGTTATGGTGGGAGACTGAAGGGAAAGGCTCTCTCAAAGCAGAGGTTGTCTCACTGGATAGTGGACGCCATTGCTTTGGCTTACCAACAGCAAGGCCGACCGTGCCCCCTTGGTGTGACAGCCCACTCCACCCGGAGTGTGGCTTCCTCTTGGGCTCTAGCGCATGGCGCCTCGCTGGCAGACATCTGCAGAGCTGCAGGCTGGGCGACACCGAACACATTCGCCAGATTCTACAATCTCCGAGTGGAGCCAGTGTCCTCTCATGTACTCGCTTCAACCAGCTAGTACCGGATCCGCTCAGGTGTCTTTGCTTGCTCGCCATTCCACTCCACGGACTGGATACGTGCGATTTTTTCCTCAGGTGAGCCTTCCTCTCTGAAGCCCTGAGTTCCTCCAGCACTGTTGACGCTGGCGCCAGTGTCTATTGCCTGTGCATCGGCTAGGTGCCTCCGTGTGCATGGTTCCTCCCCTGAGTAACCCCCACATGTGTATTTCCACTGTAAGCCTCCTTGAGCATGTGTCTTTCCCTCGGCAAGCCACCTTGCCACTCCTGGAGTTGAAAGTTGCCACCCCACGGGTTGGTCACTCCGGTGTTCTCCATATGAAGCCCCTCCGGGCCATATGTGTATTTCTAAGTCCTCCCTACGGGCAGGCATTGTGTTTCATATTTCCTCTGAGATATGCTCCCAGTGTACCTTGGTATTCCTGTGCTAAGTAGGACTCCTTCGTCCGTGCCAGTATCACGACAGGGGGATCAGACTTTTGCAGGGCACTGGAAGACAGCTGTGAAGGTGGCGTGATTACACGGGGACCCCCATTCTCCGTCATCCGACGTAACTCGGAGTGACTACGAAAGGGAACGTCTCGGTTACGTATGTAACCCTCGTTCCCTGAGTAGGGAACGGAGACGTTACGTCTCCCTGCCACTTCCGCTGTACAGCTGGGTAGACGCCTGAGTTCAGTTTTGGCTCCTCAGCGAAGACATGATCTGCCTTTGCTGGCGTCTCTCCTTTTATACCCACGCGGTGGGGCGGAGATACGCTATGCAAATTCCGCAGACCCATGGCATTTCTTTGCCATTGGCTCGTTTTGTAATACTCGAAGTCGATAGGCTTTCTAAGCGAAACCCCCATTCTCCGTCATCCGACGTAACGTCTCCGTTCCCTACTCAGGGAACGAGGGTTACATACGTAACCGAGACGTTTTATCTTGTTTATCAGTTATTCTTCAAGGCAGAAAATAACATGGCACACCCTGCATGCAGGGATACATCATGTATGTTCATGCCATTATTATATAGGCTACATATCCTCCATCTAAAATGCCACCCACTGAATTTCTGTACAAATACAGAGCATCAATAAGTCAATAGGGGGATAAGATTAAGGAAAAAAAAAAACATAATAGATTTCAATGTTAAATGAAACACAAACACAGTGCTTGCATCCCCTCATTCATTCAATTGTGCACATGTGACAGATTGAAATATGTATTTGATAAATCTGTGAAACATTGACAGCACTATAGTCACGCTATTTTGAATGTGTGTAAAAAGGTTTTTAAAATGTAAATATTTATTTTTAAATATTTATTCCTTTATTCCTAAAATATCTTAATTTTTAATTTCTAAAATGTACATCAACTAATTAATAAATTTTCAAATGAGAGATAAATCTCTTAAAATAATTTTAACTAATTATTTTTCTTATAAACCATGTCAATATCTATGAAAAATACCTAGATTTTGGTGGGCTTAATGGGTACACTTACCCTATGCAATAAAAAATGCCAGGGAAGTATTTTTTTATTTGACTTCAGAGTTGAAAGTGGGCTTAAAGGGTACATGGGCTTAATGATCACACTTACCATACTTAAAAGAGTGCATTTATTACATGTTTAGAATATGTTGGTACTAGTGTATGTATCTATCTAAGGAGTTGATGTCCAGATAATTATAAAATGCCTTACAAATACTTAATTGTATTTTTTGTACACTTGATAGTGTTATGGATTAGAAATGCACATTATTAACAGCACATGACCAACTGTTAAAAGTGTGTACGTTTTCAGAAAGAAGGTGCATGATGCTGTTTTTGAAAAGTTGTTTATTGTCAATTGCTACAAAAGATTCCACATAAAGTTCGCAGTAGGAAGACATCAGTGAGTTTTGTGTTTAATCTTCTCCCCCTCTATTCAGGGGTACAACACACCCACAGGGACAAAACTGTAAAGGAGAATCACTTAAAGACAGGAGCTGACAGGAGGCAGAGAAAAATGTAATTTCCTGGAAAAATGGGAGAGATGAGCCATGCAGTAGAAGTGTGTGTATATACGTTTCTGCAGACGTTGAGCTCATTAGGTGTCTACTCATCCCATATCTCTCGCACCTTTACTTCCCCACACCTTTTAACCCTTCTTCCTGAATCTCAACACCATGCCGTTCTCCACTTAAACCCCTCCTCTCACTCTCGCTGTAAGTTTCTTTGCACTGTTCTCAATATTTACTTTCCTTTTCCAAGACCCTTAGTCTCAAATCTCAGTTTCAGTATATTCCGCCCTGCTCTCTTTCTCAGCCTGTGCTCAGAGAGACAAAAGATGGTATTTTTCGTTCTCTCCATCTGTCACTCCTCATTGGTCCCTCCATTTCTCAAACTGTTTGACTCCATGACAATCTCCATATTGTCCATCTCTGCTCGCTTTAATGCGTTCACACACACCCTCACGTAAACGTGTTTATTAGCATGTCGCTGGGTTTGTGAACCACTCCCGCATCATGTCAGACAGCTGGAGCTGATTAGTCTGATGTCACAGCGAGTCATATGAAGCGCGGTGGTTGCTGCCACCACAGAAACACCACCTTCTGCCAGCCAGCTGTGCCCACAGAGGGAGCATCCTTGCTGGGAATACTCAATTACTGAGATCAATCTACTGGCATGTTTCAGTCTTCATTTATTGATAATCATGTGCGTTTTTCAGTTAAGTAGGCTGTTTCTCTCTCTTAATCCCTGATCATAATAAGCACAATGTTTTTAATGGGATAGTTCACCCAAAATGAAAATGTTGTCATTTACTCACCCTCATGTCGCTCCAAGCCTGTATGACTTTCTATCTATTTCAAAAAAGTAAAAATAAATATTTCTCACTGTTTTGTGTGTGTTCTGCCACAGAAAGAAAGTAATACTGCTTTGGAATGACATGAGAATAAGTAAATGATTACACAATTTAAATTTTTGGGTGAACTATCCATTTAAGTTATTCAAGGTATTCAAAGCACTAACATGTTCTAGTAATGGTGAAGAATAAAACAAAACAAAACTAGCATTCCCTTTCATTCGTACACTAATGATCATATGAAATCTGCACCATTTTTTTCTACATTCAAATTTAAAATGATAAAAATCTTCCCAGATATTTGACAGTTTGGAAATTATCAATTATAATGGTTCTCTAGGCAGTGGCAGAAGTTTTGCATCTGATTAGATAGTTTGTGTGCGAGTGTAAACAGATGAGTGGGCCAGAGCAGGCAGCCGCTCTTGATGCTCATCAGACAGGTTGTTGGTTCAGTTGCCCCTCAGCCTCATGCAAACAAATCCAGATGGACAACTTTGCCAAGAGAGAGAAACAGGCGAAATGAGAAAGGAAGAATAATAACAGGCACAGGATTTAGGTAAAGGTAAAAGTGAAGGAAATCATATCCTCAATAAAATATATTATTCTAGCAGGAAGAACAAGCACTGTTTGAAAGCTGACACTCCAGATCTTGAAAATCAATACACATAAATTAGATATTCTTAAAAGGAATTTTGCTGTGTTTGCATGGTTTTGTGTCTTATTCTTTGCTTGCTCTGTATTGCACATCATGTTTATTTATTCACTATATTTTCTATATTGTATTGGAATTGTATTGTCTTTACGCTACTGTTAAAATGTTTTGCTTCGGTAAGATTTTTAAAACGTTTTTGAAAGAAGTCTCAATGCAGTCAAAATACAGTAAAAACAGTGATATTATTACAATTCAAAATAACTGTTTTCTATTTGAATATATTTTAAAATGTAATTTATTTGTGTGATGACAAAGCTGAATTATCAGCATCATTACTCCAGTCTTCTGTGTTACATGGTCCTTAAAAACACTTAATTCTAATATAATTATTTATATAATTACTGCACTGCTACAGCAAATGCTGACCAAGTATTTGAAGGTTGAGCACACAAGCTTATTGGCTAACTGATACAGCAGGAACCATTTAGCTGTGCCCTACAGAGAATGATGTGATTGCAAGCAGGTTGAGTTAAGGACCTATCAGTCTGCGCGAGTTTTATGACAAAAAAAAAAGTAAAAAAACAAACAAAAATAAACACCCAACCAATTATAGATATAAATCATTTCACACTCAGCGGATCTCTTCACACACTTCTTGTTCTTATCACCTTCACCGGTGATAAGTCAGGGTGCACATTAACAGTAGCCGGAAGAGATCAGCACACCAGTCCCTGCTTCTGTAATCTGCAAGCATGAGCCGTGTTTACTCCCCTCATCAGCTTTGATGCATGTAACCCCAATTATCTGAAGTCTGAGAGCCTCACCTGTGCCTAATTGGCAAAACGTGTGTCAGAATATCTAGCGCCTTATCACTGTCTGCGCTGACGGGATTCACACTTTTGAAGATCCCTTCCTCTCTTTACCGTGCCTAGCTTTTACATTTTACTTCTCTACTTGTATTTCTACCTTTTTTCCTCTTCAGTGCATCTGTCATTCTCTCTCCATCTCAATTCATAAAATGCACTTGTATTCACTCGTACTGTCTCGCTCTACTCCCTTTCTATTTAGAGTGTTCTGTTGTTTTGTCCACTGTCACTGGCTTTTCTTCCATCATTTTACTCCTCTTCTCATAAACTTCTCTTTAACTGTACTTTATTTCACCCATTAGGATGAGAGAGAGGAAAGGCACTGACACTCGTGTATGAAGAGCCAGTTCCTCCTTAGAGGAACATTAGAACTGACACCTCATTTAAGGTGGTGAATGACTGTATGTTTCAAAGAGCCTGCAATATCTTTTGCCCTCAGGCCTTTTTTTTTTCATAAATTATCCATCTTAAAAGCGATGAGTGGCTCTTCCATTTGAAATCAATTATGAGCATTTCATTTTTAATAAATTATTTAAATATACTTTACTCCTTACCATTTAAACAGGTTATATTATCCTTTCTCCTGCTGAGACAGCAGGTCTTTTCAAACATCTTTGTAAAAATTTCTCTGTTGGCCGACTTTGCCTCTGCCTTGAGGCACCATCCCCAGAAAATAAGATGAATTTGGTTGTTTAAGTTCAGATATCACCAAGATGCAGATTTAGGGATAAAAGAAAAGGTTAGTCCAATTAAAGGTTCGCACTGTGAAATGCTGTATTGTTCTTTATAATTACCATAGTTTGACAAGGTTGTCTTTGTTATTTCCCAATTATCGCTGAAAACAAGCTAGAGCAAAACTCACTGTTCTCATTACGATTTCAATTCCTACACCCTTTAATATTTTCTCCCAAATCTGGGGACAAATAAACAAAGTGCTAACTCCGCCAACGGCCTCCAGCTCATTTGTAACAGTATCACCAGCCTAATCACAAATCCCGTCTTTACTTCCCCCACACAAATCTGCTAAATGAAAATGTCAACCTTTACAATGCCGTAAATGATGGATCATAGCAAATAGAGGCTTTGCAGCAAACATGAACGTGAGCTTCAAGGGCCAACCTTATCTAGAGAACACAAGTGTTTTAATAGATAACTTCATCTAGCAAAACAACTCTAAAATCGCAATGACAACTTAACTATGGGATTGTGCGCAATTTGCATCACATTGCAGGACTCCTGCATCACTGAAACTGCTACCGTCGGGTGCCTGTGCACTGCAGACTCATAACTGTATCAAATGATGATTATAATGTTCCACTTGCATGCTGATGTAGGGAACATTTCCTGCACTACTGTATATGCTTAGTAATGACAAACACACTTGAGGCTGAGATTAGACAAGAATGAGATATCCCAAGGTGTTTATATATTGTTTATGATGCAGATTGCGTGACCTCTGTATGGTTCAGACACCAGAAACAGAAAATAACAGATAACAGATAACAGAAAATAAATGTTTGAATTATTTATTTTACAGCCTGCTAAAGGCAGGGAGAAGGAACCGCCTAAATCTCAAGGCTGTCTACAATAAAATAACTGTTTTTTTTTTGTTATTTACAAAAGTATACTTGACTATATCAAAAAGCAAGTGGAGATTGTCAAGTCAAGTCACCTTTATTTATATAGCGCTTTTTACAATACAGATTGTATCAAAGCAGCTTTACAGAGATAACAGAAAAATAATGTTGTAATAATATTGTTAAATATAAAATTAAATGTCCCCAACTAAGCAAGCCAAAAGCCAATGGCGACAAAGGCGAAGAAAGGCGATAAAGGCGACAGTTGCAAGGAACCAAAACTCCTTGGCAAGGAAAAAAAACCTTGGGAGAACCCAGGCTCAGTCAGGGGGCCAGTTCTCCTCTGGCCAACGAATAAACAGTGTATGATTATGATTCAGGCAGAACTATAGGTCAGAGGTCAGATTGGATCAGAACTTTCACAATATTTATCCAGTTCCATCTGGTTGGGGGTCGTCTCTTCCAAGACGAGCTTGTTGAGGTGTCCATGAGGTCTTCACAGGGCTGATGAGGCTGGCACTTCAGGGATGCGTTGTCTTCGTGTCCATGCGATGGTCCTTCATCAGATCTGGATATGGCCTGGATCCGGCGGACTGCGGTAAACCTTGGGATAAACAGAGAGACTAATATTAGCGTAGACGCCATCCTTCTTATGATGTACCAAGCACATCAGGATTTATGGGGAGTGTTCCCGGTTCCAGATGATCTAAACTATGCAGCCTAACATTGAATTATAGAAGTCTATAATGTGTTATGTGTATGCTAAGCCAAAGAGATGTGTTTTTAGTCTAGATTTGAACTGACAGACTGTGTCTGCTTCCCGGACAATGTTAGGAAGACTGTTCCAGAGTTTTGGTGCTAAATAGAAAAAGGATCTACCGCCAGCAGTCGATTTTGATGGGTTAAGAACTCGCTCAAGTAGAGGGGAGCTAAACCATTTAGTGCTTTGTAAGTAATCAGCAATATTTTTCAAATTTATACGATGTTTAATAGGGAGCCAATGCAGTGTTGACAGAACCGGGCTAATATGGTCACACTTCCTGGTTCTGGTAAGAACTCTAGCTGCTGCATTTTGGACCAGCTGTAGTTTCAAACTGAAACATCAAACTGAAACAAACAGTTTTCAAACATCAAACTGAAATAAAACACTTATAATGAGCAAATGTTCTGTCTGTCTGTGTTAAGGGAATCTGCTTTTAATGGGAAACTACTTGTGTTTGTCCACTTTTTGTCTGTGTGGTGAATGTACAACATATTATCTTCAGAAGCAGGGTGTACATTTTGATCAAGGTCTCGCAGCACATGGTTGAAGCGGAGAGTTTAAGTGAGTACAGTTCTCGCACTTACCCCTCTGACCCTTCACAAATGTCTGTGCCTAGTGAGATAACTGACAGTAATAACTGACTACAACCATCCACTACAGGGGAGGACAGCAAATAGCAGGCCAGTGTCCTTCAAAAATAAACAAGAATTGCCTTTTAGTTTATATATGAAACCATGTTGGTCTCAAATGAACAGAATGTCAGGAAGTGCAGTACAAACTGCTGTTCAAAGGGAAAAACCTATAGTAAAAAAAAAAAATACACCAAAAATAAATACTTGCATAAATACAAATCACATACAAATACGTAGAAAATAGGGATGTAAATTGAAGTTAATTGAGGGTACGTTTACACGACATAAAATGAAGAAGTTTGAGTTTTCCATTGAGCTTTCTGCACACAGACGACACGATCCCCATTCACACGGAAAATTTGCACTTTGAAACCCTTTTCCAAAAGTTTGTTCATGCAGCCAAAACGCAGTTGTCTTGTAAATGAACGAACAAAACGCATAAAAAGTTGAAAGTTTTTAGTTGAAAACGGTGTTGTGTAAACAGCCCCATAGTCTGATACATCACAAAATCAATTCTATAATAATGTTTTTTCTCTAACATTAGCATCAATTTAGGCAACACAACACAAGTAAGATTGTTGTTCCAAATATCTGATATCCAGACTAACAGCGCAATTGAATGTACAGCATTGAATATATAAAATGAAAAGTGTAATCAAGATGAAGTTAAGTTTGAGCAACTTACATTTTAGACAATAATGCTAGTTATGCTTTCAAACGAAGTAGAATTTCTTTGCATCTCTGAGCAACACACAAGCGTTGCATCCGAAATCGAATACTTACAGGTCCTTCTCAAAAAATTTGCATATTGTGATAAAGTTCATTATTTTCCATAATGTAATGATAAAAATTAAACTTTCATATATTTTAGATTCATTGCACACCAACTGAAATATTTCAGGTCTTTTATTGTTTTAATACTGATGATTTTGGCATACAGCTCATGAAAACCCAAAATTGCTATCTAA
Organism: Gila orcuttii; assembly: GCA_026230005.1. Lineage (NCBI taxonomy): Eukaryota > Metazoa > Chordata > Actinopteri > Cypriniformes > Leuciscidae > Gila > Gila orcuttii. The sequence goes on from JAPDVR010000003.1 coordinate 33,194,440, forward strand.
AAAAATTTGCATATCATGAAAAGGTTCTCTAAACGAGCTATTAACCTAATCATCTGAATCAACTAACTAACTCTAAACACCTGCAAAAGATTCCTGAGGCTTTTAAAAACTCCCAGCCTGTTTCATTACTCAAAACCCCAATCATGGGTAAGACTGCCGACCTGACTGCTGTCCAGAAGGCCATCATTGACACCCTCAAGCAAGAGGGTAAGACACAGAAAGAAATTTCTGAACAAATAGGCTGTTCCCAGAGTGCTGTATCAAGGCACCTCAGTGGGAAGTCTGTGGGAAGGAAAAAGTGTGGCAAAGGTGACCGGACCCTGAGGAAGATTGTGGAGAAGGACCGATTCCAGACCTTGGGGGACCTGCGGAAGCAGTGGACTGAGTCTGGAGTAGAAACATCCAGAGCCACCGTGCACAGGCGTGTGCAGGAAATGGGCTACAGGTGCCGCATTCCCCAGGTCAAGCCACTTTTGAACCAGAAACAGCAGCAGAAGCACCTGACCTGGGCTACAGAGAAGCAGCACTGGAGTACCCACAGTCAGTGATGGTCTGGGGTGCCATGTCAGCTGCTGGTGTTGGTCCACTGTGTTTTATCAAGGGCAGGGTCAATGCAGCTAGCTATCAGGAGATTTTGGAGCACTTCATGCTTCCATCTGATTTCGTTTTTCAGCACGACCTGGCACCTGCTCACAGTGCCAAAACCACTGGTAAATGGTTTACTGACCATGGTATTACTGTGCTCAATTGGCCTGCCAACTCTCCTGACCTGAACCCCATAGAGAATCTGTGGGATATTGTGAAGAGAAAGTTGAGAGACGCAAGACCCAACACTCTGGATGAGCTTAAGGCCGCTATCGAAGCATCCTGGGCCTCCATAACACCTCAGCAGTGCCACAGGCTGATTGCCTCCATGCCACGCCGCAATTTCTTTCTGTGTCTTACCCTCTTGCTTGAGGGTGTCAATGATGGCCCTTCTGGACAGCAGTCAGGTCGGCAGTCTTACCCATGATTGGGGTTTTGAGTAATGAAACAGGCTGGGAGTTTTTAAAAGCCACAGGAATCTTTTGCAGGTGTTTAGAGTTAATTAGTTGATTCAGATGATTAGGTTAATAGCTCGTTTAGAGAACCTTTTCATGATATGCTAACTTTTTGAGATAGGAATTTTGGGTTTTCATGAGCTGTATGCCAAAATCATCAGTATTAAAACAATAAATGACCTAAAATATTTCAGTTGGTGTGCAATGAATCTAAAATATATGAAAGTTTAATTTTATCATTACATTATGGAAAATAATGAACTTTATCACAATATGCTAATTTTTTGAGAAGGACCTGTATATAGGCCCTGTCCCAAATGGCACACTCCGGACTTGTGGACTTCCTCAGAGTCCACACTTCGGTGACGTCATGTAGTGCAGACCTATAGGACCCTTAGCGCGAGTCCGCGAGGGCGCATTGAGAGGTATTTTTGGGACAGACTCGATCGTCACGCCGGAAACAGGAAGAAGGTCTCAGCTCAGAAGCTGAATAAACTTAAAGGTCATCTTATCAGTCCCTTTATTAGAAAAATATCACAAATATCATTAAAAAAAATTACAGTCTTTAGCATCGAGAACAGGATTTATTTTATTTTCCCAAATCTTATGTCCATGTGAACTACACAGCCTGCTTTTACAGTTCTATAATTGTATATGCCACCTGGGCATTAGAATAGATGTTTCTCTGATTCCTGGGTAGTTAAAGTGCGTGGAGCCTGCATCTATGCGGGCTTCGCGGAAGACCGCTTCAAGGGTACAAAGGGGGCGCTGCTGAGCACACTTCAGAGCGTTAAAATGCTAAATGGGACGGCCTACGGACTCGTAGACTCGGCGAGCACGCGCAATTTAAGTCCACGAGACCGAAAGTCCGCATGAAGTGCGCCATTTGGGACAGGGCCATAGTATGTGAAAAACAGTACGCTAACAGAGTAGTGTGTCCGAATACGCAGTATTCAAAAACAGTAGGTGAAAAGTCCCAGGATGACCAACTACTTACGGCGAGATTCTGAAGTGCGCATTGACACTTTAATATCCCATGTGGCCACGGGAGAGGATTTATGAATGGAAGGGAAGTGACGCAACTGACGCTGGTAGGTCACATGATAATGACAACATGGCGAGTGTAGTATGTCTGGATTACATACTGCACACATTCATACCATATAGCACATACAGTTTTAACGGTCACGAAGCAAGTTCAAATTTAAATGTAGTACCTACTCAGATAGTATGCAATTTCAGACGCAGTGAAGGTGAGTTCCATTCAACCGTATAGACTGCGAAGTGGACTTCACAGAGTGTTCTGCCATCTTAAGTGAGATTCCAATCCGAAGAGAGAAGGAAATTTACCCACCAGTCATTGCGCATCACTACAATCATGGTGTTCCTGAATTAATCAGTGTTTTTCGAACGAATCAGTTGACTGAATGATTCATTTACTCGCTCATTTTGTCACCAGCGTAACAATGTAATCTGCTGAAAGAGCCAATAAAAAACTACCCCTAATACACAGACTGGAACAATATTATATTTTTTAAGAAGTCATTTTTTTGTCATGTTTATTCAATGACTTCCTCAAGTGCCACAATAATGTAACATCTGTGAATTATCTTAATTTGAAGGATATTGATATGTGTGATTAAAAGTGATTAAATTAATTAGTCGATATACCATGCAATTAATTTAACATTTCTATTTAATTGACAGCCCTAATACAAAACATGTACACGAGACATAAAGTGAATCTTTCAAGTGTAACATAAATTACGAGGAATCACATGAGTGAGCAGCCGCATGGAGACCCAAGCGAACAAAGGGCAGGGGAATTTATAGAATCCTCTAAAGACCAGGAGGTGCCGGCCGCCTCCGGCTACAAGCAACACCTCATGTAATTATCTGTAGAATCACCAATTAAAAGAAAGGACTGTCAAAGAGGAAAGTGCTGGCTTCCGTCCTCCCTCCCCTGCCCGTGCTCTCATTTTTGGTTGTTGTGTTTTTTTTCTGCTGGTTTTACATTCACAGTGAGCATCGCAGAATGGTGCTATTTATTTCAGCAACAGCTTACTGATTCGCCTTAATTAACATGTTGTTTTGTTCAAGGGGAGGGATGATGGTGTCAGCTTCCCTTTCCCTCCCTCCTGCTCGCCCTCCCTGACAACCATCTGAGCTGATGGAATGAGAAAAGGCAGAGAGAAAGAGAAGAAAACAATACAAACCGGGACTTGGAAAACAGAAATGGAGGTTGCTTGCATCCGGCAAGCCTTGCGTTGATGGACTCGAGTCACAGTGAGTCAGGGTTTACCTGCCTTAAAGTGACAGTTTATTAGGACTACATATGCTGGCATTTACTTCACAGTTTCCCTCTTGAGGGTTGCAGGCAGGGTCATACGGCCAAGTTTGACCAAAATACGGGGCGATTTAAGTACGATGGCTTGACGCTAGAGGACTGGCTGACTGACAGGAGAATATATCCATTGGTTGTGTGGGAGTTTGGTGTGAAAGACAGCACTGATTTCAGAACTGTCCTAAGCGCCGCCACCTCAGACCATCTTGCATCCTCTCAGCCTTAACAGCTTCCTTTGCACCCGCTGTCTTTAACACCCAACAAAAGGCTGTAATCAAATAAGTGGGCATGGAAATAAACAGCCGCATGTAAAACCGACAAACAAGCAGGCAGAATGGGGTGGGATCTCGCTCGGGATGCGGATGGCACAGCGGTAGCCAGCCGATTAATTGGAGCGAAGTGACATTTTCAGTGTTAGGTGTTGCTGGCTTTATGTCACCACTCGTGCAGAGAGCTGCCAGGCCCGGTCGTCTGAGCTCTAGGAGCAAAAAAATAAAGCACTATTTCCATCTCTCCTGATCTGATCTCTCGCTCGTTCCGGCATCTCAATTAAGTATGACCTGCGCAGCCTTCAACAGAGCCATCCTAATAGTAATCAATAACCAGAATCAATCGGCTCTCTTGCTCCCTTGTTACTTCTCTCGCTTCGCCTTGTGCGCAGCTTCTCCTCCCTCAGGCGTTTAAAGCCACTCAGAGCACCTATCAACTTCACACAAATGTCACAAACGCCATTAATTGCTTAAAATGGATATTCAAAGCATCCGAGGCTCGCCTCTTCAATCACTTTCTGATTAGAAGAGCAGTATCTAAAGATGAAAGGTTTAGAGAGGGAGAGAGAGAGGACGCACTTGCACGTCCCACTCATTACTGATGTGCATTGCAGACACATTTATGAAGATGACTCCACAATACTAGGTGCTGAGATCTATTCCCAGCTCGGAACGGATGCAAACCAGAGGAACCACAGTTCCATAATCAGTATAATAACCAAGGCAACAGAAAGACAGGTAGAGACAGTGAGAAATACACTTTATGGACTAAAGGGTGTTGACACATCAGCACAAGACAAATATGTATTAAATATAATATTATTCAAAATTTTGGGGTCATTAATATTTTTTTGGAATAAATTAATACTTTTATTCAAAAAGAACACATTAAATTGTATCTAAATTGTAATATTATTTTATAATATTCCTGTTTTGTTTTGTTTCTTACTGTATTTGTTTGGTCAAATTAGTGCATGAGTGAGCACTTATTAGATTGAAGAGATTTTTTTAAGCATTGAAAAATCTTACCAACCACAAACTTTACTATAATATAATATAATATAATATAATATAATATAATATAATATAATATAATATAATATAATATAATATAATATAATATAATATAATATAATATAATATTTTATACAACATTACAAAAACACATTGGGATAGAAACCCAACTAGTGTGGTAAGGCACTTACAGCACTTACTCTGTAAACCATTTCACTGTCGGCAAGCTAGTGACGTGATTGTGCCATGTTGCAGTTCAGTGAGAAGGTGGTGTCCATATACTTTGTGTAGATAAAGACAGAGAGAGCTGTACAGAGAGAAAGAACATAATGAGAAAATAGTTTTGAAGATCAAAAAGACAATAAAAACAAAAATAATTAAATGAAAAGTAGATTTAACTTACACATTACAGAGCAAAAGCACACAAGAATAAAAAATTACACAGAATCTTTATTTTAGGAATCGGTTGAAAAGTCTGATCCTCTCTGAGACTCTTGCTTTTTTTCCCCTTGTGCCCTAAATCCATCAAGCAGGGCAGCCATCTTTCCAATTCCTGCATGCCCTCTGCACAGCAGCATAAAGGGCAAAAGCATGTGGCAAACAAATACAAACACGCACACACACATCTGACATTCATCAGCAAATTCATACAAAGATCCAGCACACATGATGAGAAATCATTTTCCAAGACCTTCCCGGTCACCTGCAGTTTGATCCCATCTCACTCTAAAGTTAAGGATGTCTTTTCCCTTCAATGGCCTGCCATAAAACCCGTCTCCAGAGCCCGTCATCCTCTCCGGAGAATTCCAGAGCCTTTACCTCACTTCAGCCCCTCATGCACAGCTCCTTTCAGCCGCTGGCAGCCTGAGGATGTAGAGATGATCTAATTAGGGGCAGGCAGACAGGACAGGCCACTGTGCCAGGTTCACCCTGGGCCTCATGGAGCCTAATGAGGCATTACCTTTAGTGGTGACAGCCCAGGCCTTGCACCCTGACAGCAACTCTCTGTGTGTATGTGTGGACGGGGGACACTGGGGTGAGGCAAGCTTACAATGCCACATCATAAGAGAGCACGTGTGGAGAAGAGAGAGAAAGAAACAGGATGAGTTCAGCAGAAATACAGGAGACTGTGAGAAAAACAATTCTGTATTAACAAAAAACTAGACATTTCTGAGTTATTGTTACACAACTCTATCCATACAACGACCGTAGTGACCAAGTGTGACATTATCAAAAAAAGGACAAAAGCACCATACAAATATTGTGAATGTTGTCCATACAACTCCTGCGCTATATTTTAAGTCTTTTGAAGTTTTTATAATAGCTTGGTGAGAGGAACAGTTCTTCCGATATTTACTGATAATCACATCACACAAAGATTGTGTCAAGCCTGTGTCCACATCAAGATATAAAAATGGGGCGTCAGTGTATTTTTACTGTAAATCGGCATTGGATCTTGTGTCTAATTTAACCATTTGTGATGACATTTATCACAATTTAATTATGCTTTTTTTTTGGCCTTTTCTTCTTGACATACTATTTTAGGGGAAAAACAACATAAAGGTGAATAAATAATAGCATACTTTTGATTTTGGGGGAACTATCCCTTTAACTAAAAAAGCCTTAATCAACCAGATGGTAAAACATTAATTAATTAAAAATAATGTAAGATATCAAACTCATCGCTCGAGTCAATAATGCAAAGAAAGCACATGTTGTTGGAATACTGTATGTGATGTGACTGTAATTCTGTGTTTGTGCTGTTATTATTCTGTTTTTATTCTGTTGCTTTAATTTGCCAGTGGAGGATTATTTTTCTAACAAACTACTCATATACCAACCTTTAACATTACATGGAATTATACAATATCTGGTTATACGCAATGTTAAAGTAAAAGTTACTAACACACACTGTTATGTTTTTCTACATTTATATATTTTTTTCTTAATTGTATTTACGGTTTAGAAGTTTTCATATAAAAATGCTTAAAATGAAATGAGGCGTTGATGGTATACTAATTACTATGTTTTTAATGGGTGCTACAACCTACTTCATTAACAGCACCTTTGTACTTGAAATTAATTTACACAGTTTAAATGTAAGTTGTATTTTTCAGTTTTAAGATGTTAAAATATATCAAAGCTTGAGACACAACATTACAAGTTAGATACTGATACAAAATGTGTCTCCCAGGTCTCCCCTCTATATGGTCTGCAAATTGCTTGGCTGAAAAAGAAAGTAAGACCATAGTGGTCTTTATCGTGAGACATTATTTTAGAGGACTGTATGTATGCACATTATCTAACTACAATGTCTCTAAACAATTATTATATGGTTATTTTAATCACAAGCAAGTGTTCTGTTACACTGAATCTCAGAATGGATGTGATTTGTCCATAGACACAAGGTCAATATGCTGTAAATGTACGTATGATCTTTTTTTTCACATGTAAAATTGTACTGTTAATACTTTATAATGTACTGTTAATAATTTCAAAACTATGTGGAGCATTTAATACTTTTGTAGCTCATTGTCTGGGCAAAACACACACGGCGTGGCATTTCTCTTCATTATTGACTATGTGGCATCTGTATTCTCCATTAGTGATAGTGAGCACTGGCTAGTAGACACACGGGGAGGAAGAGTAAGACAAATGCCTTCTGCACTCATTGTATCCAAACAGGTCAAGTGGAAGAAGGAGGTAGAAGATGAATTATGAACAGGACCTACACTGGGCATCTAAAGTGAGCAGAGAGAGACAGACAGAGAGATAGAGGGGAGAAGTGTGCTCTTGAAACAATTTAAGATAGAAACAGACTTGAAGTTGGTGGAGTCAGACATGGTAAAGTACTGTGACATTAGTGCTGAGTCCACTAAGAATCAACACCTTCGCATTTTTCTATCTCACTCTACCTTCATGTCTCCCTCATCGTGCTGACTGTCATCGACCCACCTCAAGGGCACTTTGACGTGAATGTGAATCTCTTTCTTCTTCTCGATCCCACATTCTTTTCTCCTTCTGATTATTGATGATCTATAAGACCTACAGAAACCTTCTTGCTTTTTGCCGTGGTAGAATGAATATATACACACGATAAAGACTGGGATTCAAAATGAAATTTAAACCTGGAAATATACATAAAGTAGGCATTTTTAGGCATTTAAAAAATTAAAGAAATGTTATGATATAAAATAAAATAAAATAAAAAAACATATTGACAATTCAAAATGTTAATATCACTCAAACTGTTATCCTTTAAATTAAATTAAAAAAAAAAAATGCAAACTAGATGCATTTTCGCTTAGGGTCTCAGACTTATGGACACACATCTTCTCCCCAAAAACAAGTTTAACTTTTCTTGCTGGAGAAATCTATCCATGAAATCGCTGGTTGACATTTCTAGACTAATCAAAGCCTCCTAGACACACAATGTCAGCTGAACACACTGGACATTCTTCCTGCGTGACTGAGTGTCAACACAACAGTTTTACTGCACAGCCCATCTGAGGACTAACAAATAAACAACTCCTCTCAACTTATAAGATGGAGAGAGGTCAGTCAGACTTAAACACTGTGTGTTTGACTTCTTTAAATAAACTTAACATGATAGACAGAGAGTATGATAGATGAAGAGAGAGAGAGAGGCAACATCTTGCATGCAGTCCTTTTCTATATACTTAGAGACAGGTATCAAAGATAAAGCCTGTGTGTGTCTGTCTGTGTGTGTGTGTGTGTGTGTGTGTGTGTGTGTGTGTGTGTGTGTGTGTGTGTGTGTGTGTGTGTGTGTGTGTGTGTGTGTGTGTGTGTGTGTGTGTGTGTGTGTGTGTGTGTGTGTGTGTGTGTGTGTGTGTGTGTGTGTGTGTGTGTGTGTGTGTTAAAGACACGAATGCGTGGCTGGTGAGCAAACGGTACAGAACTGCACATTCTGCCTCCCGCTCGCTCTCTTTTTCACTCGTCCTCATTTCTTCCTCTCTTTCATCGCCTGCTAATCAGCCACCTGTCATGGCGAAAACATCCAGTGTGACAGCTATCACCAGCTACCTGTCTCCCTGCTCTGCATCCCCACACCTCCGCTCATTTACACAGGCACGCCAACCCGCTCGCTCTCATTGTTTGTTTGATTCATAAGCCCAGGCTTGTTGCAAATCCTCCCGTATTGGGAGAGGTGACAGGAATCGTTTGATGGTAATGCCGGTGGCATTTGGGAGTGTGGACTGTACGACAGGCGGAGAGGTAAGGAGTGATCTGGCATTAAAAGATAATGCTGAAACGACCTGACGGGGGGAACAGGAGCAGCCATCAACGCCTCAACATTTAGAGCTGAAAAATAATGCTGCCGATGGCCTAGCTTGACCTCTGACCCCTGCTGAGCGATCACTATTTGTTTGTCTTGGTTGGAGAGGCATTGCCAGTGTCTATGCAGTCCATACGTACCAAGATCTCGAAGACTTTAATAGGGTGCCAGTTAGAGAGAATGAATATTACATACAGTATAACAGCTTGACAACAGATGAAAATTAATTGCAATAATGCATGATTAATGTTTGATTTTGGCTATTTAAATAAATCAGAAATAAAATTAAACATAAATATAAAAATAAAAAACTTAAATGAAAATTTGAATTGTTGTCTTAGCAACTAACTTAAAGGGTTAGTTCACCCAAAAATGAAAATTATGTCATTAATTACTCACCATCATGTCATTCCAAACCCGTAAGACTTTCATTCATCTTCGGAACACAAATGAAGATATGTTTAATAAAATCTAACAGAGTTCTGTCCCTCCATTGACAGCCACACAACTGACACTTTGACGCTTCAAAAAGTTCTTAAAGAGATCGTAAAACTAATCCATGTCAATTGAGTGGTTTAGTCCAAAATTTCTGAAGAGACTTGATTGCTTTATATGATGAACAGATGCAACTTAGGGTTTTATTCACATTCGGTTCATATAGACTAGTTTTACGATCTCTTTATGAACTTTTTGAAGCAACAAAGTGGTAGTTGAGGTAGCGGTGAATGGAGGGACAGAAAGCTCGCAGATTTCATTAAAAATATATTTTCATTGTCTTTCAATGTCATTTTCATTTTCTTTAAATAAGTTTAAGTTGAGGTAAAATTACTAAAACTGAAAAAATACTAATAAAATGACAAAAGCACATAACAAAATTACTAAATTAATACTACAATTAAAATGAAAACAAAAAATATAAAAAAGCCAATTCAAAATAATAAATGCTATAATATAATTTAAATAATACTAAAATAATCCTGCTGTAAATGAAAACACATGTGAAATTAGACCAACCTGATTGGTGCTACCTCGTGACGTAGCGTGTGACGGTGTACACAGAAGCTTGAAAAGGCATATCGGAACAAAATAGCACAAGCTTCTGGTAGGCTGAAGGAAGACGCTTTCAGGCATTCAGGAGGTGTGGCAAAGTAACGCAGCATCTTGTTCCCTTCTCAGGGAACAATGGTTACAATCGTAACCTGAGACGGTTTGGAAAGAACAGCTTGGACACATTAAACATCTCCTTTGGTGCTCCATGGAAGAAGAAAACAGGTTTTGAATGGCTTGAGTAAATAATGACAGAATTTCATATTTATATCTCTTTAAAGTTAAATATATACATATACTTAATATATACAGAACTTAAATATAAGTTCTCTGGATACTCTGACAGAAACTCCACACACATCATTGCACTTCTGACAAATAATACTGAGAACGAGAGCTGTGAAACTGACAGAGCACTGCATCTTTTTGACTGCATTCATTGATTGTCGAACCTCACGCCTCTCTTCTTTCTCTGTCTATGGCGCACTCTAGCATAGTTGCAGTCAAGCATTCCCCAATGTTTGTCTCTCTTCAATTTCCATTTTCTACTCCCTGACATCTCTGTCTCTCCAACTCTCACTTTGTCTTAATTCTTTCTCTTTGTTTGTCCCCCCTCGCCCTCCCTTCCTCTCCCCCACATCTTCTAGTGTTTGCCAGGGGATGCTTATCATTGACTTGCACAACATCTTTTCCTGCACCCCATCGATCCTGTTATTGAAACAAGCCTCATTTGCAGTCTCCTTCCTGTTTTGCCCCCATCCCCCCAAACAGCCCCCTGCTCTCTCTCTCTCTTTTCTTCGTTTGCTCTGTCAAGAGAAAGCCGCCTCAACAGCTTGACAATTACCCATAATCCCTCACTTCAGCTTCTCTGCCATTTTAACCAAATGAAAGATGCTGCTACAAATTTAGTCCAATTTGACTGGTAGTTAAGACAAACTGGTCAATGTACTTAGGTTGTCAGGTGTGTTATCATGATGAGCATATGCTTATGAAGGTGGGAGTCTATTATGGTGAAAGAGCTCTCATAGGTAACTGAATCAATACAGGGTTAAATTAAGTGGGTCTGGTGCTGCTGGTGCACAATACTTTTCTTGTGTATTTCACTCACAACAGAACAAGTTGAGGCAATCAAATGTGCTTTTCTAAAATGCCCCTTACTTGATTTTAATGTTGTGAAATCTGGGGCTGTAGAAACTTTCTCACTTGATTCTTGACTTAAAGCTGCAATTAAAACTTATCCAAAATAAATTTTTGAGCAAGTACATAACCAGCCAGTACATCTTCTTGCCTTAGCTCTATTCAAAACGGTAAGCTTGTAATAATGTTTTTAATTCCAGTGGTACTGGTGGATTTCTGCGGGAAATTCGAACATGTCTTTACGTCATTACGTCACATCTGTACACATAAAGAAGGTGTCTCAGCTAATAGGCTTTATTGCGTGTGAGGATGTTGGAGGTGGAGATTTATAGCCTTTTCTCACAGCACTTGATATAATTAAACTTTTCAATTTGATGGCGGATCGAGAAAGGTTCAAACGACAATCACCAGTGACAACTGGAGATTCACCCGTTGTAAAATGCAAAAGACTTTGTTCGGACTTTGGAGTGGCTACAGAAAAAAAGACTGCAACCGGGCCCATGCGAAAACAAGGATAAATATCGGAAGGGCTTTTGAAAGGTGGCGTGAACTCCGTGTTTTGAAGGGGTTCAAAACGGACGCAGAGACGGCTTTTTTTCTGCTGTAAAGGTAAGACATTTGTTACGGAATGACAGAAACAGGATGCAATTGCAAAGGCGCTATTTATTATCTCAAATGCTCAGACAGGTATAACATAAAACACACAGCACAACACAGATGAACGGTCGAGCGGACACCAGCGCTGGATGTAAGGTAACGCAGGGACCTCGGTGGGCAAACGGTGGTGGTGCTCTGTGATCCAAACGTGGTGCTCAGTGATCCAGTAGTGGTGCTCTGTGGTCCCGTGGTAATCCCAACTCGGTGCTCTGTGATCCAGTGAAGGTGACGAAATCCAACCAACACGACGAGAGACACGGGGAAATCCACGATCCAGGAAGACAGACATTGGAACAGGACAGGAACACGCCAGGGAAACCATACAACGATCTGACAACATGAGACAGCAGTTACTGACATATAAAGGGACAAACAAGTGGAACCAGCTGGCGCCGCTAATCAATGGTAATCAGCGGCCACACCTACACACACGCAACAGCACGCAGGACGAGAGAGAGACAGTCTATGCCATAGCCTCCTGGCGTTCCTAGACGGACTTACCTGTCGATTGTAAACATCGATCAGAGAGTGATCCAGAATGTCCCTAGCAGGAACCCAACTTCTCTCCTCCGGACCGTAACCTTCCCAGTCCACCAGGTACTGAAATCCTCGTCCCCTCCTTCTCGAGTCCAGAATGCGATTAACCGAATACGATGGTTCCCCATCTATGAGTCGCGGCGGGGGGGGAACCGGGACTGGCGGGTTAATGGGTGCATGAAACACAGGTTTAATTTTGGACACATGGAAGGCGGGATGAATTCTCCTGTACGCAGGAGGAAGTTTGAGTCGGACTGTCACCGGACTAATGATCTTGATGACAGGAAATGGGCCAATAAATTTGGGAGCAAGCTTGTTAGATACGGATCGGAGAGGAATGTTCTTAGTAGAAAGCCACACTTTTTGACCAACGACGTATATCGGAGGCTTTGACCGGTGGCGATCAGCCTTAGCCTTGGTGCGCGCCCGCACTTGGAGAAGAGTCTCACGGGCTCTAGTCCAAGTGTGGCGGCACCTCTGGACGAAGGCGTGAGCGGAGGGGACCGCGATTTCGGATTCCGTACTAGCAAAAACTGGTGGCTGGTACCCTAAACTACCCTCAAACGGTGTAAGGCCCGTGGATGACACTGGTAACGAGTTGTGTGCGTACTCCACCATAGAAAGTTGTTGGCTCCAGGAGGAAGGATTCTTGGAAACCAAACATCGCAACACTCTCTCCAAATCTTGGTTGGCTCTCTCGGTTTGACCATTGCTTTGGGGATGGAACCCCGAAGAAAGACTGACAGTCGCCCCCAGTAATTTACAAAACTCTTGCCAAAATTTGGACACAAATTGGGGACCTCTGTCAGAAACCACGTCCATCGGAAGGCCATGTAAGCGAAACACGTGATCAATGACAGTAACCGCTGTCTCCTTGGCGGAGGGTAATTTAGGCAAGGGAATAAAGTGAGCCGCCTTCGAGAACCGGTCCACGACGGTCAAAACGACCGTCTTGCCCTGGGAGGGCGGGAGGGCGGTGATAAAATCTAGCGCAATGTGGGACCAGGGTCTCGAAGGGACAGACAGCGGTTGGAGTAACCCATCTGGGGGTCGATTGGAGGATTTACCAGTGGCACAAACCGAGCAAGCCAAGACAAAACTGCGGATGTCACGAGCCATAAGTGGCCACCAGAATCGTTGCTTTACCAAAAAATTGGTGCGATTGGCCCCTGGATGACAGGCCACGCTGGAACAATGCCCCCACTGAATAACGTCGGACCGACACCCCTCTGGCACAAATAAACGATTCGGTGGGCAATCGGGCGGAGGCGTTACCCCTTCTAAGGCCTTCATGACCTTCGATTCGACCTCCCACCTGAGAGTGGAGACGACTAAAGTCTCGGGTAAAATACACTCGGGAGTAGACGGGCGTTCGGATTTGTCAAAAATACGAGATAAAGAATCGGGTTTGATGTTTTTAGAACCCGGGCGGTACGAAAGAGAAAAGTCAAAACGTCCGAAAAAAAGTGCCCACCGAGCCTGCCTAGAGTTGAGTCTTTTGGCGGTTCTAATATACTCTAAGTTCTTGTGATCGGTCCATACGATAAAAGGTACCCCTGACCCTTCTAACCAGTGACGCCATTCTTCCAGTGCTAACTTGACTGCCAACAACTCCCTGTTACCAATGTCATAGTTACGCTCAGCAGGTGATAAACGATGGGACAAAAACGCGCAAGGGTGCACCTTGTCGTCTGTGAGAGAACGTTGGGAAAGAACTGCTCCTACCCCCACCTCTGACGCGTCGACCTCCACCACGAACTGACGTAATGGATCAGGGGCAACAAGGATGGGTGCCGAAACAAAGCGGCTCTTAAGTTTGGCAAATACAGCCTCGGCTGTATCTGACCACCTGAACGTCGTTCTGGGGGAGGTCAAGGCAGTCAGAGGCGCGGCTAGTTGGCTGAAGTTGCGAATAAAACGCCGATAAAAATTGGCGAACCCCAGAAACCTCTGTAGGGCCTTACGGGAATCTGGACTTGGCCAATCAATCACAGCCTTAACCTTGTCAGGATCCATACGCATTCCCTCAGACGAGACGATGTACCCTAAAAAAGGAACAGACTGTGCATGAAAAACGCATTTCTCCGCCTTGACAAAAAGCCCATTCTCTAACAACCTCTGAAGCACTCGTCTGACGTGTTGAACGTGATCCTGGAGAGAAGAAGAAAAAATCAATATGTCATCCAGGTAGACATATATGAATTGATCGACCATATCTCTCAACACGTCATTGACGAGTGCCTGGAAGACCGCCGGGGAGTTGGACAGCCCGAACGGCATGACCAAGTATTCAAAGTGCCCCCTGGGGGTATTGAACGCGGTCTTCCATTCATCGCCCTTCCTTATGCGAACCAAATGATAAGCGTTACGTAAATCCAGTTTTGTGAAGACGGATGCCCCCTGCAACCGCTCGAAGGCTGAAGACATCAACGGCAAAGGATAAGTATTCTTTACCGTGATGTTATTCAACCCTCGGTAATCAATACACGGTCGCAGAGATCCATCCTTTTTCCCCACAAAAAAGAATCCCGCCCCTGCAGGAGATGAGGAAGGACGAATGAACCTGGATGCCAGAGAATCAGAAATATATTTCTCCATAGCCTCCCTCTCTGGAACAGAAAGTGAATATAACTTGCCTTTAGGCGGAGACTTACCTGGCACTAATTCTATCGCACAGTCATAGGGACGATGCGGAGGAAGAGAAGCAGCACGAGACTTACTGAACACTTCTCTCAGGTCCTGGTACTCCTCGGGCACGTTTGACAAATTCACCGCCTCCTCCTGGAACACAGAGACTGGTACAGACGAACACGCAGACACAAGACATGACTCATGACACATATTACTCCACATAGACACAGAATTGTGACCCCAATCGACTCTGGGATTGTGTAATGTGAGCCACGGATGACCAAGTACAATGGGTGTGAGTGGGGAGTCCATAAGGAGGAATGTTATTGTCTCAGTGTGATTACCAGATGTAGTGAGAGTGATGGGTTCAGTAGCATGTGAAATGTTAGGAAGTTGTTGTCCATTGAGAGCATTGACGGCGATCTAGTGCATGAGTGTGGAAACAGGAATGTGAAGACGATGTGCCAGTCCAGAGTCCATAAAATTACCTTCTGCACCCGAATCCAGTAAAGCCTTAGTGTCGTGCGTATGGGTTGCCCACCTAAGTCTTACCGGAAGGAGAGTAGATGATGATGGTGATGAGGTCTTCTGGGCGGAGATCCCACCCGATAGTAGCCTCATTGTTACTACCGGGCTTGATCCTTTACTGGGCACGAGTGGATAAAGTGACCCGGCTTCCCGCAGTACAAGCACAGTCCTTGGGATCTCCGCCGTTCTCTCTCCTCCCGGGAAAGCCGAGCTCTACCCACCTGCATGGGTTCGGGATCGGAGCTGGGGCTGACCGTGTCCATGAAGTCGGTGCGCGAGCCCTCCGCGCCGCGAAAGGGTTGGTTCTGTTGAAAGCGACCCATTCTGTTCAAGCGAGCATCCACTCTCAAAGCCAGTTCAATGAGCCCATTCAGTCGAGGAGGTAGGTCCAGCATATAAATCTCCCGTTGGACACGGTCAGCCAACCCATGCAGGAATCTATCCCACTGCGCCTCCTCGTTCCAACGGCACTCTGCAGCCAGGGTGCGGAACTGGATAGAATATTCCGACACCGAGCCGTTTCCTTGGCGGAGATCGGCGAGTAGTCTGGCTGCCTCCCCACCCGCCACCGCGCGATCGAAAACTCTCTTCATCTCCTCGGAGAGTGCCCGGAACGAGGCGCAGCATGGGTCTTGATTCTCCCACACCGCCGTTCCCCAAAGAGCCGCTTTGCCGGAGAGCAGAGTAATCACAAACGCCACTTTAGATTGTTCATTATTGAACGTTTGTGGCTGTAAGGCAAAATGCATGGAACAACGAGTCAGGAAAGCTCTGCAGTATTCAGGTTCACCTCTGTATCCCTCAGGTGTAGGCAGTCGCGGTTCTCGCTGGTGGTGTGGCTCTGGAGGAATGGGTTGAACGGGCGGTGTGGGTGGCGCAGTGGGAACTCTTAGTTGTTGAAGCTGTTGGGTGAGCTCGGACACCTGCGTCACAAGCGCTTGGACCGCTCGACCCGTGTTGGCGATCGACTCTTGCTGTTGATCCATTCTCGTGATGCTTCTGGCAGCGAAGTCGTCCCAGCTCGTAGCGCCTGCTGCATCCATGAGGGGTCAGATCGTTCTGTTACGGAATGACAGAAACAGGATGCAATTGCAAAGGCGCTATTTATTATCTCAAATGCTCAGACAGGTATAACATAAAACACACAGCACAACACAGATGAACGGTCGAGCGGACACCAGCGCTGGATGTAAGGTAACGCAGGGACCTCGGTGGGCAAACGGTGGTGGTGCTCTGTGATCCAAACGTGGTGCTCAGTGATCCAGTAGTGGTGCTCTGTGGTCCCGTGGTAATCCCAACTCGGTGCTCTGTGATCCAGTGAAGGTGACGAAATCCAACCAACACGACGAGAGACACGGGGAAATCCACGATCCAGGAAGACAGACACGGGAACAGGACAGGAACACGCCAGGGAAACCATACAACGATCTGACAACATGAGACAGCAGTTACTGACATATAAAGGGACAAACAAGTGGAACCAGCTGGCGCCGCTAATCAATGGTAATCAGCGGCCACACCTACACACACGCAACAGCACGCAGGACGAGAGAGAGACAGTGAATGATCAACCGTGACAACATTTCAATGGTTCAATTATGTAACAGTAGTGCAATGATTTCTTGCAATGATTTTTTTCCCTTAGTCGGTCAGAACAAAAGTGGATGCCATTACTTGTTCAGATGACATTTTCCGATGAAAATTCTTATGTTAGTCATACTTCCAAAAAGTAGAATCTCTGATGCCGAATGATGGAATGTATCCACACCAGCGTGGTGATTGACAGCCCAGATTCTCCTCAAAACATTGGATTCATTCGTGCTGTGCCGTGCCGAGGCACAACCCACGTAAAGTTGATAATTCTGCGAATAACTGCAATTGCAGATTTCAAACAAAGATGGCGACAAAGAGGAAAAACTACGGACTGCAGCTTTAAAGTCAGCATGAAACAGAAGTTGCAATAGTCTTTTCTTCCCTATTGTGACTTGTATATGCAACTATACATTAACTCTTCTCGAACAAGAAAAAATTTAGAGTGGGACTTGATTTTGTCCATGGGGATTTGATTGGATCGTTTTGGTTTGTTATTGCTATTTCTGTTATGTATAGTTTGTTATCTCATGTGAGTGACAGGTTGTCCCGTCATCAGAGAATTAATAATAATAATAATAATGTGCACAGATAAATTATTTATAATAAATACTGGAATATTTCAATAAAATAAGAATGGTCCATTTTGATTTTACGGTGACAGGCGGATGGACGGACGTAGGTATGTAGGTAGGTAGGTGGATAGATGTATTGTATAACTAACTACTTTCTTTTAAAAGTTTTTACAATGTTATATCATGAATTGTTTGCAGCTCAGGAATCTTCACTGCTGGCAAAGGGCTCATAACCCTTAGACTCCTCTAACTGGCAGAGTGGAGAAAAAATACGAAAATAAGAGAAGTTACAAAAAGTAACTTTCACTCAGTGTTGAAGGCTCAAGTGTCACAACATCAATAATTCCCCATCCAGAGGTGAGACTGCTCAAATCCACAAGCCAGCACATTTAGGGTAACATCTTAAGTTTAGGGACAAGAAAAGCAGACACAGAGAGAGAGAGAGAGAGAGAGAGAGAGAGAGAGAGAGAGAGAGAGAGAGAGAGAGAGAGAGAGCTTCCTCTTGGGATGAAAGAGCTTTTGTTTCTCTGATTCCTCAGTTGAGGTGCTATACACCAGGACTCTGAGGAAAAGCGTGAGTCTTCTCTTTCTCTTCCACTCCACATCCCTTCATTTTTTCCACTAATCTCAAAGATGCCGATTCAGAGAAAGAGTAAAAGCGATGGAGAAAGAGCAGAAGAAATGCCTTGCCTTTTGTCTCCCTCAAGATCAATTGTACAAACTAGTCAATGAGGACTCTCCTTTCACCAGTGCCAGCTCGGAAACATGCAATCAATGCTACAGTGTGTGTGTGTGTGTGTGTGTGTGTGTGTGTGTGTGTGTGTGTGTGTGTGTGTGTGTGTGTGTGTGTGTGTGTGTGTGTGTGTGTGTGTGTGTGTGGTTATGCAGGTAGCAGATATGAAGCAGATTAGGGAAGGAAACTTGAAGGGATAAAGAAAGGGAGTACAGAAGTGGCAGGAGCAGATAAGACATTCTTCAGATCTGATTTTCCCTAAATGTCACTAGTTTGAGGAGTGTCTTTCCATGCTAGCCAGAGGCGTAAAAAGAGATCTCTACCCCCCTTCCTCTCTCCCACCGTCTCCATCCTACTCTGTCATTTGGAGGCACCGTGCTGGGCAACAAAGAGTCTTTTTATCCTTCATTCAGTACTCATAACGCTCAATCCATCAGCAAATAAAAATGTTAGGTATGACCCTGAGCTCTGGGAATAATGGGTAAGCAGCACCAAAATTGCGAAGACAAAGGTCAAACTGTAAAATATGAATGAGCAGGTGGATGAATCTCGGTTGTGGTTCTTAAAAATCTTCCCTACATTCCAACTATATGTAATCTAAAGAAAAATGACCTACAAACAGTGTTCGATGATTCTGCATTATGGTTTAATTTCAAAAAGCTTCATGAGGACTTCTGGAAATGCTTCATCTTAGTTTATCAGGATCTTTTTACATCATCTCTCATCATCTCTAAGTGTGTCAAGCGTCTCTTCTCTGAAGTGTCTCAGTATATCTAAAGAATCTCTGCCTCAGCTTCTGTTAACCATTTCTTCATCTGGGTCTTTTCAGTGAAGTGGAGGCTGGGCTACGCTGTCGTCCCCTTAATCCCTTTAAAACTGTTCATCATTTTTGTCATGTGACCATATATTAGAAAGGACTCATAGACAGCTTCCTGCGATTGAAAGATGCACATAGGGGCTTTCGAGAAACCTTATCATAGTTCCTAGAACTAATGGCGTAAGTACCCGGATTTTGGCGTGTTCACACCGCAGGAAGGAACTAGGAACGATTTTAGCTCTAGGAACTCCTTTTGGAGGAACTAATTTAGCTCCTACTTAGTACTCTCACAGAGAGTCTAAGCCAGCACTTTATGACTTACCAGTGACGTTAATGTACGCAGATTGGCCGAACACACGCGAAACACCAGCCCCCGCCATTTAAAAAAAAAGCTGTGTACACAAACAGATTATAGCCTATATATTTACTCCAGAAGCTAACTCTACAGCATGGAAAACAGTAACAGACGGGCCTCTTAACCTTTACGCTGAGAAGAAAATCCAATGCAACTTTGAGGGGACCATTAAGCCAAACATGATTATGTATTTCTGCTCAGCTAGCAACGCTGTACATCAACTACACGGCATACACTAATAACTTTTCATTACTGTCTACTTTCTATGTATAACCGTTCTATCTAATAACGTATTAGACAGGACTGTTAGGCTACGTTCACACTGCAGGCTGAAACGACCCAATTCAGATTTTTTTTGCCCCTATGCGACCTGTATCTGATCTTTTCATGACAGTCTGAACGACACAGATCCGATCTTTTCAAATGCGACCCAGGCCACTTGGGTATGTGGTCCAAATCCGATATGTATCCGATCTTTTGAAATGCGACTTCAATCTGAACGGCCAGATCACATGTATCCGACCCGCACGTCATTGATATGCGACAAACGTCATAATTCTGAGTTGAAGTAGGCGGGAATGAGAAGATAAACAACAACTATGGCGGACGATGCTGAGACCAGTCAATGGAAGGGAAGCGAGGTTTCTGATTTAATTAATATTTGGACGTCGTTGACCGTTGAGTACTCTTCTGCGCATGCGGGTCACTTCTGGGTCATTTCACATTCACGTTCTCGTTCACACAGGAGATCACAAAAGGTCGCATTTAATTGGAAATTGGAATTTAATTTAATTGGATCAAATTTTTTCAAAAAATCGGAATTGAGCATTAAGCCCCTGCAGTGTGAACGCAGCCTTAGACAGATTTTAAACTAATGACCACGGAGAATGCGAGCACTGTGTGCTCACGCTCTGGCGTTCTCAGCGCCGTCAAAATAAAAGTCACAACAAAAAGCGCGGTTTCAACATCATACATGTTGGTGGATTGCCAATGTATAAAACCTTGTAAATTCCTTCCTGAAAGATTAGCCAAGGTAACTGTAGGGTAAGATGAGTCAGATGCTGTGACAGCAGCTAAATTAATAGTGACCCATTACAAACTAAACAAAATAAAACAAAAAAACTTAGTTTGTTGGTCTTAGCTGGTCTGTTGGCTGGTTTTATATGGGTTTTGGCAGAGCTGCCAACTCTCAAGCATTTAGTGTGAGACTCACGCAATTGATAGCCTACTTTTCACACGCTCCACGCCACACATCCATTTTCTCACGCAGAGAAAAATAGCGAAGAAGAGGACACTGACACTGACAGACAAGACAGAGCAGGTTACTTTACATACGAATCAAATATGAACCTCTCAAATTCTGTCAATTTTATTACGAAATTCAAACAATAAATACCGTTATGGCGCTTGTAAATGTGACGTTACAGATCGCTGGCGCCTCAGTTCAAGCGGCACGGGAACCGATCATCTCTTAGCTACTCTTACTACTACTAGTAGTTAATAGTAAATAAACACGAATGAACAATAGGTATGTTGAAAGATACAGTACAACTTACCGTAATGTATATGCCTCATACATAATATCGATCAATCAGAGTTTTTCACCCGTGGAAATAGTCAATAAAACAGCTGGAGATCATATATCACATATCGTTACATTTACCCAGGGAAAGCCATTTAATGACCATAGCGCGTTAGTTGGCTAATAAATTAAATATCATGTGCACTATATTAACATATTAAATTTTTACTTATATCATTACAAAATGATTACGTTGTTATTATAATAAAAAACACATTATATTTATATTTTAGTTGTTATTTTTAACCTTTATCTCTTAACATGTATCTACTGTACCTAATAGTTATCTAAATGAATCTATATTGAATCAAGATAGGAATCAAAGGTTTTTCACAAGAATTTAATTTAATTGAAATCGTGAAATTTGTACATTTGAAATCAAGCAATAAGAAAAACAGTGGCCTACCAATCATTGTACCATGTTGAAATATGTTGTCACTGAAATGGAACTTAAAATTAATAATAATAAAAAATAATAAAATTCTGTTTAGTTACCAAATGTTTAGACAATCACAATACACTTATTGTGATGCAATTTCTTTTTACATCCCTACATGTTTTTTTTTGTGAGATGTAATATTTCTAACTTAAATAACAACTTACACAGCTTACCTCATTCTCCCCTATGTTAACAGTCCCTTCTTCAAGTGTGTCATCTCTTCTTTCTGAGATGTCAGTTGACTTCTCTCACTCACACTCACGTTCGCTGTTTAGAGAGAACACCTTCGATCCACTGTCACCAATTTACCACGCTAACTCCGCCTTAGACAGTTTATCTCATCAACTAAGGACTGGCACGTCATTAGTCATTTCTGCACTACTTACCTCTCCCACTATCTATCCATCCATCTTCCTCTCTCTCCATCATGTTCTGGTGCGTTCATTTCCTACTTGATCTGCCCTCAGGTTCAAGTGTTAGTTCATTCCTGAGGATGACAGTGAAGAGAGGCTCATTACTTTCACAACATAAACAATAGCAGCTGCTGCAACACCTGTAACCTAAAAAAACTCTGTGATTATACAAAAAATGTATGTTATTACTCATATTTACATAGCAACCAGTTCATTTTGAGTTTATATTGGCTGTAATGATCAGTTAAAGAGGGTCAGCATGTGTTGGGTAATTCTCCAAAGCTACACATCCACCCAGTTAACAGCATCCTGAAGAAACCAAAGTGAACATGGGAAATGTGAAAGAATCAAGAACAGAGATAAAACTCTAAAAAGAGCCAAAGAATAAGAGACGATGTTGGATACAGAGTGGTAAGTTGATATAATAGGGGCCTGTCTGTTGTGGTTTTAAATGGAGGATTTGGCCTTCACGCCTCTCAGTGCCATTCTTAAGGAAAGCGGATTTCCGCTGCCGTGACGACCATTATCCTGGTTTCCTGGCAGTAATCCGCCATACTAGGGCCGTAATAGGACAGAGCATTGCAGAAAGTCAGGAGGCTGTTGCTGCTAGTCTCTGCCGCGGGGATCACGGTTCTAGATCTGCCACAGAGAAACACAAGCTGAT
This sequence comes from Gila orcuttii, assembly GCA_026230005.1. Taxonomy (NCBI): domain Eukaryota; kingdom Metazoa; phylum Chordata; class Actinopteri; order Cypriniformes; family Leuciscidae; genus Gila; species Gila orcuttii. Next base: position 33,217,109 of record JAPDVR010000003.1, read on the forward strand.
CCGATACAGCTGATGAAACAGTCATGCACAGCAGGCCTGGAGAGAGAGCATCACAAAGTCTGACATTTACAATTGTAACTCTGACTTGTTTATAAGGTCTGTCTGCTTGTCTGTATATACTAGGAATAATAATTTAAATACACATTAAACAACAATAAACCAAAAAAATGTGGTAGGTAGCATATTTCATTAATTTACTTTATAAAACACTACTAAGACAAAGCTTTAACTACAGTGTAAGTTACTTTTTGTTTATTTGACAATGTGTACACATTGTCATATTAACAACCAGTAACTACTCACATGTAAGTTGAAAGCTGAATAAGTTTTATTCACTAAAAAGAACCAGCTCAGTAGAGTCATTTACGTATCTGTGAATTGAACTTTTCTCGTTTCATTCTTCCCTCAAATGGCTGCCGGTCTGATTGCAGATTGAATCTTAACTTTTATTGTTTGTTTTTAAATTTTGAATGGGTTGGCACCAAAATACCAGGAGACATTAGTGAACCAGCGCTCCTCTGTTAGGCCCCTGAGATCCTCTGATCAGCTTCTTTTAGTGGTTCCCAGAACCAGATTAAAACTAGTGGGTATCGTGCTTTTTCAGTTGCTGCCCCCAAACTTTGGAACCCATTGCCTTTATGTATCAGATCCACTTAGACATTTAAGCTCATTTATTAACTAGCCTAATTCCCCAGGATATTAATTCTCTTTGTAATGCTTGTTCCTTTACCCCTTCTTATTATTCTATTTACTATTGATTTACAGCACTTTGGGCAACCTCGGTTGTATTAAAATGTGCTTTATAAATAAAACAAACAAACAAACAAACAAAAAAACATTAAAAACAACTAACTCTTAAGAGTATTTTTTTGGAAACACTACAGCACTGTCTGTTTCATACTGTACAGTATTTAGTTGCAGCACAACTGAATAAGACTGACACAAGGTTTTTTTTTTTTTTTTTTTTTTTTTTTTTAAACATCTGCATGCTGACTTTAGTACACAACATAGACTACTACAAGAAAAATTCTCCTTTATGTTCTTTGTCATTCTGTTTCTACACTATGGTGAACTGTAAGCTTTTCTTCCATTTTATCCATCTCCTCTGAGCTGTTGATGTTGAAACATCTGTAATTCCAGCAGTTGCACTTCAGGCTCAGGTAATCAGCCAATTTCAGAGACTTATGACTCGAATGAACTTGCTCTTTGATTCTCAGGACACTCTTCGCCTGAATGACCATTGTTGCATCCTCCAGATTGCTATTTCCTTAAAGGTGTTCGAGGATCTTAGTCACCATATATCTGAACTGGCATTTAATTTGTTGTGAAGTACATTATATTTGTGTTACTTAGCACATATGGCCATTTCTATTTCTTATATAATAATTTTACACATAGGCCAGTGTTTTATCACTACTTCAAACTTAATTGACAGTACCTTCAGACCGAACTTCCCTAGGGTTCACCAGTTTTCATTTAAAACTCAATTACTGAGTGCAGTTCAAACGTATATATACACAAATCATATAAGGACATATTGAGTATTCATAGACAAGCATGTACATTATTGATATGAAAAGCTGGTCATGTTTACATTCTCACCCTCTCATTCTTTGTTCATCTCACTGTCAAAAGGCATAAATGATATCTAGTGGTTTCCATGAATGCCACCAGGGTGGTTTAGTGGTGGTTTGGTCTGTATTCACTGAATCTAGACATTCACACCAACCAAGACGAAACAGAGAAGCATGCCAGAAGAACAGAAAAGGAATGAGAAGGATCTACAGAGGTTACAAACATTTAAAATCTAGAAAAATAGATTTTAAAGTACCAGATTAACCACTACACATTAGGGGGGCTTGACAAAATTCTGTCTGACGTTTTGAGTTTGACTATGTAGACAAAATTAAACTTTCAGACATTAAAATTAAAATGATAAATTACCTTAGCATATACATATCCTCTCTCTCTCTCTCTCTCTCTCTCTCTCTCTCTCTCTCTCTCTCTCTCTCTCTGTCTCTGTCTCTCTCTCTCTCTCTCTCTCTCTCTCTCTCTCTCTCTCTCTCTCTCTCTCTCTCTCTCTCTCTCTCTCTCTCTCTCTCTCTCTCTCTCTCTCTGTCTCTGTCTCTCTCTCTCTCTCTCTCTCTCTCTCATCACTGCAGTCAGGGGAGGGCCGTCCCAGCCAGGCAGGCTGTGAATATTCATGATCAGGAGTGAGTTGCAGTGGAAGTTGCCGTGAAGGTGTTAAGTTATTCATCATTCTTCAGGAGAAGAGACACGGGAGTCGTCCCTCAGTGCTGGAATATTAACGAGCCACATTAATAAAATATCCACCCTCTCTTTCTCCTACCTCTTCTTTACCTACAGATCTCAAGAGTCCCCATTTAAGATCACCATGCAAACTAGAGTACACACATATGTACATTTATATATAAAAACACAGCTGTTCAAATATAGTACAAGTATTTTGCATTCTCTAAAAATACAAAAAGATACTTATTCCAGTAATTCCACTGAAACATTGTGATATATACTTCTTAAATCATTTAGGCATTACAAAAAAAGCCACAATCATCAACACAGAAATCCAACAATACAACAAATCCCAACAGCTCAACTCGCACATCAAAGTGATGACAAAGCATTTGACGGCACAATGCAGACTTCCAAGACAGTTCTAGTGGTAGTTTTAGGGATTTTTTTTCATGGTAAATATTGGAAAACAATAGGATACAAGTAAAGCAAGATGAGATATAAAGAGAGAGAGAGAGAGAGAGAGAGAGAGAGAGAGAGAGAGAGAGAGAGAGAGAGAGAGAGAGAGAGAGAGAGAGAGAGAGAGAGAGAGAGAGAGAGAGAGAGAGAGAGAGAGAGAGAGAGAGAGAGAAGAAAGAATAGGCCGGCACTTGGGGAGGGGTATGTTTAATTCACAGAGTGGCATTTCGGCTGTGTTATCAAGCTAACATACAGAAGGCCAGGCCAGACACTGAGCTGAAATGTGCATCAGTGGTCGTGTAATATTAAAACAGCCAACTGTGCTTTCTTTCACAGTTTCTCCTGCTCCCTCCTCTTCCTAAATGCATATTTCTGCTCTCAAGATAACCACAAAAAGCCTTCGATTTGCCCCTATTTCAGTCTCAAATGTTCAGCACACACACCATTACACAGCATGAGACAGCAACTCAGATGTTCTCCCCATAGCTGCCTCCACTGCTTAAGAATGAATAGTTACTATATTTAATAATGTGCATAATTTAGCTATAATAATAATAATATTTTAATTATACTTTCAATTACGTTTCCCTAATTGTCATAAATGAATGAACTTTTTTGTTAAAATCATATTAATCCTATAAATTCTTGAAAAACACAATCTTTAAAAAAACATTTTAATAACAATTAATAATATTAACAGAAATTTAGAAAAATCAAAATACATTAATGTATTAATATTTTGCTGAGGACTAGCAAGCTGACATGTTTGATGTTACCTTAAATTTTGATGATACATTATTGCACACTCAGCACACAAATGCACATAATGTGCACTTGATTAACACCCATTATTTGCATGCCTCCTCACTGCAACAATTTCATCAACTTTTACGAATGCTTCAAACAGGAGAACATGCTATATGAGATTCTCTTTTCATAAAATACCATTTATTTTATTTTTCTCTTAACTTGTCATTTTTCCTTACTCCTTATGCAGTCTTAAAAGCACCTCTTTATTGGCATTTAACACCGAGTACAAAATACATTCATTTGCATGTGTTTGTGAGATTATCCCTGCATCCAATTCACGTAATTGAATGTAATGGATGTGGGAGGCAGGTTTGTTTCTGCAGCTCAAAGACAACAGCACATACTAAGCTCAAAGGTGTGTATAAAGGACAGATTAAGGTTTTGGTTAACCAGCAATTAAATTTCATTCAACCACACAAATGCAGAGATAGCATTGTCTTCATAGATATCATAATAATGATAATAATTAGTGCAAACACCAGCTCCATCATAAGGTTCTGAATGGCTGAGTGGGAGGTCCGAGAAGGAGGAAAACAAGACAGGTGAGGTAAACACGGTACTAATAATAACAAACAAATAAACAAACAAACATCAGGATGAGGATGGAGTTAGCCTGGAGAACAAGACCCTCAGTCCAGACCTTTCTCGCTTTCATCTAACTGCGTTACAGTGTGTGCATACTTAAACGTGTGATAGAGTGCAAGAGAGGAAGGATGGATGAGGGGGTGGAGACATGAGACGACTGGGGTCAACTACCTGTCAAAGTCTGACTGCTAGTGGGCTCAATCTGCTTGCTGAACTAGAGCGAGGGAGAAAAAGAGAGAAAGAAATTAGATTAACTCCAGGTATATGTGTTTAACAAGTGCTATTACCTCTATATATCTTAAATTTGAGAAAAGTGTGTATTTATATATATTCCTTTACCAAGGCTGCATTTATTTGAATGTTGAATTTATGTTGTGAAATATTAATACAGTTTTCTATTGTAATATATTTAGAAATGTAATTTATTCCTGTGATGACAAAGCTGAATTTTCAACATCATTACTCCAGTCATCAGTGTCACGTGATCCTTTAGGAAGCATTCTAATTGTTGTGAAGCAGCTGAAGCAGAGGCAAACGCAGGATCCACGTGCAGCAATGTTTTATTGAAATAAACTAGAAACTTAAACAGACTTGGTCTCTAGACTCAGGAACAGGACAGCGTGCATACAGCATTACATCAATACAACCAATACAAGAACTCACAAAGACTGGACTGAAACACAAGGCTTAAATACAGGGGCAAACGATCTAAACAGGATAACAAGGGGGCGTGGTTAACGGAAAACACCTGGGAAGACTAATAGACAGACAGGGAACCACTAAACATGACAAGACAAACCCACACCGTGACATAGCCCCCTCCCTATGGGCGGCTCCTGACGCCCATAAAACACCAAAAAGTTCAGGGGGGCGGAGAAGCGGATGGAGGGCCAGGTCCGCGCAGGGAACGGGACCGAGGCCTTGCAATGACGGGCATGGGCCATGGAACGTGGGCGGACCTGGGCCATGGAACGTGGGCGGAGCTGGACGTGCAGGCGGCCAGGGTGGAGCAGGCTGAGGGCGTGGCCACGGCGGAGCAGGCTGTGGGCGTGTCCACGGCGGAACAGGCTGAGGGCGTGACCAGGGCGGAGCAGGCTGTGGGCGTGTCCATTGCGGAACAGACTGAGGGCGTGGCCACGGCGGAGCAGGCTGAGGGCGTGACCAGGGCGGAGCAGGCTGTGGGCGTGACCAGGGCGGAGCAGGCTGTGGGCGTGACCAGGGCGGAGCTGTCGGACCCTCTGGCGTCCAGGGCGGAGCTGTCGGACCCTCTGGCGGCCAGGGCGGAGCTGTCGGACCCTCGGGCGGCCAGGGCGGAGCTGTCGGACCCTCGGGCGGCCAGGGCGGAGCTGTCGGACCCTCGGGCGGCCAGGGCGGAGCTGTCGGACCCTCGGGCGGAGCTGTCGGACCCTCGGGCTGCCACGGCGGAGAAGACCATGGTGGTGGCCTACTGCCCCCCCCCTAAAAAATTTCTTGGGGGTAGCTACGGGGTCGTAGCCTGGAGCAGGCCAGGGCGGAGCAGGCCAGGGCGGAGCAGGCCAGGGCGGAGCAGGCCGAGGCAAGGGCCAGGGTGGTGAAGCCCCTGCAAACGACCGTGGCGGCGCAGGATCAGCGGGCTCTGGCGCAGGATCAGCGGGCTCTGGCGCAGGATCAGCGGGCTCTGGCGCAGGATCAGCGGGCTCTGGCGCAGGATCAGCGGGCTCTGGCGCAGGACTGGACGGGACCAGCACATCATGGGACTCGGAACTGGACGGGGCCAGCACATCATGGGACTCGGAACTGGACGGGGCCAGCACATCATGGGACTCGGAACTGGACGGGGCCAGCACATCATGGGACTCGGAACTGGACTCATGGACCAGATCTGATGTGTGTGTAGCCCACACACACAGAATCGCCGCAGACATCACAATCAGCGCTGCGTTCTCTCGTGTGGACTCACGTGTGGTGTGCTCAGTCTCTGGCGGGTAGGTGATTGGTTCCGGTTCCGGCGAACAAGCGATGGGCTCTGGCTCTTGTTTGAAGACTGGCTCTGGCTCTTGCTCAAAGACTGGCTCTGGCTGGACGTGGCTGACGTGAAGCTCTGGCTGGACGTGGCTGACGTGAAGCTCTGGCTGGACGTGGCTGACGTGAAGCTCTGGCTGGACGTGGCTGACGTGAAGCTCTGGCTGGACGTGGCTGACGTGAAGCTCTGGCTGGACGTGGCTGACGTGAAGCTCTGGCTGGACGTGGCTGACGTGAAGCTCTGGCTGGACGTGGCTGACGTGAAGCTCTGGCTGGACGTGGCTGACGTGAAGCTCAGACTGGGCAGGTATGGCGTGAAGATCCTCAGCCTTGTCCACCAAACCCACAGTAAAAGCTGAGCCGCTCAGTTGCAGGGCCAAGTCGATATAAAACTCAAGAGTCCAGCTAGGGTCATGTAATGGCATAAGGTAGCTGAGTGGCTCAGACAGTCCTCCGCGGAAAAATATCATCAAGCATACCTCGTCCATGCAAGTCAGATGAGCATCCTTCAGAAAGTCCATCACATAAGCCTCAATTGGTCGATCTCCTTGACGGAGACACATAATTCGGGTGTCTGGGCACAGGGTTGGCATGGCTGCTGCTGGATCTCGGTGCGGTGAGTTCTTCTGTTGTGAAGCAGCTGAAGCAGAGGCAAACGCAGGATCCACGTGCAGCAATGTTTTATTGAAATAAACTAGAAACTTAAACAGACTTGGTCTCTAGACTCAGGAACAGGACAGCGTGCATACAGCATTACATCAATACAACCAATACAAGAACTCACAAAGACTGGACTGAAACACAAGGCTTAAATACAGGGGCAAACGATCTAAACAGGATAACAAGGGGGCGTGGTTAACGGGAAACACCTGGGAAGACTAATAGACAGACAGGGAACCACTAAACATGACAAGACAAACCCACACCGTGACACTAATATGATGATTTGATACTCAAGAAACGTTTATTATTATTATCAATGTTGATGTGCTGCTTAATATTATTTTGGAAACCGCAAAAATGTAAAAGTATTTAGTCACATTTGATAAATTTAATAAATCTTTGCTAAATAAAAGTTTTTTTTTTTTATCTTACTGACCCCCGACTTTTGATATAAACTGAATTAATAATTTAAAAAAATGCCTTGTTCTAATACTAAATTCCACCATATCTAAAAGTGCAACTATAGCTGGTTATATCTAAAAGAAACGAATGAACAAAGACGGATGGACAGAGTGTGACAGAGAGACAGAAGAAATGTGGAGAAAACTTTTGGAAAAGCACAAGTACTTTGTTTGTCAATTATTGTGACTAAAACGAAGATCTGATTTAATGCATAAATCCAGTAAAACCCAAAGGGTTCACATACTTTTTCATAAAACAACATGTATATTAGAAGGCACCATAATGTAAATGGCTTTTATAGATGGGCATCAAACAAGGTTTGTACTTTTACGACTAAGTCTAGTGTTTGTCCATTTGAGGTTGAGAGACTTTTCCAAAATGAAAAGCATTGAGAGAGGACAGAGTGTGAAAGAATGAAAACAAAACAAACAAAAAAAAGATAGAAAACCTCTTAGATATTAAGGACAAGCACATAAGAGTGAATGCTGTTGGACAGTGAGACAATCTTCAGGTCCAAAACTGTAGTTGAGGAGTCTCTATGTGAACTGGCAGTGGAAATGTTCCAGAAACACTTCAGGCATACGGGACGGTGGCCAAACGACAGCTCAGTCATGGACACACTATCCATGTTACGGTCACCAAGCCAGTCAACAGCTTAGCAGCCACATCCCACGGCAACATGAGCCACATCCAACAGACCACAAGTATCCACAGTGAGTTCAATCCAGAAAGAAAGTGAAAGAGAGAATTCAACTGTGGAAATGTGTGGTTGGAGTCAACAGGAAGAGCAAATTAAGTGTATCTGCCCCAGTTAGGGCAGCTCTCAGAGGTGGATCCAGCATCCTGCCTCCTCTGTGCCTTCCTCCTTCCCATTCATCCATCCAAAGCAATGTCCCAACCTGGTCCCCCACTTCTTCCCCCTAGGCTGTCTGCCTCTTCATGCATCTAGGCCAGAGGCACCTGGCACAAGTCTTCAAACACACATGATAACCGGAATAGCAGCACCAGAAAACTGGGACCGAGGGGAAAGCATGTTGGGAGGAGGGGGGTAAGGGGATGGAGGGGGGTAAGGGGATGGGGGGGGGTGGGGTCTGAAAAGGATGGATTGGCGTTCTGGAAGTCCCCGGCAGCATGGCAGTGCTTGAAACTGTCAGGGAAAAGTTACCCTTTCTTGTGGTCATGTGTTTAATTGATGAGACGTCCGGATTTCAGAGACTATCCCGAAATCATCACAACTAAACGATTCTCTTATTGTAACAGAACATTGCTGTCTTGCTGGATCCCTATCTCTCGCTCTCTTTTGATCTGTTCTTTTGCTCTCACCGCCTGTGCTTCCCTCAGTCCCCTGGCCCCTTAAAAACAGCTCTCACTCATCTGCTCTAAAAGCTTGCAACAAGACAGAGCAGAGAGAGTGAGATATAGATGCTCTGTTCCAAAACCTAGCAAACAGTCTCCCTAGGCAGCATGTTAAGGCATCACAGCACGCTCCCGCTGCAAGCCTGCTCCAAAAGCTATAGGCGGAATAATTTTGTGTGGCCTCCTCATTTCAGCTAGCTTTTTGGTGAAGGCAATCTCATAATGCATTGCAATAAGTACAAAAAAAAGCATACTGTATTATAAAAATATATATCTTATTTAATGCATTTTGCGAATGTCCGCTGATCTTCAATTTCTAGACTTAAATCTCTACTATTTTATGACAACTTGTGGAACTGACGCTTGATCCTGACCCCTGTCTATTCCTTATTAATGATGATTCCTCTGTAATCCTGACTTTAAATCAAAAAATGATTATTTTCTTTGGGTTAACGACTGCAAATAAGGCTCTCATTAACTTGTGGTTTCTGTTTAATTCTTGTCATATTTTATGGATATTGTTTGTTTGGAGCGCTCCACTGCCTTAATTAACAGAATAAAGATAACTCGGTTCCCTTTCGTTGTCACTCCGAGTTACGTCGGATGACGACGAATGGGGTTTCGCTTAGAAAGCCTATCAACTTCGAGTATTACAAAACGAGCCAATGGCAAAGAAATGCCATGGGTCTGCGGAATTTGCATGACGTAACTCCGCCCCACCTCGTGGGTATAAAAGGAGGAAGTCCGCAACAGCAGTTTATGTTTTCGCTTCGGAGCCAAGTGTATTCTTCTCTCCACAAGCCAACTCTGAATTATCAGCTTCACGAACGAGTGCCTCGAGTGTTGGTGTGACGGCGATCTCCGGCGAGTGCGTGCTTCCTGCTTATCTCTGCAGTGGTTCATCAGAGAGCGCGTGCTTCCCCGGGCGCTTCAACACTTGAATTTTCTCTCTAAAAGAGCGCACGCGGCACGTCTTTTTAAAGACGGCTCGCCCGTGCATTTAAAAAAAAAAAAAAAAAAAACGAATGGTTGCGGCAGCTTGGTATCGGACTCTGATGGGCACGAGCGTTGTCTGGTATGTTTGGGCTTGATCATACTAGAGCAGCGCTCGTGGATGACTCATGTTCTCTCTGTGGGAACATGATCATCGCGTCATATAGGTCGAGACTCGGTGAACTCGCAAGAGTGAGAGTCCCCTCATCCACCCCCCGATCTTCGGCTGGTGGCCAGGGTGACCTGAGGGTGTTGGTCTGGAACAAGGCGCCGACTCCGTGTCCGTGACCCCAGCCTCCCCTCAACGGCGGTGCCCGCTAGTGAATAGGTGATTCCCACGAGTCTACCCTCTGGTGGCCCGTGTGTTTCATTTAAAGCTACAGAGGATGATACTATGTTTGTAGCAGCTTCACAAGGTGGGTTTGATTCTCTGCGAAGTGACGACTCGTCACAGCTGCCACCCTCTGGTGTGCATACGGCTGTGCCTGAGTCTGATCCAGAGATGACGGCCATGCTTTCCTGGGACGATTGGTTTTTGGGTAAGGCCGCCGACCCTCGTCCACGGCAAACCCCAATACCTTCCCTCCCGGACGTGCATGATGAGATCTCGAAGTCCCAGAAGACCCCCTGGTTTTCTCGGGACCGCTCGCTGATCTCATCCGCCTTTCCCCCCTCGATGGGGCCGCTGTCACGGGTACACTGGGGTTCCCCCGGCTGAACGCTCTGTTGCGATGCTATGTGTCCTCAGAGTGCATCTTCTCGGCGCAATTCTAAGCACCCGCCTGTGGTCTATGGTTTTCGTCTACATTTGTGGCGAGATCCTATAGCACCACGGGACTGGCAGCCGCCTCTCTGCAGGCCATGGCCATTCTGCTGGTCCTCGACCCAGATGCTCATGGACTTGCACGAGGGCGGGACTGACCCAGGGCTCTTCACTGAGTCGCGCGCCGCCACTGACCTTGCTCTCCGAGCGACGAAAGTGGCCGTACGCTCCCTGGGTCAGGTGATGCCTACCATTCTGTGGCTGAACCTGTCTGATGTGCTGAATGTCGCGCGGCCCCGTCTGTCCGACGTTCCTATATCCCAGGTCGGCCTCTTCGGCGGTGCGGTTGAGAACTTCGCCCAACAGCTCTCAACCGCCCATGTGCAGACTGACGTGATTCTGTCCCGATGGCCCGCCGTCCGCTCAGATCCCTCGGTCTGCCCACTGCCGAAGGCGCCCCCCCCCGCGGCTCCCACCCCGCCCGTTTAAAGAGACGGGCCGGCTCTGGAAGCCGCGGGCGGACGCCACAGCCCTCTCCAGCCCCGCCCCCCCGCTACGTGCCGGGTTAAGCGGCGCTCCTGAGACGGGCTCCACAGAGATGGGACTCAGTTCTTCCAGGAGTTGGTAGCAGGACCACTCCTTTCCCCGGTGGAGGGCCGGGGAAAAATCCTTATTCTCCTAAGAACTGACTCTCCCGTCTCTGGGAAGACAGAGTTCTCGGACGACACAGAGCGCCGCCCACAAGCCGTGCTCTCCTCGTCCCCCTCTGTCCCAGAGGTGCTTGACACGGCGTGCCGTCCACGGACCACTTCGCCCCTGTCCCCCTCTGTCGCCAGACCCCTGCCAGAGCAGGCCCCCACGGGACGACCAGCATGGTCCTCCCCTGGCCCCCTCTGTCAGGGCGCGGTTGCTAATTGTGCCCCCACACTGGGCCGCTATGCCGTCCACGTCTGGGCCAGTTACTCCGCTTCGCTGCCCCTCCGGGGGGACGCCTGTCGTCCGCTTGATCCCGCTGGTTCAGTTCCTGGGAGCCTGGTTAGAGATTCCCCGTCTGTCCCGCTGGATCGCGCGCACCATCAGGCTCGGCTATGCGATTCAGTTCGCACGGTCTCCTCCCCGCTTCAGGGGAGTCCGCTCCACTTTGGTCGGTGGCAATGCCCCTATCATGAGAGCAGAGATTGCCACCCTGCTGGCGACGGGTGCAATCGAGACTGTCCCTACAGCCGAGATGAGGTCCGGGTTCTACAGCCCCTACTTCACTGTCCCCAAGACAACCGGTGGGTTACGGCCAATCCTGGACTTGCGCGTGCTGAACCGCTCCCTTCACAGGCTGCCGTTCAAGATGCTCTCTCCCAAACGCGTTCTCGAATGTGTGCGGTCCAGGATTGGTTTGCAGCGATCGACCTGAAGGACGCCTACTTTCATGTCTCCATTCTTCCTCGACACAGACCGTTCCTACGGTTTGCTTTCGAGGGGCAGGCATACCAGTACGCGGTTCTCCCTTTCGGGCTTGCCCTGTCTCCTCGCACCTTCACGAAGGTCGTCGAGGCTGCCCTTGTTCCCCTTCGGGAACACGGGGTTCGCATCCTGAGTTATATCGACGACTGGCTGATCCTAGCTCACTCTCGAGATCAGGTTTGCGAACACAGGGACATAGTGCTCCGGCACCTAGCTCGTCTGGGCCTTCGGGTCAACTGGGAGAAGAGCAAACTTTGCCCCGTGCAGAGGATCTCTTTTCTCGGTATGGACATCGACTCAGTCGCCATGTCCGCGCAGCTTACGAGCGAGCGCGCGCAGTCACTGCTGACTTGCCTGAGACATCTCAGGAGCAAGAATGCGGTTCCACTGAAACATTTTCAGAGGCTCCTGGGGCATATGGCATCTGCAGCTGCGGTCACGCCGCTCGGATTGCTTCATATGAGACCGCTTCAGCTTTGGCTTCGCGACCGAGTCCTGAGGTGGGCATGGCATCAAGGCACGCTCCGGGTACCAGTTACTCCGACCTGCCGTCAGTTCCTCACCCCGTGGTCGAACCTCAGTTTTCTCAGGGCGGGTGTCCCCCTGGAACGAGCTTCCCGGCATGTTGTGGTCTCCACGGATGCCTCCACCACGGGCTGGGGCGCCATGTGCAATGGACATGCTGCTGCGGGCTCCTGGACAGGACCCCAGCGGCTATGGCATGTCAATTGCCTCGAGTTGTTGGCAGTACGCCTTGCCCTGCACCGCTTCCGGGCGTTGCTCAGGGGTCAACACGTACTAGTCCGCTCAGACAATACCGCTACTGTAGCGTACATCAACCATCAAGGTGGTCTACGCTCCCGCCGTATGTCACAACTCGCCCGCCACCTCCTTCTATGGAGTCAGAAGCATCTGAGGTCGCTTCGAGCCATTTTCATTCCCGGAGCCCTGAACTGTGCAGCCGACGAGCTCTCACGGCTTCAGCCCCTCCCTGGAGAATGGCGACTCCATCCCCAGTCGGTTCAGCTGATTTGGGACCAGTTCGGGGACGCACAGATAGATCTGTTCTAGTGAGATCCTCTCACGACTCGACCCATTGCGCCCTGTATTTTTCCCTGACCGAGGGCACGCTCGGCACGGATGCACTGGCGCACAGCTGGCCGCCGGGCCGCAAATATGCGTTTCCCCCAGTGAGCCTTCTTGCGCAGACCTTGCGCAAGGTCAGGGAGGACGAGGAGCAGGTCATTTTGGTCGCACCGTATTGGCCCGGCCGGACCTGGTTCCCCAAACTTGCACTCCTCGCGACAGCACCTCCCTGGCCCATTCCTCTGAGGAAGGACCTTCTTTCTCAGGGACGGGGCACCCTGTGGCACCCTCGCCCCGATCTCTGGAGCCTCCACGTGTGGCTCCTGGACGGCTCGAGGTAGGTTTGAGTACCCTTCCACCAGCGGTGGCGGCTACCATCACTTCCGCTAGAGCGCCGTCCACAAGACACGTCTACGCGTTGAAGTGGAACCTCTTCGTCGTCTGGTGCTCTTCTCACCGAGAAGACCCCCGGAGATGCTCGATCAGCGTTGTGCTTTCCTTCCTTCAGCAGGGGTTGGAGCGAAGGCTGTCTCCCTCCACCCTTAAGGTCTATGTTGCCGCCATTGCCGCACACCATGACCTAGTCGAAGGTAAGTCGGTAGGGAAGCACGACCTGGTCATCAGGTTCCTGAGAGGAGCGAGGAGACTAAATCCTTCTCGCCCTCCTCTCGTTCCCTCTTGGGACCTCTCAGTGGTTCTAACTGCCCTGAAGAGTGCTCCCTTTGAGCCCCTGCAGTCAGTCAAGCTTAAGTTCCTGTCAATGAAGACAGCGCTCCTGGTTGCACTGGCCTCCATCAAGAGGGTAGGGGACCTGCACGCATTCTCCTTCGACGAAGCGTGCCTGGAATTCGGACCGGCTTTCTCTCACGTGATCCTGAGACCCCGGCCCGGATATGTGCCCAAGGTTCCTACCACTCCCTTTCGGGACCAGGTGGGGAACCTGCAAGCGCTGCCCCCGGAGGAGGCAGACCCAGCCTTGGCACTGCTCTGTCCAGTACGCGCTCTTCGCGCCTATGTAGACAGGACGCGGTGTTTCAGGACCTCAGACCAGCTCTTTGTCTGTTATTGTGGGAAGCTGAAGGGAAAGGCTCTCTCCAAGCAAAGGTTGTCTCACTGGATAGTGGACGCCATTGCCTTGGCTTACCAGCAGCAAGGTCGACCGTGCCCCCTTGGTGTGACGGCCCACTCCACCGGAGTGTGGCATCCTCTTGGGCTCTAGCGCATGGCGCCTCGCTAACAGACATCTGCAGAGCTGCAGGCTGGGCGACACCTAACACATTCGCCAGATTCTATAATCTCCGAGTGGAGCCAGTGTCCTCTCATGTACTCGCTTCAACTAGCTAGTACCGGACCCGCTTAGGTGTCTTCGCTTGCTCGCCATTCCACTCCTCGGACTGGATACGTGCGATATTCTCCTCAGGTGAGCTTTTCCGAAAGCCCTGAGTTCCTCCAGCACTCCTGACGTCGGCGCCAGTGTCTCTTGCCTGCGCGTCGGCTAGGTGCCTCCCGTGTGCATGGTCCCTCCCCTGAGCGACCCCCACATGTGTATTTCCACTGTAAGCCTCTCTGAGCATGTGTCTTTCCCTTGGCAAGCCACCTTGCCACCCCTGGGGTTGAAATATTCCACCTGCGGCTGGACACCCCAGTGTTCTCCATATGTTCCTTCGGGTCATATGTGTATTCTCTAAGTCCCCCCCCCTCTGGGTTGGCATTAATTGCATACTTCCCCTAACTTGGGATATGCTTCCCAGTGTACCTTGGTATTCCTTTGTTAAATGGAGTCCTTCGTCCAGTCTAGGACAGGGATCTCGATTTACGCAGGGCACTGGAAGACAGCTGAGAAGGTGGCGTGATTAGACTGGTAACCCCATTCGTCGTCATCCGACGTAACTCGGAGTGACAACGAAAGGGAACGTCTCGGTTACGTCTGCCTGCCACTTTCCGCTGTACCGCGGGGATCGCCTGAGCTCAGTCTTGGCTCCTCAGCGAAGAAACATAAACTGCTGTTGCGGACTTCCTCCTTTTATACCCACGAGGTGGGGCGGAGTTACGTCATGCAAATTCCGCAGACCTATGGCATTTCTTTGCCATTGGCTCGTTTTGTAATACTCGAAGTTGATAGGCTTTCTAAGCGAAACCCCATTCGTCGTCATCCGACGTAACGTCTCCGTTCCCTACTCAGGGAACGAGGGTTACATACGTAACCGAGACGTTATCGTACCTGAGTAGGGAACGGAGACGTTACGTCGTGACAACAAATGGGGTTTCGCTTAGAAAGCCTATCCACTTCGAGAATATACTGTAAAACGAGCCAATGGCAAGAAAATGCCATGGGTCTGCGGAATTTGCATAGCGTAACTCCGCCCCACCTCGTGGGTATATAAGGAAGGACGCTGGCAACATGCAGTTATGTTTTAAGACTGAGGAGCCGAGACTGAACTCAGGCGTTCCCGCGGTACAGCGGAAGTGGCGGGGAGACGTAACGTCTCCGTTCCCTACTCAGGGAACAAGGGTTACATACGTAACCGAGACGTTCCCTTTCGTAGTCACTACTAATTACGTTGTGACGACGAATGGATCTCCCAGTATAATCACGCCACCTCGGCTGTCTTCCAGTGCCCTGCGTAAGTCTGACCTCCCTGTCGTGAGACTAACACGGACAAAGGACTCCTACTTAACACAGGAATACCAAGGTACACTGGGAAGCATATCTCACTGGAAATATGCAACACAATGCCTACCCGGTGGAATCTTTCAACTCAAGAGGTGGCAGGGTGGCTTGCCAAGGGAAAGACACATGCTCAGAGAGGCTTACAGTGGAAATACACACCATGCACATGGAGGCACCTAGCCAACGCGAAAGCTGCCGAATGCATAGACTCTGGCGTTGATGTCGGAAGTTCTGGAGGAACTCAGGGCTTCTCTGGGAAACTCACCTGAGGAGAATATCGCACGTATCCAGTCCGAAGGGTGGAATGGCGAGCAAGTGATGACACCGACTGGGTCTTATTACCGGCCACTGGGGGCGAATACATAAGAGGACACTGGCTCCACTCGGAGATTATAGAATCTCGCAAATGTGTTGGGTGTCGCCCAGCCTGCAGCTCTGCAGATGTCTGTTAGCGAGGCGCCATGCGCTAGAGCCCAAGAGAAAGTGGCACTCCGAGTGGGCCTTCACACCAAGGGGGCATGGTCGACCTTGCTGCTGGTATGCCAAATATTTCCCTTCAGCTTCCCATCATAACAGACAAAGAGCTGGTTTGAGGTCCTGAAACACTGCATTCTGTCTACGTAAGCACGGAGGGCGCGTACTGGACAGAGCAGTGCCAAAGCTGGGTCTACCTCCTCCAGAGGCAGCGCTTGCAGGTTCACCACCTGGTCTCGAAAGGGAGTAGTGGGAACCTTGGGCAAGTATCCAGGCCGGGGTCTCAGGATCACGTGAGGGTTAGCCGGCCCGAATTCCAGGCAAGCTTCATCAACTGAAAATGCCTGCAGGTCCCCTATCCCTCTTGATGGAGGCCAATGCAACCAGGAGCGCTGTCTTCATAGACAGGATCTTAAGCTCGGCTGATTGCAAAGGCTTAAAGGGAGCTCTCTGCAGGGCAAATAAGACCACTTCGAGGTCCCAAGAGGGTACGAGGAGATAGCGAGGAGGATTTAATCTCCTGGCTCCCCTCAGGAACCTGATGATCAGTTCATGCTTCCCCAAGGACTTACCTTCAACTGCGTAATGATGTGCGGTGATAGCGGCAACATACACTTTGAGGGTGGAGGGAGACAGCCTTCACTCCATCCCTTCTTGTAGGAAGGAAAGCATGACACTGATCGGGCATTTTCTGGGGTCTTCTTGGCGAGAAGAGCACCAGGTGACGGAGAGGTTCCACTTCAACGCATAGGCATGTCGAGTGGACAGTGCTCTAGCGGAAGTGATGGTAGCCACCACCTGAGGTGGTAGGGTACTCAAACCTACCTCATCCCATCCAGGGACTACACGTGGAGGTTCCAAAGATCGGGACGAGGGTGCCCCTTCTGAGAAAGGAGGTCCTTCCACAGAGGAATTGGCCAGGGAGTTACTGTCGCGAGGAGTACTAGTTCGGAGAACGAGGTTTGGGTGGGCCAATGAGGCGCAACTAAAGTGACCTGCTCCTCGTCCTCCCTGATCTAGCACAGTGTCTGTGCAAGAAGGCTCACTGGAGGAAACGAATACTTGCGGAGGCCCCACGGCCAGCTGTGCGCCAGTGCATCCGTGCCGAGCGTGCCCTCGGTCAGGGAATAAAACAGGCTGCAATGGGAAGAGTCATGGGAGGCAAACAGATCTACCTGTGCGTCGCCGAACTGTTCCCAAATCAGCTGAACCGACTGAGGATGGAGTCTCCATTCTCCAGGAAGAGACTGAAACCGTGAGAGCTCGTCGGCTGCACGATTCAGGTCTCTTGGAATATAAATGGCTCGAAGCGACCTCAGATGCTTCTGACTTCATAGGAGGAGGTGGCGGGTGAGTTGTGACATACGATGGGAGCGTAGACCACCTTGTCAGTTGATGTACGCTACTGTTGCGGTATTGTCTGAGGTATTGTCTCATATGAAGCAATCTGAGTGGCGTAGCTGCGGCTGCGGATGCCATATGCCCCAGGAGCCTCTGAAATAACTTCAGTGGAACCGCACTCTTGCCCTTGAACTGTCTCAGGCAAGTCAGCAGTGACTGCGTGCGGCGACCGAGTCGATTTCCATACCGAAAAAAGAGATCCTCTGCATGGGGGAGAGTTTGCTTTTTTCCCAGTTGACCAGAAGGCCCAGACGGGCTAGGCGCCGGAGCACTAGGTCCCTGTGTTCGCAAACCTGGTCTCAAGAGTGAGCTAGGATCAGCCCGTCGTCGAGTTAGTACAGGATGCGAACCCCGTGTTGCCGTAGCGGCACAAGGGCTGCCTTGACAACCTTCGTGAAGACACGAGGAGACAGGGCTAATCCGAATGGGAGAACCGCGTACTGATATGCCCGCCCCTCGAAAGCAAACCATAGAAATGGTGTGTGTCGAGGAAGAATGGAGACATGAAAGTAGGCATCCTTCAGGTCGATCGCTGCAAACCAATCCTGTGGCAGCACACATTCGGAAATGCGTTTGGCCGTGAGCATCTTGAACGGAAGCCTGTGAAGGGATCAGTTCAAGACGCGCAGGTCCAGGATTGGCCATAACCCACCGGTCCTCTTGGATACAATAAAGTAGGGGCTGCAGAAGCCGGACTTAATTTCGGCTGGAGCGACGATCTCAATCGCACCTTTCGCCAGTAAGGTACCGACCTCCGCACGCATGACAGGGGCATTGCCACTGACCATAGTGGAACGGACTCTGCGGAAGCGGGGAGGAGATTGTGCAAACTGAATTGCATAGCCGAGCCTGACGGTACTCGTGAGCCAGCGGGACAGATTGGAAAGCTCCAAAAACTGTACCAGCGGGGTCATGTGAACCACAGACGTACCCTCGACGGGGCAGCGAGGCGGAATGACCACCCCGGACGTGGGAGGCGTAGCGTCCTGGTGTGGGGGCACGGTTATTTGCTTCGTCCTGACAGAGGAGCCCAGGGAAGGACCAGCGTTCCACGGGGGCCTGCTCTGCCAGGGGTCTGGCGACAGAGGGGGAAGAGAGTGGCGAGGCTCGTGAGCGGTGCACAGTCATCCGGGACCTCTGATGGCTCAGATATGGGTGTGTCAGTTCTTTCTTTAACCACATTAGGGTGCTGGCCACCAGGGGGCAAGCAGCGGGGAGTGGAGAACAAAAGATTCTCTCCCGGCCCTCTACCGGGGGAAGGAGCGATCCTGCTACCATCTCCTGGGAAGAACTGATCGCCACCTCTGAGCAGCCTGTCTCAGGGGTGCCGCTTAGCCTGGTGTTTAGAGGGCGCGGGGCCGGAGCGGGCTGGGACGCCTTCCTGCGACCACCTCCATGGCGCGGCCCGGGTGAAGGCTGCTGCTGGGGCCAAGCGGGAGGGGCGGGAGCCGCATGAGGGCATCCTCGGCGGCGAGCAGGCTGAGGATTCTGTGCCGACGGGTGGGTGGAGGCAGCAGCAGGCCGTCAGGGCACAATGTGTTTTATAGCCTTAGTCTGCTTCTGGGCGGTCGAGAACTGTTGGGCGAAGTCCTCGACTGCTCCGCCGAAAAGCCCAGTGTGGGATATGGGAGTGTTGAGGAAACGGGTTTGCTCGGCATCTCTCATATCGGCCAGGTTGAGCCACAAATGTCTCTACTGGACCACATTAGTGGACATCACCTGACCCAGGAAGCGTGCGGCCACCTTCGTCGCCCGGAGAGCGAGGTCGGTGGCGGCACGCAGCTCATCGAAGAGCCCTGGGTCAGTCCCGCCCTTGTGCATGTCCCTGAGCATCCGTGCCTGATAAACCTGTAGGATGGCCATGGAATGCAAAGAGGCTGCGGCCTGCCCCGCAGCTCTATAAGACTTTGTGACGTGAGTCAACGAAAACCTACAGGCTTTGGAGGAGTGCTTTGGGTCACCACGGGAGGAAACGCTCTGAGGACACAACTGCATCGCAACAGAACGTTCCACCGGAGGAACCCCAGTGTACCCTTTGGCCGCAGCCCCATCGAGGGGAGGAAAGGCGGAGGAGGTCATGATGGTCATGTTCCCACAGTGAGAGCATGAACCATCCACAAAACGCAAGGCAGCATTTGTGCCCATCAAACTGGGAAACAGTCTGACCGCAACCAGAAGTGCACGGGTAAGACATCTTTAAAAAGACGTGCCACACGCAAGCTCTTTTTTGAAAGGGAAAACTCTGCAGATGCTGAAGCGACCAGGGAGAAACACACGACTGGCAAATCACTGCACAGATCAGCAGGCAATGTGAATCTCGCTGAGAATCTCCGTCACACCAACACCTGGAGAGAAGCTTGTTTCGAAGAATGAAGAGAGATGATCTCAGAATGGCTTGTGGAGTGAAGAATGCTCTTAACTCCAAAGCGAAAACATAACTGCATGTTGCCAGCGTCCTTCCTTATATACCCACGAGGTGGGGCGGAGTTACGCTATGCAAATTCCGCAGACCCATGGCATTTTCTTGCCATTGGCTCGTTTTATATTCTCGAAGTGGATAGGCTTTCTAAGCGAAACCCCATTCGTCGTCACTCGTAACTCGTAGTGATTATGAAAGGGAACAATTATTCTGCACTGGAACTGAATTCATGATAGCTTAATATCTATTCTTAAACGTTAACTGATATGAAATAATAGGATAGGAGAAAAAAAATGATGTGATTGAAGGTAAACAAGACTATACTTTACTCAGTAATTTAACTCTCTGGTCACCTTTATTCTGATAGACACTTTCTTTCTGCACATCATTCATCTCTGCCACTATGTATTGTATATCGTTTTCTTTTCTTTTGTGTATATTTGTAATATACATTAATATACAGTAATGATGCTGAAAATTTAACTTTACCATCACAGGAATAAATTACATGTTAAAAGATATTAAAAACTTTAATTTGAAATTGTAATATTTCACAATACTACTGTGGCGAGCAGGACGAGGCCGAGGGCCATGGGAGAATGGCATGAGGCCGGTGGCGTGATTACTGATGAGCGACACCTCCGCGACGCACCGGTCTCGTATCTCTCACGGAGGAGCGGAAGCATAAAAGGTGGAGCGACGACAGAGGAGATCGAGAGAGGAACAGGCCTTAACCTGTGTTTTGTTTTGTTTGAGTTTTATTATGTGACAGCAGTCGTCCGTGAGGGGCTGCTGTCTTTTACTTTCATTTTGTATTTGTTTTATTTTATGTCATTAAATTGTTGGAATGTCCACCGGTTCCCGCCTCCTTCTTCCCATAACATCTGAACCTTGCTACAACTACTTTTTACTGTAATGATCAAGCATAATCATAAGAGTGAGCATATGGTGAGCATAAGAGACTTCTTTCAAAAACATTTAAAAAACTTACTGACCACACCCTTTTAAACAGTAGTGTCTGTAAAACTTATTCATCATTTACTTACAGTAGCAACATGCTAACAACAACTCCATTAGAATCAATAGAGAGAGAGAGTTTCTGCCTGTAGAGCATTCCAAATCAATCACTTATGAGGTTCCATCATACTTAGTGTGCTGCCTTAGAAGATATCTGCCTATGTAGGTATCAAACGCCCCAGCAGCTCACCAGGTTTATGAACAAAGTCAGAGAAAGTAACTTTCGAGAAAGAATCAAACCAAACAGCCTTTCAGTCTCTGTTCTCTCTGTATATCCCTCAATCTTATATCGTGGTGAGCACTCAGTCTCCAGAGCAGGTGTAATAAAGGCAACAGTTGCAGAGGCGTTTCACTCTGTCTGGCAGACTGTGACTGAGTTTAACACATGTAATCCTACACACATTCCCAAAAGGAAGAGAAGAAGAGAAAGAGAGAGGCGGAAGGAAAGACCCAAGGTCTGTGAACAGATGAAGGGATGAAGTATGGAAATGATATGGAAATGCGCTGTATTAGTCCACTTATTCAGTGCAAAGCCTGAGCTGGATTCACCATTTAGAATGTGTTATCGCAACGCACATACTAACATCCTACAAGTACTCTGCTCGTGATGAGAAAGTACATAACTGTATAAAACAAAGTGCATGTATACGTTTGAATATGAAGTAACACAGTACAGGAGTAATGGGCACCTTGATACCACAACAGGGGCAAGTGAAAATAAACTGAAAAATAGGAAATTAAATTTGTTAATGGCACAGTAATATACTTAGCTATTTTTTAACAAAAATAAGCAAACACATTATACTTAGATACATGTTAGCATGTAGATACATCTATTTTCTTAAAATTTACTTTACTTATTTGGCTCATCAGGTTCATACATACTATTATAAAATAAATAAATAAATAATCCTCTGTAACGCAAGGACTCGTGGGTAATAATGTGCATTCATTTTCTTAAAATTAATTATATAACTTTCAGGTTCACATATTTAGAAAAATAATTAAAAAAAAATCTAAAATATTAAACACATATTACAAAATAAATTAATAAATACTTATTGCATTGACCTACAGCATAAAAAACAGATATAGAACAATCAAAAACTCTTTGTTAACGAAAGGAACTAATATTATGAGTCACGGGTAATATTGCCCTAAGAGGATATACATTAATTTTCTTAAAAATTATTATTACTTAACTTTCAGGTTACATTATAAAAAAAGATTTAAACAAACAAACAAACTTGCAATGTAAAAAAACGAACAAGGAACCTCTACAAACTCTAGTGTAAGGAGTTGTGGGTAATATTTGCCTCAAAACCATGGATGTATACATTTTTAAAATTTGCCAGAATAGTAAGCCAATTGGGCTTTTTTTTTGGCATATTGCTAATCTTGCTTACTATTTATAATGAGTAGTATATATAAATTGTGATTCAGTTTAGGATGCAGGGTCGCGTAAGTATACTTTTAAACAGTGTGTCTGTGTGCCCATATTTTTACTTGAGTGTTAAAGTGAGGTATTTATGTAAAAATAGCAGTAAATGTGGGTTATGTCCTGGGAGGGGTCCTTTTCACAAACTGGATGGACAAGCTCTCAGCTGTCAGTCTGTCTCTCTTTGCTCTGAAGTTAACATTTCTGCAGGGAAGAGCAGCTAGAAGCACCGTTTCCTCACATCTCCCACTCTCTCATAGGCATTATAAACAAACAATGCAAGTGTGCCAGAAACCACTACACATTAAACACTCTAGACACCAGAACTGAGGTCAGGCACATAATGGACATCCATATAACTACCACACCCATCACGCGGCCCATATTTAAAGATCCTGGCATCTGTGCAGTCTCAGGACTATCATTGCTCTTCTTTCAAACCGTGTCTCCTTTTTTCTTTATGCCTTCTTTTTTTGCCGAAGACATCTGTCTAAGACAAGGCTGGGCTTCGCTTGAGACCTGGTGCCCGCTCACTCTCTCGGCAACCGTTGCCATGGAAAGGAGCCGAAATGGGGCAGATAAGAGTTGAATGAGAAATCTGATGTTCCAACGGGGTTCTCATGTGGGAGGGGTCTCTGGGACCACTCTCGTCACAAACGTCAAGCTCTTTTGATGCATGACAGAAACCAAAAACGGAAGAGAGATACGAATGAAAAAGACAGAAAGAGAGAGTGGGGAGGGAGAGACAGTCAGGCTATGGGAAAACAGCTGTGAAAGTGGAAAAAGTATGTTTTTGAGTTGTGGGAGGAACAATCTCAAAGAAAGGGAACTGCTGGAAGTAAGGAAGAAGATGGAGGGTGTCAAGCAGCTCTTACAAATCACTTTTCAAATAAAAACTGAGAAACAAATCTTTTGATAAAGAGACATGAGAAGGCAAGTTTTAGCGGGTCAAATCCCTTGTTCTTGGCTTCGTACAGTAATAAAATTGTCTTGATTCCAGTGAGAGTCTGTCAGACATATCATCATCTGTCTGGCACTGGAACTCAAAATTAACACCCGTCTCAAAACTTCAAATCATGTTTTTTTTTTTTTATTAATTTGTTACCATATAGCCTACTGGATACACTAAAACATTTTCTTCAGACTTTATGATAAAAATTGTCAAACTAACGCTTTAACTTTATTGATATTTGATATTCATATGTTTAATTAACTTAATTTTGGAAATAGGATATAAAAATAAAACAAAAAATAAATGTACTTCTATAGCCATTTAATGTCTGCCACAATACTGTAATATCTTTGAATGATCTGTATTTGTCTTTGAATGGTTATATAAGATTAACTGTTATTCATTTCATTAAATAATCTGCATTTCATGTAATTAATTCAATGAAAACGTTAAATCGATTGACTACCCTTAAAATAACCCTAAGCACATGGCTGTAAAACTAAATATAATGCTGATTTCGTACCTTATGATAAAGTCCAGTGTGAATTGTGAACAGAGGACAGAGAAGGAAATATGGAGTTAAACAGATGAGTACAGTTAAATAAATAAAGGCAGAGGACTCCACTAATCACCCAGTCCCTACACTCATCAGAGGGGGGGTTATCATTCCTCCATCTTCCTTTCGTTGTTTGTTCAGTGATATTGCTCCATCATGCTAAGATTTCTCTTAGGTCCAGGATTCAAATGCCTATATGAAATCTGCTGCCTATATGAAAAATGCCTATATGAAATCTGTCAACACATCTACACACACATTGTCTAAGAGAAACACATTCGCATTAATAGACCTTCTGCATGTGAGGCTGTGAGGGATAGGCATGCATCTCTTCAGTGGTTCTGTTCAGTGTGTTTTTGGATTGTTCTGCTGACAGATCACTGCAAAAATATCTTTCCAAGAAATGTCAGTAGATAAAAAATAAAAAACAGACAATATGAGCTGTGGAAAATTATAAGTGATCTAGGAGCTTTATGCAGCTTTTTACAGTGGATGCCATTGAAAACACGGTAAGTCTTTCCCTCACAGCCTCGGTTTCATACCTGTCATGGCGCTGCTCGTAATAAGGTCTATGCACACGAGTTAACAAAACCGAATCCAGGGGAATTCTTGCTGACAAACACAAACCACTCACAAAAAATAAGTGACATACTGTGGCAGGAGTTTGCATTTAAAATAAAATCTTTTCTAAAAACAGATAGAACTGACTTTTTCATATTTCTGCACTGATTGTGGGGACAATTAGCAGAATACTATAGAAATGGATTGGTAAATTGAATGGTAAGATTTGTGAGATTACTAAAGAAAATGTGATTTACATCACAGGAATAAATTACAGTTCAAAATATATTAAAATAAATAAAAATATTTTAAATTGTAACAAGACTTTAAGAAGAAGATGTGTATACAGGTCCTTCTCAAAAAATTTGCATATTGTGATAAAGTTAATTATTTTCCAGAAAGTAATGATAACAATTAAACCTTCATATATTTTAGATTCATTGCACACCAACTGAAATATTTCAGGTCTTTTATTGTTTTAATACTGATGATTTTGGCCAGTGGCGGAGCCAGAGGGGGGTCCGGGGTGGCACTGGACACCCCTGACATGCGATTGGCCACCCCGGGTGCCACCCCAACATTTTATTTGCTACTGGCAGTTGCTGATGCTGATTTAAAAAAAAAAAATTACGTTCGCCGGCAGCGCGGCGCGCGCAGTTTTCAAACGGACGAGCAGAGGACGAGAGATGGTTGCAAGATACCGAACTTTACCGAATAAGAAAACATCATATTTGAAGTAAGCTTTTAAGGTTTAGTGGCACAATTGGGAAATTGTGGCAATAGCCTACATTAGGCCTAATACACGCATATACAGTACCTTGCCGTGTGTAGGCTACGTTACAGTATACGTACAAATGTTCTAGCTAATGTGAGGATAGGAGATCAAAACGCAGGCAAAGAAGAGCAGAAACAAGCGATATCGTAATGCGATCACTATAGGACTATGAAGCTTTATGGGTGTAGGTTGTTAATGGACTCGATCTACTGTGTTTTGATCATCATTATGAATCTTATCTAGATGTAGTCTTTGATAAAAATGCGATTTTCTTAGCTTTTTGCTCATGTTGCTTTTTATGAAACTTGCCAACATTCAAGTGTTGATTAAAAAAAAGACGCACGAAGCTAGAATAACATTATTTTTTTTGTTTTTGTTTTAAAAGCACAGGGTTTGTTCTTTCTTTTGGTATGTTCAGATATTCATACAACAAAATATTCTGGGGTGCCATGAAATTGTGAAAATTACCAAAACCGCATTTTTTTTTTATACTGGCGAGAAAGAGTTAAATGTTGGTAATTGGATGATGATTAGAATATGAATATGATTGGAATGATATTTTAAATTTGTCATATTTTTGAACAGGGTCAATTAAACATGAAAAGAAAGGGAGAGATATCAGAGTTATTTTAAAATAAGCACAAACATAGTCCAGTCATTTTATGAAAAAAAGGTTGAACAAATTGCAACAGAAGCAAACTCAAATAATTTTGTGTCCTCATTATGTCCTGAGTAAGGAAACAAAGTCCCTAAGAATCCCATTAGGGGAATGTTTCGAAATCTGTTTCTGGGGATTCACTTTTTATTTTACTTACCTTTTGTCTTCTGCATTCTCCTTACCCTTGTCTCCTGTTCTTCCCTTAGACTCGTCCCGCAGAAACAGTCGCACAGACCCAGCCCCAAACCCCATCCCTTAATAATTAAAAATTAATAAATAAATTTTTTTCCTTACTCAGGACATATTGAGGATACAAAATCAGTTGAGTTTGCTTGTTGCAATTTGTTCAAGGTTGACCCCCATTTTGGCTTAAAATGACTGGACTAACAGGCAGATCAGGTGCAAACAGACCACCCAGCCCTTGCATCACCACTGGCTAGTCAGAGTCAGTGTGGTCAGACTTCAGAACCAGTAACAGGTCAGAGCATCTACCAGACACAGGCAGTCAATCACATACCCAATTCAGGAATTTAAGTTGAGATGATTTTGCCAGATTAAAAGGATAGTTCACCCAAAAATGAACACAAAAAAAATAATTATAAATTAAATAATTAGAATTAGAATTATTATAAATTATTATAAAGAAAGAATTATGTTGTATTTAATCTTCCCAGGATAAGATTTTATATTGATGGGCAATAACAATTTTTAACTTTTTCAAGGACATGTCTGCTTGATGCCTGCTATATCTAATAAAAGATAAAATAAAATAAAAAAATAAAAAAAATTGTAAATGTGAGTTTTTTTGTAAATAAATGCAGCAGTTCATAACAGACACATGTGGTATCTTATCTACTTGGTGCTTCAGCTTTGTTTTCTGCAAATATTTTGGATGTTCAACACTTATAGACACAAACAGAGTGACCCAATTCCTTCCACAAGCTTTTCCACTGTGTGTGTACTGTGTACCCCCGAAAGTAGCAGTGGCCACCCCATGTATAAAACTCTAGTTCCGCCACTGATTTTGGCATACAGCTCATGAAAACCCAAAATTCCTATCTCAAAAAATTAGCATATCATGAAAAGGCTCTCTAAACGAGCTATTAACCTAATCATCTGAATCAACTAATTAACTCTAAACACCTGCAAAAGATTCCTGAGGCTTTTAAAAACTCCCAGCCTTTACTCAAAACCGCAATCATAGGTAAGACTGCCGACCTGACTGCTGTCCAGAAGGCCATCATTGACACCCTCAAGCAAGAGGGTAAGACACAGAAAGAAATTTCTGAACAAATAGGCTGTTCCCAGAGTGCTGCATCAAGGCAACTCAGTGGGAAGTCTGTCGGAAGGAAAAAGTGTAGCAAAAAACGCTGCACAACGAGAAGAGGTGACCGGACCCTGAGGAAGATTGTGGAGAAGGACCGATTCCAGACCTTGGGGGACCTGCGGAAGCAGTGGACTGAGTCTGGAGTAGAAACATCCAGAGCCACCGTGCACAGGCGTGTGCAGGAAATGGGCTACAGGTGCCGCATTCCCCAGGTCAAGCCACTTTTGAACCAGAAACAGCGGCAGAAGCGCCTGACCTGGGCTACAGAGAAGCAGCACTGGAGTACCCACAGTCAGTGATGGTCTGGGGTGCCATGTCAGCTGCTGGTGTTGGTCCACTGTGTTTTATCAAGGGCAGGGTCAATGCAGCTAGCTATCAGGAGATTTTGGAGCACTTCATGCTTCCATCTGCTGAAAAGCTTTATGGAGATGAAGATTTCATTTTTCAGCACGACCTGGCACCTGCTCACAGTGCCAAAACCACTGGTAAATGGTTTACTGACCATGGTATTACTGTGCTCAATTGGCCTGCCAACTCTCCTGACCTGAACCCCATAGAGAATCTGTGGGATATTGTGAAGAGAAAGTTGAGAGACGCAAGACCCAACACTCTGGATGAGCTTAAGGCCGCTATCGAAGCATCCTGGGCCTCCATAACACCTCAGCAGTGCCACAGGCTGGTTGCCTCGATGCCACGCAGCAATTTCTTTCTGTGTCTTACCCTCTTGCTTGAGGGTGTCAATGATGGCCTTCTGGACAGCAGTCAGGTCGGCAGTCTTACCCATGATTGCGGTTTTGAGTAATGAAACAGGCTGGGAGTTTTTAAAAGCCTCAGGAATCTTTTGCAGGTGTTTAGAGTTAATTAGTTGATTCAGATGATTAGGTTAATAGCTCGTTTAGAGAACCTTTTCATGATATGCTAATTTTTTGAGATAGGAATTTTGAGTTTTCATGAGCTGTATGCCAAAATCATCAGTATTAAAACAATAAAAGACCTGAAATATTTCAGTTGGTGTGCAATTAATCTAAAATATATGAAAGTGTAATTGTTATCATTACATTATGGAAAATAATGAACTTTATCACAATATGCTAATTTTTTGAGAAGGACCTGTATATATACACACTCTGCGAAGCAGGACAGGGTATAGAAATAGCCTCTCTGACCTGCTAGCGCACATTACAATAGTTAGGATTCAGACTCAGAGTAATAGGAAAGAGGGAAAAAGGAAATAAATATTGAACAGGAGTCAGGTTTATGTCAGTGGGAGTCTAGCCATGCTATCAGGTGTGTGACTGATGGAGAGGTTTGAGGGTGAGGTGAAAGGTCAACAGGAGTGGGGATTGGGACGAATGACTGATGGCGGGGTCGAGCAGGGCAAAGTGACAGAAGCGTCAAACCGAGAGGGAGGGATGGGAAAAGAGAAAGAGAGACAAATTAATCACTCTGATTTGACAAAGACAAAAGAGACTTCTTGAACAGTTTGCAGAGAACGATAACTCACACACACAGACACACACACAAACCTCTGCCTCTCCCCCAACGTCCATCTATCCATCCATCCATCCATCAATCTGTAGTTTTCAGTTGAGTGAGAGATGATTTCATATCCTGAAATGATGACTCTTTCTGATCTGTGGCCTGCCGCAGTCTCGGCTCTCATTTTTATTGATCACAGAGTAAAATTACAATGAAATGCACTGAATAACACATCCTTATTTCAAAAAACACACTTTACCTCTTAACATTAGCACACTCTCCAGATCTCTCTGAAACGCACACACCCACGCAGTTTTACACTCACACACTCAGATATGATATAAGCAGGAGGCCCCCAAGTGGACAGACAGCGAGCTGGGAAAGAAAAAATAGAAAAAGGAGCCATGGGAGCGTGAGAGGAGAAGAACTGAGAAAGGGAAATGGAGAAAGGAAGAAAAGGATATGGGGGGGGGGGGGGGGGTACTGTGGATTAAAAGGAAATATATTAGCATTTCTGTATGGAGATAAAGCAGAAGGTTAAAGGATAAGCTCAACTAAAACAATTACAATTCTGTCATTATTTGCTCACCTTAATAGTATAAAGAAGACATTTTGTAAAGAATGTGCTAGACATTTTTGCAGGTACTGGAGCTTTCTGGTTTAAAAACAAATGATGAACTTTGAAATTGATCAATTTAATTAATCAGCCATGTCATTCAGAATCAGAATGAAACAGAATCAAGTGATTTACTGAAAAGATTTGACTCAAAAAGAATAAAATAATGAATCAGATATTTAAAGAGCCCCATATTAAGAATTCGTTCACATGACTTAATTAATTCCCTTGTTTTATTTAAATTGTGGCAAATTAATTAATTCCCTTGTTTTAGTTAAACCGTGGCCACATCAGACATCCCACCTCTCCAGGAAGTTCCGGGAGTCTTCCTCATATTAGCAGGATAGCTCCCTGATGCTCGCAAATTATTCACAATATACTGGAAATCGAGCAACTAGAATCCCTGTTTCCACCCGGTATTATATGTGTTTCTTTTGAGTCAGCCCTTGTTCACTTTCATTTTGAAAATAGTTGCAATATATATATGAAAAAATGAAATAATACAAATTAAAATGAAATTAAAAAACAAAAAATGTGTTCCACAGGGTAAATAAGTCATACAGTAGGATTGACTTGAGGGCAAGTACATTCTAATTTTAATTTTCCGTTGAACCTTTAAAGAACAAAAGCGGAGACAGCTGAGGCGAGAAAAGAGAGGAAGAAATAAAGTTTAAAGTGTTAACATGGATGTGCATGTGTGTCTGGTTAACTGTCAGAAGAGGATTGGTAGGACATAATGGCCAGGAGGCTGTTGTCACATCTGAGAATGTGACAGAGGAGAAAAATGGCCTTCAAGGGAGACGTGGAGCTATCCCACAAGACATTGGAGCACTCTGCATCCGCTGGTCTCCTGTATGCCCTAACTCCCAATCTATCTTGTTCTCTCTGTCTTGGCAAGTTATTTCATCATGAATAATCAAACACTGTTCCTTCCACCCCTCTCTCTCTCTCTCTCTCTCTCTCTCTCTCTCTCTCTCTCTCTCTCTATACTTTCTCCTTGCTTTATTTATTCGCTAGAGGCTGGTCCATCTTGTGCTGCTCACCATAATTTCAGCTTGTTGGTTCTTAGACTCAGACTTAGAAAGAGAGAAAACAGACAAACGAGGAGGAAAAAAGAGTGTGTTTGCCCTGAACTCCTTCCTATTGCTATTTAACTCTGCCTCATATCGACCAATAGGAAATCAATGCATTGTGCTGGGCAGCCAATAGAAGTGGACAAACTAAAGGATAACATAAATGTACATGCACATTCATACACACACACACACACACACACACACACACACACACACACACACACACACACACACTTGAACAGATGCAGATAGATTACAAATCTTTATATCCATAAAACACAGTGCACAAATGATTTATTGGCTGGAAACTCCCTCTAAAAAATGATCTCTCTCCACACACACTCTTTTCTCAATCATTTGTATTTGTATCTTTAATATTCCTTCAAGTACTTCTCTTGCTCTCCAAGCTCTGCTTCGTGCAGATCGTCCTTCGCTCAATCAAATACAAACAAACCGATGTGACTGGCGAAGTGGCACCAGCTCTGAATTTGAGCAAGATTTCTCCATTGTCTGCTCGCACGTTCCCCTCCCCACGGACAACAGCAGTTCGACCGAAGCCATTTACAATAAAAACAGACTGGAACAAATCCAATGAAACCCGACAAGCAAGTTTAGAGAGATTGGAGAGTTGAGAGACAGGTTTCAGGTGGATTCGATCGGCATGAGTTATGGTCAGCTCGGGCTTTAGAGAACAAAATCAGATTGCCAGTTTGTGTAGTGGAGTTGATCAGAGGAAAATGTGATATCTTCATTAATACATTAGTAGACAGGATAGTTTAAAAGGCACAAACATTTCTACGTGTGTCCAAAAATGACAAAGGAAAAATCTTTTAAAAATGTTGTTTAACACCCACACTGGTTTATGTGCAAAGTTAAAGGTCATCTTTGTATTCATGTTAGTTTTATATGATTTTGAATAACTTTTATAGCATTTTCAAGAAAAGTTTAAATTGAATGACTCTAGAATCATATATATTTTCAAGGTAAAGAGTAATTGTAATTTTTACCTTAAAAATATTAACATAAATACAAAATGTACAGTATTTGTATGCTATTTTCAATAAAAGTTTTAATTGAATGATTCTAAAATTAAATATATTTTTATAAATATATATATTACTGCACTTTTTTATTTATCTTAATATTTATGCAGGGTAAAAATAATTTAACTTTGAATATTGAAAAATATTTAGATAAATATAAAGTACAGCAATTTACAAATATTCTGAATTAGGATAATGCCAAGATACTTTAATAATATTTTCTTTTTAATCATTATTTTTTGTGCTTGTACTGTAACATTTGTACTCAGTAAAGTGGGCGTCTCTTTACCCCTCTTTAGCTGTTATGTGAGGATACCGCTCTAGTCAACTGCAACACCTTCCAGCGCTATACTAATGTCCAGAATGATCATGTCATGCCTCCAGACATCCTTGTAAAACAGCTGTGGGTGGCCAGCCATTGTTTTGGTAAGTTCACAGGAAAGTAACCACCCATCTGGCCGATTCATTGAAAATTTCGTTGTCTAGCAGCGAGAATGTGGTTGGTGTGGGACTTGGGGACTTATCTTTTCTTCTGTGAAATGCACTGAAACAGTGCAGGTGGAATGTGTTGCTTGACATTTGCTGTTTATGTCCCATTGGGACATAGTGGATGAAGGACGCAGGTGTGCTATGCTGCTGCCTTGGTCTAGAGTGACTACAACTTCATTTATATAAACGTAAACAAATCCACAACAACAAAAGCCATTTTAGGTCATCAGTTAATTTCTGGTAACAGATGTTTTTCTGCAGGCTCACCATCTTAACCACGAAAAAAAAAAAAATTGATAATCATGATAATTTGAGCTTTTGACATTATCCTCTGAAACTGCACTACATATTTTTCACAATACTTATTCAGGTTTTCTTATGAAACAGAAGTTGTAAAAGTCTTTCCTTCCCTATTGTGACGTATATCTGAGTGAAACAGCTTCTCGGGAATTGATTGGGATATTTGGATCGTTGTTTTTTCCTACTGATTAGATGTTGTGAGTGAGTTGTCCAGTCATCATCCAGAAAAGAAAATACATGTTGTTGCAAGAGGGAGGTGAAGTTATATTGGTTAAAGATTAAGGGGGTACAATTTACCAGATAAATATATTTTTTTAAAATACTGTAATATTCTATAAAAAAAAATAGAATTGTCAATTTTGACTGAATCATGAAAAAATTCAGACTGGTTTTGTAGATCAACTATAAACTCACTGACCCAACAATCTGGTCACAGCAAATAACAGCTCAATTCACTCTTCAGAAAACAGCACACAGGTGTAACAGATTACTTTTATGTCACTGTTTTTGCTTTTAAAATTGCATTAGCTATAAATAACAACAACAACAAAATCTCATTGTGTGTTTCACAGAAGAAAGTAAGTTCAATATGACATGAAAATGTTTGGGTTACCTCTTCCTGCAACTCCACAATGCTCTAAATGGATTGTGGCCCTTAAAATAGCATGGTAAGGTTTGCGCCAGCACTGGTATAGAGAGGACACAAGAAGGGACACAAGGGTAAATTAAGATCCATTCCCTGGCCACACCAGCGTGAATAGAAGTAGATAGGTGACATGTTCAGAGGTCGGCTTCCATTAGCCAGGCCTGCCGCAACAGATAGAGAGAGATCAGAGCAGCGAGGGACTAGGATCAAACTCATTCACCCAATGTCTCAAACACTTTATCCTAACACTCTGCAAGCGGATGGACGTGGCACTAGTTTCTTAAAACCCTAAAGCTCTGTTCTCGTAGGGAGGTATACAATACGGATGCACAATTACACATGGCTGGATCTCACAAAGCCTGTCAAGAAATGTCAGGGTCATATTTCAACCCAAGAGTAACCCTTCAAAAAGACAATCATTTTTTGACATTATAGTAATGTCGATATGATGTTATATATGTTGTCAAAAAAGGACTTCACTTTCTTTAAGCAGTATATAATTTCTTATTTTCTTTTTTTATTGAATGAAATATAACCTAAACCTTTTCTTGATTGTGTGTCCCACACATATAGAAGTGCACAACTCTTGTTTTTAATGCTTGAGGGTGTTTAGACTGTTGTTTAGTATGAATTTGAATAACCATGTAAATGTCAGACTCTTAAATGAATACATTTTACTCACATTATGCATATTCACAATTATACAGCAATTTGAGCATACCTGCTTAACACACACACACACACACACACACACACACACACGGAGATGATTATTAATGGACAGAGCAAAGGGAGAACTGCAAAGATTAAAAACACATAGAGACACTGATGATGGGAAAGATATATTGGCGGAGATTGCAAGCAATCAGACATAAATTACAAGGCAATACCACAGTATGATAAGCATCGTCTATTTTAATCAGCCGCTACTGACGTCGCTTTACCCACTGAGACCTGCCCAATCAGAGAGAGAAACTTGTGAAAAGAGAAATAAATCAGAGTGTGTGTGAGTCTAGTAAAGTGGGGCTGTCGCACTCATCACATCACTGTCAAGGGTACTGCTTTGACCCCTTTTTCCCCTCAAATCCACACGCATGAAAACCTTTCAGTGTAAGCAAGATTTTCCTGACACTATGCTCACAGGGATTTTCACTGGCAGGTCGCATGAGAGCGCCCCTCCTGACCCGCCTGGAGGGACACGTCGCCAACTCTGTTTATACAAAGCAGTGACTGCCAGACGACAACAAATGATTATTCAGAATTCAGAGGGTTCTTTGGAACATCTGGGCTTTAAATGTGAGATGTGTATGTCTACAGACGTAAAAATATCACATAAAATTTCATTTGTAAAATACTTTCCCAGATAGCATGTAATCATTGAAACAATGTTGACTCAGTGTTGATGCCTCAACACTAATTGCATTGAATTAACGTTACAAAGTAATGTTGCTTTAATATCACTCTTGCACCCTCAGTTAATGTTGAAATAATGTTGGGAATTCAACGGTAATAGTATTGATTCAACATTACAAAGTGATATTTTATCAACATCACTTTTGCACCCTCAGTTAATGTTGAAACTATGTTGAACAAAAAATCAATGGTAATGCTATTGAATCAACGTTACACTATGATTGATTATACATCACTGCTGTTGAATCAATATTGAAATTAACAAAAATAATCAATGGTAATATTATTGAATCAACGTTACTATGATGTTGAATCTACATCACTGCTGTTGAATTAACACTGAAATTAACAAAAAATAATCTTTGGTAGTATGGTTTGATCAATGTTACAATGTGATGTTGATTCTAAATACATTTTGTTGAAAGACTGAATAGGAATGTCAAACAATGTTGCCATCTGATGTACCAATTAATGTTGAAACAACATTAATATTTCAATCACACTTCAATGGTGCGTCAACAAATTCCTGACCATTTCAAAATATAAATGACACCTTTCCAGCAGTTGAGTCAATTTATTTTATTCAATCAATCAATGACAACAAATATATTAAAATATCATTTTTTTCAAAAACGAAAGGGGGAGAAATAGGACAAAAGCATTTCAACCTTTAAAAATAAAATTGGCTTCAGAAGTCTGATGTCATCATAACTACAGGTCCAGTGGTTCAGGTTTTTAAAAATCTGTCTTGCCTCAGACTACTGCCTCTTTTCCTTTGGGTTCTCTGAAATCTGAAAAAGAAAGCATGATGTTACTCAAGAACGAGTCAATTCAGTTGTCATATTACATACAGTCATATTCAATAATGTTAATATACTAAACACAAAATGATTCACTTTTTTTTTAAGTCACTGAAAACAAAATATTCTAACTACGATTATAGTATCGTAAAATTCTGTTTATTTATTTCTATGAATGCTTTAATATCAAAAGAAAGCGCTAGCAGGGGTGTCGGATTTATCTCCAGCCCTAATTAAACCCACCTGAGGCAGATAATCAAGCTCATCTGAACACTTCCAGGTGCTGGAGCTAAACTCTTCATGAAGAGGAACGAACACCTCTGAGCTATAGCCATTAAATTTCTCTGTTCATTTTCTGTGAAACTACAGGATTCAAATAACACTTTTATCTTGTAGAATAAAAAAGATCTTAGTTTTTTTCAATGAAAATTTCTTTAAAGGGATAGTTCAACCCGAAATGAAAATTCTGTAATCATTTACTCACCCTCAAGTTGTTCCAAACCTGTATGAGTTTCTTTCTTCTTTTGAACACAAAATAAGATATTTTAAAGAATGTCGGTAACCAGAAAGTTGACGGTGGCCATTGATTTCCATAGTAGGAAATACCATGGAAGTCAATGGCTAACATCAACTGTCTGGTTGCCAACATCCTTCACTCTATCTTCTTTTGTGTGCAGCAGAAGAAAGACATTCATACAGGTTTGGAACAACTTGAGGGTAAATAAATGATCATCATTTTAATTTCAGGCTGAACTATCCCTTTAAAGCTGCAGATTCACCTTATGTAGACCCTAATCTCTTTAAATATCACAAAATAGTCAAGTCAGTCACTTTCTTAATAAACACTATATGTTTTTTTTTTTATTGTGTTTCAGTGGAAACAAGCTAAACTGAATGGAAATCAGTTATTTCTCAAATTTAATACAGATTCAGGAATATGAATGATTGAGAGTCACGTGACGTGCTCATGAACCCTGTCGTACTTGAGTAGAGCTCCGTACATTTGGCCCCTTTTTTTGCCGATTTTTTGTTTTATTTTAAGTTTTATTCAATAATTGTAGTTTGCCAGATGTCACACAGTCGAAAACAGCAAGATTTGTCGCCGTCATCTTCTCCGATTAAGAAGAGATCCAAGGCGCCGACGGTGACGACCACAAGTGATACGGTTGACAAAATGGCTAACACTGTTGCACGCTTTGAGGACATTCTAAAAACCGAGTTGACGGCGATGCGGGGTGATTTAGCTTCTCACATGTCAGTTGTCCAGTCATTATGCTCTAAACTCGATCTTCTCACAGGTGAGATGCGTGAACAAAAGAAAGTAGTCGCAGATCACGATGTACGATTAGCCGCGCTTGAACAACAGGTGGTAGATTTACAAGACCGCAACAGGCGCAGCAATCTGCGTCTGGTTGGATTGCCTGAAGGATCCGAGAAAGACGACCCCATGGGCTTTTTGAAAAGATCACTGTCGACGTGGCTCCCTTCTCTGGAGGGAAGAGAGATTGAAGTGGAACGAGCACATCGCGTGTATACAAAGGCTACCTCAGATCGCGCTAAACCACGGGTCTTTCTCTTTAAACTTCTGCGATACACGGACAGGGAGCTCATTCTGCGGGCTGCTAGACTGCATGCCCCGGTGAAAACAAGCGATGGAGCAGCGCTGTCCTTCTTTCCAGACTTTTCTCCTATGACTGCAAAAAGAAGAAGTGCGTTTGCACCAATTCGGAGGGAAATGCGGGAAGCTGGCATCCAGAATTTCCTCCTTTATCCTGCAACGCTGAAGGTCATTCTCAATCAAGGCGAGCCAAAAATGCTGTACTCCCCAGAAGAAGCAAGACACTTTCTCGGTTGCCAGTTAGCCACTAACCCCCGCTGAACTTCAGATGGCATTTTGCTGAGATGCTCTAAGTTCTAACTGGTTAGGTGACTGTTATTCCATAGAGTTCACCTCACTTTATTTTGGACGTCATAATTATTGAAACGCTGAGCTCTCACTATATTGTGTTTCTTATCGGGTGTGTGACGTGAGATTTATTTATTTATTTATTTATTTGTTTATTTATTTATGTATTTATTTATTTTTACGGGTAGCCTATCTAAAAGTCTATGTATTATTTTTATTTTATATATTTTTGACTTTTTATTTATTTATTTTTTATTTTATGTATTTTTTCCTTTGATGTACTTGCTAGCCATTATGTTAGTATTGGGCCAATGTTGGTGTTTCAATAATGTGCAGGTTTCTGTTGACGCCACGGATCGAATTAAGGGGGGTTGGCGGATCAAGGTTTGTTCTTGGTTTGATCCGCCATAGTTTATGGGAATATGGTTATGTTTCTTCAAATGGTGATGGGAAGGGTGGGGGGTGGTTTGATGGTAGACTCAAATGGTTTCATTTTCTAAGTTGTACTTTGGTTTATCAAGCAGCATTTCAGTTAGATACTTATGACTGAACTTAATATTCTAAGTTGCAATATAAATGGCCTAAATGGCCCTCACAAACGCACAAGTTTTTTGGATTTTTTACGAAGAAGAAAGATTGATATAGCGTTAGTGCAGGAATCCCATTTGAAAGAGGAGGATGTACGCAGGTGCAATAATAAGTTTTATGAAGCGGCATCTCATTCATCTGCTGATACTAAAACTAAAGGTGTCCTAATTTTGGTGCGGAGGTCTTTAAATATCAGTATTTTGGATAAAGGCTGTGACTCGGAGGGTAGAGTAACGCACATAAAAACAGTTGTGGAGAATAGGAATATTGTATTTCTCTCAATCTACGCTCCATGTACTCCTGATCCTGCTTTCTTCTCTTTACTTTCAGTTTATCTCTTGAAATTCTCTGGCTTTGAAATTGTAATGGGTGCAGATATGAATTCTGTAATGTCCCATACTTTAGATAGATCTGGGACTAAGGAATCACACTCTCAAGCTCTTTGTTCTGATAAATTACGACAATGCGCAACTTCATCTTCACTGGTGGATCTTTGGCGATTACTAAACCCTTCTGCTAGGTCATTCACTTTCTTCTCCGCCCCTCATAAAACCTATTCACGAATCGATTATATTTTTATTTCTTCTTCTTTAGCTCCAGCTGCGCAAGATGTGGATATTTTCTCCCTATCTCTGTCTGATCATGATGGTAATTTGTGCTGTTTATCTTTGGTCCCTCGGCCATCTCGGGCCCCTAGATGGCGATTCAATCCTAGGCTGTTGCAGGATGGAAACTTTTGCAGTCAGTTCAGAAAAAGGTTTTCTGAGTTTATTGAAATTAACCTAGGCTCGGTGGATGATCCACGAACACTTTGGAATGCGATTAAAGGCTTTATAAGGAATAACTCAATTTCATATGCCTCTTTCCTCCAGAAAAAACGACACAAAAAGATAGTTGAGCTGGAATCGCAGCTTCAGAACTTGACAAGAGATAATCAACGAATCTTTTCGGACAATACACTCAGCAAAATCATGGCGGTTAGGATTGAACTCAACTCATTACTGAGATCCAGGGCAGAATTTTTGATTCAAAGATCCAGGCAGAATTACTATTTTCAGGGGAGTAGACCAAGTCACCTTTTAGCTCTGAGATTACGTAATAGTGAAAAGTTTGCTAACATTCCTGTGGTGAAATCCCAATCTGGGGACATTATGACAGATCCTAAAGATATTAATACCACTTTTCGCACTTTTTATTCTAACCTTTATACTTCTTCTAGTGGTGACCCTGACTCTTCTACATCCTTTCTATCCAATCTTGATTTACCTCGGCTGTCGGATTCAGATTCTGAATATCTGGCTGAACCGATTACTCTTCAGGAGCTGGAGTTAGCAGCTAAATCTATGAACAAGGGGAAATCCCCTGGCATAGATGGTATTCCAATCGAATTATATACAACTTTTTGGTCTGAATTAGGTCCTCTAATGTTGGATATGATACATTTTTCAGTTTCGCAAGGTTCATTTCACTCATCGATTAATATAGCTATTATTTCTCTTCTTTTAAAAAAAGACAAAGATCCGACTTCCTGCTCTAGCTATCGGCCACTTTCTTTGATAGGAACGGATGTTAAATTGTATGCTAAAGTGCTGGCCCGACGTTTAGAGAGATTTATGAATAGATTAGTTCATTATGACCAGACAGGGTTCATTAAATCTCGTTCCGCCTCGGATAACTTGCGCAGGCTATGTCATATTGTTAATTCAGCGAGTATGTTGACGTCCCCTTGCGCAGTATTATCTCTGGATGCGATGAAAGCTTTCGACCAGCTAGAATGGAACTATTTGTGGTTGGTTCTACAACATCTGGGTTTAGGGCCAAGTTTTATAAACATGATTAAAATTTTGTATACCAACCCAGCAGCTGCTGTTCTTACAGGTTCAATTTGTTCAAATCCATTCTCTATACAGCGAGGTACTCGTCAGGGTTGCCCGCTTTCTCCTTTGTTGTTTGCTTTATCCTTGGAACCCTTAGCTCAAGCGGTCCGACAATCTGAAATTATCTCCCCAATAATTATAAGAAACACACACCATCATATTTCATTGTTTGCTGATGACATCTTATTGTTCTTGGAGAAACCGTCACACTCTATCCCCCAGGTGTTAAATTTATTTGACCATTTTGGATCTCTCTCTGGGTTTAAAATTAATTGGAGCAAGTCATGTCTGCTCCCCCTCAATTCTAAAATTGACCTCACACCCCTATCTATATCCATTCCGGTGGTTCAATCCTTTAAGTACCTGGGTATAGATATCTTTCCATCCCTTCAGGAAATTATCTCGAAAAACCTGAATAGTATTTTAGCAAAAATATCCTCAGACTTGGAAAATTGGTCTCGTCTCCCTACTTCTCTTCATGCTCGTATTTCTGTAATTAAAATGAATGTTCTTGCACGTATTAATTTCTTTTCATCTATGATTCCCCTTCCTCCACCTGCTGACTTCTGGAATAAACTCGATGCATGCGTTTCTCGTTATATATGGGATGGGAAACGTCCTCGAATCAAGCTGACTACCTTACAGCGTGGCAGATTACATGGAGGTCTGTCTTTTCCTAATTTTAGACTTTACGCTCAAGCCTTTACCCTCCGCCCTTTATCAGTCTGGTTTGATCCTGATGCTTCTGTGTCATGGAGAACCGTTGAGGAATCTATGGTTTATCCCTATGAACTGAAGCATCTTGTTTTTTCCGGGGTTCCACTGAGGCAGTGTAAATCTCAGTTTGGTCCTATTGTAACTCATCTTCTCTCTACTTGGAGGGAAGTCGAAAAGCAAACACACCAAGTTACAATCTGGCATAGACATTCGCCTATTTTCCATAATAATAATCTTTTGTCTGACAAGGCCCCTTTTCAATATCCGCAATGGAAAAAAAAAGTAAACACTTTGGGAGAAATTTATGATGATATGGGTCTAAAATCATTTCAGAACATTAAAGCTCAATATAATTTACAAGGTACATCTTTTTATATGTATTTGCAAATAAGATCGGCCCTTCGGGCATATGGGGTGCCTTGGGACTCCCAATTACCTATTCACCCACTGCGCAAATTAATCCTTCCTTCTGAGAGACCTCCCTCTTTTGTGTCTGGCATTTATCAGTATCTTCTTGAGCATTCATACAAACCCTTATCTATTACAACTGTTTGGGCCAAGGATCTTAATGAAGATGTGCATGTTTTATTTTCGGATCAGGTATGGAGGATGTTTAAGCTGTCGTCAAAGAACCCCAATCATCAAATGATTCACTGGAAATTACTGCATAGGGTTTACTTGACCCCTATGAAACGTTTCTATATGAATCTATCCCCCTCTTCCAAGTGTAATCTTTGTTCTCAAGGATCTCTAGGCACGTACTTGCACTTCTTTTGGGACTGTCCCTCTCTTTCACCTTTTTGGACCCAGCTCTCACAGGACTTATCATATCTGTTGGACACTGATGTTTGTTTGACCCCACACAATTTTTTTTTAACGATTTAAGGGACCTAACCTTATCCATTCAACAAAGACATTTACTGTTAGCCGCTCTCACAGCGGCAAAAAAAATGTTAGTTAACCGTTGGAATCCTCCTCACACAATGGACAGACGAACATGGGCAGTGTCTTTGCTGGACATTATATCGATGGAACTCTCAACTTCTCGTATGCATGGATCCAGTGTTAAGACTGTGAATTTATGGCAAGCTGCTTTTGATAGTGTGTCAAACCATTTAACATCCATGTAATTTATCGATTTACTTATTTATTTTATTATTATTATTTTTATATATGTTTTGGGGTCTGCATTCTATGTTTGTATTTTATTGTTATTTTCTTGAAGTCTACCAGGGGTGGGGTGGGGTGGGTTCTCAACTTGTATAGTTGCTTTTTGCTTTGTATTCTTGTTTCTTGACTTTAAATAAGAAAACTTAATAAACAGTTGTTAACAACAAAAAAAAAGGAATATGAATGATTACCTGATTAAGCAGTGATAAGATACAGGATATCATCAAGTCCCAGGTCAGGTGATTATGCTGTCGACAACAACTCAGTGTATGATCAATGTCAGCATTATCAGGAGGGTGCTTTTTTAATTGTCCATCTTCATCTGCCTTCACTCCTACTAAAGAAGCAATGTGTTCTGCATGCAAACACTGACTGATACAAGACATGGGCTATGTTAACATTCTTGCTCATGTTCATGTCTCTTGCACCTTAAGAAATCTGTTAAATGACATAATAACTTTATTCAGGAAATTCCTAATAAACTTTACTAAAGCAAGATGCATTTTTTAAGAATGTAGAAAAATAGATGCTTTATTGAAACACTTTAATAACTTTGTAATCTAATTACAGTGAGTAACAACACAAATCAAACGCAAATAAGCATGCAAAACAAAGGAACAGAGAAATAAGGTAGATGCACCATTGTTTGAAACTCTGCTAGAGAAGTCGTGTATGTCAGGTGATTCAACAAACAAGAGGTCTGTATAGGATGCACCTGTTTTCTCTCTAATGAGGAAGCATTAGACTAATGAAAAGTGCACATGCAAAGACAAAATGGGCGTTTACCAATCAGTGGCCAATTTCAAACTACAATACAGGTAAATGTTTTTCAACCATTTTTCAACAGACTTGCTAAAATCATGAATGCCCACCCCTAAACCAAGCCCACAGTGGATTACAGCAAATCGGGTAAAGCGGTTGAAAATGTCCATTGTGGTTTGAAAACGCCCCACTGATCGAGAAACACCCACTAGTGTTCTGCAGATATACACCTGAATGATCTTGTGCTCATCAACTACAAATCACTGTTAGTTCAATGTCACTGTCTCCAGCCATGTGTGTTGTTGGCTTTCATCAAAATGTCAATGCTGATCCAGCACACTTTAAACATTGAAATGTCAATCTCAACCAAAATGATGGTTTAGATCAAAACTCAACATTGTATCAATGTCACCATGCTATCTGGGTTAACTTGTACTGAACCAGAAATATTCCTTTAAAGGGATAGGGGATTTCACCCAAAAATGAAAACCTGTCATAATTTACTCACCCTCATGTCATTATATTTTTAAGAATGTTGGACCATTGATTTCCAACGTATGGATAAAAAACACACACATTTTGCAAAATATCTTCTTTTGAGTTCCATAGAGGAAAGAAAGGCATACAGGTTTGGAAAGAAATGAGGGAGAGTAAATAATGATAGAGTTGTTATTTTTGGCTGAACTTTCCTTTAAGCTCATTCAACACCAATTGTGACAATGTTGATTACCACACTAACCCAACTTCAT
The DNA here is from genome assembly GCA_026230005.1 of Gila orcuttii. Taxonomy (NCBI): domain Eukaryota; kingdom Metazoa; phylum Chordata; class Actinopteri; order Cypriniformes; family Leuciscidae; genus Gila; species Gila orcuttii. Next base: position 33,259,878 of record JAPDVR010000003.1, read on the forward strand.
TGCCATGACACAATGGCACAAACCCAAAAATGGCTTAATAATTATTTAAACAGCTTTACAGCTCAAACAAGTAATAATTAAGCTTCACATTTCTGCTTTCAAATGAGCGGATTGCTTTACTCCAGTTTGTCACACAAACAATACGTCACACCAACATAGTTTAGTGAAGGAGTATTATCAACACGGACATCATGGCAGAGGGCAAAGAGAACATTGACCAAGGCATCTAAAAAGAGAAAAAGACAAGTGACTGTGAAAACTACTGTCTCACCGTTAGTTGTAGTTGTCTGTCTCGCAGCTAATGGGAAAAAAATCCAATAGCAGAGTGGACCTCCCTGCCAGTGTTATTTTTGAAAGACGGTGACATAGCCTAAAACATCTTATTGACCCCATCTCACAGAGTTTTGTAGTTTCTCCAGGATGTCAAAAGTCATCTAACAGTCCCGTCTCAGGATCGCATGCAAATAAATCTCAGAGCAATGTTCATGTTACATATTTTGGTTGCATTTGTTAAATAATAAAATGTAACTGGTTGTGTATCCATAATATCGATCACAGACTTTTTTGAGGTATCGGCAGATATTATATCACTGGATATTAGAATCGATACAATTTTGTATCGTGATGAACCATCTAATTTACACCTCTAATATGTTCTTCTTTAACTGCAAGGGACTCCAAAATCGCAAAACCCCACAAAACTAAATTGAGTTGCTTTAACTTGTACTAAACCCAGAATATTTTTTTAAAGGACTCCTTTGAAGTCCCTCCCTCCATCTCTCAGCCTACGCAGTGCGAAACACTGTCACATCCTGACAGTGTCAACAAGTCTCACTTCAACTTGTTTTGGCCTGATATTGAGATATATAATTATCAGAGTTCCCACTCTGGGCTGCAGGCAGGAAGCAAATAAACTGTAGCATCATTCAGGAAATGACATCACCTCTCTGGCCAAAATCACTGATCTGGCCAAATTTAATGAGACGGGCATCCTGAAATCTGCACTTCAGTCTAACCCCATCAGTCATTTTATATAATTATTAATAATTTATTGTCAACAGCTCTTGTTTACTTACTACATCTTTTTGATTATTGCTCTGTGCATTAGCATTCAAATTCTTTCACACTGAATGTGTTGTCATGCATGCTATTTTTCTTTAGCATGTACATGTTTAATGAAGTGTTTCACATGCAGCGAAGCGAGAGAGAAAAAATCTTAGAATGCAGTATCCTATAGTTTTGCCACTATATTGCTATCTCATCATAGTTAAAGGGATAGTTCACCCCAAAAAATGAAAATTCTGATTTACTTACCCTCATCTCACTCCAAAACAGAGGTCACGTTAACCGAATATTTTCTATCATTGGTAGATTTTTTTTAGTAGTGAAGGTAAAATCTGAAGGCCATCCGTCATTTTGACAGATTACGCTGAGGGCAATCTATTGTAATTTACATCTGTAATTCTCACTCCTCTTCACTTGGTGGCGAGTGCGCATATTAATTAACAAATATCTTGTATTGTCTCGTCTTTGTCACCGCTGCAAACAGTTGCAAAAATGTCATGGCAAACTTCTGATCACGTCCCTGAGAGAAATGTTTCCCGACTACAAAACTTTGGCTGAAGTGGCGCTAGTAATTCCGGTCTCCAGTGTGACAGCAGAGCGCGGTTTCAGCCTCCAGAATAAAATTAAAACTGTCAAGAGAAGTCGTCTTTCCGAGGCAAAGATGCAAAATTTAATAACAGTTGCTTCTGCATCAGTCTCTCTTGATGCGTCTGATTACGCACAGGCGAGCACCCAGTTTAAGTTGATGCGGACCAGGAGGAGGAAGATTTGAGTTCAAGAATATGGGCCTACGGAGCATCGATTGAACTTAGTTCAGTTAAATTTTATTTGCGCTATGTTTTTTTAATTGTAGTCGGAATTATATTATATGTTGCGTATTTTATATCTGCCTGTTCAGGCACAAAAGGTTGTGTTTGTCTGCTGTCAGTGCGAAAAACATTCATCTGCATCGTGTTGACATGAAATTTCACGCAGTCTTTGTTCATCTGTTCATAAATAACTAAATAAATGATCAAGCCTATAAGCTCGTCCTGTAAATTCATGATTAAAATGTGAATGAAAACAAAAGCTATTAGAAGTCTTGTTAAAATATGAAAATTAAAAATGACAGGTAAGCTAATGATAGATTATGACAGAATTTTTACGACCCTGTCCATCAAAATGACAGACAATGAGAAAGTCTAACGTGACCTCTGCTCCAAAATGAAAGCTTTAGCGTAAGTTCTGCCAGGAAGACTCATTTTTAACCTTCACATCGAACCAATCGTGTTCTAATACTTGTAGTATAAAATGATCAGTACTTACACATGTCTGAGTTCGCAGATGCTGACACCAACATTCAACTCCATCCTCCCCTCCACCACCATCAGGATGGTCCCTTCCCATACCTCCCAAGGGGTCAGCTGCGCCCCTGCCTTCGTCTTCAGGCAGGAAATGCAGATTCCGTTACCCTCTGACTGTGAGCTACGGACGGAGCCTACGCCAAAAAACCTCATAACATAATACTTGCTTGCTGGCCTGTTAAAGGACAATTCAGGCCAAAAATGAACCTAGGGGTAAATAACACATGGGTACCAAGTCGACCGTTCTCTGGGATGCGTTTTCATGATAATCAAATGTACCCAGTTTTAACGTTAGTTTTAATTTAACCAAAAATTAGCCTATAACGCTAGTGTATGGGGCATAAGTAAAAATAAAAATTGCTAGCAAGGCTCAGAATAGGCCCACACTAACACGGTAGGATAAACGAGGGTCCCTACCTGCAAACCGAAGCATTGAGAACTTTGTAAGTGTACAGACTTTCTGGTAGAACCCAAATTCTTTCTCTTCTGGTAAGCAAAATTAAAGGATGGTCACACTAAAGCAATGTCTTTCTCAAATCCACAGGCTGAATTTTTACCTCTAAACAACACTGATTTATTCAACAACAACTTTATTTAAAAAAAATCAAAACCATGTGCCCACTCAAAATTATTCCCTGACTCTGGCACACCAAGACATGTTGCGCTAGGTTTGGTGGTTCTCGTGTAGGCCTATCTTGTAACATGCCAAGTTTAATCAGAATCAGAATCAGAAAGAGCTTTATTGCCAAGTGTGCTTGCACACACAAGGAATTTGTTTTTGGTACTGAGGCTTCCAGTGGACATATACAAATTCAACAAGAAACATAATACTACAAATTATAAGAATAAAAAATAAAAATATAAATATATGAGAATAAAAGTATCACAGTTGGTTTAGTCAGAATAGACATTTTCAGATTTACAGATTATGAACATATTTACAGTGTTTTGAATATTATAAATAAATAAATCTACATATAAGTATCACCTGAGTTGTAGGGTATTGCACTAAACAGTGGGAGTATTGCACTTAAGGCATATGCCTTGGGAGGAGTGTTAACTGATCAGGATGGAAATGGCCTGTGGGAAGAAACTGTTCCTGTGCCGAGATGTTCTTGTGGCCAGTAATCTGAGTCGCCGTCTTGACGGTAACAGTTCAAACAGGAGGTGTCCAGGGTGAGTGGAGTCTGTGATGATTTTACCTGCTCTCTTGCTCACTCTGGAAGAGTACAGGTCCTGGAGGGTTGGCAGGGGGGCACCAATGATCCTCTCCGCAGTCCGGACTGTCTGTTGTAGTCTCCTGATGTCTGATTTGGTAGCTGAACCAAACCAGACAGTGATGGAAGTGCATAAAACAGACTCAATGACGGCTGAGTAGAACTGAATCAGCATCTCCATTAAATATGTAGAAGTGTAAATAAGAGCACGAGATTATCATTATGTCTTAAATTTCATCATAGATCAAATAATATGGACTATTTTTATTTTGATTTTAGCTTCGTTTTTTTCATATTTATAGATTGACTGTATTAGACATCCTTTCAGTTTCATTAAAAGCAACAACAAAAGCAGCATGAACATTCTGTGTATCTTTTTGCTTTTCACAGATGAACAAATGTCATACAGGTTTGGAACATCATGAGGGTGAGTAAATGATGAATCAGTAAATTAATTTTTATTTTAATAATACTATTCAAATTACAATGACCCAATTCATTTTCTAAACATAATGTTTTATATGTGATGATTGGATTAAAAAAGTTACGAATGTCACAAATTATTTTGAAAAGGTCTGTAAGGTCTAATTAACATTTGAACCAGTCCTGAAATTAGTCTCAACCACCCACGTACACAAACACAGGTGTGTGCACTTAAACCATTAGAGTGAACAAAGAGCCGTTTTAAGCACTATTCTTCTTATCTGTCCATAGTATCAGTGGGGTGGTTCAGATCACTGTGTGTCTCCGGAGACTCATTAGAGAAAGAGTCATCAGCAGAAAATGTATGGTGATCTAGCACAATCACAGCATGACACCCTGGGTAATATTTACAAGGCATCTGGAGTCATCCTCCGCTCTACCAGATGAAAACTTGGAGAGAATCACAGGAAAATGGAGGAGGGAGTATGAGGTAATTTAAGATTTACATCCATCGACCACTTTAGAAATACTTTTGTAGAAACAATATTTTGCAGCAGCATATTAGCTCATAGGGACTATATTCGGCCTACTGTATGTCATTTCCCAAGAGGTCAATGTTTTGCATGGCCCAATTAACTCAGTGGTTCTCAACCTTTTTGACCATTGTCCAACAAAATTGGGATGTACACCATTTCTATTGTGGGATCTACAACATACCTCTCTGCTGCTGTCTGTCTCTCTATCTTTTTCTTTAGTCCCACTTTATTTAAGTGATCTCTCAATGGTTCTCTTCTCACAGCGGGTTGCATGAGGCCAGTGGAAGACAAATCTGTCGCCAACAGGGTCTTGGGACGAGAGAGAGAGAGAGAGAGAGAGAGAGAGAGAATGAGAATATGTATGTAACCTAGCCACAACTTCTGGGTCCTCTGGGCTACGCACACGCAACGACAAACTCAAGCGGTTTGAAATTTGACAGGAGCTCCAAGGCCTGGAAAAAAAGTTTATCCCCAGTTCACGTCAGGCCACCAGTCTCACAGTGAAATGAGACAAAACAAAGCCAAAGTGCAGTTTAGCATAAACTGACTGAAGCAGATAGTATACTGCATGAATTAGTGAGCTGTCTGTGACTGATCAACAAAGGCCCACATAATTTAGTGTAAAATAGCACAGCATCTTCCTCTTGCATATCCAAGACAAACCTCACACTGGAGAGGGTGCATTACCCCAAGGATTTGTCAATGGCGTACCAAAGGATAGTGAGGAATGACGGTGAAATAAAGCGTGAAAGGACACAAAACTTCCATTGTTTTGTTCCCAATCTAACCTACAGTAAGAAGTATTTCATCCAAAGGGACTTTGACAAAGTTTAGGAGCACACTAGCATATATGTGCTAGGATATATGGACTATCAGCCAAAAACCGAATCTGGTGTCATGGATGTCCTAGTTAGTTAAGAAACCCATGGCCTGGTTTCACAGACAGGATTTAGATTAAGCCAGGATTAGGCCTTCGTTCAATTAGGACATTTAAGTAGTTTTTATAAACATACCTTACTGGTCTGCATTTTGAAACAAAACAATGACACTGACATTGTAACAAGGTTCGTTGTTATGGGAAGAAGGAGGCGGGAACCGGCGAACATTCAAAAATGTAATAACAAATGAAGAAATACAAAAATGAAAGTAAAGACGGCAGTCCCTCACGGTCGACTGCCGCCACACATAATACAACAAAACATCAAATAAAATCCAGGCCTGTTCCTCTCTCGATCTCCTCTGTCGTCGCTCCTCCTTTTATGCTTCCACTCCTCTGTGAGAGATAGGAGACCAGTGCGTCGCGCAGGTGTCGCTCATCAGTAATCACGACACCGGCCTCGCGCCGTTCTCCCACGGCCCTCGACCTCGTCCTGCTCGCCACAGACATATTTTAAGATCCATCAGTGCAAATTGCTTTCAGTTAAAACAGCTCAAACGTGCATTTTAGGACTAAGTTTTGTCTGTGAAACCGGGGGATTGAAATCTAATTTGGAACTAACAAACTACTTAATGTTAAATAAACTTGGAGCAAACCAACGTTTATTCCTTAACATTAGTTGGTTCTAAAAATCTAACTAGGAGCTAAACAACATTAAAGAACCCATTAAATCTTATTTGGAACCAAACAACTACAACATTAAAGAACCTTGGAGCTAACCAACATTAGATTGCATGGGTTCTTTAAAATTAGTTCTAACTTGAAGCTAACTAATGTTTAAGAACCCATGAAATCTAACTTGGAGCTATCTAACTTACAATAGATTTTAATGGGTTCTTTATCATTGTTGGTCAGACATCATACCTCTAATTATTTACTTAGGCCTACTGTTTTGTGCCTCCTCTCTCTAACTCATGTGTCACTAAATCAGTTTATGATATCTCTTTCTCCACCCAGTGACCCCCTTTTTTATTTTACATTCTGCATTTATCCACCCACTCAGCCAGCCACAAACCCCACACACACAAATTTCTGTCTAACTATATCCATAGCTGGCCTTTGGCTCTGTGTATCTTCTGTGCTACTTTAGGGAGCCCCAGTCCACTAACTCTTAATGTCAACAGGAGGAGATGAGCTTTAATATTTCATCATCCTTCCTCCCGCCTTTACTCCTGCTAGACATTCACAGAATAACATAAACTACATGACAACAAAATGATTTCAGGGTTCACCTTATCTTTATGGAGGTAAACCGCATTGCAAGCACACAAATAAAAATCCCCCAAAGAGACACACATTCAGCTTGTTTCCCTCTACACAATTTTAGAAACAAATTGAACTGCCGGTAGCAATACAATTCCCCCTCTATCCACCCACCAACCACTGTGCATACTGAGCAAATACAGTCCACTATGCAGCACTGCATTACAAAGGGAAAGTAAAGAGTAAAAGAAAATGATAGAAAGGGAAAAACAGTAAGGATTGATATAAATGATGTGTTGGAGGCGGTGGAGCCCTGGGCAGGTGGGGGCATTGGGATGAGGGTTCGATCAATGGCAATCAATTGTGGGAAGGCCAGACATTCATCTTAATTCCGACTAATTAGGACAGAAGCTCAAAGGCGGCGAGTGTGAGGGTGTTGTGTTGTGTGAAGAGGATGACAAAAATAAGCTTGTTGTTTACACAGAACCACTACTGGTATATTGGTTTAAGGCCTGGTGTGGTAACACAAAAGACGCATTTAAATCGCTGATGAACACAACACATTCTAGGCACTTAATGAAGTCCACTTTCACCGGTTTTGCCCCCGAGCAAGATGTATAGCCTGAGGTTGATCTACAGTACGAGGTACTGTCCCAGCAATTAGTGTAAATTGCTTTGGATTAATAGCATCAAAGGCATAGTTTTGTGGGGTGGAAGGTGATCCAATAATAAGTGGTCCGTATTAAATATGGCAGTTTTTTTTAATTATCAGCAAAAACCGTAAGAGTTTGACAGTGCAGACTTGTGTTGGTGGTTTTACAGTGTTTATTTCTTCTTTATTCGTTTTTTTCTTTTCGTTTTTTTTTTTTTCGTTTTTTTTATTATATAATTATTAATTTATAATTATTTTGGTATATACTATGTAAAATAAAATTTAAAAAAACAAACCATATCAGTCAACCACTAATGCCAAATTCAGGTGTAAATGAGGTCCAAAATGTTCTGTGATCGGATCAAAACACATTTTTTGAGATTCCACAACTAATGCATGATGTTCGTAAGCTACAAGTTAATTAAGTGAAAGTGAAAGACCACCTTCTCACCAGTCAATCATCCATTGCACTAAAACAAGGATCATAGACCAATTACATGCAGCTTTTAAGGGAAACGACCGTGTGATGAGAAAAATTGGAAGTGTCAGTACACGCACAAGATTTTTCCAGTTTGTCTGACAACAGCATGGACTAGCATGTGAAGCGCACGTGAAGTTAAAGGAAACTTCATTAAAATAACTGCGCAAATATGTCACGTTTCAAATTTTCAATTACAATTTAAAATTTAAAATACAATTCAAATTTTAGATTACAATTTGGGGTTACACTTTATTTTGATAGTTCACTTTAGACTTTCTACTAACAATAAGTAACTTTGTAACTAAACTGTGTCAAACACACCATGAATCTCGGTTGATTAAACTAAACCTTACTTAATCGACTTGGTTCCAAAAAACGCGTCCTGGAGTAAGTTCATCCATCTCAGAGTACATGGTTAACACACCAGACATTCTCAACAGAGCGACGAGTCACCATGGAAACGAAAAGTGCGCCATACTACTACTTTCTTCTTCTTTGGTTTAATGCTGATTTACATACTTAGTGCATATAATAATAATAATAATAATACATTTATTTATAGACCGCTTTCCATCAAAGTGCTTTACAACAGGAATAAAGATTCACCACCTATTTGGTTTTAGATTTTTATAATCTTTAATCACTGTGAATAAGCATTGTTTGATGATAATTCTATAATAAAAAAGAGACTGATTAAAGTAAGTGCTTGCAAAGATAACATGGCTGTATAAGTTTATTTTTTGTTTAGTCATTTTGCTTCCACATTGCTTAAAGTAAGTTATATCATATAATATTATATCATAAATGTCTTTTATTATAGAAATATATTATAGCATAGAAAACGCTATGCTATAATTAACGCTATTTAATATAAATGCTATTTTTTCCTGTTGGAAAAAAAAGTCTGTGTGAGATGAGAATTATATAGCTATATATTGTAATAAAATTAACATTACCTTGTTTTAATAGTGCTTTATATATCGATATAACTCTCTCTCTCTCTCTCTCTCTCTCTCTCTCTCTCTCTCTCTGTCTATATATATATATATATATATATATATATATATATATATATATATAATAGTGTGCCCAATCTGTCACCCCACTGGAGCCTCATCAATAGAGCACGCATGCGCTGAACACCTCTGAAGTAAACTAACCCTGCATCATATCCTGCTCCGGAACAGGTTATGTTCAGAGAGTAGGTTGCTATGGCTACTTACTTACCCTGAAAGTTACCACCATTTTTGGAACCAAAACTTGACGTTATCCGCTTACTTATTCCCTTAAACATACCCGGGTATGTCACATAACCTGCTTTCTGGAATACCCCCATGTAGTTGCAAAGTTATAGTCGGTAAAGTGTCTGTTGGGGGACCATCAAAATTAGCAGATATGAAACAGACAGTCTAATACTCTAATGCAGTGTTTCTCAACCTCTCCTGCAGGAAGTCCCTGCAGGAGAGGTTGAGAAACACTGCTCTAATGAGAGTTATTTGACATGTAGTTGCAAAATTACTTATAGTCAACAGAATGTTAATAAGGAATCATCAAAAAGTGTTAGCAGATATTAAGCATACTAATACTTTCATGACTTGTAGTTGGCATAGTTGTAAAGTTAATTAGTAGAATGTCTAAAGTGGAATATCGAAATTATCAAATTTGTAAATATATTTTTAAGCCAATTTTGTTTTTTTGCGCTCCGCTCAAAGTCCGTTCATAATTGTTCACAGGACACGCATTAGAGATGCATGTTACTACCAGGTGTAAAAAAAAAACTGTTTCAACTCACTACTTGACCAGAGACGGGATATTAATACCAGCGCCCATGTAAGCACCCAGTACCATGTAAACAGGGCCTGCAAATCTCAATAAACCTTTTATTTACTTCTACAAATAACTGTGATGAATATGAACATCATTTGTGATACTTTCTTTTAAATTCACAATGGGATGACATGCTCTGGCTACTTTACCTGAAAAGAAAGATCAGATTTCAATTTGCAGTGCTTTGTTGTTGTTGTTTTTTAGATGAGCTGTTAGTAGATTCATACTGTTATGTATGCCTTTATATGGACAGAGATGGTGGGGTCCTATAACTTTTGATAGTAACATTTAAAACCATAACGTATATTACTATTATGGACAGTCAAGATATAGAAAACTTGTCTCTTGTTATGACCCAGGTTTGAGGATGAAATATTCTTACAAAGCAAGAAAACAGGTTAAGAATAAACAGGAGGTGAAGACGAGGAGAAGGCTCACATAAAGACATCATACAGTTGGGATTAAGTGGCTGGATGAGACGTTGGGCTGTGCTGACCAGGCTGGAGAATTTGGGACGGTCAGTGATAAAAGCTCATGGTGCAGACTGCTGCTGAAAGAAAAGTGGAGAGCTTAAAATAGTGAAGAAGTACTGTGGATGATGGGCCCTGCCACACCACAAATGCCTCAGTGTGTCACACAAGAAGCGCAGAGATGGTAGCTGGCTGGAAAGACCTTATAGCGCAGTCTGTGTGTATGATTGTCTCCGATCGCTATCCGTCTCTCTATGTCTTCAGGCTTTCAGAGGATGTGACACTGAGATGCAGGATAGCAATAACCCACGTCATTAGATTCAATCTCACTCCACTCACAAACACGTCGAGCTGACCAATCCTCATTCCCACACTAACAAAAAAAGTAACTTTCTTTGAATCGGGTACAAAATGGGACTAAAGCTCTTTAAATATATGAAATATGTTTTTTTCTTTTTCAACAGATCATCAAACTCTGGATCGGTCAAAACAAAACAAATTACCATAAATTAAAATATCATTCAGTAGGAGCTAACAAGGGACCAAATGTTGTTTTGACATTAACAAATATAGTCATCACAATAATATTTGTAGACACTGATAAAAAGGCATTCAAATATCAAGGAATGTCATTACCTCTGAGCTGGTACAGGCCAAATAAATAAATTAATAAATGTGAAAAAAAAATTCAAATTCAAACAGGATTTACAAATATTTGATTTGCTTAAAACTAGCTAGATTTCATGCTAGATTCATTTTATATTAGATAATTTTAGCTAATACATGTAATGGTTTTCACAAAAACAACAAAAGCATGGAATTTGTGCCTCTATGGCTTCATAAGAAAAGTAATGGTACACCAAGGTGTAACGTATTCATGAAAAGTACAGAGTAAGCTGAAATAGTAGTAAATAACTTTCAACACATGGCTATGAAAACTTGGAAAAACATGCCGTCAAGAAAGAAGGATAGAGGGAAGAAAAACAAGTGAGAGCGAAGGACATTTGATTCGCACAAGCTCACACAAACACTGTCTGAGATCACCACTCAAACTGTCTTCCCTAACTACCGGCTGTATTATCCGAACATGTCTGCATATCACCCTTCCTATCTCTTTCATATTCATGACACCAATCCTCCCCCCTTCTCTTGCCATCCCAGTCTTCCCTCCTAGCCTCTAAGACCACTCGGCGAAATCTATAAATACGGCTTCCCCTCCACTGCTGCGTCTCACATTTCAGATCAAATTATCCAATCCAAATCCAACATGTTCCCCTGGCCTGACAGCTGAGCACTGGCGTGTGAGGTTCTAATGAGTGTCGGAACATCGATATCCTCACTGCACGAATGCCACAGTCTTCCCTTAGGGGAACAATTAGAACCTGAGCAGCGAAAAACTTCCCCGGTTACTCTGGTTCTGGTTCCCGGCAGTGTTAGTGTAAGTGCCTGTGATTTAGATGTCAAAACAGATGCCCTCTGACATGAGCCTCAAGGCAGACCACATCACACAAGAGCATGAATGCTGGCGGCACGCAGGTGTGCAATTACTGAATATGCAAGTACTGGATATGATCACACCTGTTAGGACCTTACACCGCAGGAGTGGGGGAGAGACATGGCTGCATCCGAATTTCTGAAGTTTAATAGTACACTAAAAAAAAAGATGGTTCTTTAAAGGTTCTACATAGTAACAGTTCAATAAATCGTTAAATAATCGTCCTGAAGAACCCATATGGTTCTTTGTGTTAGAGTTTAGGGTTCTTTATTCCCACCTTTTGTTTTCAAATCTAACCGTCTAAGCCACCTCATTACTGGTTATTACACAACAGGTAAAGGATTTATTTCTTAAAATGCCTATAAATTATAACTTTAAAAATTGTAATAATCCTTTCCTAACAATCATGTCTTTTCTCTCTTTAGTTTAATAGAACATGTAAGTGTGAGCAGCTCTGTTCAGTTAAGGATATACTTGTCTTCTCTTCTCCACAAAGTCAGTAAAAGATATATGGAACTTATAATCCATATTGTTTGATATTTTTTTAAATTATGACTTATGCCTAAACATACCCAGTTACAAAAAACATTAAAGCTATCCCATAACTTTATCACTTTTTCCTTTTAACATGGTAAAGGGCTCATAGGCCTACTGTCCATTTTTGCTAATTTTGGCTGTCATGAACATAATTGTTCCCTTTCAAGGGAACCCGCGTTGCGTCGATTGACGCTAAGGGAACGCTTTGCGTGATGATGTATTGAAGCACATGTAAAATCAGTCCAATGGTGTGACGGGACGTCAGAGGCAAGTGACGTCATGAACCAGGAAGTATATAAGCCTGTTCAAAAGCCGTCTGCGACAGCTTCTGTGTCTTCACAAGCGCTATATGTGAAACTGTCCCTGTTGTGTTGTTTGTTTGGGAGAAGAGCATGCACGGTCAGCGCTCGAGGGCGCTGGCTGTGAGCACTGTGATGTGCTTCCATTGCGGACCCTTCGTTCCCGCCTGGCGTTCTTTAGCGAGGACGCCCAGGCTCGCGTTCCCCAAGGCTCAGGTCCCGCTGCTACTGAGGCACAGCGAAGGCTTCAGACTTGGGGTTCGCAAATGGATCTGTCAGCGGGGTTAGAGACGGGCTCTGCCTTATCTCTGCCCTCACCTGACAGATCCAGTGCGCTGTATCAGGGTTCGGAAGCACGCGCTGCGGTTTCTTCCGCCCCGATACACGCACCAACACTTCAACTATCCAGTTCCGAGGAATTGGATGTTGTAAGTGTTGATACACGTGAGTCTGAGGATCAGTGTGTAAAGCAAGATGCAGGGTTGAAAGTGTAATGCAGTGTTGAAGTTAAAATGTAAATGCAAAAAACAACAAAATACAAAGCAAGCAAACACCAAAGCAGAGTCCAAAAACAAAGTCCACGACCAAAGTTCCCTCTCCCTTGGCTCAGTTGGTGATCTCTTAAGCGTCTCAGGCACGGTCACAGGTGTTTTCAGTTGACTGCAAATTGAGGCAATTAGTGGGCTCAGGTACCAAACTGCAATGCTCAAGACCAACAGCAGAGGTCGTCACACCCAGTTAACTTCGTCCTTCGGATGAGACGTTAAACCGAGGTCCTGACTCTCTGTGGTCATAAAAAATCCCAGGATGTCCTTCGATAAAGAGTAGGGGTGTAACCCCGGCATCCTGGCCAAATTTGCCCCTTGGCCTCTGTCCATCATGGCCTCCTAATCATCCCCATATACTGATTGGCTTCATCACTGTCTCCTCTCCACCAGTAAGCTGGTGTGTGGTGGGCGTTCTGGCGCAATATGGCTGCCGTCGCATCATCCAGGTGGATGCTGCACATTGGTGGTGGTTGAGGAGTTTCCCCCTTCTATGTAAAGCGCTTTGAGGTCCCAGAAAAAGCACTATATAAATGTAACGAATTATTATTATTAACTGACCGGTCGGTACAGTGCTGGAGTTTCTGCAGGATCGGTTCACTGCAGGTCTATCCCCGTCCACTCTGAAGTGGCCATAGGTGCTTACCACATTCCTTTGGGTGGAATGTCTGTGGGTAAAGACCCATTGGTATCTCGTTTTCTACGTGGCACGTTGAGGCTGAGGCTGTTTCTCGCCGACTTGGGACCTGGCGATTGTCCTCCAAGGCCTTTCCCAGGCTCCCTTTGAGCCCCTGGAGGAGGTTCCAGTTAGTTTTCTTACTTTAAAAACTCTGTTCCTCGTCGCTATTTCTTTTCTTAAAAGAATAGGAGATCTTCAGGATCTGTCAGTTGCACCCTCGTGCTTGGAATTTGCACCTGGCATGGTTAAAGCGCTCCTTCATCCTAGACCAGGTTATGTTCCTAAGGTCCCCACTAATGTGGCCCGATCTATAGTGCTGGAGGCCTTATGTCCTCCTCCATTCCAGAATGCGGACCAGGAAAGGCACAATTTGCTATGCCCGGTTAGGGCATTGGATGCTTACGTCCACAGAGCTGCCCTGTGGCGTAAAACCGAACAGTTATTTGTCTGTTTTGGACTCCCTAACAAGGTGTTCCCTGCATCTAAGCAAAGGATGAGCAAGTGGGTGGTCGAGGCCATCTCACTTGCTTATGAGTCGACCGGACAGCCTTCACCTATGGCCGTTCGGTCTCACTCAACTAGGAGTATGGCGGCCTCGAAGGCCTTATTGTCAGGAGTTCCTCTTCAAGACGTTTGTGATGCGGCAGGCTGGTCCTCACCTCACACATTCGTTAGATTTTATGCTCTAGACTTGGACTCTACACCAGGGTCCCGAGTGCTCTCGTCCTAGTGCTGCTCGCCCTGATTTCACACTGGACAGGCACTTCTCGCTATGGTGGCATTGGTATAGACGTTCCCTTAGCGTCAATCGACGCAACGCGAGTTCCCTTGAAAGGGAACGCCTCGGTTACGACTGTAACCTCGGTTCCCTGAAGAGGGAACGAGACGTTGCGTCACCTGCCATATCTCCTACGTGCCTGTAAGCGACTTGTTCAGACCTTGCGAAGCTGTCGCAGCCGGCTTTTGAACAGGCTTATATACTTCCTGGTTCATGACGTCACCCGCCTCTGACGTCCCGTCACGGCATTGGACTGATTTTACATGTGCTTCAATACATCCTCACGCAAAGCGTTCCCTTAGCGTCAATCGACGCAACGTCTTGTTCCCTCTTCAGGGAACCGAGGTTACAGTCGTAACCGAGGCGTTTTTACATAATCAAATGGAAGAGCCGCAATGTAACTAAACTCAATTGTGTATTTCAGATGCTGTCACATATCATAATGCATCATCATCTGCAGAGAAAAACTGCCACTCAGAATACACACATAACACACATAATGAAGGACGTAAAGACATCATAGAGGATTGTGAAGATATTTTACTGGAACTTGGTCTTCATTACATCTATATCGTGTTCAATGTCAAATGTTATTAATGTCACTTGCACTTCGTGTCACATGTATAGCATAGCCTTCTCTGTCAGCACAGAGGGCTTTTTGTGTGATAAATGCAGGGCTATGAAGATAGTCAGGCTGACGGAGAAGATTTCAGAACTAGAGACACGCATCCAAACTTTAATCGAGGATAGTAAGAATGCAAGGGCTTTAGATACTGCTTTGGATGCGACTAGCTTAATGAACTCTGTACATTGTTCGGTTCCGGCTGTAGAGCTCGTGCAGCAGGGCAACTGGGTGAACGTGAGACGCTGTAGTCGCGGGACAAAACACTGCTCTTCCGTACCGATTACTATAACAAATAGATTCTCCCCACTCCCCACATGATGATACTCGGCTCTATATTTCTTTCAGCCCTGATGAAACTTACCAATTCACAAAATTAACAGAATGCATAGCTGATATAAAAAAACTGGATGACTAGTAATTTCCTACTACTTAACTCTGAAAAAAACATATATTCTAATTATTGGACAAAAAGCTTCCTCACGTAATAACCTAGAATACTGTCCAACACTTGATAGCTGCTCTGTCAAACCTTTGTCGTCGGTTCGGAACCTGGGTGTGCTCTTTGATACCAATCTTTCATTTGAAAGTCACGTTTCTAGTATCTGTAAAACCGCATTCTTCCATCTTAAAAATATATCTAAATTAGGTCATATGCTCTCAATGACAAATGCAGAACAATTAGTTCATGCGTTCATGACATCAAGGCTAGATTATTGTAATACTCTTGGTTGTATATGAGTACAATGAGTGGTTCCCCTACACACTTAATAAAAAAAAACTACAGCTGGTCCAAAACACAGTAGCTAGAGTTCTTATTAGAACCAGGAAGTATGACCATATTAGCCCGGTTCTATCAACACTGCATTGGCTCCTTATTAAACATCGTACAAATGTAAAAATATTGCTGATTGCTTACAAAGCACTAAATGGTTTAGCTCCCCAGGACTTGAACGAGCTCTTATAGTCCTTCACGTCTATTGCAATCTCAAAATTCCGGCCAGTTGATAATACCTAGAATATCAAAATCGACTGCTGGCGGTAGATCCTTTTCCTATTTAGCACCAAAACTCTGGAACAGTCTTCTAACATTGTCCAGGAAGCAGACGCACTCTGTCAGTTCAAATCTAGACTAAAAACACATGTCTTTGACCTAGCATGCACATAACACATTATAAACTTCTATAATTCAATGTTAGGCTGCATAGATTAGGTCAGCCGGAACCGGGAACACTCCCCATAAATCCTGATGTACTTATTACATCATAAGAAGGATGGCTAATATTAGTCTCTCTGTTTATCCCGAGGTTTACCGCAGTCAACCGGATCCAGGCCGTATCCAGATCTGATGAAGGACCTGCGCCTGGACACGACGACAACGCAATCCTGAAGTATCAACTATTCTCTCCCCTGTGAAGGCCCCTTCTCCTTCCCTTTACCTCTGTACAGATAAAACGTTGTCAAAATAGTTCCAGTTCACATGAAAACTCGAAAGCGATAAATAATTCTGTATTATACATTTTTAAGGGCAGACAAGTAATTTGTTTAGGTTAGAGCTGCTGTAAAGCCAAAACAATCTCTGTTACTTTAATTTCCTATTATCACTGTAAAGCTGCTTTGAAACAGTCCATATTGTTAAAAGCGCTATATAAATGGTGACTTGACTTGACTATTCAGTTAACAACTGTTGTTAGACCATTATCAGTTTTGCTACAATCTGCCATGTCAAAAATAAATAAATGTACCTAATTGACAACCATGTTTTTTTTTCTTTGTTTTTAAATGTAAAACCCAAATAGAGACAACAAGATATAAGATAGAGGCAGATAGAGGACTAAAAAAAAACTCATTTTAAAATAAATTAAATAATATTCATATGAAATTAATAATATGAAAACTAATATTAATGAAAATAAATATTGTTGAAAAGGTTATTTATAACACATTTAAGGTCCTTTATAGCACTTTCAAAGCATGGTTCTTTATGGAACCTAATAAAAAGGGTTCTATGCAGCACCAAAAAGTGTTCTGCTATTGTTACAAGCCGAAGAACCCTAATTTGGTACTGTTTAACCATTTTTCTTAAGAGTGTACGTATGTACTGATTTCAATGTGAAAATTATTTCTTGCATTAATGCAGTATGTTCTGTAGGTGAAGCCCTGTAGCACTCCTACATACCTTGTACCTCAATAACATTCAGCCTCTTGTTTTCAATCATTCCACTAAAGTCCTGGAAGTTTTATGAAATCTGTGTTTCAGAGGCGAATCCTCTGACTTACTTTCTTACTTAGTGTTTTTGTATTGTTTTCAGTACAAATATATCAACATTTTTTAATCATGATACATTTACTTGAGAAGCAAAATTAATAGATATTAAAAATTAATTAATAATTAAAGAGTTAATGCATAAAACTAAAAGAAAAAAATCTGCCAGTGGGGTCAGAAAAATAAACAATAATAATAATTTAAAAAAAGATGAATTACCCCATTGGCAGATATTTTTTCTTGTTTTAAACAAAACAAAAATAAAAATCACCTTTTTTATAATTATTTCAGAAAACAATACTTAATATCTTATGTCATTTTTCTTGACAAGTAAATGTATCTTGTTTGAAGAATGTTTAGATATTTGAACTAGAAAACAAGACAAAAATACTGAGGAAGAATTTTTTTTTTTTTTTTTTTTTTTGCTGTGTAGGCTTATTAGACAGTGATTTGTATGCACAGTGTTCAGAGCCACTATAGGGTCAGGGTGACTGTCAAAGCGCCCAATCACAGAATGATGGGGGAGTTTTAACACCCGCCCTTTGACAGACTGCCTGCCTCCTATTGGGCAAGTTGAACTGGCATGTTGGCACACAGGTGTTACGGGACTGGCTGCCCGCAGTGGTGAGTGACAGCTGCCCAGAGAACAGGTGTGTTCAGAGCAGACAGGTGTGTGGGTCAAAACATACGTGACTCTCTATCTGTCTCTTACACGCAGACTTTTTTTTTAGAACCTCTCAAATCTGATTTAACATTTCTGAGAAGATTTTACAGAGACATTTCAGGGTCATGTGAATATAGACGGCTTGATTTAAAATCTGATTTGATTCAAATTGATTTAAAACTATAAATAAATGCTAAGGGCTGCCATCCCTCTGATTTGACTAAAAACACACAATCAAAAAAACACTCTTATGGAAGACGCACATACCATTTAGTGCGCCTTCAGACCTCTATCTTTCATCTTAGGCCTTACATAAATCTCTAAGAGATTACTGGAGGATCTCTCTTTATGTTTGCTGAACACAAGGGAGGGCAAAAAAAGGCAAAGAACTTTCATTACATTAATCTTATCATCAACATCAATTAGTTTTATTACACAAATGGATGCAGTTTTGATATTTTGTGACCCCTGATCAAAGGGGTCACAAAATATCAAAACTGCATCCGTTTGTGTAATAAAACTACTATGATGTTAAGGTATGGTTTCTCACATACCCAAATGTATGGTTTCTCTAAATAATCAAAACTCCCATATTCAATGAGGTATAAGAGAGAGGGGTAATGAATGAATGAGAAAAGAGAGAGAGAATGGAGACAGACAGAAAAAAATATGCATGAAAGGGAAGAGACGGCCATGTGCAATGTGCAGCTGGAGTGTTGGGTGCAGACAAAGACAACAGGCTGAGCAAATATTTGAGGCACCGAATGCAAACAGCTGGCATTGCACGGGTATTTGTGTGTAAGGGACTGAAAGATGGAGACTTGCAGAGAGAAAGAGAGTATGTGATTATCATGGCCCTGTCTTTTACACACTAACAATAAACGCAATCAAATAATAATTCCAACATATAATAGCATCTCATTATATATAAAAAAAAAAAAACATTTTAAAGCACTTATGAAAAATTTACGCAAATAAGAAGTGTATATCGAACTTATTTTTAACATAAGAATGAGCACATTCATTTGTAACTTGAATGGCTTCTGGTGTCTGGTGTTATTTTACCTGTCCAAAAATAGTCCGTTATTCAGTTTGATATCACAAACTGGGATTTCATATAATGTACACATTTGATCACACTGATCAAAACTCATAACAGAGTTTTTTGTCTATACAGGAGGTTTTTTGGAAAGGTGTTTCGTCAACTATACAAATGGTATGTTGTTAAACAACAGTACAATCCATTGAACACACTGTATGTGTGTCCCTTACAGTCTCGTTTTTGTATCAAAAATTAAAAATAGCACCCTGACTAAAGTCAACTGTAACTGAACTTTATGTCATCTCTCTATAAGTCTACAGCTACAATGTCGGTGCGTTTCTCAACCGTTTTTATCAATGTACTACTAATTGGCCATTGCTTTGTTGTCTGTTTGACACATCATGTATAGCTACAGTACTGTTATGCAATAAGGGGGACAGGAACTGCATGTGTAAGTGTATGACCTACATGTCCTCTTGTTCTCATTAACAGATATGGCATATGCTTCCTGTATACAGGAATAATCAAAACTATAGTCAGGCTTGAGTTGAATGAAAAGAGGTGTGCTTCTCTTCGCTTTCCTCCTACTTCAGCCAACACTTTCTCCTCCACTGTTCCCGTCTGCTTTCCTCATCTATCACCAGCAAAAGCCCCTCTTATCTATCTCCTCCTTTCCCTCTCTGCAACCTTCCCTCCCTCTGCCACCCTGAGCTCCATCCATCCGTCCATCCATTCATCCTGCGGCTGATACCGAGCCAGCTCTCCAATTTAATTCCCCATCTGTGGACTGCTTGAGATATTAGTCCAGAGATGAGATCCGTGACCCTGAATACGGGGGTAGAAGATTCAGCGAGGGGGGGCCAGGGTCTCCATCCCGAGTTGAAGTCACGTCTCTGGGCTTGGCAAAGATGCTGTTGCCTCTCTACCTTCCCGGATCTCCTCCTGAAGTGGCTGGGCTAAATATTTGCCCTCTGCCTCATCACCGTCTGGAGATGTCCTCTCTTACTAAGTGACTGTCGTCATCACCTTCCAGCTCCCGAGCCAACACCATCTCCACCCCTTCTCTGCATCAACCACGAGAGCTGGCACAGCGACAGCCGGCCAGAACAGAGGCTAGGAAAAGTTTGAGCGCTCAGCTCAAAAGAGGTCAAAATAGTTCAGTGACCTAGAAAGAGATGGCTGATGCATTCCTAACAACGAGTAGGCCGATGGTCTTACTGGCATGGAATCATCAGCCCCGGGGGGACTAAACTAAAATCAGAGTGTGGCGAGCAGGACAAGGCCGAGGGACGTGAGAGAACGGCGCGAGGACGGTAGCATAAGTGATAATGAATGACACCTGTGAGACGCACCAGTCTCGCATCTCTCACGGAGGAGGCATAAAAAGCATAAGCTTTTTTACATTTTTTACACAAAGCGACGACGCTGAAGATCGAGAGAGGAACAGGCCTGATTTTATGTTGTTTTGTTTCTGTTTTGTGTGGCCAGCAGTCGTCCATGAGGGGCTGCTGGCTTATACTTTTGTTTTTGTATTTGTTTTCTCTTTTCCTCTCTCGATCTTCAGCGTCGTCGCTCCTCCTTTTATGCTTCCGCTACTCCATGAGAGATGCGAGAACGGTGCGTCTCACAGGTGTCATTCATTATCACTCACGTCGGTCACCGTGATTTTGCCAAGTAAGACATGTTCCTGGATCAACATATTTTGTTGATCCTGGATCAACATTCCTGTCCCAAAATGTATTCCTTACCCAATCCCTAAACCTAAACCTAACCCTACCCATAACTTTTCCCTAAAATCAGAGGGTAATGATAGGTGAATAACACTGATGTTTAAGTACCTCACCCTGGTTCTAAGCCTAAACTTGACATAAACTGTAAACTTGTCCCTCAAATCTGATTGGTTAACTGGAAAGTTGTTCCAGGATCAACAAAGATGTTGATCCAGGAACATGTGGTACTTGGTGAAATCACGTTCACCCACTCACATCACCGGCCTCGCACCGTTCTCTCACGTCCCTCGGCCTCGTCCTGCTCGCCACACAGAGAGAGAGACTCTCTGTAGAGTAAGGTGTGAGTGAGTGTTTGAGCAACCGAGTGGGCGAGTAAGGGGGTGTGAGTGTGTGCATGTCTACCTTTGAGTAGTTAAGCATAGCAAAGTAACACATTTTATAACTTGAAATATTGGACTCAAAAATTGTCTAAAACATTTTACAGATAAGAATAGAAATAAGAATAGAAATTAAGACAGAAGAGAGGGATGGAGACAGTAGATCATTAGTCAGTAAGTTTGATGTGTGAGCAATCAAAAAAGAGGTGGCCATGAAGTAAGCACAGGTGTTATTAACATAAATGAAGCTGATACATTTAAGTAAAGCAGAGGGAACTCTACCATAGGAGTTGGATTAATCAAGATGTCACAATGGGCCTTTGTCCATATTTTTTAATCAATATGTCAAAAAGTAACAATTCCATAACAATTAGAAGACAGGCTGGACATTTGAATGAAGAGCTACGCATCAAAATTTGAACCAAATTTCTAAGTGGTTCAATTAGGGCCTTGAAAAATAAAAAGAGGAAGCAACCAGATAATAATAAAGTGCAACTTTACACTGTAATAATGTAAGTATGTCACAGATTTCACTGCCTGTAACATTGGGCCTATGTTGACCAGTCATTGGCATGTCTACTCATTTGGCCCTTAGTAGAATAAAGTGTCTTATTAATAAAGTGCAGAATATCTCGTTAACTATGTGCCATACACCAGTCGGTTCTCTGCAAACACACTTCCCTATACAACCTCCACTTTAGGCTACAACGTAAATCTCCCTTTGAAATGCTGGATATACCCATGCTCTCTGAATGCCAGGTAAGGGTCATATAGATCTCTAACATTATACATGTTTAAATGATCAAAGATACACAAAGGAGATGTTAAATTCCTTGTGCTAGATAGGGGACTTCCAGCAGTAGGCTAACAATTGACAAATAACGATCAAACTAACTTACTTATGCAACTTACACAACCAAGGGAACTAACAAAAGGCAAACATAAAAGTTGCTTAGTAAAATTACAGTTAGTCAACAGGGTCACAAGTGCCTCAACTGTGTGGCCTTTTCATTTTATCATTTTGTCCACTTGGAGCAGTTCAGCTTTTTTGTCCTTGTGTCTTTTTCGAAGAGAGTTGGATTTTGTAATGAGCTGAATGAATTCAAGTGAATCGCACACAACATTGAGTACCCGCCGCTGGTTCCAGAGGTCATCCACCTCTTTCTCTGCTGCTTTTCTCTTTAGCTCTTGTGTGGCACTCTCTCTGACCAAGGAGGCCAGGAGCTCCTTGGTTAGAGGAACTTTAAGAATGCCACCACAGCCAATTACCTTATCGCAGATTAATCTGAGGGCTTCGAGAGATTCATCAAGCAGGTTGCATGTTTCTACCTCTTTGTTCACTGAGAAGCCTCTCTCCACTGTGGCTTATCCATGGGACAGGAGGAGAACACTTTGGCAGAACTTTAGCAGGTCAGGGTGGGACGTGCAGAGTTTGGAGTGGAGAAAGACATCCAGACGCTGCCTCAGGGGTTGAAAGGACACAAATTCTTCTTCTCTGCCCTCAACAGAGAGAAAGGATGTGAAATTGCTGAATGATGACATCACCTACAATATTGAAAGGCAAATTAAGATATATTCATGTCATTAATACATTCCAGTCAACTGCTTGTACATACACGACAGATACACATAACAGTATCTATATAGAGCTATAGGTGCATAGATTTTTTCCAGATCTTAATAGTTTAATTTGCCAAAAGCAAGACACTTTCACACCTCTCAGAGTAGAAAGGCAGAAACCACAAATGAGATTCCTAGCACAAGACCTTAATCAATTTGAATAACCTATACACTTCTACTGTCCCTAATACAATATTTTCTTACCAGCTGCAATGCCACCTGCCAGCTGCTTACCTTGGATGAATGTCCGCACTAAATTCTTCATCTGAGTGATGCACCACTCAGGGTCCCTGTTCATCCTTGCAGGATCCAAACAGGCAATCTGCCTAACCACAGGGAATTTTAAGGGGCATTTGTCCTGCAGTTTTTTTAACAACCTTAAGACACTGCAAACATTCTCTCCAGAAGTTCAGAACAGAAAGTTCCCTTATCTTGTGCCTATTAAGGAACATTCACATCAATGCTTAGAAAGGAAATGTTTGCATAACTTCTTATGATGATAATTGTAATATACTGAACAAATTATATTTGCTGGTTGATTTGTGCAGGCATCACAATTCACACATGCACCTAAAAAAACAAATACACTACAACAAAATTACCTTTATGGGAGATTCAGCACCTAAGCCTATATCTAGACTTTTAAGGGAGACCCAGTTCTTCTCCTCAGAGATGTCCATTTTGGTCAGCTGCAGGGGGGTTTGGTCCTGTAGGAGTTCCCCTTTGATGAACCGCCGCAGTAAACTCTAATAATGACAACAAGCAGTAAGAAACCAAGCCATTCCTATCAATTAATACATGTTAATCATTCAACTTAATTAATCAAAATCTTTACAGTGATAATTGCCATCAGGAGCTCAGTTAGGTCTTTTGCCAAAAAAGGCAACACTGGCTCATCTGTTTGGTATTGGTAAAAAGGGGTTAAAACTTGCAATTGCAAGGAAGAATTCCAGCTTTGGTATGATGAGAGGATACCCTCGTGCTGCCAATATGGCATCATATGAGGCCGTGCTGGGTTTTTGGACCCTCTTATCTTCTGCAGCATCCACATACTTTTGAAGCATGGGCCAAACTTCGATTGCTCTCTCTGCCACCGGGACATTTTCCACCCATCTATGGCCGCAGAAAGAGAGGGGAAAGCAAGAGGACCTGGTGAGGTTCGTGAAGTCCTCTCTCCGGGCAGAAACATTGTGGAACAGAAAATGGATCGCTCGCAGGAGTTTTTCAAGTTGCCAGGCTGAAAAAAGCCTGCCTTCATGGCATTGTGGAGGGTATGAGGTCCACAGCTCCCAACCATTATGACTTGAGTACCTCCATGCAGCTCAGCATGCTCCTTTTGAAGGAGATCTAAGAGCTTAAAATTTACATTGGGGCCATCCATTCCAACCGACAGAAGCTGCCTCATGTTCAGTAGTGCAACACATTCCTGTGGATTGTCACACAGAAGAAAGATTGTTTGAATAACATTTATTGTTGAAGTAAACTGCATTAAATATAAAGACAGACAGTAATAATTGCTTCAAATTGAACATTTAGACAACCTTAGCCTATAATTATAGCATTATTATCCTAAAGTAAAACATGAGCCAAGTGTTGGGCTACATTTGACAGTGATAGATAAGTCAAGTTTTGTCAAAGTTAGATCATTGGTTCTCCAGCTGTGGCTCACTATTGGTGGTACTCAGGATACGATTAAACATACAATAAAATAATTTAAACAAAATCCATATAATTTAAGTTTGGCTTTATCAGAGCCATGCTCAACCTACAGATTAAGCATTACAGTAAGTCTTACACTATGCCCATCACAAGCCATATGACTAAGTCAATGTTAGCGGTAGTACTATTTGGAAAGACAAATATTTTCTGAGGGGGTACTCTGTGAAAAGTTTGAGAACCACTGGCCTAGATTTTGAGCCAATTTAAAAGGTGGAGCATGACCCCATGGCCTGCCTGCTTGTGGCCTATACTGGAGCTATTAATCCTGAATTTGCATATTTACAGGTAGTCTACTCCAACTTCCCCGGTGCCTGTGAGCGGAAAAATCTCACTTGCAACTTTGGTGCGGCGGGCCGCCGGCTTCAGCATCAGGAAGTATCGCGTGATATCAGCTCTCGCGATGCAACATATTCCTTTACGGCAGTGGTCTCAAACTAAATTCATGGAGGGCCAGAGCTCTGCACAGTTTTGCTCCAACCCTAATCAAACACACCTGATCCAGCTAATCATGGTCTTCAGGATTGCTAGAAACTTCCTTGCAGGTGTGAGTTTGAGCTGGTTGGAGCTAAACTGTGCAGAGCTGTGGCCCTCCAGGAATTGAGTTTGAGACCACTGCTTTACGGCACTGCACACATACACGCCCCCATCCAGGAACAAGGTAGAGAGGGATGGAGTTTGTCACACTATTGTCATGGCTGAGCCGGCATATAAGATGCAGAAAGCATTGTCGGAGGAACAGAGAAAGAGGAAACGGCAGACTGACCGAGCGAGGAGTCAGACACGAGCATAGGCGTAATTTGCGGGTGTGATATGTCCCCATTGAAACATCTCGCGGCACGGATGTACCAATACAAACAAATAAAACATCTCCAGGTAACTCTAGTAGAGCATTCATTTCGTTCGTTTGTTAAATAAGAGGCGATCTGAAATGTTGTTTTTTAAATCAAGTGACCAAAGTGCTTGTTGCCGCTGCGATCAGTGGCGCGGATACAGTGTTCTGTTGTGACGCGCACAGTCTTCACACAAACGCGCGCCTCAATCCGTTGAGGAGACTGAGAGACTCTCTATATTTGTTACGATGAAATCACAAAACCTAATGCACAAAAAAACGTGTCCCTGCTTGAAATACAACCACTAATAAACAATCGGTTTTGATGAGGAAAATAAACTATACTACTAGTACGGATTAGAACCCAGAACCTCTGACACACTTGGCAAAAGTTCTGCCTCTGGACCATTAAAGTACATTGTCGGATCTATGTATTTAATCACGTGAAAATTCTCACCACTAACAACATATATTAGATCCCATTAAACGACAAATTAAACACAATGTACTATTGTATACTATGTAACAGGCCATGTCACGCTCTGGTGAGTGGTATATTTACTACAGTAACGTTAAATACAAGTACTCCACAGCGACTCTAGGGGTCGCTGTTTGACAAAAACGGGATTCCTGCCTGGTGTCCCTTTAAATCAATTTTTCAATATTATAGCTACTATTACAGAAAATCAACAGTAGGCTAAATAAATAAAATGATCACAAATGCGTGAAAATTTTCAAATGCAAACAACTATGTAAACATATAGGCATACCAATAATTAAAATAATATAAACTTACTTTGATGTGCTGCAGCAGGTCATCAGCTCTTGCATGTCCCAGGAATTCTGAGCCAAAATATCTTGACCTGACACAACCATCCTCCAAAGAACGAATATGTCCACCTGTTTTTTTTTTTTTTTTTTGAGGATTGGTTGAGGCTCTCGTCAAACATTAGGACAAACGGCCCAGCGTTGTTTATGGTCTCCACTAGGGCTGGGCAAAAAAATCGATTTTTCGATAAATCGTTTTTAAAAATATGGTCGATTCAAAATCGATTCTCAATGGCCACGAATCATTTTTTCCATATTCAGGGCTCGAATTTCGGTGCGGGTATTGCACACAATTTTATTAATTCCCGAAGGTCACCCATTTATAATGTGGGAAATTCACGCAAACATTTCTTCACTTGTAGATTGTATGAGTAAATTTACTCACACAGATTATAAAATCAAATCAGTCATTTTAAAACTTTCTCTGAGACGCAATTTCACAGACAGCGGGTGTGTTCAGCAGTGCTGCGTCTTCTCTCTCTGCACAAGGCAAGCGCCAATCGGGCCAGCATTGCATCATAACGAACGTTTATCATTTTCACGTCTTTTTAACTTTTACCAGTTTAAAGGGGTCATATAATGCCATTTTCATTTGTTAATTTGATTCTTTAGGGTCTAAATGAAAAGTTTGTAATATACTTTAATTAAAAATGTTCGTTAGTATTGTAAGAAAACACTAATTTTACCTGGTCAAAAACAGCTCTGTTTTCAGCACGCCATTTCAGTGCATATGCCTTTAAATGATAATGAGCTTCGCTCACTCCGCCCCTCTGTTCTGCTGGCGTTCATAACAGCGTTCCCTTTCGAGAGGTCTCTCCTATTGCGTAAGTAGCTTACGCTATGGGAAAACTCCTTTTCTCGAGAATATTGAAGTCTTTATGTAAAACGCATTGCAGCTGCACAGCTGACAGCAATGAACGAAGGAGCTCGGTCATTGGCTGTGCTGCGGCAACTTGCTCGAACCAATGACGGGACGACTCTGAATGCGCGACCAATGAGCGCGCTTCGCGCCGGCGCGCGTCAGAGTCCGCCAAGATGGGCGTGGCCAAGCTATATATTGGGCGCCCCGTCATGAGAGTTCTTTAGATTTAATCTCATTCAGCGAACACCTTCTTCGCTGGATCCTCCGGATTATTGGAAGCCTTCGCCGCCGTGGAAAAGCATACCAGCGGGATTGCTACGAGGACGTCGGCACCTTCAGCCGCCTTCAAGCACCTCCTACTGAGCCATCCGGCGCGCCATATACGCAAGTATTTTACATCTGTCCGCCCCGCGACATTTGTGAAAGAGCAAATTTCCAATAAGGCGTTGTTTCAAATGCCTTCCAGCACGTCGTGCAGAGACCTTCTCCCGGACGAGGATCGTCACATCATCTGAGCTCGCTGCCTGGGCCGTGACCACGCAGAAGCTGCATTGACCAAGGGCGGATGCCCGGAATGTGATGACCTGGGTCTCTCCGCACTACGGGCTCGCCTTGCCGCTTTCGCCGTGAGCGAGCCCATCGCCACCCCTCTGTTTGAGCCGCGCACTAAGAAAAAGCGCCGCTCACAGAGGCTTCCTGAACCTGAGCTCAGTGACGTCACGCCGAGCCAGTCTCCGCGTGCTTCACCGCTGCTCTTGCCTTCCCCACCGCCGGTTCAGTTCACCCAGCCGGACCCACACCCCTCTAGCAGAGTGGTGGGCCTTGTGACTTTCGGCGCGTCCGAGGACGACGGGGGAATGGACGACAGCTTGTCCATCGACGTTGCATCGGACGACTGGCCGGGCTCCACTCTCGACCCCGCCCCGTCGACGCTAGCTAGCACGAGCGGGGGCTCCACTATGGATACTGAGATTATCCGTGTCCTCTCTAAGGCCGTGGAAGACCTCGGACTCGATTGGTCTTCTCCCGAAGAACCAACCCGGAGCCGACTGGATGAGTGGTTTCTGCAGGGGCGCCAGCAGGCCCCTCGGCAAAGGCCTTCTCCCTTCTTCCCGGAAGTTCACGACAAACTCACCAAGTCGTGGAAAGCCCCCCACTCTGCGCGCCTAAAGCCTTATTTTTCTTCTTCGCTCTCCTCAGTGGACGGCGCGAAGGAAAGAGGCTACGAGGGAACGCCGCCCCTCGAGGAGGCTGTGGCCAATCATCTCTGCCCGCCCTCTACCACCGGATGGAAAGCCAAAGCTTCCCACCCCTTGAAGCCCTGCCGCACTACCTCTGCTCTCGCCGGTCACGCCTACGCCGCCGCCGGCCAAGCTGCATCAGCGCTTCACTCAATGGCGGTACTTCAAGTGTTCCAAGCCAAGCTTCTCCGCTCTATGGACGAGTCTGGCCCCGAACCCGAAGCCTTCAGGGACTTACGCAGCGCGACTGATATAGCTCTGCGAGCCACGAAGGCCACCGCCCAGTCCATCGGCCGTGCTATGGCTAATTTGACTG
Source organism: Gila orcuttii (assembly GCA_026230005.1). NCBI lineage: Eukaryota > Metazoa > Chordata > Actinopteri > Cypriniformes > Leuciscidae > Gila > Gila orcuttii. The sequence continues at coordinate 33,288,481 of JAPDVR010000003.1, forward strand.
TTCTCGAGCGCCATCTGTGGCTGACTCTGACTGAAATGAAGGACGCGGATAAGGCGCCATTTCTCGATGCGCCTATCTCCACCAGCGGGCTGTTTGGACCGGCGGTTAAAGGTTTCGCCGAACGCTTCACTGAGGCCCAGAACGCTTCACAAGCTATGCGTCATTTCCTGCCAAAGCGCTCCAGCTCATCGCAGAGCAGACAGAGACCACCACAGCCGCAGCGGGCTAAAACAGCTCCCACCGCCTCTCAGCCCGCGCCTCAGGCTGACGCTCGACACCGCTCGCGCTCTCACAACCGCAAGCCGCCTCCTGAGCGACGGGGTCCTCGGCCCAAGATTGTGCTGAACCCTGAGCCTCGAAAGCCGTCCTAGCCACAGAAATGAGAAGAGAGAGTGCGTGTCTCGCAAAAGGCGGACCACTCTCTCTGCAAAAGCTCAAACATTACCCAGTCCCCTTACAGGCGGCTGGATATGTCCATACAGCAGTCAATGGGCCAGTCACAGAGCTCGCTCACCTGCAAACAAACGCCGTTTTTACGGCGACGCACAGAAAACGCAAAAAGAGTCTTTTTCTGCCTGCATCACTAAGGGTTCACATGTCCACAAAGTGTGCATTCCCAGATACTGTCAAAACAGTGCCAAATTCATTCCCAGCTCAGGCTGCGCTTCCCATGAATGTAGATCACGTGCCTACGGTCATGTACGCACCACTACACACAAGCACTGTTCACACAGTTATAAATTCATCCCCAGTAAAAGCGGGAAACATTATAAAAGTGACGCGTGTGCCTACCACTGTTTATGCACCCCCACTTATAAACACTGCCCTTACAGTGTCAAACACAACCTCAGCTCAGGCTGCGAGTTTTACAAACACAGCGCGCGCTGTTGTAATCACACACGCGCCCATTCACTCAGCTGCTCAGCGCGCGCCCGCGCCTCTGAGAGCTACGAGCTCAGGCGATTCGCTAGCCGGGTCCCTACGTCACAGCGGCCCGCCCCTAGCCTGTATTCAGCCCATATCTGTACACGCAGCGGCATGGGAAAACATTCCAGATATGCCGAAATGGGTATTGAATATAGTAAAGCACGGATACTCGCTCCAGTTCGCTCGCAGACCACCACGTTTTACGACTGTGGTCGAGACGAAAGTGAGAAAAGAGTGTTCACATGTTCTACGCACCGAGGTGCGCAAACTAATAGAAAAGGGCGCTGTGTAAACTGTTTCCCCCTCTCTGAGCGGGACAGGTTTTTACAGCCGCTATTTTCTCGTCCCGAAAAAGGATGGCGGTCTCCGCCCCATCCTAGATCTCAGACACCTGAACAAAGCACTAATGATTCGCTCGTTCAGAATGTTAACAACCAAGCATATCCTCGCGCAAGTGCGCCCAGGAGATTGGTTTCTCTCAGTGGATCTGAAGGATGCTTACTTTCACATTCCAATAACGCCTCATCACAGGCCGTTTCTGAGATTCGCTTTCGAGGGACAGTCATACCAGTACACAGTACTCCCGTTCGGCCTGTCCCTGGCTCCCCGTACATTCACGAAATGTATGGATGCAGCACTTTCCCCCCTAAGACGAAGGGGAGTGCGAATACTGAATTATCTCGACAATTGGCTGGTTCTAGCACAATCAGAGAGTCAGCTAATAACACACAGATCTTGGATTATCAGCCATTTAGAATGCCTGGGTCTAAGAATCAATTTTGCAAAAAGCATACTATCTCCCAGCCAGAGGATTTCTTTCCTGGGAATAGTTCTAGACTCGATGCAAATGACAGCGCGTCTCTCATCGGAGCGCGCGCTCACCATCCGGCGCCTTGCAACATCATTCAGAGCGGGCGCGCGCGCCCCCGTCAAACGGTTTCAGAGGATGCTCGGTCTCATGGCCTCAGCATCGGCCGTACTCCAGCTAGGATTGTTGCATATGCGCCCTCTCCAACGCTGGCTCAAGAGCCACGTCCCTACTCACGCGTGGCGTTCGGGCCACTTTTTAATCAGAGCGAACCACGGCTGTATAAAAGCCCTGACGCACTGGAAAGCCGCCGACTGGTACCAGTCAGGCGTGAGTCTGGGTGTGAACACAAGGAGAAAGATGATAACGACAGATGCCTCCAAAATAGGTTGGGGGGCCCTTTACGAGGGCAGGCCTGTCTCCGGCTTTTGGTCAAACCCGGAGAAGCGCCTACACAAACTGTCTGGAAATGAAAGCGGTCGCTTTGGCTCTCAGAGCCCTGCTTCCACATCTAAAAAACGAACACGTCCTGGTCCGAACGGAAAACATGACGGTAGTGTCATACATAAATCGCCAGGGTGGACTCAGGTTGAGCTCCATGCATTCAATGGCCAGGAGACTCATTTTATGGTCCCAGCACAACTTGCGCTCGCTGAGAGCAGCGCATGTGCCAGGCGCCCTGAACCAGGGGGCAGACATGCTATCCAGAGACAAGATTCTCCCAGGAGAATGGGCTCTCAACCCTCTGACGATTCAGTGGTTATGGAAAACCTTTGGCAAAGCGGAGATCGACCTCTTCGCCTCCAAGGAGAACGCGCACTGCTCTCTTTTCTTCACGAAAAGCACGGACGCGCTCGCCCAGAGCTGGCCGAGCCGCCCCTTATATGCCTTTCCCCCGATCGCGATGCTGCCACAGGTCATCAGTCGGGTCAGAGAGGAGGAAAACGCAGTGCTGCTGATAGCCCCACTCTGGAAGAACCAAACATGGTTTCCAGATCTGATGCAAATGCAATCTGCACCACGGCCGACTCCACTGAGGCCAGACCTCCTCAGTCAGGCCAGCGGGATGATATTTCATCCCCGCCCCGATCTGTGGGCCCTTCATGCATGGCCCCTCAACGGGTTCCCAGGAACCTCGCGAGCGGAGCACTAAAAACAATCGCTGAGGCGCGGGCGCCCTCCACGAGACGCTTATATGCCCAGAAATGGAAAGTGTTCAGTGACTGGTGTAATACCAAGGGCCTGAACCCTGTAACATGCGAGATTACGAGTGTACTCGTTTTCCTACAAGGGCTTCTGGAGGCGGGCCGCACCCCCTCCACGCTCAAAGTATATGTGGCTGCCATCACAGCGTCACACGACCTTGTAATGGAACGTCCATTGGGAAGAAACGACCTAATTATTCGTTTCCTAAGGGGCGCCAGGAGGATGAACCCTTCACGCCCCCCCTCAGTGCCGATCTGGGACCTAGCTACGGTCCTAGACGCTCTTAAAGGGCCCCCGTTCGAACCACTCCGAACCGTGCACCTTAAACAGCTCTCGCTCAAGACGGCGCTCTTGCTGGCACTCGCCTCGGTCAAGAGAGTGGGCGACCTGCACGCGCTTTCAACAAGCGCTGCCTGCCTAGAATTCGGACCTAACGACTGCAGGGTCGTCCTTAGACCGAAACATGGGTATATTCCTAAAGTGCTCACCACTCCCTTCAGAGCACAGGTTATCTCCCTAACTGCGCTTTCGTCTCCAGCAGACGAACACGACGCTAATCTACTCTGCCCCGTTAGGGCTCTCAGAGTGTATTTGGAGCGTTCTGCCCTATTCAGACAGACAGAACAACTGTTTGTATGCTTTGGCGGCCATACGAAAGGTTCCGCCGTTTCAAAGCAGAGAATCTCTCACTGGATAGTCGAAGCTATAGCGCTGGCTTATGAAGCTAAGGGACTTCAATGCCCCTGGGGAGTCAAAGCACACTCCACCAGGAGTGTGGCTTCTTCCTGGGCATGGTCGAGCGGGATACCGATCGAGGATATTTGTGCGGCGGCAGGCTGGGCCTCACCGTCCACATTTATCAGATTCTACAACCTACAGGTCCCGACATTGCATTCCGATGTGCTATCAGCATAATGCTAGTTGAACTGCGAGTTCGTATCTAGATTATGTATGTGCTTGTGTCACACTGAGCGCCTTCTAGCTGCTCTGTATTTTTTCCCACATATAAAGCTCGCCTCTGCAGGCTAGTTGGATGATAACTTTGCTTTTTAGCTCAGGCACCTGCCTCTGGCTATCATAAGGCGAAGTTCAGCACGCACGGCGTTTTGCATGGTGTTCCCATAGCGTAAGCTACTTACGCAATAGGAGAGACCTCTCGAAAGGGAACGACTCGGTTACTAACGTAACCTCGGTTCCCTGAGAGGAGGGAACGAGTATTGCGTAAGCTGCCGTGCTTGTGCTTGGTTAGTTCGCTCCAGTCGTTTTAACCTAAAGAACTCTCATGACGGGGCGCCCAATATATAGCTTGGCCACGCCCATCTTGGCGGGCTCTGACGCGCGCGGGCGCGAAGCGCGCTCATTGGTCGCACATTCAGAGTCGCCCCGTCATTGGTTCGAGCAAGTTGCCGCAGCACAGCCAATGACCGAGCTCCTTCGTTCATTGCTGTCAGCTGTGCAGCTGCAATGCGTTTTACATAAAGACTTCAATATTCTCGAGAAAAGGAGTTTTCCCATAGCGTAAGCTACTTACGCAATACTCGTTCCCTCCTCTCAGGGAAGCGAGGTTACGTTAGTAACCGAGTCGTTATGACCACACCGCACGTGGAGTGTTTCCTTGACAACAGTTGAGGGTATAGGAAAAAAATGGCAGCGGGAGTCTCTGAGGAGGACACATCTGTGCAACCGTATCAGTTTGAACCGGAGTCGGAACAAGATGACGGCCCGAAGAAGTTCGACAATTAAGGCTCGAACATGACGTTTCTGAATGGTTGGTTATTATATAATTGTCACTTTGATCTATCTTTGTGTACTGGCAGGGTAGAGTAACTTAGTGAGATGTGCGAACGCTATGTGTTTACTGATGTAAGTTATACGTACTCAGTTTGTAATAACACACCATAACGCGTTGTTCATTATAAACGTGGGATTATGAATTATATTGAGAACGTCGTACATAGAAAACATGCCGTATGTACCCTGAGTGTAAACCTTAGCCGCATTCATCGTGAAGCGATTTGCAAAGATTAATATAAAGGTTAATAAAATTTTACACTTACTTTTTCTGGAGGTGCAGCAGGGAGACATGAATAGTTGGTAACGATTCTTTTTTCAGGAGCAGCTTCTTATCAAAATCAGCTTTATAAGTTACTTCCTTCGTTAATAAAGCAGTCTGGTGAGATAAGATTTGCGAATCGCGCAAACATGAAAGCATTGACGTTGCTCGTGGGGAATATTCCCTTCGAAAACAAAACTCAGCCACTGTGTCTTCAGCGGTTCGGATTTAGGAACATCAAAATTACTGCTGTGTTCGTTATTACACCCAAGAACAGAACACCACACCACAATCACTTAGACGCCATTCTGCTCCAGCGTATCAACAATGACGGACTATGATGACTGACAGCTCGCTCAGGGCAGAGATCTGTTGAAACGCTGCTGTCAATCAATAATCGTGGGAGGGGCGTCCGATTTAGCGACGTCACAAAATCGAACGGCTCAATTTGAGGAAGGGGAAACATATAAGGAGATTAAAACAAAAACACTGGATAGATTTTTATCATTATATGAGGCACTGCCAACACACATTTCAGTACAATCAACTTGAAAAAGTGCATGTACCATTATATGACCCCTTTAAACATGCAATCGATTTTAAACTATCCAGTGCTCGCGCGCTCTCAGAGATGTTTTTCACTGCGTGCACATACAGTAGGCTAAAGCCTAAATCCGTCTCACAAACAGCTCGCCAGTAACAAAAGTTATTTTTCGAGGATTAGGCCTATATTGCTTAACGGTCACGCAAAATTATGTCAAAACTCTTGTCTTGGTGAGTAACCTCGTAAAGACAGTCGGTTATGTCTTAAATGAGCATAAAAAGCGTGTGACAGTTTAACGAAACAGTAATGGATCTGTGCACTAGTTCCTTGAACGCAGACATACGTGTCTGTCATCATTTTTTTTTTTTTTGTCAAAACAACATAATATAGCTTTAATTGTAAGAAATCAGGATTAATAGCCTATGTATTTAACTTAGTCAGGACTAAAAGACTATCCAGTGTTATTTTACATTGGATTACTTTATTCAGTTTCTTTAGTATTTCTGACCTACCCAAAAACTTTTTTTTTATGTCTCTTTATTTGTATCTTTATTCTATTGTATTTATTTGTGCTACTTTTTCCAATTTAATTCAGAGATTGAAATCAAGCTTCCATGTGTTGCATAAACTCTTAACAACAAAATTACCCCATTGTAAAAACAAACATTTAGGTGAGATAAATGTGATAAAAAAATTGTCTAAAAAATATAACTGATATTTATTTATCTATCTTAAACATAAAATAACCTGATCCTGTTTGATCAAGGCATGTGACTGGTCTGACTTGTCCAATTTTCAGCATCAATTTTGCATCTTGCATCAAAATCCTGTCTATTCATTGTATGCAATTAAAATATAGAGTTGGGTTCTGTTTTAATGCACCCAAGTGTACCTAAAATAAAAAGAGTTTAATATACAGGTTTGTGGCTCTTAATTTCTTTTTATTAATTAACCACTTGTAAACTTATGTTCACTGTTCTTTTTTTTATATAGGATTTGTAATACATCTATATTCATTGAGTCGAATCGCGAATCGAAATAAAAAATCAAATCGGGAATCGAAATCGAATCGAATTGAGAGCTTGAGAATCGAAATCGAATCGAATTTGAACATCTGAATCGATACCCAGCCCTAGTCTCCACCGGTTGCTTCTTAAAATATAGTGCAATACCAAATTTGATAATGTAAGCGGTCTTATCCTTGCCTAAAGCAAAGATTTCGCTATGTCGGAGTCCGGACACATATTTCGAAACAGCTCTCCAATGCCTTCGTTCGAATTGAAAGAGTGGTGTTTAGTTGCTAGGTCTAAACACCACAGCACCTCAGCTAGCAACGTGATAGGACATAGCGTCTGCTGTCTGACGTCTGTCATGCACCTGTTGATGATGCTGGTAGGACTACTACTGGCAGTGGTTTACATCGGGAGAGCAGTGGAGGTTGAGGTCGGTGATGTAGCCGTAGCGCAGAACATTGATATCGGAAGCTGCTCGTTACGTCCGCACATCCTACTTTGGTGGCTATTTGATTCCATATGCGATTTGACCCCATTCACCCCCACCCAGGTTATGTTAATCGTCTTCTTGCAGATGTGGCAATAAGCCTCTCATCTGTTGCCATCTACTGGCCTAAGCCAGTCTTTAAATCTAGAATCGTCTAGCCAGAGGTCCGAAAACTTGCATTTCCCCATAATTTCTCTTAAAATGACTGAAATAGAAGCGAACTCACGAACAGGTTTGGCAGCAAGCCAGCCGGGTACCCAGTTTGTTTCAACGCGTGCGCGAACACCACGTCACATGATCAGGTCCTACTCGCAACATATAAACAAATCCACGCAAATTTTAGGAATTTTAGAAGAAAGGCCTGCACTTAACAGTCGGATGGGGGTTCAAAAATGTAATACCTCGTCAGATGACATTTATTACTTTTTAATACTTTTTAATGTCCTTAATTTTGGTAAATATCATTTACTACCTTTTAATACTTTTTACAACCCTGCGGACATCCTGTAAAATACATTTTCATGAATAAAAAAATAAATAAAAGTTAAATACAAATACCTTCACATCCTGTCAACATTAAACATGAAAACGCCACTAGATAGCAATAGAGGGTTTGCACCTTTTTTACAGTCTATGGTTTGCACCTACATCACGATTTGGTCAGTTACCCGGATGCGCGGCCATTCTGGAGATACTCGGATGTAAACAAAGCATGGATTGCACTGTTTAAGTACTACTGAACACATTGTTACACTAATTTATGATGTCTCAACTACGGAAAAAAAAACACATGGAAGCTGCAAAATCCTATAGAGAAGGACTTAGTAAGCAGGAAAGAGCGTGGAATTTTGACGAATTAAAGTTAATATGTGGTAAAGATCTGAACAAACTAGCTTCTCTAGTCCTTACTGCTATTCTTCCTTCTATTTCTTATCCCGACATAGGCTACGTTCAGATTGTCAGTCCAAAAAAAGCACATGAAATCCGTTTCAAGCTACATCCATATGTGGTTTGAAATCCTATTCAAATCACATATCAGGAAATCCGCTTCAGTCTGAACGCTCTGATCGGATTTCGCGTGTTATGTGACTTTCTCACGCCACATAAAATGTAAACGTCAGACGTTGTTATCGGGAACATGCTGAAAGTCGCTCCCGAAACAAGGCTGTGTTGTTGCAAAGTGCCGGACAAGCAGAAAATTATTATTTTTGAAACCAGCGGAAATAAGAGCGCGGAAAAAAGCTGTGCATACCAGCCTCCTACAGTTCTGCAGCTCAAGACGCAGTAAGTTAGTCCAGCGCGGCGGCTACACATTTCCATGTTGTAAAATTTAAATAAGACAACATCTCTATTGCAAATGCAAACCCCTCCATCAACGCAACGTCACTGCCATATTGCCAAAGAGCTGAATGAACACACAAATCGTCTCAGGTTACGACTGTAACCTATGTTCCCTGAGAACAGGGAACGAGACAATACGTCATCGACGTTATGGGGAACGCCTCAGGCGTGACAGGTGTCTGAAATCAAGTATCAACTCACAGCAATCATGTTGACCGGCGACAGCCCGTGCATCATCAGCTCGAATGATGAGCGCGTCAATCTGGATGTATAAAAAGTGCGCCTTGAAACCGTGACAACATCCTATCGTCTGAAGGGACTGTTGCAGGCAGGCCCCGAGGTATGGCAGGGAGACGTATTGTCTCGTTCCCTGTTCTCAGGGAACATAGGTTACAGTCGTAACCTGAGACGTTCCCTTTCGAAGGGAACTCAACAATACGTCATCGACGTTATGGGGAACGAAATACCCACGCCGCCATACTGAGGGGAGTGCATGCCCAATGGCAGTGACAACTGTCATCACCAGTAATACAAAGGACACTAAAAACCACTCACCCTAGGTCACGTTGGGCTGTCAGTGACAGCACTCCCTACCGGTCATAGCCCAAGCTAATGAACCGAGAAAACTGCCAGAACATAGTTCATGGGAGGTATATCTGGGCCAGCTCAAAGGCTTAGGACCAACTTCCAAATAGAAGGGGTCCCTTCCAGGGAGTGTGGCTAGGGGACTCAAGGGACACCCAGCCAGTCACTATACAGGAAAACATGCCTCCTGACATGCCACCAGGCATGATCTATAGTCTGGCCATTGCCTGTCTGTCCGAGACAGAGCCTCTGGAAACTGCCTTGGAAAAGGCGTTCAAAACTGAAGGCCTGCAAAGCTGGCAGAAACCATTCAGTTCCGGATCACAGAGACGGGACCACCTGGAGAGTGTAACTCAACCTCAAGAAATGACGGAAGTCGTCCACTCAATCCATGGGCCTACCCAGTGCTCGTCCTGAACACTGAGGAAGTAAGAGAGGGATCAAAACCAGGAAAGTCTGCTGAGGCCAAAGACCTGATTACCCCCTATGTGGGGAGCTCCAGTACCTGAGAGCTCACATCAGGAAAGGCCGGTGAGGCCTGTAACTTGGCGACCACCGCATGTGGGAGCTCATAACCAGGAAGGCCGGGTGAGGCCTGTAACCTGGCGACCACAGCATGTGGGAGCTCATATCAGGAAGGCCGGTGAGGCCTGTAACCTGAGACCCAGAATATGGGAGCTCATAACCAGGAAGGCCTGATAAGGCCTGCAACCTGACAACCATACCACGTGGGGGCTACATTAGAAAGTACATGAAACAAAAGTGCATGTACTTAGTCATTCTGAGTCCAGAAAAGGCCTGGATCAGAATGAAGAGGTTAGCCCGAAAGGCGTCTGTCGTAGCATATTTTGACGAGATCTAGAGTGGGACCCGAGGTGAAAGACTTGGGTCTGGACCACATAGAAAGGGACTGAAGCGTACAGCGCATGACCCTTACCATAAAAATGGATTTTAGAAAGTACACAAGATGTTCCATCATGTGACTTACCATAAGTATGGTTTTGACATGACCAGGAAGGCCAGATCTGGCCTATAACCTGATAGTCAAAATGTGTGGGAGCTCACATTCAGGAAGGCCTGATGAGGCCTGCAACCTGACATGTGAAAGCTCACAACCACACCCTAGCGACCACAGTGAGTGGGAGTTCACATTCAGGAAGGCCTGGAGAGGCCTGAAACCTGACATGTGACAACTCATAACCAGGAAGGCCGAGGAGGCCTGAAGCCTGGTGATCACTGAATGTGGGAGCTCATAACCAGGAAGGCCGGTGAGGCCTGTAACCTGACGACCACAGTAGGTGGGAGCTCATATCAGGAAGGCTGGTAAGGCCTGTAACCTGATACCCAGTATTTGGGAGCTCATAACCAGGAAGGCCGGTGAGGCCTGTAACCTGACGAGCACAGTAAGTGGGAGCTCATATCAGGAAGGCCGGTGAGGCCTGAAACCTGACAACCACAGCATGTGGAAGCTCATACTCAGGAAGGCCGGGTGAGGCCTGTAACCTGGCGACCACAGTATGTGGGAGCTCATATCAGGAAGGCCGATGAGGCCTGTAAACTGGCGACCACAGCATGTGGGAGCTCATAACCAGGAAGGCCTGGCAAGGCCTGTAACCTGGCGACCACAGCATGTGGGAGCTCATAACCAGGAAGGCCGGGTGAGGCCTGTAACCTGGCGAGCACAGAAGGTGAGAGCTCATATCAGGAAGGCCTGTGAGGCCTGTAACCTGGCGAGCACAGAAGGTGGGAGCTCATATCATGAAGGCCGGTGCGGCCTGTAACCTGGCTCCCATAGTATGTGGGAGCTCTTATCAGGAAGGCCGGGTGAGGCCTGTAACTTGGCGACCACCGTGTGTGGGAGCTCATATCAGGAAGGCTGGTAAAGGCCTAAAACCTGATACCCAGTATTTGGGAGCTCATAACCAGGAAGGCCGGTGAGGCCTGTAACCTGGCTACCACAGTATGTGGGAGCTCTTATCAGGAAGGCCTGGCGAGGCCTGTAACCTGGCGACCACCGTGTGTGGGAGCTCATATTCAGGAAGGCCTAGTAAGGCCTGTAACCTGAAACCCAGTATGTGGGAGCTCATAACCAGGAAGGTCGGTGAGGCCTGTAACCTGGCGACCACAGTATGTGGGAGCTCATATCAGGAAGGCCGGTGAGGCCTGTAACCTGGCGACCACAGCATGTGGGAGCTCATAACCAGGAAGACCTGGCGAGGCCTGTAACCTGGCGACTACCGTGTGTGGGAGCTCATATTCAGGAAGGCCTAGTAAGGCCTGTAACCTGAAACCCAGTATGTGGGAGCTCATAACCAGGAAGGCCGGTGAGGCCTGTAACCTGGCGACCACAGTATGTGGGAGCGCATATCAGGAAGGCCGGGTGGGGCCTGTAACCTGATAACCACAGTATGTGGGAGCTCATATTCAGGAAGGCTGGATAAGGCCTGTGACCTGACAAATGGAAGCTCATAGCCTGGAAGGCCTGGTGAGGCCTGTAACCTGGCGACCACATGTGGGAGCTCAGCTCACCTTACAATTCTACATTACCTTTGCTTGCCAAACATGTCCCCGGCTCTGTACAGGAGACGAGTTCTGAAAAAGAAGAGAAAAACGTTATTTGCGCAGAAAAAAAAACATTTTCACTCAACATAAAACCTGCAGCGTGCGAAATGAAGCACACCAGGACTCAAGAACTCAGAAACCTGAGTTCTACTGCTTCACAATGGTTAAGAGACAAGATCCAGGGAGGTGATGTCTAACGTTCAGTCCGAGAACGTTTACTCTGGATCACCTCCCTGAGATCCTGCCTCCCGCGGGAGTTATGCCTCCTGCGCGCCCTGCTCCCCCTGCTAGGAGAAGGGGATGCACAGGAAGCGACAATGGCCTTCTGAGTCTGTCTGTGATCCTCAGACCACAACGGACCATGCCCTCCCGGCTGCCTGGGCTGGGCCGAGGACCTCCGCGGCATGCAGCTCTTAAATGCCGCAGAGCGCGCCCACGCCTCCCTGAACTTATCGACCACAGTCTCAACGGAAGGTCCAAAAAGCTCAGAAGGCGAAACCGGCGAATCGAGGAGAAAGGCTTTTTCTTTCTCCCCGATGTCAGCCTGGTTGAGCCACAGAAGCCTCTCCGTGGCCACCATAGCCGCCTGATGTAATCTTAAGCGGCTTGGATGGCAGGGTCGGGGCTCCCAGTGACGAAGACCGATCAGAGGCGAGATAGTTAGCCAACGTCTCGACCGGCAGCATCGACACATTCCCGTGCTCCGCGGCCCCATCCACAGCAGCGAAACTAGCCTGCTGATGTAGATGAAGACGCGCGGAGAACGGGTTCTTCCATGCCCTCTCGATCTCAAAATGGAGATTGGGAAGGAAGGGAAGGCTCGTCCGAGCTGGTTGCTTATGGGTAGGAAGGAACCGATCGTCCAAAACACCACGAACAGGTTCCTCCCGGACGCGCCTCCACTGCAACTGCAATCTGTTGGTGGCGCGCCCCATAACATCCACCAAATCAGCGTACACTGGGCAGGAGGGCTGAGATGGTTAAGTCCTAACCAGACTGATATCATCAGTAGCCGACTCCTGCCCGGCCCGAAGAGAATCAGTCACAGATCCATCAGAAAGAGAAAGAACCTCCTCTACAACGACCCGTAACTCATCCTCGTCAGCTGGCAGATCATCCGCGAGGTTAACGCCCCTCTCCAGCTGATCCGCCAGCTTCATCTGAGAGCCCCACGAGCTCACGCGCCGTTGAGCCTCAGCCCGAGCGGGACCAACACCGCGGGGTTCAGATGCCGCGCCCACTTCCCTCGAGAAGTGGGACAGACGAGAACGGAGCGTTTTCAGAGAAAAACGCTCACAGTTTGCGCAGGAAGTTCCCTCGAGAACTCCCCGCGCGTGCTCTTCTCCCAGGCAGAAAACGCACAGATCGTGTGAATCCTCCGGTGTCAAATATCTGGGACACGGGTCGGCACACTTGCGGAAAGTATTTTCCCCTTCTCTGCACGCTTCATTGTTGATTACTCAAAACAGACAAACAGTCCCTGAAGACGAAAAGATGTTGTCACGGTTTCAAGGCGCACTTTTTATACATCCAGATTGACGCGCTCATCATTCGAGCTGATGATGCACGGGCTGTCGCCGGTCAACATGATTGCTGTGAGTTGATACTTGATTTCAGACACCTGTCACGCCTGAGGCGTTCCCCATAACGTCGATGACGTATTGTTGAGTTCCCTTCGAAAGGGAACGGATCTGAACAGTTGCGATACACAGTGTGGACATCATTTTAGATCAGATTCCAATCGGATACAAAGATAATCGGATTTGGACTGACCTAATGAATGCAGCCATAGTTAACTACTTTACGTCAACATTTTAGCCATAGTCAACGCTTCATTTACACATGTGTGGCTAATGATGTGCCTCTCTCAACCACAAACGCCTTATTTCATCCAATTTTTCAGCAGCAATAATCAGCCAAATATGCAAGTCCGCTCAGTTCAGTGGCATTGTTTACGTTAAGTGCCTCCAAAATGGCCGACTTCCGGATTGATGACGTGTAGTGAAAACCCTCTATAACACTAGACTGCTAAGAAATAGACATTTTTAAGTGATATCAGTTAAAGCAGTGGTTCTCCAAAGGTGCTTCAAGATGACTTAAAATTATTTAAAATTTGACTTAGACCTAGAATCATATAAATTAAAGTCACAATGAAATGTAAGTAGCGCGAGAGATGTTTTCTTTCTTATTTGTGATGTATGACTGAGTGTAATAGAATATCAAAATATAGGGAGTTGACTAATGACTTTGTTGTTGTTGGACGGGGTTTAATTGGACTGAATGATTGGAGAAGTCACCAGAGAGAAGTCTGCTGTTTTTGTCAGAAGGTCCAGTTATGACATTTTGATTAAACATGATGAGGTCCAAAAAATATATATTACTTTAAATATATTATGCACATCAGATTAATTATTCACTAGATCTATAACACACCTTTAGAAAGCAGATACTGTAAATTTTCATCTTAAAACAGCATGGTAATTTTTATAATGAATATACTTGAAAGAATATATATATAAGATAGAGTAGAATTTTGTATTATTATTATTATCCTTATCCTTTAATGGGTAAAAAAATATATATATTTTAAACAAAAACAGACCAGTTGACATTCATTTTTGCAGACCTAAAATACTAAACCAAAAATTCAAAATAAACTGATAAGAAAATAAAAAAAGGACAAAAAAAAAACACTAATAATACTAAGTAGCCTAATGGAGGTAATGGATTTAGAGCATAAGAACAATTTATTCAATATAATTTCCATGAGTTTTCGATGACTTCATAATAATTATATTAATTAACTTATCTTATTAATTTTCCTGGACCTCCCTCCCTTTTTTCCATCATACAAATTTCCACACAAAAGAGACCTGTCAAGCAGTCTTTGTGTTTCTGTGGTGCTGCTGTGGAGAAAGAGAAGAAACGGATCAGAGCTGACAGACAGCTCTCGCTGGACCAGAAGCAGTCTGTGAAGCCACCTGAATATTCATCAGATTCATTAGCCCTATTTTCTTTCCTCTCTAGTCTCTCATTCATCTTGCATTTAATTGCCTTAATTCCATTTAAACATTTCAGAAGGGCTGGGTGGGTGGATTCAAGGAGGAGCAAGCACACGCCTACAGGGAAGGACGTGTGTATTTACACGCACCAGCACATTCGGATTAATGACACCATGATCGCGGGGAGCGAAAGTTGCAGTGAACTTTTTTGCCTCTGAGGGCCAGCTGAGATTTGCCTGGCACACACTCAAACTACTCCTCCCAGCCACTTGACCCCAGCCATCATCTCTGTACACGTGTGTGTGTGTGTGTGTGTGTGTGTGTGTGTGTGTGTGTGTGTGTGTGTGTGTGTGTGTGTGTGTGTGTGTGTGTGTGTGTGTGTGTGTGTGTGTTGTGTGTTTGTGTGTTTGTGTGTGTGTGTGTGTGAGACCTTGTGTCTGTATCTCTCATAGGCACGTCTGTCATCAATGTTTCTATAATATAAGCTAATCAGGTCTTCATTGCTTCCTCATCTCTTTCTTCTTCCATCCAAACCTTTTTGCTTCTTTCATACTCTACCATGTGGCACGGCAAAACTAAAGTGCTCCCATTATAATCAACAGAACTACACTGTATGTGATGTGGCAGCTTTGTTAATTATAATGGGGACATTGTAGTTTTGTCGTGTCGTTTGCTTCCAGCGTTGATGCATTGCAGACTGTACCAATTTACATACTTAAACTACACTCTTTGCTGGTGATTGACATGTTGTATGTCTCAGATTCGTTAGGCCCTAGAGAACAGCTTTTCAGGGAATATTCTTCAAAGTCTTTAAGCCCTTAGTCAGTCAAAGGCATGATTGCGTGTAAACAAAGAAATTAGCATCTAGCTAAATAAATGAACTTCAAAAAATTAATTACTTTTTAAAACTTTTCAATATCATACATCTAAAAATGCAGCACCTTGATTATGGTAAGGATAAGGATTTTCAAAATCATATTTGTATTTGCGCTCCATTATAATATTTGGCATCTCACTTCACAAAATATCTTACAAAGTGTATTGCCTTGTCACAGTAGCCTTTAGCTGAATCACTGGGGGAATTAAGAAACTTTTTTAAAAATATTTTTCTAAATAATATGTATGAAAATCACTATACAAATAATCTTGATATGGAATTAATATATTTAAACAGATATAGGAAGACAATGTATAAAGCAAAGTTAATTGCAATATCTTAGAGGAGTACATGTCAAGTAAACAATTTATTTAACATTACAAAATTATTAAGCAGCACAACTGTTTTCAACACTGATAATAATAATAAATGTTTCTTGAGCATCAAATCAGCATTTTAGACTGATTTCTGAAGGATCATGTGGCACTGAACACTGAACATTCAGCCTAGCCATCAGAAATAAATGAATAGAAAATAGTAATTTTATATAGTATTTTTGATCAGATTTGATCAACCTTTTTTTTTTTTAATTCTTGGGAACCCTGTAATTAAGAAAGCCAAAAGTGTAATCTCTCCTGTTTTGTGCAAGTGATTATGGGCAACATTAGCTGAAAAAGCATGCACAGGTGCACATTTCAAAAACCCATACCATACAATTTTCAATGTACTATAATTGGAGAAGAGCTAATTCTATTCTCTGGTACAACTTAGGATGCAAATTCAGAGGTGTTCCACTATGCCCTTTTCCTGAATTACACAATCCATCCTCTATCCTTTTCTCCATTGTTTGTTTGCTATTCTCTCCTCAGAGTGAGACTCCATTAGACAGACTCCTCTCACTGTCTGTGTCTCAGTTTGTCGTTTTACCGAGACCAACTGACGAGCAAAAACACAACTGAAAACAGCCAAAGAAGGGGTCGGCACAGCGATAAGACAAGATGGCCAAACAATGGGAGCCGCTTGCCTTGCTGAGGGAAGACAGCCCTGGAGAATGGAGTGAAACTGCAGATAAGACACAAGCGTCTGAAGAGGACAGCTATAGTGTAGGCCAGAGCTGTCACACTGAGCAAGACAGAGGAAGAAAAGTGATAACCTCTGCTTTGCCCTCCACTCCTTATGCCAGAAAATGGCTACATATGTGACCTTCTGCATCTCTATTGTTCTGCTGACTGTCTTTTATAGCCAGAACTCGCACAGCTAACACACGAACATGAAAGCACATGCATGAAAACACACATAAAAAGGTATAAATCTAAAAATGTTTAGTTAAATAGTATTTTCACCAGGGCGAACATGATACATGCACAAACACATGCATGTATCTGCATGTTTAAAAGAATGAAATGCAAGACTTTTTTAGAATGAAAATAAAAAATCATCAGGAATGTCATTAAAAGGACATTGTGTAGCAATTTCTCCCATCTAGCCAGTAGCACCTCAATGCAGTACATGAGATCCACGGGGAGGAGTCGGATCAAGATCCATGGGGTGGCTCTGAACAAAAACGCGTTGTGGAAACGCATTGGCCTAGTACTTTTTGACCCTCTCTGCTATTATAGTTTTTCAAGATGGCGGAACTACATGGAAGCCTCCGTGGACCTACCCGTCACATGTATATAAAGATAATAAATTCTTCGTTTACGAGGATAAGTCACATAATTGGCAGAGGTATTTGTACACCATTGAGGACATATTTATGAATAAAAATATTGATTTTAGATAATAAAATACCTAAAAAACTACACATAGTCCCTTTAAAGGAGAAAAGTGAGGCTTTTACAGAGAAAAAGTTTTAAAGACTTTATCAGTGTGGTCAGCTAAACTTTAGGAATGGTGATTAATGCAGTAGACCTTAGTCAGGTTAATAGTCGCTGATGAAAACAAGGCTGTGAGGGATAGACGTAGAGTCTTTACAATGCTATGCACTCTAAGGTCCGAGATCACGTCATTTTCACAACTTTTTTTTTGTCTACTGAAAGTAGCAATTTTGTATACTGAAAGTAACAATCGGATTGTTGTTTAACAACAGTAAAATTCATTGAACGCACTGTACTTCTATCCCTCTCAGCCTCGTTTTCATTCCTGTAAAAAAATGAAATATGGCACTAGCACTACCCACTAAGGTCTACATAGGTATAAAAAAAAATAAAAAAAAAAAATAAAAAAAAAATTTAAAAAAAAATTATGATTTCTTTGAGATATATTATATATTGCCTTAAAATTGTTTAAAAAAAACACCAATTTGATTTTAATATTTTATGCACTTTATTTTCTAATATTTAAATTAAGATTAAAATATTTCATGACATAACTAAAATGCAATGAAGAATAAAATAATCGTGCCAATTTTTTTTTTTTTTTTATAGTTTTTCACAAAATAAATTCATGGAAAATAAATATTTAATCATAATCAGGAAATGTTTCCTTTTTATTCCCAAATTAAAAACTCTACAAACACTCTACAAACATTCTGTAATTTATACTCTTTAAGATCTTTTATCACCTTAAATTTTTAAACGTGACTAATACATTTTAAGGACACCCTGGAAGCGGTCACGAACACACACTGATCACGAAGTGGGCCGGAGGTTTGTGTCACATACAGATGTGTGTAGCCTCGATACTGACAGAGAGGACACAGTATTGGTCCTGGAGGGGCTTCAGTGATGGGTGGTGGGAGATAGAGATCTTTGAAAGAGAGGCGGAGAGATCACGAGTGTTTGCCTTTGGACCTGAGCATGTAGATGCCCACCCGCACGCTCTGCCACAGCCCCTGGCTTTTGTCGCTTTGTATCAATCTGCATGTGCACCCTTGATAAAAAAATAGTGCTTAAAATAGAGGCCCACAGCAAGAAGCAACATCATGACCAACGACCCCTGGACCCATATGCCTGGGAATGGCCTTATCTAGCAGTCTCTTTTTACATTTTATCTTTATGTAAATCAATTCTAAAAAGATCTCCTCTTTAAAACTATCAGAGTTGGCATGAAAAAGTTTCAGATGTTTGAACAATATAAGCCACAAACATAATAATAAACAGGAAAAACACATGGGCACATTAAACCAATGGAAGTCAAAATACAGAGGCTAAAGTCATTACAATGTTCCTTTATATGTGCAACCTATTTGTTAGTTTGTTATTAATGGATGGACTTATTCCTTACAGTAATACTGTTAAAGCCTGATGGATTTTTTTCTCACTGGTTTCCCCACTAGAAGTTAAGCACAGTAAGCATGGATACACTAGAGACTTGTAAACACCGATAGCCACTTCAGATACAATTGCCCAGATTTAACCCTGTAAAGCCTGACTTACAAAACAATATACAGAGAAATCTTTTTTTTTTTTTAATGGATCAGCTTATTGAACCTTTAGACAAAATATTAAAATAATAAATAATAAAAAGTTTGCATACGTGGTTTTTTTTTAATCGCATTTGATCCATTAGGCATTTATGGCCCATATAACATCAGTGATAATATGGTGTTGCCATTTACAATCAAAGAGGAGAAAAATAATACATTTTAATTTTAAAATTAACTAAAATATGCTATTGTTGTTAAACAAATCAATGGAATTTTACAACAGTATAACAGACTACTTGTATAAAATCCATATAAAAATCAGTTTTTACTCTTGCCCAAAAATATTAAGGTTTGCAATACTATGTTTGAGAGATGTACAAAGAAATATTCCTCAAAAAGTTATTTGTACATGTCATTTATAAAAATTAATAAAGATTTAATAGCAAAAAAATAATAATAATAAGGCATGTCTAGCACAGACATTTTTAGTTATACTAAAAGGCCTTTTACCTACTTGGCTGCAAAAAAAAAGTATGACCTATCAATCAGAGGGCAGAAGGCACGTTGTAGATTGTGTACAACAGGTTTTTCAGCAAAGTTTTGATCGTGTTGATATTTTAGAGACCTTAGAAATTCATGTATCAAATATGCGGCAGTAGGCTATAGTGTTAAGCATGAACACACTTTTATGCAGACCTACATGCATAGCCTATATAGTTCATTGAACAAACACATGCACACCATACAATGATGCCTTTATAGACCATTGTTTTAACCCTTATTAACATTCCCAAGTGAAACGAAAATATAGCTAGCATCCAACAGTTCTTTACCTGGATCCGGACAAGCACCTGTGACTTCAGTCACCAGTAAAGTGGTACATTGGCAGCTACTGTCCTCTAGTGGTGAGTTTTAGTTTTTAAAATCAACTGGATTGTTTTCATGTTGCTTACACAGGACGTGTGCAATAGACCTATACAAATAAGACGTGTTTAAAACATGATCCCCCGGTTTCACAGACGAAGCTTAACCCTAGTCTCAGACTAAAATGAATGTTTGAGCTGTTTTAAATGAAAGCAACATTCACTGACACATCTTAAAATATGTAAGTGCCATTGTTTTGTCTCAAGATGCAAGGCACGTTTTATAAGTCACGTTTATAAAAGCTACTTAAATGCCCTAATTGAACTAAGGCCTAATCCTGAAATCATACCGATGCGTTTAAAGTTGTGAGCATTTAAAATAAGGTTTTCACACATATGCCTACAGTTCGCGGCCATCACTTACATGAATACCAACCTAAACCTAATCTATGTCAAAAAGCAAATATTACATGTTAATAATTACATATTTAGCTAATTATTTTGCATTGAAAAGTATGTGTATCGATGCTTCATTTGAAAGCTAGTGTACCGCATTTGTGTCTGGCATTCTGAGCGGACATCCTTCCTCACTACCAGGACCCCAGCCAGGCAAGATGGCGGCGCCCAAACAAATCGCCGGGGAGTTTGAAAACTGGTTGAACGAGCGGTTGGACTCCCTTGAAGTAGACCGAGAAGTTTACGGAGCATATATTCTCGGAGTGCTTCAGGAAGAGGAAAATGATGAAGAGCAGAAAGATGCTCTTCAGGGCATTCTCTCCGCTTTTCTGGTCAGTGCACGCGCATGACACTTGCACGCTCAACTCAGCTGTCAAGATCTTTCACACGAGTCCCTCTGCTGTTGTAAATATTGTCAACTTTAAGTATTGTTAAGACAAACTTATCACAAACCCAAAATACGCTTGTATATTGTAAAATATTTATTTTATTGTTTTATTTGAACAAGTGTGAAAATTGATCAAACGCTTACGTTTACGTAAGGTCTGTGCATAGATCTGTGTTAAGGTGGGAAGTCAGCGTAACTATTAAAATACAGTCTTTTGCATGAACGTTTTACACTTACATTGCTAAAAAGAGGTCACTTTATTCTCACAGGATGAAGACACACTTGAGGAGGTTTGCCAGCAGATCCTAAAACAGTGGACTGAGTGTTGCAGCAGATCTGCAGCGAAGAATCAGGCAGAGGGTAAGAGCTGACATTAGCAAAGTTGAATCACATTTGCCCCATATAGCAGCTTACAACTGCAAGTGTGGTGCATTTGTCTCCATGCTATATATATATCCTTAATTGCATACATTTTTTAAAATATATTAATACTTTTATTCAGCAAGGACACATTAAAATGAGCAGACATGATAGTAAAGACATATATTAAACATTTTTATATAATATTAAACATTTTTATATTTTAAATGCATGCTGTTCTTTTAAACTATATTCATCAAATAATCCTGAAAAAAAATGCATCAAAAAGCTGCACAGCTGTTTTAAATTTCAAGTTACAAAACACATTAGAATGATTTCTGATCAAGATTTCTGAGCTGTGGTGTGGCAACTTTTTATTCCTTTTTGCAATTTTTTTTGTGGCTGAGCACACTCCTTGAGCTTTTTGCCCCTTGGATGTTGAATCTTTGTATAATATTTTTTGTCGTCATTCTTTTCATAATACCATCTATATTATTTTACAATACAAAATAATAGTGATGCAAACTGTGTTTGGAAAAAATTGTCTTGTTTTTTTCTAATTTCAGATGAGGTTCAGGCCATTGCCAGTCTGATAGAGAAGCAGGCACAGATTGTAGTCAAACAGAAGGTGTCGTCAGAGGAATCCAAGAAGAGGAAAGAGGCTCTACTGGCTCAGTATGCTAATGTAACAGATGAGGAAGAATATCCTTTCAATACATATCTGTTGTATTCTGTACTTGTTTCTATGATTTCCATGACACCCTGTTGAGAACAAATCACCACTTAATCTCTCAAGCTCACGGTTCAGCTGATCCAGTGTGAAGCAGTTTCCTTAACATTTGTACTGAAGATGAGGAGGAACAAGTCGTGATGGGAATACCCATTGAAAAATGTATCCTTTGTAATAAAAACTATCGCTCTAGGAGAAGATCTCTGGTCTGGTCATGTTCAAAGTGTATAGTATATATACCTTGTATGTCTTGATGATGCTTAAATTACTTATTTAGTGTCCAGTACTGTTGTAGGAACAGCTGCAGTATGATCTACATTACTTAGACTAAATATCTGTATCATGAACTGTTCCCTTCACTGCCAGCCCCAGCCCTGTTCAAAAACACCAATGTTGAGGATGTTTTAAACCGCCGCAAACAGCAGCGTGACGAGGCCAGAGAGGACGCACAGAAGAAGAAAGAACAGGACAAGATGCAACGCGAGAAAGACAAGCTGGTCAAGCAGGAGCGCAAGGACAAAGAGAAGAAACGCACTCAGAAGGGAGAGCGCAAGAGATAGAGAGGAAATAGAAAAACTTTTGCAGACTATAATGCCAAGGTAATTTACCTAGAAGAGAAAAAAACAACGAGACCTCAGCAGACACTGTCACAACTAACAATGTATGCATCCATATCCTATTTTGGGTCTGATATTGTTTATTGAAAGATAATGTTAGGCCTAATGAGCTGTTTTCTTGGTTTGTACAAAAGTAATCGCAAACTGAGTGAGAATTGTATTGTTACCCATTCATTTATTACAGGTGCTGGCTGCTGTGCTACTTATTCAAGGGTAAATTGCACAAAACCGTCAAAAACATGTTCAGGTCACATTTTAACCCTAAAATCTACTAGATTTGACTAATTTGCTCCCTCTTTCTAAAGGGATAGTTCACCAAAAAATGTTAATTCTGTCAATTACTCAACCTCATGTCGTTCCAAACCCCTAAGACTTTTGTTCATCTTTGGAACACAAATGAAGATCTTTTTTATGCAATCTGAGACATTTCTTGTGTCCCTCCATTGACATCTACAGAAATGACGCTTCAAAAAGTTCATAAAGAGATCGTAAAACTAATCCATATGAATTTGAATCTGAAGTGATTTAACAGCTTTATGTGATGAATTGAATTTAGGATTTTATTCACATATAAACGTTGATCAGGGAACATTAACAGAAGCTGAACAACCATGTGACACTGAAGACAGGAGTGATTGAGAACAAACCTCTTGCTGAAGCTCAAACGTGCTGTGTAACATGATAATGAATTGGTTCTCACAAGTCAAGTGAACATGCTTGAGCGTCCGTTTACCACAACTGATGTGTGAGTTGATGGATGTTTATGTGAATAAAAGCCTAAATTCAATGTTCATTGTATAAAGCAATCGAGTCACTTCAGATTCAGATTCATATGGATTAGTTTTATGATCTCTTTATGAAGCGTCAAAGTGGTAGTTGTGTCAATGGAACACTTTATCAATGGAGGGACAGAAATGTCTCAGATTTCATCAAAAAGATCTTCATTTGTGTTGCGAAGATGAAAGAAAGTCTTACAGGTTTGGAACGACATGAGGGTGAGTAATTGACAAATTCATTTTGGGTGAACTAACCCTTTAAGGTAATCATGTGCACGACACATTATATGTATGTCTATGTGTAATTTTTTTTTTTTTTTTTTTTTTGAAGGGTGAAAAGCAACCTGGACTTCCATGAGATTTACTCTTTAACGTTTACCAGCAGATAACCAAAATGCTTGTCTTAAAACAGTATAATTCCTCTTCTTATTGCTTCGGGGGACTTGCAAATAACCTGTGAACCTGTTTTATATGTTTTCCATATGCTGCTTTTTAGTAGCACTCAAGTGATTTTTAACACAAAGTTACTTTAGAGACAAAAATATATCTGTTTATTCAGCTCACAAGCTTTTTCAGAACAACCTGAAACCAACTGAAGCCTTCTTGTCATGTAGCAATATATGGAGAGGTCTCAGAGACTACCCAAAGACGGAGAAACATTACTGCCAATGAATAGGATATGAATATACTATGAATGAATATACTTTTGGTGTGGTGGATGTTTCTGTCTCAGTTGTGGTTTATTTTTATTGTAGGGCAGTGAACCTAAGAGATGATCCTAATGCAAGAAGGGTATGTTTATGCATTTATATCAGTTGACAACTGTTCATTTGAAGCTGCTACATATTGTGCCAACACCTTGTAGACTGCCCTCTCGGATACTGCAATGGCCTGCACTGTAAGCAAACTGATATCTTTAAACCTTTATTGTCTGTTAGCTTGAAAGATCATGTGATTTGAGAATTCTTTTATCAGAGCAACGATATTTAAAATTTTGTATGCTAAAATATTCCAAAATTGGTACAATAAATTGAGCTGTGTAAATGAACGTGTTCACTCTTGACTAATGTGACCAGTCAACTTGAGTCACAGAGAATGTAGTTCTGCCTTTTTATATTATACACTTGGTGTCATATGTAGATTTTACAAATAGGATTTTTAAATGGGATGTTGCAAGGCCAATGGTAGATGTTTTTTTTTTATCTACAGATTCGGTTTGTCCAAAAGGAACATCAGACGCTATAGTTTGTATCATCTGGGTGTCACTGCTGATTGCTTGAAAGCTGTTAAAATATCTTTATGAATCTTCTATTTATGCAATAAGAGCTCTAACTCTTGAATACTGATGACTTATAAAACTGTTGTACAATCTGTTCTCATCAATCCAAACACTGCTTTGCTTACCTCATTTGTTTTTCTTCACATCAATACAATTTAAAGGTTGTAAAGGTCAAATCTGTTTCTTGACCATATTCAGGGGTCAAAACTTTAATGACGTCCAAATGATTTTATGATGGAAACCACCTAGTGAGGTACACTCTTCAGTAATGTTTATTCTGTTAAGCCAAAACTGCTTGATTTAAGGAAAAAATATATTTTCCTAGGATTTTCAGAACTGAATGAGAGAAAGGGACTTGTTTACAAATGGCTTTCATTATTTAGCCAACCAGCTGTTTTTGGTAAGTTGATGGCAACACTGTTTTAAAATGTACATTATTCCAAGTGAACAGAAATTCAGAAAAATATACCAGCTTTCCTGGATTGTTTTACAAGTGGTTTCATTTTATAACGACAGGGATCTGCTTTTTTAATTAGGGCAACATTAATTGATTAACATTGTATTTTGGATCAATGTTTAATTAAATAAACAGTAGTTTTACGCACCAGTCTTTGAGTTCTGGGACTTCACTGCTGTGTTATTTTAATTGTTAAACTTGAACAAAAGCAAGGGCAATGAAACAAAACAGTACAAGCACACGTCATATGAACAATGTCAGTCTAACATTTGCCAGTAACAGGTTGTTCACATCATTTATTTCAGTCTATGAATGATGTTACTCTCAGCAACTCAATATATCCTCAAATGAGTTACTGTACATCGCAGACAGATTGACCACATACACATACTGAAAAATAGTGACTGATATATTGAGTTCAATTCAGAATTTAGATAAATTGCAAATAAATAAAATCACGTTCAGATTTTCCGAAAACAAAAGACAGATTTAGAAGAGAATTGTGATTATCATTGCTTATTCAGTGAGACCACTAAAAACCAAGTGCTGACATCAAGAAGATCATGCACAAATAAATAAGTAAATAATAACAGGAAAACTAGAACACGTCCTGCTGTTCATAAATACTGTTTTTGATTTTGTGAATGTGTGTAGCAGCGGACCTAAAATTAGCTGAGTATTTTGTATAGGTTGTAGGAGACACTAATTAAACTGACAAAAAATCGTTAACACTTTTTTGTTTCCTATGTAACTATTTATAAATTTCTGTCAACTGGGCAAAAATATCCCATTATCCTCCAAAGCCACAGACCTTACTCTTACTGCGCATTCTGTACCATTATCACCATTAGCCAGTTAAAAGGTCCTTCTGATTTCATCTCTCTTTCTTTGACAGTTGTTGAATCAAACTTTCATACTCTCTCAAAACGCCTTGTTTTTACTGGCAGCTCTTCTGGGGTCGTAGGACAAATAGCTCAATATTGATCTTACTGCCATAATTCCATGTATTTTGGAGAATTTGATTATAATCTGATTGGTGGTTTTCACAGAAGACTGATAAATATTAATGAACTAAGAATTCCATCTGCTGCCCACAACTGAGCCTAATGTATCACTATAGTGGAATAACTTAAATAACTCATTCATTCCTCTAAAAATGCAATCCTATCACCTCTTATGCCTTTTTGTACAGGTTAGATCGATGTTACTTTGTGTCGGACACGCGCACACACACACACACACAAAGACTGTATACCTGCCAGAAAGTGATCACAGGGTAGTCAGTACTCTCTCCAAGCTGCTCTGCTCAGGATTGTCTGGGCCAAAAGGGGAGCAGGCACCTTTCACGTGTCCCTCCTCGAGGTAATTGCTTGTTTTTGGCAAAGTCATTTGTAATGCACACCAGAGTGCAGTTCGGGCCTTTCTGGTGCTGCCGCACATGTCCTTAACTGCAGAAGCCAGCAGAAGTATCTCTGTGAGATTTGAAATACAAAATAAATAGTGTGATAAGGAAAAGAGTGTGTGTTGAATCTACTCATCAAAAACATCAAAAAACATCATCAGTAAATACTGCAAATAAACTGAACATAATACTTTATAATATAATTGTGCGTTCACACCGCCACCAGCGATAGCGTCAAAGTTCGCTCTGGCTGCCCTGCCAACAACGCCATAGAAAGATTCGTGGACGCCTGGTCTTTTTTTAAACTTTATTTAAAGGGGCCGCAAAGCAAACAAGTATGTTGATCGTTATTTGTGCAGACTGACCACAAGTAGGGTATAAGTTAACCTTATGGAATCCTTTAAATGTGAAAGTAAGAAATTGATCGATGGAAAGAACTTAACAATTTATACTGACATGTTTGCTAACGAAATAAACCAATTAAAAGCCATTTGTGTGGCTTTTGTGTTCATGGTTAAGTGCTAGTCTAATTTGCATTCCCACTGAAAAACAAGCGTTCTAGCGAGAAAATGTTGCCTATAAATGGTGTTGTGCGCCGCCTTATCAAATTCACATGATCAACCTCTCCTCCATTTTGCTTGGGAAGTAATGTGGTCGGAACCAAAGTTTACAGGACTGCGTTCTCTGGAATCATCTCAAGTGTTTCCGCCGAACCGCGTCATGGCTCATTAGTCAAGTCAAGTCATCCTCATTTATATAGCGCTTTTAACAATGTAGATTGTTTCAAAGCAGCTTTTTACAGAGATAAACATAATTTAAGGTAACAGAGATTGGTTTGGTTTTATAGTGGTTCTTAAATAATGTTATTTCCAGCTAAAGTTAGTTTTGATTGATTCACTTCCGTCGAAATGGTCATTTGTTATCAAATTAGGGGCCGCTAAGACAACACCGTTCTCTTTAAACACAAACCTGTGATTACCATAAAGTTGACCTGACTCTCCTCGACGCCCACACCGTCCAAGATGCACCGCGCTGCTTTTCGCCGGAGCTCGCCGGCAGCGGTGTGAACGCACAGTAATAGGTTGGGATTATTTTATTTCCATTACCTTTTATTATTTTATGTCTTTCACCTTGTAATACACTTTATACAGGCACAAGATACACCTACGCTAACGAAGCAACAGGTTGAGTAGGAAATACCATTTGCAGGCCCTGTCATCTTCCACTTCCTTAGGATTGTGGCTTCACACTAGTTTACACAAAATGTGTACTTCCTGCTTTTTGATATAGAGCATTATTACTAACCCCTGTCCTCTCTAAAGAAGGCCGCCGGCTGCCTCTGTCTGCTGTTAGCATTAATTAATTCATCCTTGCGGCGTGCCTGAGTGATGTAGATGACCTCGAGATGCCTGTCCAATGCTGAGCTGATATTAGCATGAAACGGAAAACTCCGCAACTGTTCCATCTTGCCTAGCAAACCTGCCACCTACAAACACAAGGCAATTTTGCATTATAATATGGAAGATACATCTCATCTGTAACTATAGTCTAAATCAATGTCCATTTAACTCTAGAATATAAGATCACAAAATAATAAAATTGTCAAAAGCAGGGTTAAAAAATAAAATATTTTCATCCCATGTACCCCCAAATATGATGATCCCCTTGTAAAGGACATTTTTGATGTCTTCAAATATATATATATATATATATATATATATATATATATATTAGGGCTGCACGATATTGGAAAAAACTGACATTGTGATATTTTGTTTTTCTGCGATACATATTCCGATATGAAAACAATTTCACGTTATGATTTGAATGGCTCTTTTTGTAAAGAATTAATCATTCTAGGATGATTGGGGTAATTTTGTAGAGTAGTGCATCTGCATAGTCTTCACTGTATAAATTAAATATGATTCATATATTTAATTCAGTTTATCTTTGTTTAAGCTACAGCAGTACTTTTCTCTTTTGTTGTTTGATTAACTGTGGTGACAAACAGCTGCGGGTATATGGGCTGTTGTCACTTTAAGACGAATGATGTTTAAACTGACAGGACTTAAAAACACATGCAAATGATGAACTCACTCTATGATGGTTAAACTTTGCACTTAATCTTAATCTGTGAATTCCGAACCAGGGAACAGCTACCTTGTACGGATCACGGATCAACTATGAACCCTATACTACATCGCACATGCTGCGATGTGACTATCGTGGATACGCACATCACGATATCGATGCTAAAACAATACATCGTGCAGCTCTAATATATATATATATATATGTGTGTGTGTGTGTGTGTGTGTGTGTGTGTGTGTACATATATATATATATATATACACACATAGTCAATACAAAATAAAAATATACATATGTGTAAAATATTTACATTCTATTAAGTTGACAAAGTTTCTTTTTTTCTACCCACCATGTTAGATATACTGTTTCAAAACCTGAAGACAACATAAAACTATGGATGCCAACAGAATAAAATCATTGTGATTATTCTTTCATGATTTTTGAAGGTACAATATAACAGTATTAATATTTTACATAAAATATTTTTATGTATTATTATTTTATTTACATTTTTACACATTTTCGGCAGACGCGCTTAGCACCCTCTTGTGGGCCACTGTTTGAAAACCCTTAGCTAAAGTTTTATGAAAAATATTGGACAGAAAGCTAACCCTGGCCTGTTCACGCAGCTGGTCTACAATGAGCCTGTCCACTCTGGATGGGTTTGGAGGCATTTTGGGTAAAACGCTATTGGTCATCATGGACACACATTTTCCTGGGTAAGTCTTTGTAAGAACAGCTTCTGCCTGTCAGAAAAAATACCATATTACATTAGTTTCTTACATCATACTGCTTGTGAAATAAATATAGATCAGTATGTAAACTACATGGTAATTTAATAGCATGATTCACCAAGACAGAAGCAGTGATAAAGTAATCCATAAATTATTTTCTTTAAAAAATACTCTGGTTTGGCTATAATACTTGAAAATTCATGAATGAAATACATGAATATCCACATGTCTCAAGAACATCACACTTACATTCTTTCTTTCTCTTTCCAGCATCCTCCACTGCTCGTAACATTCCTCCAAGTAAAAGTGTAGTTGACTGTTGGGGTTTCCGAGTGCCTTGCCAAACTTAGGCAAAGTCATGGCAGATAGAAAACCAGAGAACGACCCATATCCTGATGCTTGGCTCAGCCCAATGTATTCTTGTAGATAGGGGCTGAAGGGTGAAATATCTTCAGCAGGCAGACGTTCATTCCTGTCGTTGAGGGACGCAGAGCAGTACGGCAGTGGGAGTTGTGACTGAATTGGTTGGTATTCACGTTTTCTGGGATCACCCGTCTGATATAGGAAAGGGAAATGCTGTGAGGGTGTTGCTTTGGCTGAGTTTGAACTAGCTCCATTGTATCTCATTTGTCCTCCGTACATACTGCCCAGCCCCTGGTATGGACTCTGCAGGAGTCCTGGTTTTTTGTCTGCTTCTTTCAGGAAACCAGGAACTGTGGGTTTCATGCTTAATCGCTGACTAAAATGCCCATCGACCATGAGGCCCGCCGACGACCTGTTGTTCTCTAGCTGGAGGTCAAAATCTGTAATGTCCACATTTCCTGCTTTCTTCCTAAAACTTTCAAAACTGACCTGGCCTATTGCACCATGTCGATTAACTGCATTCCCTTGACTCAAATCAGCCGGGACTCTCGCTGCAGCCCGGAACAACTGTTGAGAAGGATGTAATGGAAAAGCTCCAGACGTGGACGTGAGCTTTGCAAACCCCTGTGATCCATTGTTGCTGTTGGTCTTTGCTGAAATGTTAGCTTGGATTTGATAATGGTTTGACTGGACAGGCTGGAACTGCTTTACACCAGTTTGATCTGTCCTGCTTCCTATCAGAATGGCTTCTTTGTTTGGGTGCAAGGTTGGAGGTACGACGGTAGGTAAAAAAGGTTTAGGTTTAGGTTGCACAAACCCTGAAAATTCATTTGTAGTATAATGATTTTGTAAAATAGTCTTTAGATCCTCCGCTTTAGATCCTTTTTGCTCCAAATGGTTGCGGGTGACCTCTTTATTAAAATTTGGTGTTTGAGTAATAAGCTCTGACATCCTTTGAAAAGAATGACTCTTCTGGTCTGCCATGATTTCCTCTGGATTCCTCTGTGTTAAAAGCCTGTTCGATTCTCTGCAGTAGTTCATATCCTGCTCTGCCAAGAGAAAGGCCAGTTTACTGACATCCTGCACAGAGAAAGATTGGGAGTTTCTCATTTTATCTTTGCTCAAAGATGAAAATTCATGAGATGAACTGAAATAGGATTCATCCATTTTTTGTGAAGGGCAGCAGTAGTTGTTGACAGTGCTTATATAATCAGACAGGCAGTTAGTGGTGCTGCGGTATCCTTCATCCTTCTCTGGTGTAATATGCTCAGGTTTACTTGCCCTGGTCTGGTAAAGGTTAGAGCTTAACGCTGGGGGTGTGTTCAGGCCTGGGGGGCGAGGGAAATCTTGTGGAGAATATGCATTAGCCTCTCCATTACAGGAGGTGAAATTACAGGGAGGTGAACAAGCATCAAAACCATTGTAATTCTGAAGTTCAGCCCACTGATGAGATTCTCTGCCTGCTGTCTGAGGACAGACATTGGTCATGGGTTTAGGACAAGTCTGGTTTGATGGGAATCCAGAAATGGGTGGCATCTGCACATCATTATTGAAGTACTGCATGCTATCCTCTCTTGTTAACTTTGGAGACCAGACACCTTTCAGACTAGATGGTAGCCTGCTAAAAACAGTTAAACAACAAAAAATATATATAAAGATTTTGTTATACATCATTCATGCAACAAGTTTAAAGAAAGCTGGTGGATGTTCGGATTAAATTATTAAATTATGACACAACACCTTAACACAAAACAATAAATTATTTAACATACGCTCATTTTTTTAAGCTATACGGTCATTTATATGATTTGACAACCAAAAGTCATCAGGGTTTTTCCTGCGTAGAGAATTACGAGGCGGCCACCTGCGTCAAATTTTGTGCCTATTGCACCATGTGTGCATCTCAGAGCAGCTTCATTCAGATGTTGCTCCACACGAACTGTTCGCATCACGCATCATTTACATGCGTGGAGCACGTCTCAAACTCCATCTCTGCATATGCTGAGTTTGGGTTGCTTATAACGTTAATCTTATAACGCAATGTGCGCCATTTCAACAGATTTGTAAGGTAAATCATTTATAAACCAACGCTAGGAATGTGACGGTGAGGATATTTTCCCACTAGTCACTAGTCGCTAATTTAAAGGCAAATGTAAAATGCGATCTATATATATATAGATAGATAGATAGATAGATACATAGATAGATATACACATATACAGTATTTTTTTTTTTTTTTTTTTACTGATCCGAAAAATGATCCGAAGCGTGAATTTTGTGATCCGTTCCACCACTACTGATTGGGACAGAAAGCGCAATAAGGCTTATCAAAAGCCTGTCTGTTTGGCCTGTGCAAAGAGAAGTTCGCACTTCGCTCACGCGGTCAGCGTCTCAGTTCACTGTGAATGAATGCAGTGAACTCCATCTGTGCATCTAATGAGTTTAACGTACATTTGGGATCAGTTACGCATTATTTTTAAAGATCTGTAATGGTTTGTAAGCTTGTTTTCCGCCAAAATAAAAGCTTGACTGCAGTTTCCGTCTAAATAAAAGCTCACAGGTT
Source organism: Gila orcuttii (assembly GCA_026230005.1). Lineage (NCBI taxonomy): Eukaryota > Metazoa > Chordata > Actinopteri > Cypriniformes > Leuciscidae > Gila > Gila orcuttii. The sequence goes on from JAPDVR010000003.1 coordinate 33,320,332, forward strand.
TATCTCTTGTATGTATTTTAATTATATATTCTTGTACAAATTAGGACAAAACTATTTATTTTTCAGTTCATTTGTTTTACAATTAATGGCTATTACTGTCATAGGAATAATATTATAACATTATTATTATTAGTAGTAGTAGTAGTTAGGGATGCTGCGATCCGATATTTAAGCATAAGCGATTTGTGCCGCACTGTATTGCAGCCTTTCATATCATAATACAGTGACGCAATGAAAGATTATTAATAGCCTTTCTTGTTCTGTTCTATCTATCATATGTTGCTGCCTCATTAAACAGCTGTGCTATACATTTAAAACATGTCTCAATTGTATAGTAGCCTATAGCTATATATAAAATAATTTATCTTTTTGATTTTTGTTATCTTGTTTTTCATGAATGTATTTTACAACAATACAAAGAGTAATGTGTAACGTTTTACCAGATTTAGTGTTACACTTATTGTCTCTTATTTGTTATTTTTTTCACTAAATGTTCAGATTTTATACAATTATTGTCCACTCTAGTCTATCTAGTTTATAATAGCATTTTTGTAATAGATTATGATCATATATTTTTTGGATTTGTTTTTCTTTATAATGAAGTTGTCTGTATTAAGTAGATTGTGTTTAACACACAAAAGAGTGATTATCAGTTCAACACACAGAGAGTTATATAAATTCTACTTGATTTAAAAAAAAACTGTGTTGGTATCGGATCAGCATCAGTATCGGTCGATACTGAATTTTTGGTATCGGATCGGATCGATTCTGAAAAAAGTGGTATCGGTGCATCCCTAGTATTAGTAGTAGTATGTAGTGTAATATAGACTAAGAAACAATATCACTAGGGGTGGCACGGTACATGAAAAAACATCCGCTTGTGCGACGCATGCGCAATGTAACCTCGTGCCCGTGACCTCAGACAGTGTGTTTACTTTTCGCGCAAAATAAGAGATGTGTGGACATGACAATGGACATACATATGAGGCTTGTTCGATTTGAACCGGCGCTGCACAGACCGATCGATGAATAACATCAAAGTACCGCGAGCGCAACGGCTCCGTATGCTTTTCAATCACTCTCGCGGTACTTTGATGTCATAAACCGATAGGTCTGTGCAGCGCCGGTTTAAGTCGAACAAGCCTATAGACAGTAAAAGTGGAGTATGGAGTGCTGCAGGTCACGTCACGTGTAGAAATGGCAAGTGGGAGATATAAGGAAGGCTAACAATATAAGTCCGGTGTGTGGGAACATTTTGGATTTCATGTTACCTATGATATTTTAAAATATACAGTGACACCAAGTTTAGATAAGAACTCCAGTCATATGTTTCCAAATACTGCACTTTAATTTCAAGTGAAAAAAATGTATCCTCACTCTCAGGGAATAGAAGCATTGTTGATACTGTTTTTGTGTTGAGGCTGAACTTATGTTTCACTTTATGGTTATGCCTTTGCTATTGTTATAGCCTCATTATAGGCAATTATGTGTAACATATTTTGACTTATTTAAAAGATAGTGCTTTAAGAGTTCCTCTCTTTTTCTTTTAAAAGATAAACATTTTGTAAGAGCTACACTGAAGTTGACAGTTTGATAAATGCAAGTTAATTTTAATCTTTGTGTGCTAAAAATGCACATAAGTCACTGTAGAGATAGCAATACACATTCTCCTTTTTTGCCAAATAAACAAAAGCATTTCATCAATGTCTTCTCTCTTGCTGTACCAAAATGTCACCTAGCTTTCCTCAGAGATGGTCTCAATAATGTGCTTAAAGTCAAGTCAAATTCAGTTTGTGCATGATTACATCATATAGGCCTACATTTTTTTTTAATACTGTATCCTGAATTGTGGATAATTAAGCTATAGCCTATATCATATGCTGAAGTACATTTCTGGAGTGTTAAAGATTAAAAGAAAAAATAACAACAAGAACCGTACAGAACCGAAAACCGCGACCCTAAAACCGTGATACGAACCGAACCCTGGGTTTTGTGAACCGTGCCACCCCTAAATATCACAATTTAAAAGAGGTTTGAGTTCCCTTTAAAGTTTAGATACAAGTCATTACACAGATCTTTTCTTTATTCAATTTGCACACTGAATATGGGTAGGGGTGGGAATCTCTAGGCACCTCACGATTCGATTCGATTACGATTCAGAGGGCTGCGATTCGATGCTAAAGCGATTATCTGAATCTTTTTGTGTGTGTGTGTGAATGTAAATACTTTGCTTTAAAAGTACAAAGTAATGACCAATAAAGAATTAACGTACAATATATTTTATTAACATTGCAAAGAACCAACAGGAAAATAAATGTGTGCCTGAACTAGCAGCATACTTGTAGTAAATTAATAATATAACAACGACCGGTGTTCTGACGATTCATGCTACCCATCGAGATCTGTTACTTACTGGTTATGCGTATGTGCAGACTCATTTTCCTTCTGCTTACCACGCCCATAAATCTATGCATCCTTGCTGTGGAGACTTGTAGGAAACTTTGACAGGTCAAAGATGAATATTTGATGATAATTTTTACTTTTCACACCGTTTTAAAAATGAAAACAGTACAGTATACTGTACACTTAACTTCAAATTTTATTATAATTGTATTTCATATAATAATGTCATTTTTACTTGTTATATCAAATGTGATAATTGCTAGTTCATTTAAAATATCAAAATATGCTCCTCATACACTTACCCTAATTTAAATGAAATAACGATGTCATAATATTGTGAGATTTACACCATTATGGAAACAATAGAGAATGAATCAACATTCTCTGTGATCGATTCGCGCTTGGGTAACGTTAGCATTTTTCGACAAGGCAGCACAAAGCCGACTGTTTTTCCTCCTCTGGGTGGAAACGTGTCATATGGCTTCACATATTTGTCGTGTTTCCGAAATATTTTAGTTTTATTCTACAAAGCTTACAACTAGTATGGCTCTTGTCCAGCTCCTTTCCCCCTTCAACTTCACAGAAGCCAAAATATTTCCACACGTCAGCTTTTAACGAGGAGGGTGTTTGGATTTCGCGCTCAGCCTTCGCGTCTCTGTTATGTGCACACGCCACACACCGTCCGGGCACTGCACTTCCGCGCTTCAGAGTTCCGTCTTTTGCGTTCCGTCAATATTACGTTATTATAAATATATATCTAAAAAAAAAAACAATTTTTTTTTGAAAATCGATTTTTGACATTTGTGAATCGATTCAGAATCGTCCACGTCCGCATCGCGATGCATCTAAGAATCGATTTTTTCCCCCACCCCTAAATATGGGTTGGAGCGCTTAATTTTGAACTCTCAAATTTACTTCAGATTGACGAATTTTCTTACGGTGGGGCATTGGCGGAGCATCGGTGGGGCATCGGTAATTGCATTGGCAGCCTTAGAAAATTATATGAAACATTGTTTACAAGTCATTTGAATCAGAAATGAGCAATTTTCCACTTATTATTAATAATTAGAATTAGGGCTGGGCGATAAATCGATTTTATCGATTAACTCGAATGTGTAGTTTACGCCGATTTTTTTTTTATGAAAATCGGTTTTCTCTTTAACAACCGCCGACGCTTGTAAATGTGACGTGAAAGAACGCTGACAGATCTCAGTTGAAGCGGCACGTGAACCGATCATCTGTTACTCTTTACTACTAACTTACCGAGATGTAATAAAATCGATCGATCAGTGTTTTTCAACCGCGGAAAGATGTCCATAAAACAGCTGGAGAACAACATATGCCACGTAACGTTACATTCACCTCAGGAATGCCTTTTAATGACCCATAGCACGCATGTGGACTTAAAATAATTGCTATAGAGAGGAGTATTTTGCTAAATATGATAACTATATTACACATTTATTATATTTTTACCTGTATCATTAAAATAGTATAACGTTGTTATTATAAAAAACGCATTATATTTAATTTGAGTTTGAGCATTATATTTAACCTTTAATAATACCAGCTGACAGGGCTCTCTGTATGTTTACAGCACTAGGTGACTTTTTTTTTTTTTTGAGAACAATTAACAACACATTAACGTATCTACTCTACTTAATATTTATCCAAAGGAAATGATATTGAATCAAGATCAGAATCAATTCACAAGAATTGAATTGAAATTGTGAAATTTGTATAAAGCAATAATAAAAAACAGTAGCATACCAGTCATTGTACCATGTAAACATTGCAAATAAAATAATAAAATTATTACAATACACTTATTGTGATGCAAGTTTTTTGTTTTTTTACACATCCCCCCAATCTCAATCCACCCATTTTATTTTGTTACATTTTCACTGTTTTCAAAGACAGGGCCTGCCCTCTTGTCTTTTTGGCTTGTTGTTTCTGATTGCACTTTAATCCAGGTCAAATCCCAGAAGGGAATATTAAAACAAAATAAAGTTAAAACTTGTTTTGAACAGTTTCTTTGTCATCTGCAGATTGATTTTAAGTAGGGAGAGAATTACAGGTTAACCCTCTCGCGCTCGCTTTTTTTCTTATCAGTGCAAAAGAAACTCAAAATACTCTGTTGATTTTGATCTTACATATTAAGTGTTGTACATCATTAGATCCTGATAAGTGTTTATTTTTTTTCTGGATACTCACAATAAAAACAAAGTGTTGTGCTTTTCGCCAAATAAAGAAAAACAAACATGATGCGCGTTCTGCCTTCTCTCTGTCAGTTAAGTCCATTCTGAAACGCGTCCGAAAATTAACTGTAATTCCGCGAATATTTGTCATACAGGCACGAGTGTATTTCCATAATGAAGCTTGAACTCTCTTCTTTTAAATGAATTAATTTATATAAAAAACAAATATTCTCAGTTTATGTAATCTGTATGAAAAGAGAGAGATGTCAGTATTTTTCTTTCCAGCTCATTATGCCTCATTACGCGTTAATGTGCCACGCCCACGGAGAGCGCGCGGTATTCAAACGCAAATGATCTAAGGCAAGCCATTCAAACGCGCGCGCTTTGTTTACTACAGTTATACAGCGCGTGTCTGTGCAGTTCATTCACTCTCGCACCTACATTAGTAAACGTTATGTTTACATGAACACATCCAAACTATATTGCTATAGCCTATTAAGATGAGTAAAAATAGACTGAAATATGTTGAAATAAAATGTCTGTATAAGCAACAAGCTGCTAATTCACATGTATATACTAATATATCATACACAATATGTTACAGACTAATTATGAATGTTTAGACAAGATTTTGTGATTAGTTTTGGATAGATTATAAAGTTTTGACTGTAAAAAAAGACTAATGTCACATTAAATAGTTAAGCTTTTGTTCACCAATTTCTGCTCATAGTTAAATATACTATAGTATGATGTTTTGTCAAAAATAAAGTAGGTATATTGAATTATCAACTAAGATGTTATTATAGTGTTTGTTCCAATATTCAAACTAATGAATCCTTACCTTTTTTAATACGTATGATAAAATGTATACTTTTTTACAAAGAAATACACTTGAAATATTGTTAAAATTGTAATTGTTGTTGTAATTGTAACCTATTTGTAATTGGTTACAATTTCTAATTGTAAAATATGTATATATAGATAATTTATTTTGTCCTTGCATTCTTTGGGATCCTGTGACACACCTGTGTGAAAGGGCTAATTAATATGCAGGTCATTATAGGGCTCATTATCCGGCCTTCTCAGGTGTGAACACGCCTCCACGCATATTGCCTTTCCAAACAAAAGGTGTCTTATAAAATTTAAATCAATGTATTGTTTTGTGTAAATGATTAGGCAGGATGATTTTCAGATCATTTTGAAGCAAAAATTCTAGGCAACAACACTCATTAGTCAAAAGTCTTGTGAACACATATTTAGTATGTGTTTTGTGGCCTTATTTCAGACTAGGGCTGCAACAACTAATCGATATAATCGATAATAATCGATTATGAAAATCGTTGTCAACGAATGTCATTATCGATTAGTTGCTCTGCTTACGTCACGGGGAGCATTTACTGGTGATTGGTTGAAACAGGCCTATCATGATGCGGCACACATGCACACACACGCAAGGTCTCTCCCTGTGCCGCTCTGTCGTGCGCGCGCTACACAGTTTGGACTTTGGAGCACTCTCTTCTGTCTCGCATGCGCTCTCTTGCTTGCACGCTCTAGATTCCAGGAGTTTGAACTAATTTGCGGGCATCAGGGAGCCGCTATCAATATGCGGGAGACTCCCGGAACTTCCGGGAGACTTGGGATGTCTGTATTTTGTCTCGGGCATCAGGTTGTGCAATCATTTCGCTCGCAACATAAGTGATGGATTAAAATAGCGCTACGCAGAAATAGGCTAAATTAAAACGGTGTTTAGAAAGTGAAGCACTAAATATAAAGGCAGTTATTAACAGCAGCAGTAAAAGATTGTTTTTTAGTCACTGTAGTCAGTGGTTTTCAGCGAATGCTTGTGCACTAATGCATCATTTTCTTGTCCTTTTAATCAAGCCTGTTTGCTGCGTCTCCATTCCGTTCTCTTTTTATAGCATTTGTCTTCTATTAAGTTTTAATTGTTTTACAAACGCGATCTACTGCGGCTCTACTACGTTCACACGCTTTTTTTCAGTCTTTCTATATTTATTTTAGCAATTTATCCTTATAATTAATTGAATCTTAAATAAAAATTAAATGAATTATGTACTTTACATGTTTTTGGTTTCTATCTTCACATCTGAACATGTCTGTGTAAATTAGTTTTTAAAAAAAATTATGTTAAAACAATGTTGTATATAATTTAGATTTTTTTGTTTTTCATGGTTGTCAACTTGCAATCAGCAATTACCATTAAAAGCAATGCAAATGTTGATATTAGTAAAACTCAATGTGTGGCTTTTGTACACTTTTACACATAAATACCATGATTAAGGGTTTTATTTAGTTGTAATAAACAAAAAATCAAATTGAAATTTTATCCGATTAATCGATTAATCGAAAAAATAATCGCCCGATTAGTCGATTATGAAAATAATCGTTAGTTGCAGTTAAGTTTTAGTTTTTTCAATAACCATGCATAAGCAATATTCTCTCAAAAATACAAACATGTACATACATGTTGCTCACATATTACGGTAGCCCCGTTTGTGCTATATAGAGTGAATTTACACCTTTGCCATTAACATGTTTATAAATAACTGAAAAAAGCACAAATGTCAGAGCATGTCAGAACACCTCAAGGACCCCAAAAAACCCATAGACCTCAGAGGGTTAATTTCTGAAACACAAATCAAGAGGGACTTACTTCTCTGAGACGCATGAGGAGTATGGGTCCAGTGAATCTGGTTCTTCCAAGATGTCTGATACTAATCCATAAAGATCAGCCTCACTCCCACAATTACTGGCATCTACCAGATTTCTATGCAAGACAAACATTAGTATTAGATAGAGTTATATGTAGCCGTGTCTCCTGATGACACTGGGGCAAATTGAATCACTTGCAAATTGCATCCAAGACATAAATGACTGGATGTCAAAAAAAAAAAATCTTACAACTCAACCAAGATAAAATAGAAATTTTGGTTATTGGATAAAAAGATCAGAAAGAGAAATTGACCCCTAAACTAAATATACTGCGATTAAACCCAAGCCAAGTTCCGATAAATTTAGTTGTCTTTGACTCTGATTTTAATTTTAAAGCTCATGTGCACAATATTACCAAAACAGCATTTTATTATCTAAAGAACATTGCTAAAATAAGACTATTTCTCTCTCAGTCTGAGCAACATTAAAGGGGTGATGAACTGAGAAATCAAATTTTCCTTGAGCTTTTGACATCTAAGAGGTCATCATATTATAAGAATATCCTGTTAATTTCAGAACTGAAAACGTCCTTGTTAGTCCAATAAATGCTTTTATTGACACCAGGCTCAGCAAACGACTCGTTTTTCAAAGTGGGGAACTATGACGTCAAAGAGGATAAAACACCACCCCCGCTGAAGAAGATCAACGCCTACTTCAACACGGCTACTTTAGCCCCGCCCACCGATTCGCGCATTACACGCATAGCTAAATAACATGGGCCTACCTCGTGATGACAAACCGGATCGAGCTACCGAGCAATAAACATGACATTTACAAAATATTGTGCAGTGCCTGGTTGTGGAAGAAGACAGTCGCTGCATAAGCTTCCTCTGGATTCCAATAGGAATGCTTGGTTAAACTTTATTTTTAATGACGTTCCAGCTGATGTGGGTAAAACATTGTCCGTTTGTTCGCTTCATTTCACTGAGGATTGTTTTGTAAACAAGACACAGGTCGAGACTGGATTTGCAGACCGATTAAGATTAGAAAACGGTGCTGTGCCTTCTATATTGGATCCGACAGGAATGGTGCAACACACTTATGTGAGTAAAATTTTTATTTAAAAAATAATAATAATCTGATAGGCTAGTATTGCATTGTTACAGATCGTTTGATATCTAATAATTATGTGTACATGTGTATCAGTCTAATCGTTACTGACGAGTGAGTTGAAACTCCTTATAATATACAAAACTGTTATCCACTCACAGCAGTGGGCGTTTACTTCCAAGTCTTCAATGCGAGACGCCCATAAAAACCGAGCGTTTTTGAGCAAGGCTCAAAACTAGGGTAGAAAATAGCCTATTACTTATTCATTTTGATGTTTTTGAATGTAAAAACCAAGCGAACGTCATAAGTTGACCTCAGACAACAATATAACATTTTTTAAAAAGCTAGTTCATGACCCCTTTAATAAATGCATTTATAAATAGCAGGCTTGACTTAGGGCTGTGCGATATAGCTAAAAGAATTAGCACGATATAATGTTTCATATTGTTCGGTATCGATAATTATTGACATTTTTTATAACCTTTTTTTTAAAGACAAGTAAAAAAGTTTGAATTTAAACCAAAGTTTTTATTTATTTATCCACATTATTAAGGCAAACAACAAATTATATTCGTTTTAGCAGTCAAAAACGAAATAAAATGTAAACAAAAATATCTTCTTTATGTCTTATATTAAGATAAAAAAGGTAAGTGTTAACTTACAAACTCTTGAACTTAAATAAAATGTTACAAAATGTGTGCAATGTAAAAGTGTAAACGCAGAACAATCAAGGCCAATTTTGAGGTAGATCAACATCTTTAATCTTTTTTTTTTTTTTTTTACTTATTTATTAAAAGAAAACTTATTTTGAAATAAGTGTGAGTTTTCCTACATCTTGAAACTTTTAGTTTTATAAATGGGGGTAATCTTTGAAGGATGAACAAATAATGTTTCGGTCATCCCATTAAAAATAACATTTAAATATGACAATATTTGAGTTTTGAAGTGCTGGAAAAAGATGTGTGACGTACTCGAAAGCATTTTACTATTCCTGCCAAACTTCCATGGTTACAGTTAGTGTTACTACATTAAATCCAAAGTTAAAGCCTTTAACTAGATCATTCATGGCACAATGTTTCTCCTGGTTTCTACATCAGCGCTGTTTGATCTAATAGAGATCTACGGTTAATAATGGAGAAATTTGAATGCTTCTCACTAGATCTCGCAGCGATGTTATTACTTCAGTGGCGAATTCAAATGCTTTCTTTACTGGATCTCTTATCGCTGTGTAGTAACAGTGTCGTATGATCGGGAAGCTGCACTGATATTGATGGTCCAAACCTTCTAAACGGTCCGTGAAGCACAATTCTATATATTTTTCTTAATTTTTTGTTACTTATTTTATATTTTAATCCTCATAAACTTCATTCTTAATCTTGTATTTTAATGGGTCTATATTTTTTTTATATATACTAACTATTGTATCTATTGTTTCTTTCTTGCCTGTAAAGCACTTTGAACTGCATTGATATGTTTGGAAAAGTCAAGTGGTAAATAAAATTGGCTTGCTTGCTTGCTATTTAACAACAAACCCCTTTTGGATTACAGTTTTAACTGTTAATATAGTTAATAACTTACAGTGGCTTCCAAATATAGTATTATTAATATGTGTCAAAATAAAAATAACCTGTTATTAGGCATGACTTGAGGCCAATCCACTGATTTACAGTCTTCCTGAGTTGGCCAAACTGTATAAGGTAGTGGTGCGCAGTCTTGCAACGTGCAGTCCGAGAACGAGTTGAAGAGTCTGCTGTCACTGAAATTATTCTGCAATTGAGGAACACAGCATTTGTTGATAAAAGGCATATACAAAAGGATATAAAAAATATATATACATTTAGAGTATTTCAAAAACGAAAAATACCAATCAATATTTGGAAAGACATTCAAAATCATTTGGTCTTTTAAGGCGGAGCCTGATATCTGACATCTTTACCTAAATAACAGCTAAAAGTAGTTCCAATTACTAGCTATACATTGAGACATACAAGCAAATTGCATACCCTCCCTTGATGAATAGGTGAAAGGTAAAATGGCAAATCAATATTCTAAAATCATAATTGTATTATTTCTTTTAAAAATATCTTTATGATGTATTGACAATTTAAACGACAGTGTGAAGGTCTTCTCACTTGAGGCTTGTGGGTGGAAAAGTAGGAGTCTGGAACTGAACTATGAAATCGATCAAAGACCGTTCTTGCTCCATTTGTATCCACATTGATTTTGTTTTTCATAGCATTATTAACCTTAAACACAGGAGAAAATTATATGAATATGTCTGAATGATGTGCTAATGTGAAGGGAATAAAGTTATTATTTTATAATGCATACGGGTAAAAATTACACTATATGAAAATGTACAATAATGACATGACAAATAACACACACATCCCAACATACATTTTCATGTTAGATATAATTATCAACACGTGCCAAGTGACTTTTTCGTACATGAAATCTAGTCAAATGAGGCCTTGTGCGGATTTTCTTTCGCCTGGTGATACGACATATCTGTTCTCCTTATAACGTTAACGTTAGTTAAACATCAGTCTATATCATTGCCTCTTACTTTTCTTGCTAATGAATGTTTTAATTGGGCAGTCTATGAACACTTCGTAATATTTGTATTCGGTTGGTAACCAAGTTAACTTAACAAGCAGACAGAAAATGTGAACTAGCCAAAAGTTTTTCCTCAGAACAACAAGCTCTTAACCCTTACCTCCATTGACGATGAACTCTGCTGGCAGGGGGCCTCTCTCTGTAAATTACTAATGATATAAATTATAAATATATATTGTTCACGATTGTTCTAATTAATCAGATGATTTAATGTGAGAATAAATTAAAGACGTCAACCTCACGACGGGACAAATTATTTTACGTAAATTTCTCGGAGAAGATCGCGCAACCTCGCCCGTTTCTCTTCACTGATGTACCCGCGAAGCCTTTGCGGTCTCGAGCCGACAGTTCTATTGGCTAAACCGGCTTCAATTAGCCAATCAGAATCAATCTAATGGTCGCGTGCAGAGTTGCAGTCACGCTTAGCAACGCATTAGAACACAGAATAAATAACATGTCTAGGGATTCTCTGGATTTTTTTTTTTTTAATCAAATGAATGAATGTCCCAATAATTGATCATTATTTTTCTCACTTTCTTTCGTTTCTTATTTTTCATTCTTAAGTTGAATTTTCATAATATAAACATAAATGATATATTATAAATAAATGCCACATCCCTTTGTTTGTATATTCCTATCCTCAATATGTCACTATTATTATCACTATTATCAATATTACTAACCTTTTGATTTTAAACTTAGTTTAAAAATGTGAAATATATGAAATACTTTTAATTCAAAAGAATAAACGCAAAAAAGAAGAAATAAAGCGATAATATAGGATGAATGTCACTGACAACACAAAACCACAAGATGTCGCCACTACCCATCAGTAAGATAGATAGATAGATAGATAGATAGATAGATAGATAGATAGATAGATAGATAGATAGATAGATAGATAGATAGATAGATAGATAGATAGATAGATAGATAGATAGATAGATAGATAGGCAGATAGATAGATAGATAGATAGATAGATAGATAGATAGATAGATAGATAGATAGATAGATAGATAGATAGATAGATAGATAGATAGATAGATAGATAGATAGATAGATAGATAGATAGATAGATAGGCAGATAGATATATAGATAGATAGATACTTTTTATTTTGCAGAAAAGATGATTTCCAAGTTCACGTTCTCTTATTTCTCTATACCCCAATAAAACTAGTTAGGTAGTTTTAATTATATATAAAAAAAATACTCTTCGTTTTCAGATGACTAATGGCATATGGTGTTGATATGGGTCTTCAGCGAAGACCTTGTGTGATGGGGGTTTAGAGTAAAAATCTGTTTCAAGACCCCCGAATTCCCTCCTCCTTCACATACTCCGTTCAAAGTCAGCAACAGGCAGCCCACGGGGAGCTTGAAACAGTCTGACGGACAAAGGGGAAAAGTCATGCAGAGTCGCTCCTGCGCGCAACAGATATTCCTGGCAGAGCATGCGATTTACACTAGTTCGTGAGTTTATCGAGACTTTTTGTTTTCGATTATCAAATAATATGTCGCCAAAAGCATAGTTTGTGGACTCATATTATATTTTGTGAAAGTTAGGCGGAACTTTCCGGGAGAATGCAGGCGAGTGGAAGTTTGTGTCTGTTTTTGGCACTGATGTTGCCTTGCTGTTTCGTGGCGTCTGGACAGTATCAGGGAGATAATGGGATAGCCGTCCCCGACCACGGCTTCTGTCAGCCCATAACCATCCCCCTGTGCACGGACATCGCTTATAACCAAACCATCATGCCAAACCTGGTCGGACACTACAACCAAGAGGATGCCGGGCTGGAGGTCCACCAGTTTTACCCGCTGGTCAAGGTACAGTGCTCGCCTGAGCTTAAATTCTTCCTGTGCTCCATGTATGCGCCGGTGTGCACAGTTTTGGAGAAAGCCATCCCGCCATGTCGCTCCATCTGCGAGAGGGCTAAGCACGGCTGCGAGGCCCTCATGAACAAGTTTGGCTTTCAGTGGCCAGAGCGGCTGAGATGCGAGCATTTCCCAGTGCTGGGAGACGGACACATCTGCGTGGGCCAGAACGACTCCACGGCCACGGTGGCGCCCGTTCACATGCCCGTTCCAGGAACGCCGGGCGTTCAGCTGTTTTCTTCACCTGACAAACCATTCCGCTGCCCGTCAGTGCTCAAAGTGCCGTCCTACCTCAGCTATAAGTTCCTGGGCGAGCTGGATTGTGGTGCTCCGTGCGAGTCCTCCAGAATGGGGCCTGGAGGGGCCTATATGTTCTTCACGGACCAGGAGATTGAATTTGCCCGGATTTGGATCCTTATCTGGTCCTCTCTTTGTTGTGCGTCCACTTTTTTCACCGTAACCACTTATTTAGTGGACATGCAACGTTTTAAGTACCCCGAGCTACCTATTATCTTTCTGTCTGGCTGCTATACCATGGTGTCCATTGCGTATATTGCTGGCTACTTTCTTGGGGATAAAGTTGTGTGCAATGAGAACTTTTTTCCCGACAGTTATAAAACAATAGTTCAAGGTACGAAGAAGGAAGGGTGTACAATTCTGTTCATGATGCTGTATTTCTTCAGCATGGCTTCTTCTATCTGGTGGGTAATCCTGTCTCTCACCTGGTTCCTGGCGGCAGGTATGAAATGGGGCCATGAGGCTATTGAAGCCAATTCACAGTACTTTCACCTGGCTGCCTGGGCCGTTCCGGCCGTAAAAACGATTAGTATCCTGGCCATGGGGCAGATTGATGGAGATTTGTTAAGTGGCGTCTGCTTTGTGGGCCTGAATAATCTGGATCCCTTGAGGGGCTTTGTGTTGGCCCCCCTCTTCATCTACCTCTTCATTGGCACCTCGTTCCTGCTCGCTGGTTTCGTGTCATTGTTCCGCATCCGCACTATCATGAAGCACGACGGCACCAAGACCGAGAAACTGGAGCGCTTGATGATCCGCATAGGTGTCTTCTCGGTTCTCTACACCGTCCCGGCCACCATCGTCATTGCCTGCTTTTTTTATGAGCAGGCCTTCAGGCAGCACTGGGAGAAGAGCTGGATCAGTACGAACTGTAAGAGCCTTGCTATCCCCTGTCCCATGCAGTCCGCTCCTCACATGACCCCCGACTTCACCGTCTTCATGATCAAGTATCTAATGACTCTCATTGTAGGGATCACTTCAGGATTCTGGATCTGGTCGGGAAAGACGTTGCACTCTTGGAGGAAGTTCTACATGCGTTTGACCAGTGGCGGGCAAGGGGAAACCACCGTATGAAACGGGAGATTGTGGTTCATGTTTTCTTGCAGTAACTAATTTGAGTTTTCGAATAAGAAAAAGATAAAGTGCCTTAGATTGTCAGTATTTTGCAAGCAATTATACTTGTTTATTTTCAGACTGTCAGAGACTTTCAAGTGGAAAGAGAAATGGGACGTGAACCACTTGGCTTCCCCAAACAAACACAGACTATTTGATACCAAATGCAGAAATGTTTTCCTCCCCCATTCTGTTGTACCTCTGTTTTTTCTCATAAGCTGCTGGCCATAAAAACTCAACTCGGAAAGTGAGATACCAGCTGGGAATTCAACAAACGACAGAGCAAAGAGAGCCGAGGGGGGAGGAGAGCTCAAAAACTTGTCATCTACAGAAGGCAGTTGTGTCAAAATGTAATTAAAACATTGTACATATTTGTAAAAATCTGTATTTGAACATTATTATTATATATTTGTATTTATGCAAATCTGTTTTTGTGTTTTTCAAAGTTTGACAGTCTTCTGTATTTAGAATTTGTATTGTAGCCACAAGTCTGCCTCTCATATCTTCTATACTCATGTGTCTCTGTTTCGAATTAAAGTTGCTGTACATAATACTCCTCCTTTTCCCTCCGAAAACTTTTAGTCCTAAAGTGAAAGAAAAACCCTTCTCATTATGTGTGTTGTAGATTTAAAGGAATATTTAAATAGCCCTCATATCACCATCATGTTGTTCCAAACCTGTATGACTTTTTTCTTCTATTAAACACAAAAAAATATATTTTGAAAATGTGTGTGCGTTTTTTTTTTTTTTTTTTTTTTTACCAAAGGAAGTCAGTGGGGGAAGAACGACATACAGGTTTTGAATGACCTGAGGGTGAGTAAATGATGACAAAATGTTCATTTTTGCATAAACTATCCCTTTTGTCTTAGAAATTATTGCTTTAATTAACTGATAATATGTAGTGTATATGTTCTTCTTCATATATCTACTAAATTTTTAGACTCCACAAACACTATCCCAAAACCAGAGTTTGGAATGATTGTATGTGAATCAGAGAGAGAGTGCTGTATTTTTTATTTATTTTTATTATTATTGTGGTGTGAGGTAGGCAGCTACTCAACAGAGCAAATGGTTCTCGTATGGTCCTGAGAGCTGAGGCATGTGGGGAAAAATGGAAAGCACATGATGGAATGATTGTGTGTGTTTGTGTGTGTACACATCACAAACCAGCTTTACCAAAATGATGGAGTGTGGTCTGTGATCAATACAAAGCTTTTCTACGGTGTAGGTTTTTATTCCACTAATTTTCTTTCTCCATTAAAGTTTGATTGATTTTTGTGATTGTTTGATTGTTGATTGATTGTATGTTTGTGAGCTCAGGTTTCTAATGCCCCTGGGCAGCCAATTTCATGCTCAGCGAGTCAGCCCTTCATACAATGTTGCCTTCCCCCTTTATGCCAAATCTTACTCATTTAACACGCACCACTTTCTATGTGTACTTCATACCCCTTTTTATTTTCACCAGTTTGTATCCCTAGAATTTATACATCAAATAAATGCAGTGAGAATTAACATTTATGTGAGCATACAAGGGAAAGTTCATACACTACTACCAAACTAATTAAATTTTTTTTTTTTAAAGATGTCTCTTATGCTCACCAAAGCTGCATTTATATGATCAAAAATACAGAAATTTTGTGAAATAATATTACAATTTAAAATAACTTTTCTATTGTAATATATTTTAAAATGTAATTTATTTCTGTGTTGCAGAGGTGGACAAAATACACAACTTCCTTACTTGAAAGTACATATACTGGTCAAATATTACTCCGTTACAAGTAAAAGTTGTAAAGACCGATGTTTACTTAGGCCTAAGTAAAAGTACAGAAGTACTCGTTTTTAAGTATTAAAGTATCAAAAGTAAATGTCAATGCATTGTTTTATTATTGTTGCATGCTTAGAGTACCTTATGCTTCTGAATCTATGCCTGCGTACTTAGCCTCATACCAATATCAAATTTATTTCTAGAGCACAGTTCCAATAGTGGGATTGAATGTGAGATTGAATAAGTGCACTCAATAACATCCACAATGGTTTCGGACACCCAAAAGGCTGTTCCCTCAAATAGTGCCCTATTTAAAGTTTTTTGGCTTTAAGGGTCAACCCGACTTTCATTTCCAACCAAAATCCAACGTCTGGTTCTGACGTCAATTTGACGTCGGTTTTTGACCTCAACCCGACTTTCATTTCCAAACCAAAATCATCCCCTGACTGACGTTACTACTTTATACTCAAGGACATTGACAGAAATGTAGTGGAGTAAAAAGTATGATATTTGTCTTTCAAATGTAGTGAAGTTAAAGTAAAAAGTTTCCAGAAAAAAATTATACTCAAGTACACATACTCAAAGTATATGTAAGTACAGTACTCAAGTGAATGTACTTTGTCACAGTCCAGCTCTAAGCTGACATTTCAGCATCATTACTCCAGTCTTCAGTATAACATGATCCTCCAGATATTATTCTAATATGATGATTTGCTGCTCAATAAATATTTTATATCATCACATTTGTAAGCAGTTGTGCTGCAAATGCCTAACTAACACTTTTTCAAGATTCTTAAACAAAAAGTTCAAAAGAACAGCATTTATTATGTAAAATTATAAAATGTCCTGACACTTTTAAACAATTTAATGCATCCAAGCTAAATAAAAGTATGAATTTATTATAATATATAATTCTGTTAAACATGTCAAAGTTCTAATAGTATTTCATGGCAGGCGGCCAGGGCGGAGCAGGCTGTGCAGGCGGCCAGGGTGGAGGGAGGAGCCATGGAGGAGGCAGGGCTGACGACTCCAGGGGGCCGACTGACGGGGGAGGAGCAGGTGGGAGAGGAGACCGGGGTGGAGCCGGAGAGCCCAGGCGACATGGCGAACCGCCGCCATGTCGCCTGGGCGGAAGAAGGGTTGAGAAGTGGTAGATGGGAGGCGGTGGGAGTTCACAAACCAGCTCAGGCACAGGTTCTGGAACAGATTCCGGCTTGGGAACAAACTCAGGTTCGGGAACAGACTCAGGCTCGGATACAGGCTCGGGGATGAGACTCTGGACGGGCGGTCTCGGCGGGACGAGACTCTGGAACAGGTCTGGGAATATGGACAGTCCTTGAGGCAGGAACAGGTCTGGGAACATGGACAGTCCTTGGGGCAGGAACAGGTCTAGGAACAGAACAGGGAACAGGAATCAGCGTGGCGGCGGCCATCCTGGCTGAGGGCTCAGGTGGTGAGGCGGCGACCATCTTGGCTGAGGGCTCAAGCAGCGTGGCGGCGGCGATCTTGGCTGAGGGCTCTGGCGGCGAGGCGGCAGCCATCTTTGCTGAGGGCTCAGGCGGCGAGGCGGCAATCTTGGCTGAGGGCTCAGGCGGCGAGGCGGCAGCCATCTTGGCTGAGGGCTCAGGCTGGGCAGGCATGACGTGAAGAAGCCTTGGGTCTGGCTGTGTTTCGGATCGAGGCACGGCGCTCTCCAGACACTGGATGACAGTCTCCCTCCAGTCCAGTGGTGTCCGGGAGGTCGATTGGATGTTTGAATGAATGTGGCCCCGATCCGGAACAAGGTGCTCAGGCTCACGTCATCGAGGGTGCTGGTTACGGCAAGGCGGCAAAAGTCCTTGACAAATTAAAAAAGTTTTGGGTCACCTGAGCCATGACGATCATTTTAACCCTATTGTCCATTTTGGGTGGTCCAATCTTCTGTCATGTAGTGGTGCAGGCAAAAGAAGATGAGGGAGAATTAAAAGTTCCAATGCAGACACAGCTGACAAGACTAACGAGGTAACAGGTGAGACAGATGAACTAATGAGGGTTACCATGGAAACAAATGAGTGGCCGTAAAGCAGAACAAAGGAAGTGTGACTAATGAAAATACAAACAAACACTGACACGTGACAGTATTCATGTTCTCAGCAGATGCTTGCTTACAAAAGCAACTAAAGAATAACTTGTAAATTAATTACATCAGCTGAGAAGGCACAAGTAATGCTATAAGCTTAAGCTTCAAAATATCCCAAAAGTATCCAAAATAACTGCAAATCTTGAAATCATGATATCATTACGATACTGTACTGTACATTCCACCCTTAGGGCCTTTATAGTGCCGGTGGCTTATGACTTTTCTTTTTCTTTATTATTTAACATTCATCTATGTTCACAAGATCTTGTTGTCTGCTGCAAAATGTAATACTAAACTTGCTTCAAGACTTTAAAATGGACATCAAATGAAAACCAAACTAAAATTGTTTAATGTACAAAGTTTTCTAAAAATCAAACAATGACATTTATTTATAACCCCCTGAAACAATTCACCACAAGACACCATGTTTTGGTAAACCAACAGAGATGATGGAGGGTGCAGATACCTCAAATCTAGGAAAACTAGAAAGCCTAGGGGCTGCCGTGAGTTAATAGAAAATGTTGTGTGTAGTGTAGGTATGCCTGTTTATGAGTCTTAACAGTAAAATTATATGGCCTGTAACTCAGAGTAATCTCTCCAAACATTTAGTCAAGCACGAATGCTCATACAGTACACACGCTCAACACTGGAATCCCCCTGAAATATATAGTAATTCAACTCCCCCTGGAGATGATGTCATTATGAAGGGCAAAAAAGAAAACTGATCCACCCTTAAATCTCAACAATTACAGAAATTGTCCCATCGTTTTTAAATCCATATTGTTTTCCAGTAAAAAATATTGAATCTAAAAACAACAAATTTACCTATAAAAGAAAGTTGACTTTTCATATTGAGAGAATATATCTTACATTAAGTTTATTTTTCTTAGCCCGTTACACTGTAAATGGTAACCTGCAATTGTTACCTACAGAGCCATTTTACCTTCAACCCATAACAAATTTTGTTGGTATTAATTAATGGTAGCTACTTGGTCCCATTAGTTAATGTTAGTTAATGCATTAACCAACAATGAGCAAAACATTTGTTACAAAATCTTTGTTAAAGTTATTTAGTAAAAACACAACTGTTCCTTGGTTCATGTTGGCAGGTCCATTACATAATATTAACAGATACAACTTTTTATTTTAATAATGTATTAGTAAATTTTGAAATTAACATTAACTAAGATTAATAAATGCTTTAAAAGTATTTTTCTTTGTTAGTTCATGTTCATGTCAACTAATGTAGTTATAAATGCTAATAAATAAAAACTTAATTCAGTCGATTCAGTGATGAAAATACTAATAAAACCAGTTCATGTAGATATTACCATTTTTAGGTTGGTTTTTTTAGCACAGCATATTGTTTTGTGTGAAACTGGATTTTAAGGTATTATTACATACACATATTATAAATTATATTTATGCAGTTATAATCCATTTATTCACTTTCTGAGCATAGACCTAAAAATGAAATTTCCAACAAAAATCTTGAATGCTGTGGAGCACAGACTTAAGTTTGGTTTGGTCTCTTTTTAAAGAAGACACTTGGCTTTTAAGTGAAAAAGTATATATAAAAAAGTGAACTTAAAAAAAGTTATAAAAGTTGATTTAAGTTTATTGTTATGAAAAATGCTATTTTTAATTTTTATAAATACATATTTTCCAATACATGTTTATACTCAAAAATGGTGAGAAAATAAAAGCCATAAATCTAAAGTTGTGTTCCAAATATGATATCTAAATTTGTTTCCTATTCATTTCCAATGCTCTGTTATAAAACCCTCTACGTGTAGAGAATATTCAATATTGCTGAAAACACACCTCAATAACACTTTCAGCAAAATTTTATTGCTGACTTCTCAGAAAATCTCTTGTCTCGTGTCATTGTGCGTGTGTGTGTGGGCGTGATCACTGATCACTACCGCTGATCAGCGGCGCCTGCATCACATCTACGGCGCCAGCTGCATCTGACCAGCGGTGCCTATAAATGCTCACAGTTTTGTCTTGTCTTTGTCAGATCGTTGTGGTGTTCCCGGTGTTTGTTCCTGTTTCTGTCTGGCTTTCGCTCGTGATCTCAGTTCCCGTTCTGGATTGTTCATCGTCTTCACTCTCTGGATCCGGACTCACCATTTCATCCATCAACCACCTTCAGCCTGCATGGTTTCCATCGAGGTCCCTGCGTCACTTATCCGCCCTGTGTGTCGTATTTTGTGTGGACCTGCTTTTGCCTTCTCTCCCTTATTCGTTCATGACATGTTACAGGTGATATAAGGGTGTCTTATGACATATGATACAGGCCTAAATGGTAATATGTTGGCCTGGACATAGAAAATAATGAATCTACATGTGTTTATTATTATATGGCTTTCAAAGCTCCCTTCAAATTACAATAGGCCTAAACTCCCAAATTCCCTCTCTCTTGCTCAGATGAAAGTAGGGAATGCAGTAAGCCAGTGGCCACGTATAGCCAAGTATAGAGCATCGACTGCACTCTATTAATTCGGCTGGCTCAGGGACAGCTTATATCATGCGTGTGAGATGGTTGACTTGCCTAGGGGCTTGATTTTTGAGCATGGTTCAAGTTGATGACAATCCCTGTTTGCATTTCCTACCAAAGAAGGAGGTGGTGGAAAGCATAAATTTAACAAAACAATGGAATAATAAAAAGTTGGATATGGGTTCTGGAGCGGAGGGTAAAGTGCGCTTTCCATGATGGTTTTTGTGCGAATGGTTGAGGTGATAATGTGGAAAATTCAGCAATACTGTAATGGCCTCTATTTCCCGCCTTATATATTTTGTCCAAGAAAAACAAGAAGCAAAATCATTGGGAGAACAGGCGACTGTTGAAAAGAACATTTGGCCTTTAACCTGCAGGCCAATATTGAAAACCGCAGCCAATTTTGCCAAACACTTATGCAAAATTCGCACACTAAATGCTAAAAACTAACTGCACTAATCAGTTTAAACATCACATACGAGTTTAACCCTTTACACACTGAAAACTTTTTTAATGATTTCATGTCTAAGTGACATTTAAAAGTAAGCCCTTACATGAAATCATTAAAAATGCAATTTACAGTAATTACAGTAAAAGCAGTAATTTGAAGCAGATTGGCTCCATGCTCTTATTATGCGTTATAAATGTTAATGGTTTGCCAAAGTAAAGTAAAGCTTTAGCTTAGTGTTAATACTGATCTTCACTCTTCCCAGACTTCATTCACAGCTTATATTAGAGACACATGCAGATCAAAGCATTTTCTCAGAATTTCTTGTTTATTTCACTCTAACAGGTTTGAGAAAGCAGATGTTTTTAAACAGGTTATGCTATGATGCACAATAAAGCATGGTCATGGTCTCATTTGGTAGAAAACCTTTAAAATTTGCCAGAATTTGAAGAAAATTTATTTTGATCATGCTTGGAGGCTGTTATATTGCAAAACGGTTCTCTGAGAGGAGGGAACGAGACATTGTGTAGCTACGCTATGGGGTTATCCCCCTCCTTCCACAAATACTGAAGCCTGATTACATCGTGCCAGTAAAATTAACATGGCCAATGACTCACAAGCGTGCAAGCTAGGGGCGGAGACCTCCACTATGTAGCTCGGCGGTCACCATCATTGAATCAGAATCTTTTGACTGTTTGAACAGCCATACGAGACTCTGGGAATTACAACACAGCAGCATGCGCAATGTCTCATTCCCTTCTCTCAGGGAACCAAGATTACGAGAGTAACCAGAGACATTCCCTTTCGAGTCTCTCGACATTGCGTAGCTACACTATGGGGATAGCCTATAGTCCTTCTGTATTGTAACCCAAAATAGTGAGAAGAGTGCATGAGACCCAGACTTGATTGAGCAGAGCCCGTTGACCATTTCACATCCACTAGAGCACCTAAGATAGTAAAGACAAATAAATGCCCTTCAGCTCATAGCGGAATGGGAATAAGCAACCATACAGATCATGACAACTTCACATGAAATGGCAGCAGCATCGCTGGTGCCAGGCATATACACAGAAAACAAACGAGTCATAACTGATGAGAATAAATGAAGGGACTCCAACGCTACAGCCGGAAACTGAAGCCTCCCTGGGAGCCGCCATTGTAGCAGAACTTCACCTGCTGTTAGCATTCCATTGACTCCCATTCATTTTGGCGTCACTTTGACAGCGAATAACTTTACATCTGAGGCGTCCAAAGACTTAATTTGTCCATTATTTATTTCTAAAGAAACATGATAATGTATAAAAGGCTCCATTACTTTGTATCTTACGTTATGGCCCCGTAGAAGCCGTTTTTGTAAAAATAGGCTAACGATTACGTCATAACCACGCGACTTTCTGTCGCACAATAGAGTAATTACCGTATAGACGGGAGGAGAAGCTGGCAGGCAATATTTTACTGTCTATGACTAAACCGGGGGGACATAGAGGCATAAAGTCAATGGAGAAGCCCATAGATAGAGTCCATAAAAGCAACGGGACAAAATATTTCAACAACGTTTTTGAGGAATTGGAAATAATAGATTTGTCTTGGCACAGCTACTAGAAGATTTACAACTGTCAGACAGGTTGCTCACGTCACATCTACGTCGTCAAGCTCAGTTTGAGCCAAGCTTCTAATCTTTAAAATGACAGCTATTTTGTGTTGGTCAAGCAAGTGTAAATGAAGTAAAGTGATGATAACATGATGATAAGTTTACCGCGCCCCCGTCGGTCTGGTTTCGGGCCACTTCGGGTTTAAGGTCAGTTTATATAACCTAATGTAGTTAACTAATGTTAACAAATAAAACCATATTATAATGTGCTAACAAAGTTTCTTTAAATCTTCAAAATGATACTGTAACTTAGAAATAGTGAGCAGATTGGCTCCATGCTCTTATCATGCGTTATAAATGTTAATAGTTTGCCAAAGTAAAGTAAAGCTTAAGCTTAGTGTTAATATCTTCACTCTTCCCAGACTTCCACTGTCTTCATTCACAGCTTATATTAGAGACACATGCAGATCAAAGCATTTTCTCAGAATTTCTTGTTTATTTTGCTCTAACAGGTTTGAGAAAGCAGATGTTTTTAAACAGGTTATGCTATGATGCACAATAACGCTGTGCTAGAGAAAGCAGACATAGCAAAGGAGAAACTAGACAAAACTAAAATTTATCAGCTTAATGGAAAAAAAAACCGTTGGGTTTAGATCTTCCGATGTGTGTGTGAATGTGTGTGTGTGTGTGTGTGCGTGCGTGTGTGAGTGAGTGTGTATTTTCACTCATTTTTATGCTCATTGAATTAAATGGCCTTTATCTCTTCCCCTCGGACATGAAAGGACAAGCTAAATATGGGCAGAGGAATGTTTAACCATCAGATCACATACTGATTAGAGCGTGCACACACACAAACACAAGCATGCACGCACACACACACACACACCATGTTTTATGGGGACTTTGCATAGATGTAATGGTTTTCATACTGTACAAACTGTATACTGTATATTTAGTATGATTTATAAGCTGTTTTCCTCATAGGGACAAAAAAAAAATCCCCACAAGTTAAAAAAAGAAATGGTATTACTATCTTTGTGGGGACATTTGGTCCTCCATAATGTAAGGTTTACCAGACCACATGTGCTTGTGCACATTATGTGGACATATGGGAGCTGAGATTTTACAAGATATTGTGGCAAAACCATGTCGGTTCAATAGTCTTTTTCTTTAAAAATAGTAGTTGTTTCATACATTCCCTCACATGTGTCTGGCACTGTAAAAAGTATTTTGCAGTTTAGTTGTTTCAATGTATTTTTTTAAGTTGACAACTTGCAGTTCCTGAATTTATTCATTCAACTTAACATGTTTAGGTTAACTTAACTTAGCATTAGGTTTTCACTGTCTTAACTAGTTTGTACGTTTACTTAAGAGTATTTGCTGCCTCAACTCAAACACATACATTGAATCAATTTAATTACAATATCACGTTCTCAAAATTTATTGCAAGATCTCGTGCAGCACAAGATTGAAACATTCCGCCATCGTGTATTGGGTCCCAGCTCTTGACCATCTGACCCAGCTACTATCAGTATCCCTCCATCTTTCCATTTATCTCTTTATATACAAACAGGAAGAAGTTTGTGTTCCTGCTTCCACCTTCTTTTGCAAGAATTACTTGCTGTGTAGAACTAAGATTGTTGAGGTGTCTGCATGTGACACAGAGAGACTGACATCACTGATCAATATTTAAGTGTGACCAGATGACCTCTTTTTGGGAGGACACTTAGGGAAAAAATGAATAAGAAAGTACATGAAGACAATTGTAAATAGAGCATTATAAATACATATTTAAAAGTTATTTTTAACTTTTACTCATCAAGAACACATTAAATTGACCAAAAGTGACAGTCAAGACATATAATGTTACAAAAGATTTCCATTTCAAATAAATGCTGTTTTTTTACTTTCTATTCATCAAAGAATCCTTAAAAAAATGTAGCCTATTAGTTTCCACAAAAAAAAAATATATTTCCAACATTGATAATAATAAGAAATGTTTCTTGAGCAGCAAATCGTCATATCAGAATGATTTCTGAAGGATCATGTGACACTGAAGACTGGAGTAATGATGCTGAAAATTCAGCTTTAACATTACAGCAATAGATTACATTTTAAAATATATTTGAAAAAATGCAGCCTTAATTTCTTAATTTATTTTATAAATATTCAAAATTCAAATATACTTATACTAATTTCAATGAGACATTAAATGCTAAAGTAGAAAGTTTTCATGAAGTTCTCATTTCACAAATTATAGAAATTGTGTGTGTGTGTGTGTGTGTGTGTGTGTGTGTGTGTGTGTGTGTGTGTGTGTGTGTGTGTGTGTGTGTGTGTGTGTCAACAACAACTTCTGCTACCAGCTGTTGTTCAGAAAAGTGACGACAGCTGTGTTATGACTGTGTGCGATGGCTATTTACAGAGCAGGACACCCAGAGAGGATAATAATGGCCTTCTGTGTGAGCTTGCATGTCTGAATGCTGAAGATCAGCACTGGCAAAAGATTGAGATGGACCGAAACAGAGATTGGGAGATTACAGTCGATTACGGCCAACTAGAAACAACAATCGATTACAAAAACTACATTATTATATTTATTATTGCATCCAATGTCAACTTTAGAATCCAAGGAAATCATTGAACATCTATGTAATTTAGATAATGATCTTCTTTGTCAAAATACTTTCAGAACTTTCATTTTAGATCATGAGTTTTGCACTGCATCAATATAAAATCAGATGAAAGTAATGTATGAAAGACAAAAATGTGTAAATTTAGGAGAATATAAGATATAGGCTAGTTTGGCCAAAAATGAAAATTCTTTCATCATTTAGGCTACTCACCCTTGTGTCATTCAAAATCTGTATGATTTTCTGCATCATCAAAATCAGTATTCTTCTGCAAAACACAGAAGAATGTCATGATCCCGGTGTTCTCTCCTGTCTCTGTCTCCCTCCTGTGGTTTTTCAGTTTCCTTGATTTATTCACCAACACGCTGACACAACCACCATTCTCACACGCGCTCCCTTCATACACACACGCCTCGCTTAACCCCTTAACTGTCACCCCCCCCTTTTTTCGCATGGACATAAAAATCATTATCCCAGCTTAAATGGTTGTAATTCAAGAATGCTTTGGAATATAGACCTATGGTTGGTCTTGTTTTTTTTCCAGACATTTTCCAGATTATTGTAGAAGTGTAGAAATTATTAAAAATGAAACAGAAAAAAGTTATATAAGTTTAAGTTTACGAAATTATTTAATGTAAAAATATAATTATTAATATTTTATATAAAATATATATATTACAAAACATATTTTACTCTAAAACTGCAAGAAAATTAAAGCTAAAAATCTGAACAAGTTGTGTTCCAAATTTTAGGTTGATATCTCAAAAAATGACCTTTCAGCAAGATTTTATTCCGGCGCAGTACCAAACTTTTTCACTAGGTGAACACCAGACTCCATTACTGCCCATATAAGGGCGCCTCCATTTTCACATATGTTTTGAGTGATCTGAACCATGTATTTCCATAATTTTCATACAATTTATGAAGTAGACATCCTATTCAAAAGTAGTATGGGTGGTTTGGCAGTATTTGATTTGAATTCAACCTCTAATAAATGCATAAAAAGACCACATATGTGCGTTATAGCTCGCAGCCGCATCACAAATCAAGAATCCATAATATTTTTCTTTATATTTAAAACATTTTCAGACCTTTTTTTTTTCATAAAATGGAATTGGTGTTATCTTTTGAACTCTTGGCATGAAAACAAACTGAGGTTTCTACCAATCTTTCATAATTTATGTTTATTGCTATTTCAAAATAAAAGCCTAAACACGCCTAATGAATATGAAATATTCTTGTTGCAAATTGATAAATTACTGCTCCTCTGTAATGTATTTTAGAAAACAGCCACCGAATATGAAAACTAGAGATTAAGCTTTCAATTGATATATAGTTTATCAATATTACTTTAGGTTTTTACTAAGATATTATGGTTTTAAATATATTGTGGCAAACGTCCCACCACACCCACCTACTATCGCGCTCATTCATTCTCCGCCAGCTGATGGCCATCAGTCTTCCCATTACTATATCTCCATTTTCACCTGTTATCACTTTCTTCCTAATTAGCGTTCCTACTTCTAGTTCTCATTTTTCCCCTTTCCTCTGCCAGATTATTGACTATGTTAACGCGTGTTTCAGAGCTTACCTGTTCGCATCTTGTCTTGTCCGGTTGACGTATGTTTGCAACCTGTGCACTGCCGGTGCTGGAAATTACTTAAGTCTTTCTTTACCCAGCTTCTCTGTATCTGAGGGCGACAGACGGACCACGAGCCCTGATTAGTGTTTCTGCTGCGGGACGCTGACTATCATTGCGGGATCACTCCTCAGTTTGATTTGACTTCAAGAGACATTCTGTTCATCTGATTACCTGCTACAAGAGACTTTCTGTTCTTCTGATTACCTGCTACAAAAGACTTTCTGTTTTTGCTACGCAGCTTGCATTATTTTTATTAAAAGAACTGTTGTCTCGCAGATTGCATTTGGATCCTTTTTCCTGAACGTGTCCGTGACAAAGAAGATATTTTGGTCACACTTTATATTAGGTGTCCTCAACTACTACATGTATGTATTAACATTAAACACCTACTGTAATTTTTTGGAATGTTTGGTTCAGGAAATGTGCTACCAGGATGGTGTGTCCATTAAAACACAGAGGTCCAGTACTCAGTCCATAATCATTTATTGCAACAGATGAATCAGGCCACAAAGTAGAATTGGACTCAGATATAGAGTTGTATGGTTTCTGTAAACAAACAGAATCTTAAATATAATTAACACCATAAAACTTTAACTAATAAAGCATTAATCACATAATCCAATCCTAAACAATTCAACATCAAAATAGTAAGAAACACGAGAATCATAATCACATAGAACATTTCACAATTAGACAAACAGAATCTCAGAAATTAACATCAAGAAACAAATCAAAAGGGCACAAACTTACATTGTCAGGAACACATCAACTCTTCAAAGGCTCTCATTAAGAGAGAAAGAAAGGACAGTCTGTTTCCATTGCATATGGCACACACCAACACACCAAACAATAGTACCTTATCACTCATTAAGTGCACCTGAGGAGACTTAGCTCCTCCCATGACTGGCTATGTCATGTGATCCATAGGAATTCTCAACAGCCGCCCCCAAATGTGTAAACATTTGACCCCAGAGAATTCTGTCAATTATTAATTCAAGTCATCTGAAAACTTAGTAAGGACCACCAGACGGCTGACTGGCGTATATAACGTTTCCCTTCAATGAGAACCTCCACAACCCTTATCCTGCCATCAGGACTTGGCAAGACCTTTGTGACAGTCCCTATAGGCCAGAGTCCCCGTGGAAGCTGCGGGTCGACGACCGTAACTACAGCATCACATGAAATCGAATTTCCCTCCTGCATCCACTTCTGACGACTTTGAAGGGAAGGAAGATAATCTCTGATAAAACTTGACCAGAATCTATCAGATAGAACTTGACTATGCCTCCACTTTCTACGTGAAAGTATTTCAGAATCAGCATACATTACTTGAGGCAAGGAAGCATCTGGCCGCCCCATCAACAGTATATTAGGAGTTATGGGATCAGGATCCGATATATTAGATGTCACATATCCAAGAGGTTTAGAGTTCAACATCTCTTTCACTTCTACCAGCACTGTATATAAGACTTCTGCAGAAAGCACCTGGG
The DNA here is from genome assembly GCA_026230005.1 of Gila orcuttii. Taxonomy (NCBI): domain Eukaryota; kingdom Metazoa; phylum Chordata; class Actinopteri; order Cypriniformes; family Leuciscidae; genus Gila; species Gila orcuttii. The sequence continues at coordinate 33,348,798 of JAPDVR010000003.1, forward strand.
TACCCAATGTCACCCGTAAAGCTGCCTTAATGGATCTGACCTCTCTCTCCCAGCATCCTCCAAAATGCGGTGAATATGGAGGGTTAAAGTTGAATTGAATCTGGTGCTGAGAAAGCAGTTCTTGAAGGGCAGGGCTGAGTTGATTGAATGCTTCTCTGAGCTCTCGCTCTTCTCCCCGGAAATTAGTTCCTTGGTCTGATATAAGTTCATAGGGTCGACCTCTGCGAGCTATGAAACGCCGCAGGGCCAATAGGAAACTGTCTGTATCTAAACCAGATAACAGCTCAAGATGCACACATCTTGTTGTCTGACATTTAAAAAGAAGACCCCATCGTTTCTCATGTCTGCGGCCTACACTGATATTAAAGGGGCCAAAGCAGTCCATTCCAGTTGACCAAAATGGGGGCTTGTAGAGCGGGGTCGAGAGGGAGGAAGATCAGCCATCCTCGGGACTGGAGGAGAGCCTTTCCATCTTTTACATTCCCGACATAATCGTTGAACCGATTTTACGGCTTGTCGTCCACGTAGAACCCAATACTTTCTACGAAGTTGGGCAAAGACTCTTTGTGGTCCTGGGTGACACAGAGTTGAATCAAGATCTGCAATCAGAAGCTTAGTTATAGGATTCTTAGGGTCCAAAACAATGGGATGGATAGCTTCTAACTCCAAGTCCTCGCTCTGCGGAAGGCGACCTCCCACTCTTATGAGACCGGTCACAGGGTCCCACTCAGGTGCCAATTCAACAAGTCTACTGTGTGCTGAAACACCTTGATCTAGTTGGAGTAACTTGCTCTCCTCAAGAAAATCCTCCTCTTGTGCCTGACGAAGGAGTATCAGCTCTGCTTGATTCTGACTGAGCTTGTTCTCTGGCACTTGATCAGGAGAAAAATTCTTGATGGTATCAGCAATCAACTCTGACCATGTGTTAAATTGGACAGGGTCCACTTTGGAAAGGCTTGGTAAAACTTGTGTCTGGCTACAAAACACAGGTTTTCTCATTTCTAGTGATACTTCATCAGGAGAAGTGATTGGATACTTCGGCCATTGATGAGGTGGTAAGGCAAGGAAAGGAGGTCCTCGAAACCAACGACTAGTAGGAGATAGCTCTGTCAACTTCTTTCCTCTAGTAATTTCATCGGCCGGATTGTTTCCAGTGTCCACATATCTCCATTGTTCTGGTGTAGTATAATCTAAAATCTCAGTTATCCGATTAGCTACGAATATCTTATACCGACAAGATTCAGAGCAGATCCATGTCACAACTGTGGTTGAATCAGTCCAGAGTGTCACTTTATGGAGGGGCACAGAAAGTTCCTTCACTAGGAGATTCGCCAGTTAAGATCCGGCTAGAGCCGCACATAGTTCTAGACGTGGGATGGAAGTGGTCTTCTTTGGGGATACTCTAGATCGAGCCATAACAAATGAGGTGACAACTTCATTCCCATTTGAAAGATGAAGGTAGGATACGGCTCCAGAAGCCCGCTCTGATGCGTCACAAAATACATGCAGTTCTCTCCTCTCTTCACCTGATCCTACTGATCCATACCACCAAGGAACTTGGATCTTGCTCAAGCCAGATAGCTCCTCTTCCCAAGCCATCCAGCTTCTCTTAATGCCTTCAGGAATATCTGGATCATCCCATCCACGCCCAGGTTTGATCCACAACTGCTGGAGCATGATCTTAGCACGTGTAGAGAAGGGAATAATAAACCCCAACGGTTCATATTGTCGAGCAAGGATGCAATACAGAATCCGCAAAGTCAGGGTCTGGTATTCCACAGGTCGGTGCTTATACCCCAAAGTATCCTGCAACAGTGCTAGCTCAACCCGAGTGTGCCCTCACATGGATCATTACAATCATGGCTCAGCCATAAGTCGGTCTGCAGGGAACGTGCTTCTTCTGGTAAGTGGTCAACCACGGAGGCATAATTACTACTCCATTGTCTGATCTCAAAGCCTCCTTCACTCAGTGCAGAACGTAGTTTCATGATCATTTCCTTTGCGTCGTCAATAGTAGGCAAACTTTGCAAGCAATTATCGACATAGAATGAATGAAGGACTGAATCTTGAACTTCTGGATAGGTAGTTGAGATTCTTTTTGCATGTCTTTGAAGAGCATAAATGGCACAGCAGGGACTTGATGTAGTACCAAATGTAGTAAATGTAGATGTAGTAAAACTTGCCATTCATACACCTCAACTGGGGCATCTCTGGTCATATTTCTCCACAGAAACCGTAACAATGGCCTATCCGAAGGTAGTAATCGAACTTGATGAAACATGGCCCGGATATCGCCACTGATTGCCACTTGATGTTCTCTGAAACGGAGAAGGACTCCGAGAAGAGAAGAACCCAAGGTAGGGCCAGATAACAAATAGGAATTCAGGCTTTCACCGTTAAATTGATAGGGACAATCAAATACCAAACGGTGTTTCCCATTATGTTCAACTAGATGATGGGGTACATACCAAGATTCATCCTAGTAGCCTCTCCGGCTCAAAGGACCATGTAATTTTTTGGAATGTTTGGTTCAGGAAATGTGCTACCAGGATGGTGTGTCCATTAAAACACAGAGGTCCAGTACTCCGTCCATAATCATTTATTGCAACAGATGAATCAGGCCACAAAGTAGAATTGGACTCAGATCTAGAGTTGTATGGTTCCTATAAACAAAGTAAACAAACAGAATCTTAAATATAATTAACACCATAGAACTTTAACTAATAAAGCATTAATCACATAATCCAATCCTAAACAATTCAACATCAAAATAGTAAGAAACACGAGAATCATAATCACATAGAACATTTCACAATTAACATCAAGAAACAAATCAAAAGGGCACAAACTTACATTGTCAGGAACACATCAACTCTTCAAAGGCTCTCATTAAGAGAGAAAGAAAGGACAGTCTGTTTCCATTGCATATGGCACACACCAACATACCAAACAAAAGTACCTTATCACTCATTAAGTGCACCTGAGGAGACTTAGCTCCTCCCATGACTGGCTATGTCATGTGATCCATAGGAATTCTCAACACCTACAATGGATTTACTTTCTAAATACATTTTGTTCTGGAAAATTTCCACATTTACTGTTAATGAGTTTGAGGTAGGCTATGGTTAGGATTAGGTTTATGGATAAGAGTTTTGGGGTAAGGCTTTGGGTTACGGTTAGGGGTAAAGACAAAGTTAACAGTGTAAATATGTTAATTAAATGCAAGTACTTTAAATATAATTACAATGCACCAACATGTATGTAGCCTACATGTAACGAGGTTCAGTTGTTATGGGAAGAAGGAGGCGGGAACGGACGAACATTCTTAATTTTCTAAATAAAACAAAAACAAAAGGAACCGCCAGCAGCCCCTCGCGGATGACTGCTGGCTACCCAAAACAGAAATAAAACACAACATAAAATAAGGCCTGTTCCTCTCTCGATCTTTACAGTTGTCGCTCCTCCTTTATGCTTCCGCTCCTCCGTGCGTGAAACCGTCATTCATTATCACTCACGCAACCGGCCTCGCGCCGTTCTCTCACGTCCCTCTGCCTCGTCCTGCTCGCCACAGTAGCCTACATAAGTAAATTGCATAAAGTAAAAAGTATAATGCAAAAAATATAGCATAGTTATAGCATAAAATCTCATTGTTTTTTGTTCATATAATGAAAGTTAGTGTGGTTTTGTCCCCATTGACATTTATTGCATGGGAAAAAAACATTCTTCAAATGATCTTATTTTGTGTTTGTGTTAAAATAGCTTTAAAGTTACCATTCTAAGCTTGCACACACAAATGCAGTTTGCATGGTGCCACCAGAAATGTTTGTTGTTTCATTTGTCCTCCTCCTTGTTTAAGTTACGGTATAGGCTGCTGTCTTGCACAAAACAGTGTTAGCTGTGAAAGCTGGATGGTAGTTTGGCATAATGTAGTATCTTTTGGAAAAGCTTCTGCTTGATGTGACTGCAGTGCACTGTGGATATGTGCTCTAAAGACCTGCGTGAGATGACCTGGAGGCGGAGGTTTGGGCTCAGGTTGGAGCTGTAATGCGAATCCTCTCTCTCTCTCTTTACAGCTAATAAGTTACGGCTCTGGCTCCTGACAGGCGAGTCGCTTTGCGTCAGGACTTTAATAGAGGCCTTTAACATGGCTCATCCTTAGGAATTTACAATCCCACTCCCACCCAACATGCTCGCTGAGAACAGAGTGGGAGAGACTAGGTGGCTAGCGTAGCTACAGTCACGTCGTCCCGACAGAGAGCCGAGCGGAAATGTACTGCTGGAGGCAAAATGATGGCAGCAAGAGAGCCGTGTGTGTGTTCGACAGAGAAAGAGAGAGTGAGGGGGAGTTTTGCACTTTTTGCCTTTGTCGTCTGCCTGTCTGCGTGTGTGTGTGTAAAGTTGATGGGCTGTACATTTGCTCTGTAATTTCTCCCTCCCAGAGTAATCACTTCCATCTGGGACCTGCCCAAAGAGAGGCCCCAGATTGGAGGTGAGGCTTATCTCACACACACAGCATTACAGTATGAGTCTCTACTCTCAGCTCTCTGAAATGTAAAACTAGTTTAGTCAGACTGAGCTCATACTTTAGTTATATAGGAAAAGCATGAACTAAAAGACAAGATGACAAGTTACAAATAGAAGGAGAAAGATAAAGAATAAAGGAACAGGAAGTGAGCACAGCAAAAATATCTATGCACCCACCTCAAGACATTTGTAAAAAAAAAAAATGTAGCAAACATGTAAAATGATATGCTGTTTAGTCTTACTGTACTTACAGTAGAATTAACAACGATGTACTGCCATCTGCTGGTTATGGTCATTACCTGTATCTCCCTGAAGTCTAATTTAATCAATAGAGGTACCAAACTTAAAGGGTTATCTTTAACTAAACTACAGTTAAAACGATTCAAATATTTTTGTCTTTCTTAAATAACACTGAAATAAAAGAAATTATAAATATTAGATTAAAATAAAAAAAAATTGCCCTGGCAAATAAGTGAAATCAGTTTAAGCACTAAAATGAATAACTGGGTATAAAAAAAAAAACCTAGAAAGTAATATTTTTTAAAAAACTAATACAAATTACAAAAGCACATAATTACAAAAAAATTTAATAACAATTTATATAAAACATTTTAATATTAATACAATTATTTGTTTTTAATAACAATATAATAATAATAATAATAAAATTAAATTAAAATAACACTACAAACCATTATGTCCCAAGAAGTTCACATTTTATTCTTAATATTATTTATTTACTTTTTTATAAAAAAATGTTGATTTTAAATTGTGCTGCAGTGTGGAAAAACTAATGGTTAAAATTACAAACATTCTGTATAATCTCTCAAAAAATATCAGTATCCCCCATGAATAATGTCTACAAAAAAAGAAATGTATAAAAAAAAAAAATATATATATATATATATATATATATATATATATATATATATATATATATATATATATATATATATATATATATATATATATTTATATATATATATATATATATATATATATATATATATATATACAGCTCTGGAAAAAATTAAGAGACCACTGTAAAATTATCAGTTTCTCTGGTTTTACTATTTATAGGTATGTGTTTGGGTAAAATTAACATTTTGTTTTATTCTATAAACTACTACTCTACAACCCGGTTCCTCAGAGACGTCAGATTCAGTGGCCAAGAGTTGTGTCGCACAGTAAAGAACTTATCTGAAGCAGCAGAAAGGAGCAGCAACTGGCTGTGGTTTAGACGGAAAGATTATGGCTGGCTGTGTACAGGCCGCCACGCTACGGTTTCGAAGAATTCTTGAAAACTCGAAGAGTCTGTTAGTTTATTTGTATAGTTTGCATAGTAATATTATGTTCCTGTGTATCTTGCGTGAATGAGGATTGGTGTTTGGACAGATATTGTGTTTTGCGGTAGTATGCCATACGGCACCGTTGCCACTGACCTGCTTTAATGACGGCAGTGGGGCTCGACAGCCTTAGTCAAATGGGTTGGCGCGTATGGTCGGGTTGCGGAGAGATTGTGAGAGATTGTGGTTAGGTCACATGTGAACTATGAGGAAGGAGCAACCTCAGCAGCAGGAGGGAAGTAAAGGTCAGTAAGCTGGGATGAGTTGAGTGGGGGACGGAGGGGGGTGACTCTGTGACGCCAGAGTCACTGTCGAGCCCTCTTGAGGTGTCGTGGGCTAGTCGACGAAACACTGAGGACGGAAGGTGCCCACTTGAAGACCCTAGAGATGTCCCCTACTCAGCTCAATCCAGAGGGTTGTTATGGGGGGACCACACTGTGGTTGCAGCCGTTGTGTGTGCTGACACGCAAAATACACTGCAGCTGTTAACACCAGACAGAAAGAGATTCACATCACCATATGGAAAGAAGCATAAATGGATGGAGAAGCATAGGTTACTGTAAAGCTACGTCTTAGTTGGTGCTTATCTTGGCGAAAGCCGAGTACAAATCAGCATGAAGTTTTAACATCTACTCTCGTGTAATGGAAATCTGACAACATTTCTCCCAAATTCCAAATAAAAATATTGTCATTTAGAACATTTATTTGCAGAAAACGATAATTGGTCAAAATAACAAAAAAGATGCAGTGTTGTAAGACCTCGAATAATGCTTTCACACACGAATCACAACTTTCATGTGTCTTGGCATGCTCTCCACCAGTCTTTCACATTGATGTTGGGTGACTTTATGCCACTCCTGGTGCAAAAATCCAAGCAGCTCGGCTTTGTTTGATGGCTTGTGACCATCCATCTTCCTCTTGATCATTCCAACGGTTTTCAATGGGGTTCAGGTCTGGAGATTGGGCTGGCCATGACAGGGTCTTGATCTGGTGGTCCTCCATCCACACCTTGATTGACCTGGCTGTGTGGCATGGAGCATTGTCCTGCTGGAAAAACTAATCCTCAGAGTTGGGGAACATTGTCAGAGCAGAAGGAAGCAAGTTTTCTTCCAGGACAACCTTGTATGTGGCTTGATTCATGCGTCCTTCACAAAGACAAATCTGCCCGATTCCAGCCTTGCTGAAGCACCCCCAGATCATCACTGATCCTCCACCAAATTTAATAGTGGGTGCGAGACACTGGGGCTTGTAGGCCTCTCCAGGTCTCCGTCTAACCATTAGACGACCAGGTGTTGGACAAAGCTGAAAATTTGACTCATCAGAGAAGATGACCTTACTCCAGTTCTCTACAGTCCAATCCTTATGGTCTTTTGCAAACCTCAGCCTGGCTCTTCTTTGCTTCTCATTGATGAAGGGCTTTTTTCTAGCTTTGCAAGACTTCAGCCCTGCCCCTAGGAGCCTGTTTCGAACCATCCTCGCCGTGCACTTCACCCCAGCTGCCATTTGCCATTCTTTTTGTGATGTCATCCTACGGTTATTGAGGGACATTCGAATGAGTTGGCGGTCATCCCGGTCAATGGAGAGTCGTTTTCGCCCTCTGCCGGTCTGTAGCTTGGTTGTCCCCAATGTCTGCTGCTTGACCTTGTTCTTATGAACAGTCGTCTTTGAAATTTTAAGGATGGAAGCAACCCAACGCTCACTGGGTTTACTCTGCCAGTAAAGCCAGAATTGAACCCTTCTTTTCCTCACTCAAAGCTTTCCTTTTCAACTCTTTTGGCATGGTCCTATTGCAAGAGGATAGTGATGACCACAGCAGTGGCTTTTATACTTTTCCTCATTAAATAAGATTTGGTTCAGGTGATTACCTAATCAGCCTAAGTGCCTGTGTTGGAATTCAACAGACACTGGAATGGAATGACTGCCATACATGCAGAGATGCTGATTTAAGAAAAATATACAGTGGTCTCTTAATTTTTTTCCAAAGCTGTTTATATATTTGTAGTTATTATGGGGGATAATGATGTTTTTTGAGAGAATATACCAAGTTCTGGCATGAAACTAGATAGCGCAGGCTGATAGGTCCTTAACACATTTGGTAGCGATTGCATCGTCATCTAGCCTAGCTGATTGGTTGCTGTTGGATCAGCGGCCAATGAGCTGTGGCTCAACATTCAAAATAATACCGGTAGAGTTGCTGTTAGCAGTCTGCAGTGCGCTTTCAGAAACCCTCCACCTTCCTCAGCTCCACCTGTATAGATCTGCTACGGGGGTTATTTCAGGTATGTGTGCAGCAGCAGCAGCAGCATGTCTGTGAATGTATTGGCAGTAGTAAGTCTCGGTACTTACCCTGCAGCAGCAGTAGCGTATAGCAGATCTATTCCACCAAGACCAAATACATTAACAATGCCATATCAATTGCCATGCCACTCTCTCCGAGAGTTGTCATGACAGAAATATATTCAGTATAACAGTTTTAAATATTGTTTTAAATGGAGTTCATACTGCAGGTCTATCAACTTCCCAGAAGTATTTAATTTCTTAACCACCCATTCACAGAAAATCAAAGCAACATCAAAATGATCAAACAGGAAATTTTTGTGTACTGAATTCCATATACCACAGGAAGCTGCACAAATATACAACATTGCTTGTTTGTGGGGAATATGTCACTGAAGTGTTTGAGAGAATAAAAGTAACTTCAATCAGAGCATTTTTTAGCACATGGCGACAGCTGTAGAGAATTACAATACTCAGTATTTTATCCAGATTCTGAGGACAAGTTTGATGAAACAAATTAAATAAACTACAGTGAATCATTTACTACTCAGATGTGCTTCAATAAAATGGCTGCATGCACGTTACCATTTAAATGGCCTTCAAAATCATTAATCATCAGAAGTGTTTTAGGTTTTTCATGAACAGATTCTGACAAATTTGTTTCAATCATCTTTATTTATTTACATCAGCTACCACCTCTCCAAGCATAAGTGGTTTTCAGCCCATTTCCTACATCTGAAATATCAATAAAAGCTATGACGCCTATAACAATATGGGTGAACATAGCAGGTTTGTCAGAGGGTACTTGTCCACATCAGAGTTACTTGTGTGTTAATTTAGGTAATGCCAGCACATATTCCCCAGACTGAAAAGTTTACAGGTCTTTGAAGTATTAGTTCACATGTTTTCATGTGTCATTCTTCATTCTTTCCACTAGAGCGCACAAGATTCTCAACCTCTTTAAAATTCAGGAATAGATACGTGACATTAACAAGATTTTACAATGTATCAGTTGATTACTGCAACAATTGAAGCCCACTGTTTTTATTCATAATGCATATGTTCATTTCACAAAGCACTCTTTCATTAGTTAATTAATTTTGGTCCAACTTTGTGTCTACAAGTTTTACATTGTTTCCATTCTTTCTTTTTTAATGCTGAGATTATTATTTGTATTATTATAATATAATAATTATGATTATTAATTGCACATATTCATTTACTTTTGAATCAGAAAGTGTAACATTTGAAAAAATTACTGCTATCACTTTACCATATATATACACTGTATATATATATATATATAATTATTTTTTTTTAAATGTAAAGGAAATCCTTGTGCGACTTATGAGTCAAATATTTATTTGTCAGCTGCTTTGTTTTTTGTTTCCAGTTATTCATGGATTATTGTCCAGGATCTTCCTGTTTGCATTCCAACCATAACAACATTAACAGACCTTTGATGGGCTGATTGTACACTACCCCCTTAAAGTTAACACATTTACTCTCTACCACAAAACAAAGCTGTGGGACTTCCTCTAGCTCCTGACAAGCACATATTTCAGTCATATTACAGTAATTTAAAGTTCATTATTTTAGTTTCAAATACACATACAGTAACATTGTTTTTCTGCATTATTGATTCCAAATGAGTGTGTTCACATGTTCAAGGTCTTTAGTGGATGTTTGGGTTTCTCTGTGGACTGGCACATCCAAAGCAAACAGCTCCTCATCACACACCACTGCACACACACAAAGATGAGAGCGGGAGTTTTGCTCACTTGACCTATCTGGTTTTCACGTAGATTATTGTTCATTACACTCCTTAAAATAGCTTGGTTTACATACAGTACAAATGCTGTGTACATAAAAACTGACACGTTACTCAGTAAATGTATATTCTTCATTCAGCAATGATGCATGAAATTAATCAAAAGTGACATTTATGCTGTTCTAAAACTTTCTATTCATAAAAAAAAAAAAATCAGAATGATTTCTGAAAGGATCATGTGACTGAAGACTGGAGTAATGATGCTGAAAATGCAGCTTTGCAACACATGAATAAATTACATTTTAAAATATATTCAAATAGAAAACAGTTGTTGTTGTTTTTACTGTTTTGATCAAATAAATGCAGTCTTGGTGAGCATAAGAGACTTCTTGAAATGTTCTTGAATTTGCAGACTAAATGACACAGATTTCAAACAATCAAGCACAGTTTTCTTTTCGATGGAAACAAACACACAACCAGAGTTCAACTGATAACATGGCAGTAATTACAGAAGGAAAAGGAATGGGGAATGCCTGACCTTTGATTCAGCTTTTAATCTGTTATTTGTCTATCTTTGTCTCCCTTTTCACACAAATAGATTTAAATAAACATCGCTGACATGACACAATATAGTCTACTTTTCCAAAGTATTAATGAATATAACATACACATAACATGTTCTCTCTCATCACCCACTCTATGTTTCTCTCTCTCTTTCTCTTACCATAGCCACAGTGTGTGAAAAGAAACTGTGTTAAAGATATATGGTGAAATGCTGTGAAAGTTGCGGGTGAGGTCTGTGGGGAGGTGCTGAGTCTAACCCAGCAAGAGGACAATCTCCTGCAGAACAAATGAATGAGGCTTCAGTGGTGGGGAGGAGTCAGAAACTAAAGAAAGAACGCAGAGAACAACACAGGTCAGAGGACATGTGTGTGTAACAGGCACAGGAAAATACGAGGCGCCTGATAAGAAAGCTGGGAAATGACTTGGATTTTATGAAACGGGTTTATACTGAGAGGAGAAATGAGTATCACTGATGGGAAGACAAGTTATGTGTCCACTTTCAGGATACAGCTGTCAGGCTCCCAGTCAAAGGCGGCCAGTGAACAAGGGTCCCGACCCACACACATACCTACAATCAACACAGCCGTAAAGAAGCCTGAAGAGACATTCAGCACAGGCAAGTCTGCAAACTTCTTGAATCTTGCATTTGCACACAAGTGTTTGTGAGTGTGTATTTGCATACTCCAGAGAGCCTATTTGTGTTTCTGTATATGGGTTTGGGCAAGTTGGTTAGATGTTTGCAATTAAAAACATGTTAAGGTTAACATGATCTTTATTTGTGGTTAGATGCGTGATCTTTGCAGGAAGTATTGTTCTTAAGACAATCCCTCTATAGAGTCATGGTTAATAATCAGCATTTCATTTAATAGTCATCTGAGAATGACAGGCACTTTGTTTTCACTTTCACTCCATTTGAATTGTAATCTCAGGTAATGAGGAGTTCACTGCACAGCTGCATTCAGCCAGATTTAGACGGGGAAATCTTGTACATTCTTATGTGACAGATAGGACATCACACTACCTGCCTGAAAGGATTGATTTTTTCCACTACCAGGCTGACTTCTGATAAAGATATTTACTTATTAGAGTACTCTACTCCACCAGTTACTATACAATCTAGTGTTTGTGATATTCTGATATAGTAGGGTCCAAAACTTTGAGACCACTAGTGGAAATGCTTTGCACAACTTTGCCTTTTTTCTAAATTAAATGTTTACTTACAAACTACCAGCAAAACATTTTAAGTGTAACGTTCAAATTATTGCAATGTGCATTTCAAAATATCACTTTCTGGGGGGGAAAAACTGGATCTATTTCTACTTGATCTAAACCTGTGGTTCTCAATCTTATCGATTTGTGCAAAACAATATTTGAAGACCCCTCATAAGCCATGATATTTTCTGTTGTAATTATTTTTATTAAAATAAACTGGGAATTAATTAACCACAATTATTCTTGTTAGCGATCATCTGACGCCACCCACGCTGCTGAGAACTGCATTTAGATGAAGTTGTAAATATGTGCTGCGTGCTTTCCTCTCAATAACAAAATAAACACAAACAAAATTGACAACAAAATTGATAAAACAGCAAGCATTTTTTAAATAAAGCATCTGATCATAGCAACGTGGATGTGTTTGCATGAGCTCTGCAATTCGGCACTCTAATAAAGTCACGTCACTTTATTTATAGGCCTATAGCACTTTATACAATAGATTGCTTAAAATCAAGCATTAAGCCGTATTAAACATGAAAAACAGTGTCAGTGTCTCGTTTCATCAGAAGTACAACTTCATTATGTTCATGTGTGTTCAACATGAATTACATTTTAATCTCTTTTTTATTTCTTCTTAATTGTACACCCTAACTTTACTTCTGTTTTAAAATTAACATTCCTAAACCGTCCTGTGTATTTCCAGGTTTAAAATGGTCTCAGACTTTTGAATCCCACCAAATCTTATCTGCCCCAGGATGCAAATTACTGACCAGGCAAGAGGTCACTATTGGCAGGAAATTCCTTCCATGATAATTTGAACACCAGGCTTTTGTTTTGTGTTTCATGCACTGGCTTGTATGGGACATGTACTGAATGTTTGATGGTACTGCTGCTCTCTTCTGAACTGCATTTTAACATGATTACAACACTAGTTCCTTCCTTTCATTTCTTAGATCTTATCACCTGATACATGACAGTCACTGTACAAAGAATGAAACTAAAAACATCTCAGTTTGTTCTTCTTGGAATTGGAGTCACCATTTTATTTTTTCAACAGTGTGTTCCCATAACAACCAGTAAAAATGCTTGTTTGCATGAACAAACAAGGATTACTTTAGGCCAGATCAAAAGACCATGTGATCTACCAGGTCAGTGAGAACAAAAGTGTTTGGTCCATTGTTAAGACAGGAGGACTAGAATGACTAGTTCTTTTAATCGAAATTAAATGTTATGTGTCCCAAATGACATTAAAAAGACAAAAATACAAAAGAGGCTATTCACATTTCAAAGTTACTATGTTCAAACACATACTTTTGACAGGTTAATTGTATTATACAAGGCTCCACCCAATGCCATATACAAAAGGTAAGTGATGGTATTTTAAACAGAAACAGGTTTGTTGGTGGAATGTCAGATGAGACCACAGTTTAGCTCAAGCCTTTGGTCTGATTTCAGTCAGTTTTTTTTGAGTTACAACTAATTTTGTTAGTTATATTGTTCTTTTGTTGGTCATTTTTTATTACAGTTTCTGTTGCTTTTTGCCATTCTTATGTGGCATGTAAAATAAGCACTGTTTCTAGACAGAAGGTGTGATGGCGAGGATGTTAAGAGATACAGCAGCTGTTTACTGAAACACATCTCTTCCTTTATACAGGCCTGGTTTCTTCCTGTGTGAACTTATTGTTAAACAGCCCAATCAGTTTTTATATCTTGTTTTGCAGTAAAAATATCTAAACATTAAAACAAGATAAAAAAATTAACTTGCATGAGATAACATAAGCTTTATAAGGCATTAAAATCATGAACAAACATGTGCATATTACTGCTTCAAATTAAATGAATTATTACTAAATAAATACCTATATTTTTTCCTATATCAACATATTAGTAATGCACAAAACATGCTGACAACAATGTGCAGCTAGAATGGAAAAGAGCGGAGAAGTGCGAGCATATTATTTTTAAGCAATATCACACTGAAGAGTGCTGATATATTCAGACAAACAGCATGATTGTGAGTGTGATATTGTTTTTATGCAATACCTCAAACAAGTTATATTGAGAAACTTAAATTTTTAACACAATATTGGCTACTTTGTCTATTTTTTGCTCCACCAACCAAATTATTTCCTTATGAAGCCAGAGTCTTTAAACAACAAAGAGCAGTGGCATTCCTAAATGAATTAGTGCTTTTGAATGAATCAGTTGAGTGATTTAATGATTTACTCATAAAATGAGGTGTGTTCAACTTCAAGCAGAGCTACTCAGACAGATCAGTGACATCAAAGTACCCCGAGAGCAGTTTGAAAACATATGGAGCCGTCTGCTTTCTAATTGCTCTCGCTGTACTTTGAAGTCATACACCGATCGATCAATGCAGAGCCACTTCACACCTATTAAAGGGATAGTTTACTCAAAAATGAAAATTCTGTCATCGTTTACTTACCCTCAGGTTGTTCCAAACCTGTAAACATTTCTTTGTTCTGCTGAACAAAAAGGAAGATATTTTGAAGAAAGTTTGTAACCAGGTTGTTTTTTGGGGCACCATTGTCTTCCATAGTAGGAAAAAAAAATACTATGGAAGTCAATGGTGCCCCTGTGATGGAGTTTTAATAGATAAGATACTAAACTGTCTTTTGGAACTAAACATGTATCTGACTCTAACCTTTCTAACCTTATGATACATTTTTACCTGATTTCCACTTTGGGTCTAATAGTATGACTAACTCTTAGTTGACTTCCCCTTTTAAGCATCCTAACATTCTAACATTTGAACCAAATGTACTGTTCGAAACTAGTGAAAACTTGTGACTTTGGTTGTGTGAGTGTATAAATAACAAATATGGGAAATTAAACTAGACAATGTCTAACCTTGAAACCTTTTAGTTACCTAGTAACAAGAGGGCTTGTCTATGAAGAACCAATCAAATTGTGGGGAAATTATGTAATGTATCATGTAATTTTGCCATACCCCTATTCTATAAAAACTGTTGTATTCGTGTTTACTGGTGGGATTCTCAATGGAACTTGTCTGAGATCCTCCGGCCGTGATTAAAGCATGTTCGAAGGCATTTTCTGAAGTCTGTCGGTTATTATAGCAGCACAGCAAGTTAGGATTATTAGGCTCAGCCGACGTCGATGTGTAGATATGCTGGAGCATAGGATTAGACTCAGCCGCCATCGATGTGTAGACGCGCTAGGGTATAGGGTTAGACTTGGCCGACATCGACTGTAGATGCGCTAGAGTATAAATATTATGCGTAGTTAGATTTAGGAAAAAATCTACGACAATTTGGCGAGCCAGCCAGGAGTCCTCGGAATCTCCCTCTGTCGGATGGACGGGGACGGGGAATTCTGCCAGAAAGCAGAGGGACTATTCCAGACAGGCTATAAAAGAACTTGAGGTAAGTTATAGGACGTAGTTAGGTTAAGTGAAAAATCTACGACATCCCAGAATAGTTCAGTTTCCCACATTCTTCAAAATATCTTCATTTGTATACAGGTTTGGAACAACCTGAGGGTGAGTGAATGATGACAGTGATGGGTGAGCTATCCCTTTAAGTACCTGAATGAATCAGTGTGTTTGAATGAATCAGTTAAATTAATGATATAATGACTCACTCATGAAGACAGTCACTTGCCTGGTGTAAGGATGTGACCAACAAAAAATCTCACTGATAAATCCCCACCACTAATACGCAGACCAGAGTATGTGAGCGGAGTGGAGTGGGAGAGGAGCGAGGAGTGGAGCGATGTGATTTTGAATGGAGCGCGGAGCGGATTTTTTAAAAGTCGGAGCGTCGTGGTTTTCACTCGCTCCGAGAGCGCTCCAATACCGCTCCATCACGAGTACAATTCATGCCAACGGCTCATTATATAACTGCATTTTTAGTAAGGATTCACACGTTAAACACATTACGCTAGCATGATACAGATGGATAACTCAAATCAGAAAAAAAATGTGAAGGTTATCATGACGCCGATGGACTTAAGTGACTGCGGGAGGTTCTCAAGCCTACTGAATATGATCTGGCAACACGATCTCATGAAAGTGCGTATCTATAGCACGAATTTTATTTCTCGTGCCATTTATACGCCAAAAAATAGTTTTTGCATGCAAATGAAACACACTAAACCCCTTGGTTAGGATTAGGGATGTGAAGTGCGTGCACGCCATAAAGTGTGTATCATATGCACGCGAAAACTGCTTATCATAGGCTATGCAAGCAAAAACTATTTTTGTAAATGGTACAAGAAATAAAATCTGTGCTATAGATACGCACTTTCATGAGATCAGGCTGGATCGGGTGAAAGCACATTTTAAACAGGTAACACTTATTCACACACGCAATCGCTTTCTCACTAATGCATTGCATTCAAACAAATGTAATCTTACAGTGCTGTCGGTAGCCTATTTGATTTCGAATGAGCAGAAATCTGTAAGAAATGTAGCGACCCGTAGATAAAATAACTGATGAAAACGTAGTTATTTTCCTCTTTCCAAACAAAATGTGCTCTGCAAAAAGCAGCAATGATATTTAACTTTTAATGCTGATAACCATGTAATAAGCATAGCATGGCATAGGAAAAGTTTGCACACTATCCAATAAACCACATTGAAACTATTCTCCTAATGTTGTTTTTTATTTATTTTTATTTAATATGCCTATATAATATGATGAGGAGAAATTTTGTGAGATTTCAAAGCATACTTAAATACTTCATTCGCAATTCGAGCGAAGACGGAGCGGTGTTTCTGATATCAGTGAGCGAGGAGTGGAGCGGTAAATTGTGAACCCGGAGCGGAGCTGGAGCGGAGTGATTATTAAATGCTTGGAGCGTGGAGGGGAAATTGTTGCCGCTCCACTCCGCTCACATACTCTGACGCAGACTGACTGGAAGACGCAAACTCAGACAGTGTGATACAAACAGCGAAAAGTGTCAGTGCTGTTGGAGCAAGTTTGAGAACCATACTTTATTGTTGTATAATAAATATCTGTAACTAATCTCATTCTTCTTTGCTCTGTCAAGCTAGAAAGTGGTAAACACAGCCATACAAGGGGCCTGGATCCACCTCTTTTCACTGAACCCCTCGAGGACTGTATAGTGGATGAAGGAAATGACATCAAACTGAAAGGGACTATCACAGGGAGCCAGCCAATCAATGTTTCCTGGCTTCATAATGGTGAGTCCAGTTTTTTTATTCCTAATACTGATTTTGCTACTGTAGTCTGGGTAAGAATATGTAAACTATAGACTGAAGATAATTATGTTTTCATATGCAAGTTCCTCTTCCTTACTTGACTTTGTAAATTTAAATTGTTCAGTAAATTAAAAAAAGAAAAATCAAGAAAGTCATATAAATGACATGCATACGTATAGATACATAAATGCATACAGAAAAATATCTTTTCA
Organism: Gila orcuttii; assembly: GCA_026230005.1. Lineage (NCBI taxonomy): Eukaryota > Metazoa > Chordata > Actinopteri > Cypriniformes > Leuciscidae > Gila > Gila orcuttii. The sequence goes on from JAPDVR010000003.1 coordinate 33,365,910, forward strand.
ACTTTGATGACTCAAATGTCTATCTTTTCTTAATGCCACATAGTCACCCCTTCTATTTTTTCTGTCCATTTGTACCATAACCATTTTAGGTGAGTGTGTGCTGTTTGGTAAATCCTCATTTGTGGGAAGAAAGGTGAGTTTGGTAGTTAAGGAATGTCTCCCTGAGGATGCTGGGGCTTACACTTGTGTGGCCGAAAACACAGCAGGAAAAACATCCAGCAGTGCAGCAGTGTGTGTGAGAGGCAAGTATGTACTCAAATTCAACTTCAGTCCAAAGTGTATACTGTGTAGTGTATAGTTCTACAAGAGCATTGAATGTCTATTTAAAAGTATGGGTTTGCTGGGCTGGATTGGGGGCAGTTAACATTACTACATTAGCACTGTAAGAGGTAGAAGTATGAAGTGTGCAGGTGTTTCTGTTTACATCATATTCAGAAGATTGATTATCAATGTTAATTACCTTCTCTAATGTAATTATTTTTTTCTTACTCTTATTGTATTTCTTCCTCTTTTGCTCCTCATTCTAACAAATCAACTGTAGACTATGAAACAATTGCTGGGATCCATAAAGAGATGACCCAAACATCTCACTCACATCCCAATTCTTCTCACCCTCACACTCCTGATATGGTAAACGGGGTATTAAACTCTACTCAGAACGTCCCGGATGACATCAGTGTTTTTAAAGGCCCACAGTCACCCCAGACAGGAAGTCCTATAACAAGCTCTCCAGCACTGAAAAGAGGTATGTCACAAACAATGGGCCTACCCATGAATTAACCTCAAAGATTAAAGTGTAGGAAATGTAATTTAATACAGAACATTTTTGGTTCATCCGAAGCTTCCATGTCATTGTGATTAGGGTGGTGCCACTTCCTAAACTACACCTAAAGCGATTTTTAAAAGCACTTTAATTTATCACATTAGAAATCCAATTATTCCATGTAATTATTATATATAGCTCATATATTATATTATATGCTCAATATATTTAATTTTTACTCGTAACATATATAAGTGATATAATATTTATTTAAATAAATTATGTATACACTATATATATATATATATAAACTTTATTACAGGCTCTAGGCCCAACAACAGGACATACACCACACAAAAAGAAGAAAAAGAAAATTACATACACATATACAATACACCATTTTTCACAAAAATCTTAAAAGGCACTCATACCAATGCTTCCATAGGTGTGATTGATATCGGACCGAGCTACACCTGGGACTTGTGAGCCTTACTATAATATAGTTTTGTGACTCATCAAGTCGCCCCATAAACTTAAACATTAGGTTCCTCAAGAGGGCTTGTAAACAACTTAGCCTCAAGTCACAAAAAAGCTTACTTGCACTGCTGCTCCTGGGCTTCTTCAGCAGTATCCTCAGACAATCATTATATGCTACCTGCAGTTTGCGCATGGTCTCCTTTCTGTAGTTGACCCATAATGGGGCTGCATACATAGGGGTACAGTAAGCACGAAACAACTGCACTTTCACATCATCAGAGCAGTAATTAAATTTCCTAACTAACATGTTCGCTTGTAGATACAACATTCGTCTTTGCCTATTCATGTCAGCATCATCTTCCATCTTGTCAGTAATAATATGCCCAAGATATTTTGTACAGTTAGATACACAGATACATTGCCCTGACAGGTAAAACATAGGAAAGTGCAGCTTCTGATCTTCCCTAGTCCTACAAACCAACACAACACTTTTCCTTGCATTGTACTGTATATCAAACTCACCCCCATACTTGGAGCATATATCCAATAATTGCTGGAACCCAACAGTACTGGGGGACATAACCACTAAATCATCTGCGTACATCAGGGCTGTATATATATATATATATATATATATATATATATATATATATATATATATATATATATATATATATATACACTAATACAGCATTTATTAATCTCTGTTAATGTTAAATTCATTGTTCATGTTAGTTTACAGTGCATAACCTAATGTTAACAAATACAACTTTTGTTAATGTTGAAATTTGCTTTAACTAAGATTAGTAAATGCTGTAGAAGTATTGTTCATTGTTAGTTGATGTTAACTAATGTAATTCGTGTAACATGAAACCTGTCTATATAGTGTTAGCATAATAGATAATATAAAAGGACTATTTCCTGACTGGTTAACATACTTATGGTGTTGTCATCTAAAGCATTTCCTCTTTAATCTATTGAATATTTTTCTTAGACACGCATACCTGATCACTTGACTCCTCCCTTATATGATAGGCAAAGCTTTTGCTATCTATGCTCTTTAACACAAATGTACCAGCACACACACCTGATTCTTAACATCTTTGTGTGTTGTCTCTGTGTCATGTTACAGAGGTGCTTGTCAAAAGGAGAAGCAGCTCAGGTACAGGTAAGACCATCAACGTGTCTGTCTTCCACTTTCAGTTCTACTTTTGCATATTTTTTGCTTCTTGGTGCAAGATTTACTTGTTCTTGTCCTTTTTTCTTCATACCATAACTTAACAGTTGAATCCCAGACTTTTGTTACAACTTTCTGGATTTCAGTAAAGATCTTTTCTTTCCTTCCTCACTTCTTAAAGGCAATCTGATTTATAGCCTCCCACACCCACACCTGCTTTGCTTTTCTTAATATTCTAATAACACCAAATGTCTTTTAAAGATTTTTTTGTCTGGAATTGCGAGTTAAAGTGTAACCACTGTGACCTGCTTCAAAAAAGGAGTAATTTGCTCTGAGCGGCTGTGTTTCACTCTGCTGATCTTAACTTCCAGATCGACTAGCTCTTCCAGGGGCTGTTAGTGTTGTAAACAGAATAACAGGAAGCTAAATACAGTCTTTTGTGTCCTGGCTACTAATGTTCATCTTAAGAATGACTTTATTCTTTTTAAATACAGTAATCCTTGTTGTCCATAGCAATATTCTTCGATAAAACCTACCATTAAACGTTTGTTTAAGACAACTTTTGTCTTAGATTGTGTATTTATACCTTACAGACAGATAAGACGGGTATAAAAATAGGAATTTGTCAGTTTATAAGCATCACTTCAACATGTTATCAGCATTTTCTTTGGTACTTCTGTTTGTAACTGGGCTGGGCAATGAAGCTCTGAATAATGAGTGCTTTCTTTAGGTCTCTTGGTCTCTCATGTAAAACACACTGCTATCTGTGGTACCATGCGGTTAGATCAGGCTTTTATCAAGCCAGTCAAGTTCATTTGAGTGTGTTGATTTGAATAATTGCAGTATGGTGGCAGAGTTAAACGCCTGTAAAAAAAAGAATTATAATATAAAATCTTAATATCTGAATTGTGTGAAAAAAGTGTCATCTGGTTTTCTGTTTTGGTGTGAAAGCCACTTCTGCCAGAATGGTGTGAATGTACACTACAATTATTTGTAAATTAATAAATTATATGTATAATTATATTACAAATAATTGCAGTTGTATACAGATATTTTTCAAATGAGGCTGTGTTTACAATTGTCTTATTTGACTATTTGTATTCATTATTATAAATAATATAATATAATATGCACAAATGAGACAATTGGCAGCATATTACAATGGATTTGAACTTTATATAAAAATCCGAGAAGTAAAAGACTCAAGCAAAAGTCACCCTTTGCTCTCCATTTAATCTCATTGCTGTCTAGGAAAAACAATTGAGATATTTTTGATTTTCTTTCTTATGGGCTGGTGTTTACAGCACCTGTGCAGTTTGTAGATTCATTCGATCGGCTGGAGGTGCATGTTGGAGAGACGGCCCATTTGACGTGTGTCTTCAAAGGCAGCTGTCCTGTTGCATCTTGCTGGGTCTGTAACAAAAAAGAGGTAAATAAGCAAACACTCACACTAACACAACACAATCCAGACACGTTTCATACTGCAGGTCCTCCTGTTTGGGTGTATAATTATCTGTCTTACTGAAGGTGGTGGAAAGCTCCAGGTTTCATATAGAGTCCTGTGATGAAAGCAGTTCTCTGGTGATCTCTGAAGCTCTTCCTGAGGACTCTGGACGTTACACGATATTTGTGCGAGATCGCAAAAGTTCAGCCCAACACACAGTGACCCTGAATGTCATTGGTAAGGTCAGACAGACAACCCCCACATTGAATAGTTATTTAGGTTGTGATGCTCAGTTTTTAGTCTATTTTGGTTCTTTTAGTCTGTTTTGGTTCTGTTTTTCCTGTTCCCGTTTGCCTGTGTTCCCTGTCATTGTAAGGTGATATATGCTGTGTTCGAAATCGCCCCATACCACTTTCACTATTCCCTACATTACTTCACTAATATACAGGTCCTTCTCAAAAAATTAGCATATTGTGATAAAGTTCATTATTTTCCATAATGTAATGATAAAAATTAAACTTTCATATATTTTAGATTCATTACACACCAACTGAAATATTTCAGGTCTTCTATTGTTTTAATACTGATGATTTTGGCATACAGCTCATGAAAACCCAAAATTCCTATCTCAAAAAATTAGCATATCATGAAAAGGTTCTCTAAACGAGCTATTAACCTAATCATCTGAATCAACTAATTAACTCTAAACACCTGCAAAAGATTCCTGAGGCTTTTAAAAACTCCCAGCCTGTTTCATTACTCAAAACCGCAATCATGGGTAAGACTGCCGACCTGACTGCTGTCCAGAAGGCCATCATTGACACCCTCAAGCAAGAGGGTAAGACACAGAAAGAAATTTCTGAACAAATAGGCTTTTCCCAGAGTGCTGTATCAAGGCACCTCAGTGGGAAGTCTGTGGGAGGGAAAAAGTGTGGCAAAAAACGCTGCACAACGAGAAGAGGTGACCGGACCCTGAGGATGATTGTGGAGAAGGACCGATTCCAGACCTTGGGGGACCTGCGGAAGCAGTGGACTGAGTCTGGAGTAGAAACATCCAGAGCCACCGTGCACAGGCGTGTGCAGGAAATGGGCTACAGGTGCCGCATTCCGAAGGTCAAGCCACTTTTGAACCAGAAACAGTGGCAGAAGCGCCTGAGCTGGGCTACAGAGAAGCAGCACTGGAGTACCCACAGTCAGTGATGGTCTGGGGTGCCATGTCAGCTGCTGGTGTTGGTCCACTGTGTTTTATCAAGGGCAGGGTCAATGCAGCTAGCTATCAGGAGATTTTGGAGCACTTCATGCTTCCATCTGCTGAAAAGATTTATGGAGATGAAGATTTCATTTTTCAGCACGACCTGGCACCTGCTCACAGTGCCAAAACCACTGGTAAATGGTTTACTGACCATGGTATTACTGTGCTCAATTGGCCTGCCAACTCTCCTGACCTGCACCCCATAGAGAATCTGTGGGATATTGTGAAGAGAAAGTTGAGAGACGCAAGACCCAACACTCTGGATGAGCTTAAGGCCTCTTTCGAAGCATCCTGGGCCTCCATAACACCTCAGCAGTGCCACAGGCTGATTGCCTCCATGCCACGCCGCAATTTCTTTCTGTGTCTTACCCTCTTGCTTGAGGGTGTCAATGATGGCCTTCTGGACAGCAGTCAGGTCGGCAGCCTTACCCATGATTGCGGTTTTGAGTAATGAAACAGGCTGGGAGTTTTTAAAAGCCTCAGGAATCTTTTGCAGGTGTTTAGAGTTAATTAGTTGATTCAGATGATTAGGTTAATAGCTCGTTTAGAGAACCTTTTCATGATATGCTAATTTTTTGAGATAGGAATTTTGGGTTTTCATGAGCTGTATGCCAAAATCATCAGTATTAAAACAATAAAAGACCTGAAATATTTCAGTTGGTGTGCAATGAATCTAAAATATATGAAAGTTTAATTTTTATCATTACATTATGGAAAATAATTAACTTTATCACAATATGCTAATTTTTTGAGAAGGACCTGTAGTTCACTTGAAGGAGTAAATGAAAAGGAGTGAGAGAATTTGGATAGTTTTGCATAGTTTGTGCTTGCTGTTTAATAATCATTTGAAACTTAGCAAACTGGAAGCTCCAGTAGTAATGAGAAGATTTATCTTGAACTCTGCCATGGAAACTAGCATGTATAAACCTTAATTAAACAATTTAATAATCAATTAAAAAGGAATGTATACATGTATGATATTACGCTGTAGCTACAGTGGACCAGCGGTTTGTAAAATGAATGCATGGATAATTCAGCTGCGGACACCATCTTCTGGTCAGATGTAGGAATTTATTCGAAATGCGACTCACACAGTGCACTATGGGTATTCTCTAGCCGTTGAGCTTACATCGGTTGTACACTCGTTATTGCAGTGCATTGTGGGATTGAATGAGTGCACTCGATAATGTCCACTATTGTTTCGGACACCACTATAAATGGATATCCCCTCAAATAGTGTTCTATTTAAAGGTATGGGGGACATTTCGGACACAGCCCTAGTTTCCTATTGTGTGCCAGTTTGTTCCCTAAGTTACTGATTAAGTTCACCTGTTGTTCATTTAGTTACCTCATTTCTCCCTGTGTATTTAAGCTCATCAGTCTCACCAGTAGTGTTGTCAAAATTACCGACCTGGGTGACAAGGGTACTGAAATTTTAAAAATGTGATGCTTTGAGCGTTGTTGAGCGGAATCGTAAACACCGGTCCGCTGATAGATGCCGGCATTCAAACGCTCCCTTTTGTATCTGTGCAAGCACTCGGTGAAGAGCATCATTGATGTATATTTACAACATGTTTTTGAAGCGCTGGTCATTGTAGCCAATCACAGACATATTTGATGAGTGTGTGAGCACAATGGGCAATCAGAGGTGTTTACGATTCGCTCAACAGAGCTCAAAGCGTCACATTTTTAAAATGTTACCCAAGTCGGTACTTTTGACAAAACTACTCTCCAGTGTTTTGTCTTGCGTTAACGTTACATGTTCTTTAAGTGTTTATTATTCCTGTATTCTCCTGAGTGTCATTAATTAAAGAATATAAAAACTGAATTCTCTGTCATAGTGGTTACTGACCAGAAGATCGTAACAATTACGTTATTAAAAAATGTTCTTTGAATTAACAAAGCAATTTCAAAATATTATCCAAACTTTGCTTTTTAGCATCAGATATTTTTTTTTACTTTCTGATTTTTTTATTAAAAGACATCTTGTTCATGTCAAATGGAGTAACTGTACTATAATATGGCAGATATATTCAAGCATAAGAAGTACAATGACCTTATCAAAATCTCACTTCACATGTAGAATAATTAAATTAAATTTTGATAGAAAATGGTACAAATATTTGATGATGTGATTTGTATTTATGTGTGTTTTATCCAGACCTGCCACAGCCTCCTGCCTCCTGTCCCTTGGCGTGCGTTCTCTCCCCTCACTCTCTGGTTTTGTCCTGGTCTGGGCCATCTTACGATGGTGGCAGCGCTGTGACAGGATACGTGGTGGAGGTTCGTGAAAGCCCTGGTGAGACTGACCACTGGAAAGAGCTCACGGGTCAGTGCAAGAGCACCTCACTCAGGGTGACCTCAGGACTCCAGCCTCAGGGAGAATACAGCTTCCGGGTCAGGGCCTATAACACTGTGGGCGTCAGCGAACCGAGCGAAGAGTCCCAGCCAATCAGGATGGACAACCCAGGTGAGGTTTTTCTGAAATGTTATAAAAGTTGATGACTTAGTGTAATCTTAATGTATCTTTTATGCCGAATCAATTGCTCTTTAAATGCAGCCCCTTACTGGCTTGTAATTTTAAGCTAATATTTTCTCACAATTTATGGGAACAAGGTCCAGTAACCAGATTGTAAACAGGAAGGATGCATTTAAAGTCATTACCGAAGGGGATGCAATCTAAGGGTTGAGGTCACATGGTGAATGAAAGCATGTTGTCTTTCAAAGCAGAGCCCTGTGACGAGAAACCAGTGGAGTATGTGAATGTCACCATCAACACTGAGAATAAACTTTCTGACCACTATAATGTCCTGGAAAAACTAGGAGTGTAAGTATCCTTATAAAAGGCACACATTCAGTGGGCCTCATAGCTCTCGTTCCCAGGAAAAAAAATCTGAGTGCATACATGTTCCTACAGGCTTACTTGCATCATAAAGAGAAAACAACCCACACACTTGACTGATTCCCAGAAAAATTCCTAGATAAATGATCATGTTTACACAAAGATGCTGACTCGAAAAGAAAAATAAGCAGGGTTAAGTTAGAGTCAAGATTGGTACATTTTGAGTGAAAATTGCATCATCCCTCATAACCTGTAATTCATAGAGGTGATAAATAAAATGTTTTCCTGAACTGAGCCCATAAAACACTGATTTAAGGCAAAATATCAAATTCTCTTAATTCTCAAGAACTGGATAAATGGGAAGTTAGGATATAGAGAAACAATGATTTCATACTCCAATTCTGAATCTTCCCCAGAGGGAAGTTTGGCCAGGTGTTTCGGATGACCCATAAGGAGACAGGACGTGTATGCGCTGGAAAGTTCTACAAAGGTCGTCGGGCAAAGGAGAGAGAAGCCGCAAGGAAAGAAATTGAGCTAATGAACTTCTTACACCATCCAAAACTGGTGCAGTGTCTCGCCGCATATGATAACAAGGCTGAGATGGTCATGGTGATGGAATAGTGAGTATCTTGCTGGTGTTTTAAAGAGTGCAATGTTTTTAGAACAATATACAGAAATGAGAAATGCCAACAGGGTCAATGCATTAACTTCAATAGCGACAATAGTTTGATCATCACTATAGTATTTTTGGCACCTAACAGCTGAATCTGCATGTGTCTGAATGTGCAGTGTTGCTGGTGGGGAGCTGTTTGAGCGTATTGTGGATGATAGTTTTGAGCACACTGAAGTGTCTAGTGTGGGCTACATGCGTCAGATTCTGGAGGGGATTCAGTATATGCACCAGCAAAACATCATCCACCTGGACCTCAAACCTGAGAACATCGTCTGTGTGGACAGAACCGGGTTTCAGATCAAAATCATTGACTTTGGACTCGCTAGCAAGCTGGGTACGAATGTACTGACGATACTGTCAACACGACAACATATGTTGTAATAAAATTGTGTAATAAAATAAAGTTAAATATATAATAATAAATATATAAATTCAAAATGTCAAAATAATATCCCACTTAAATATTGTTAATATAAGTACAAATATAAAATAATATGTAATAATATTAGCTATAGTGCTATAGATGACATTTAGTTAAATTAAAACTAAATGACACTGATTTTACATTTCTAACAAAAAATGTACAATCGTTTTTAGACATATTTAATACAATGTTTTATTTGGAAATGAACGATGGCAATATCAATACTACTTCGTAGTACCATCTAAATACAATACAAATTTCTATGGTAATCTTTCAGTACTATGGTATATAGCGAAGTACCATGTTGTTGATACACTGAACTTTTTACAAGGGATCTCTGAGTGAAATGTTTGCAGAGTTATTATCGTTACCTAACACTTCAACTAAAATATTTAAAACATGTTTGTTAATTAAAATAAATCTGAAATAAAATAAAATATTAGAAAAAATTGAAAAAGGTTAATTTACCTTGACAACTAACTGAAATAAGTTTAAGTTGACAAAATAATAATTATAAAATAATAATAACTGGAAATAAAAACTAAAAATGGAATAAAATATTTTTTTATTTTTCATATTTAAAAAACTAATAAAAATACATATATATATATATATATATATATATATATATATATATATATATATATATATATATATATATATACAGGTCCTTCTAAAAAAATTAGCATATTGTGATAAAGTTCATTATTTTCCATAATGTAATGATAAAAATTAAACTTTCATATATTTTAGATTCATTGCACACCAACTGAAATATTTCAGGTCTTTTATTGTTTTAATACTGATGATTTTGGCATACAGCTCATGAAAACCCAAAATTCCTATCTCAAAAAATTAGCATATTTCATCCGACCAATAAAAGAAGTGTTTTTAATACAAAAAAAGTCAACCTTCAAATAATTATGTTCAGTTATGCACTCAATACTTGGTCGGGAATCCTTTTGCAGAAATGACTGCTTCAATGCGGCGTGGCAAGGAGGCAATCAGCCTGTGGCACTACTGAGGTGTTATGGAGGCCCAGGATGCTTCGATAGCGGCCTTAAGCTCATCCAGAGTGTTGGGTCTTGCGTCTCTCAACTTTCTCTTCACAATATCCCACAGATTCTCTATGGGGTTCAGGTCAGGAGAGTTGGCAGGCCAATTGAGCACAGTAATACCATGGTCAGTAAACCATTTACCAGTGGTTTTGCCACTGTGAGCAGGTGCCAGGTCGTGCTGAAAAATGAAATCTTCATCTCCATAAAGCTTTTCAGCAGATGGAAGCATGAAGTGCTCCAAAATCTCCTGATAGCTAGCTGCATTGACCCTGCCCTTGATAAAACAAAGTGGACCAACACCAGCAGCTGACATGGCACCCCAGACCATCACTGACTGTGGGTACTTGACACTGGACTTCAGGCATTTTGGCATTTCCTTCTCCCCAGTCTTCCTCCAGACTCTGGCACCTTGATTTCCGAATGACATGCAAAATTTGCTTTCAAATGAGCAAACAGTCCAGTGCTGCTTCTCTGTAGCCCAGGTCAGGCGCTTTTGCCGCTGTTTCTGGTTCAAAAGTGGCTTGACCTGGGGAATGCGGCACCTGTAGCCCATTTCCTGCACACGCCTGTGCACGGTGGCTCTGGATGTTTCTACTCCAGACTCAGTCCACTGCTTCCGCAGGTCCCCCAAGGTCTGGAATCGGTCCTTCTCCACAATCTTCCTCAGGGTCCGGTCACCTCTTCTCGTTGTGCAGCGTTTTTTGCCACACTTTTTCCTTCCCACAGACTTCCCACTGAGGTGCCTTGATACAGCACTCTGGGAACAGCCTATTTGTTCAGAAATTTCTTTCTGTCTTACCCTCTTGCTTGAGGGTGTCAATGATGGCCTTCTGGACAGCAGTCAGGTCGGCAGTCTTACCCATGATTGCGGTTTTGAGTAATGAAACAGGCTGGGAGTTTTTAAAAGCCTCAGGAATCTTTTGCAAGTGTTTAGAGTTAATTAGTTGATTCAGATGATTAGGTTAATAGCTCGTTTAGAGAACCTTTTCATGATATGCTAATTTTTTGAGACAGGAATTTTGGGTTTTCATGAGCTGTATGCCAAAATCATCAGTATTAAAACAATAAAAGACCTGAAATATTTCAGTTGGTGTGCAATGAATCTAAAATATATGAAAGTTAAATTTTTATCATTACATTATGGAAAATAATGAACTTTATCACAATATGCTAATTTTTTGAGAAGGACCTGTATATATATATATTAAAACACTGTATGTTTGTTATGTACATTAGATCCCAACACACCTCTGAAGGTGATGCATGGCACTCCAGAATTTGTTGCTCCAGAAGTCATCAACTTTGAGCCTGTCGTTCCGGCCACTGACATGTGGAGCATTGGTGTCATCTGCTACATCCTGTGAGCTCAAACACTGCCAGTCACTTAAGCGCTTGTTGCCCCCTTGTGGTGAATCATGCCATTACATTTAATCTGATTCTGATTTTGTCCTGTTGTAGGTTGAGCGGTGAATCTCCATTCCAGGGTGAAAGTGACACAGAGACTCTGGCTCTCGTGACAGCAGCGAAGTGGGAGTTTGATGAGGAGAGCTTTGAAGAGATCACGGACCTGGCAAAGGATTTCATTAGCTCTCTGCTCAGCAAAGATGTCAGGTGCTTTATTATCCTTCACTTCCCTTTACACACATCATAGGCTACAGATACGTCCACACAGATTCATAACTGTACGTTGAACCCTCTGACAGGCGTAGGATGTCATGTGAAGATGCCATGGCCCATGACTGGTTGGCATATACGTGTGTAGACAACACCAGCAGCGCCACCAAAACCCTTTCCAAAAACAAGATGAAGAAATTCCTGACTAGGCAGAAGTGGAAGGTAATCTTTAATCTTAAATTTGGTTAGCTAACTGCATGATGTTATATGGAGGACAACACCCAGTCAAGTAAGTTAGTTATTATAAGCACTTTAAAAGGTTGATTGATCGGAATAAAGCAATAGTTGGTCCTTTTCTCCAAGCCGGACCACACCAGAACCTTGTGTCCGCGAGAACCTTGTGTCCGCGTTGCTCAACCGTTGGATAAAGCGTAACGGTTACTTACTGCTAACTTGAATCATGTGTGCTTTGATAACCAATCACATTACAGCCTTCAAGTCAATGAATTTCGTTCAGAGTTGTGCAGTCAATCACAGGCTATGTCCGAAATCGCCCCCTATACCCTTGAAAAGGGCACAATTTGAGGGGAAAGCCATTTGACATCAGACATCAATCTAAAAAGAGCAAACATGTTGAAAATTAGCCGATGGGCTGTCGATTCATTCAATGATTAGCCGTTTTCCCACAAATGCAGTTAGTAAAGCCTATCCTCCATTGAGAAAAAATTTCTAGAATGTCACAAGATTTTTCTAGAATGAATCAAACAGATCAGGGTGCTCATCAGTCTTTTTGACCCATTCATTTATTTTAAACAACTGACTCATAAGAGTCATACTTTAGTGAATTGGACTTGTGTTCTTTCATTATCATTTTGTTTCTCTGTTTTTAGAAAACAGGCAAAGCCTTGCTGGCTCTGAAGAGGATGGCTATCTTGTCTAAACCAGAGGCTTCTGCAAGCTTGAGCCCTGTAGATGGTGAGAAAGAAATGAAACATGAAAAAAAAATCAATGTGCTTCAGAAACAAGTGTAAAATACCATAACGTCAATGTCAGCATTTGTGACATCTCTGCCAACTGTGTCTCACTGAAGATGTTCAATGCTCTTTTTATTGCTGTGATGAATGAGTTTACAGTTCAGTTTCTTGCTATTATGTGTTATAGAGACAGATAAAGCAATGCAATCTCTGGAGCTGAAGCTTCAGTGTAAACCTGAGTTCAGCAAGACTCCGTCGGACCTGATCGTCCCGAAGGGCTCCAGCGCCCAACTCTCCTGTCTCATCACAGGTTAGGACACACCGATGGATGTCAGTGACCTTCTCCACAGACTTCAGAGCCAGTCTCTCGTGAAGTCACAGCTTCTTCTCTTTGTGTTTCAGGTTACCCTGACCCTGAGGTGGTGTGGTTGAGGGATGGTGAGCTGCTGGAGTTGCAGGACGGGTGTGTGATGGTGGACTATGAGGAGAATGGCAGCTGTACACTCACCCTAGAGAACATCTCTCTCCATCACAGCGGCCTGTATTCCTGCAAAGCCACTAATGTACTCGGGGAGGCGCTGTGCTCTGCTACACTTACTGTAGAATAAACAGACAGACGCATAGATTCATAATAGCACACACAAAACAATCATAAATACAACATACACACACCAGAGAGATTAAAATATACTGATGCAATCAATGGGGATATAATTGTGAATTCAGTGTTAAAACTGTAATAAAAAAAATCAAATTTATGTTATTGTCTTTTATTATTATTTATGTTTATGAGAATATTATTGGACGCTTTAATTTCATTGGCGATTAATATAAATATCATAACATCACTGAACAGTTAATATCAGCGAGCGATGTTTAGCATTGTATGTGACCTCTCAAAATAGACACAGCTTACACAAAATATTACACAGCTTAACTTATATCTGAGTCTGTTTGAGTTTAAATAGATTCTGAACACTGAATCTAAATTCGCCCTATTTGTTTTATAAATATATGTTATAGGTCTTCTTGTGAACGACTCATCCCTGCGTGGGGCACGTCAATAAAAAAAATGCAGATTTTATAATAACAAATGCAGTTTAAAATATCATTGGCATCCTAAAAGCCTCATACACACTATTCTGAGCCTGTGTTTGTTTCAACTTTAGCAGTCTGTAGATAGTCTTTCCATTCTTTTGAATCTCAGCTAATGTTAGAAACTTTGTTGGAATCCTTAAAACTGCTCTCTGCTGTGATCACAAATTTGGTAACCAAATGTATGTGTAGATTGGTGTATGCAGGTGTATTTTTCTGTCTGGGAATTGTAGTAAAATGATTAATTGATCAATCTGCCCCCAAAATATTGTGTTTTCTTTAAGTTGCTGGTCACCAGCATGAGATTCTGGTGGTCCAAGCAGGCTTTTTGACTAGTTTAACAAGCAATGCTTACATGGTCAACCAGCTTCACCAAAAACCATGCTAATACACCAAAACCAGCATTAACAGTATTCATACTGGTCTTTTCAGCAGGTTTGTACAGAGTACATGACATGGGGGTGGGAGAACATGATATTGTGGCCACAAATTAAGAATTTGTTCCTACAGCTTATTTTGTTCCCTCGTTGTACTAATTTGTTCCCTTGTTTTAATTAAAGGGATAGTTCACCGCAAAATGAAAATGCTGTAATTTACTCATCCTCATGTCATTCCAAACCCATTACCTACAACTTTAATTACTTTGTTGGAATCCTTAAAACTGCTCTCTACTATGATCACAAATGAATGTATAGGTCCTTCTCAAAAAATTAGCATATTGTGATTTATAAAATATATAAAAGTTAAATTTTTATCATTACATTATGGAAAATAATTAACTTTATCACAATAAGGATCATTTTTTGAGAAGGACCTGTATGTGTAGATCTCAGTATTGCAGGTTTGATGATATATGTTACTGATGCTGTGCGTGCAATTTTGACAAAGTAAGGCCATTTTGTGGTCATTTGACACCAGCCATTTGCACATAAGGTTGATGTGTCCATATCAGTAACACTAAATGTTGCAGTCTCTTGTGACCACAGTATTTGCTTGAAATGAAAAAATAAACCACCTAGGCTTTTAAAAGCCACATTTTGTGACAATTCTGGTTGTTTAATAAAAAAATAAACAAATGATAACATATTTTTTTCATATACATATATATGGTTGTGACGCTTTTATGTGAAGAAATGGGTTTTCAACAGGCTGCATGTCATATGTCATCATTTCCATACGATCTAAACATAATCCAGCAATAAACTAAATTTCCCTTCTTATTTAGTGCACCAAGGTCATTTTCCTACAATTTGCATCTGTAATGTACAGGAAAGAAATCAACTACATGGTCTAAGTATGAAACAGCATTTTTCATGTTTAACTAAGCTAAACGGATAGGCAGATGAGAACAAGACAGAAGAAAGTCCGTCAATGCTGTATTATGTTCTTCTACATCACCATGTGAATTGACCTGACCTCATTTCTTGACCTGACCTAAGGTCAAAGGCCAACAGCACAAGAAGAAGGTCAATATAACCAAAAGATGTGCTTTCTGGCTCATTTCTGAACATCTTTCAAACAAAGGTGACTTGTAGCTATGTCAAGTCAAGTCAAGTCAAATATATTTATATAGCGCTTTTCACAATACAGATTGTATCAAAGCTGCTTCACAGTATCAATCAAAACAACTTAACAATGTTTGTTTATTACTGGAAAAAAGACATCCAGGTTTGGTAGAGCTGATCAATGGTATGATTGGTTAATTAATTTGAATATTAATTTGAATAACATATAAATATGTTATCTTACAGTACCTTCCAGTTACCTATTACCTACAACTTTAATCTTCAAAATCAAATTAAGATACTTCTGAATGAAATCTGTGAGGTTTCTGACCCTCAATGGAAAGTCCAAGAAAATAAAACTTTCAAGATCCAAAAAGGTCCTAAAGCCATCATAAATTTAATCTATTCACTCTCAGAAACCTAAAGAGTGTACTTTAGTACCTTAAATATTGGTACCAAAAGTCTACATAGTACCTAAATGTTACATATTATTACCTTTTTAAAGGGTGCTGTCCAAGTGACAGCTTTTGTACCATTTTTATCTGAGAGTGTATGAATCCTAAATGAAATCCAAAGCAATCGCACCTCGACTTGAATTAAACCACTCAGTTTATACAGATTCGTTTTACAACGTCTTTTTGGATCTTCTATGGTTTAGTTACCTGGACTTTCAATGGAGGGACAGAAACCTCTCAGATTTCATTCAAAATACCTTAGTTTGTGTTTCGAAGATTAACCAAAATCATACATGTTTGGAAAGACATGAGGGTTAGTAAATGATGACAGAATTGTCATTTTTGGGTGAACTACACTTTAAATCACGATCAGATTGAATAAAATAAAAACAAGTGAACAAATTAGCACAACATGGCCACGACTGAACTACAACAAAGCATGTCATGTGCAGGGGCTCTTTCGGTTTGTCATTGTCATGATCTAGCTTGAAACAGGTGTACATTCCAAGGCAAAAAAAGTGGGAAATAAGCTGGTTTTGCAAATGGTCATTTTACCTTCTTAATGCAAATATATCACAGAAAATGGATGACAGAAACATCAATCACAAGCTGATGTTGTACTATAACCCCCCCCCACACACACACACACACAAACATTAAGGAGCACCAGACTTTCCGTCTCTCACGCTGGCAAAGAATGGAGACGTGGAAAACAAACACTTCATCTTTCCAGAGTTTAGATGGGAATTTCTCCAACATTTCATCCCACGACCAACTCTGCAAAGGATCGTACAACACGACCCTTGAAGTCCTAATGCTTGTTGTCAATCTTCCATTAACCCTCTATCTGGTTGCAGAACTCTTTCTGAAACAATGTGCAACATTTTCAAGTCCAGGAAACTCCTCTACCTCTTCCCAGAACAAACTCCTCTTTCTTCATCTAGCCTGCTGTCATGTCTTCTATTACGTCAGAGTTATGCTGAACATCGTCCAGAACCTAGGTGGAGTGATTGGAATCGGACAGGAATACATTACAGCCTTCCACAGCAGCAGTTTGATTGGAGGATCCTTGTTCTTTGCTGGCATGTCCATAGACTTGTATGTAGCTGTGGCTCATCCTGTAGCCTATGTGAACCAAAAAGCTTCCACAAAGCAAATACAGGCACATATTTTCTGTACATTTGTTTGGATTTACAGTGTCACCATAGGAATAGTCACAGTCGTTTTTAATATCCCAATGTACCATCCGTTGACTATGGCTTCTTTTTGTGCAGCAGTCCCTGTGAGTTTCATCTTTTGTCTGGTTATACTGATCATCTTACGTCACTCTGGATCAGGAAAGGGCAGTCAGACAGCAAGACCTGACAAAATCAAACAGACTGCTATTCGGTTCATCTTGAACAGCTTGATTATATTATCAATTTACTTTGTGCCTCACATCTGCGTGCTGATCTACGTATTAGTAAAGAAGGCTGACTGGTTACATCCGCCATGTCAAGCTCTACCTCTGATGCTAACGGTCCAGATATCCGAGTTTGTGACGCCTCTCATCTTCTTCCATAACACAGGAAATCTGAATGCGATAGCTAAACATTGTTCAACCTTATGTCGCAATATTGGCAGTTGAAGGAGAACTGTAAAAATTTAATCCACTTTCTGTGAGTCGTAACTTTTGCATCCCTCCAGCCACAGTAATAGACAAAGAAAATGTGTAGATTTACATCAAATGTAACTTGAACAGAAGAGCGTTTTAATGTTTTAAACACTGTCCACTTACACTTCTCATCAAAGGTTTGTTAATTATCAGAGGAGCCACATTTTCGCTTGATTTACATGTGAAAAATAATAAATAAACTTGACTTTTAACATTGTCTTGTAAACACATAGAATTTGTTGGTTTACACAAAGATATCTGAATTACACTTTTATTCAAAGGTTTGGGGTAATTTTGTGAAATATTATTCAAATTAAAAATAATGGTTTTCTACTTGAGTATGTTTTAAGATGTAACTTTTTCCTGTGATGGTAAAGCTGAATTTCCAGCATCATTACTCCAGTCTTCAGTGTCACATGATCCTTCAGAAATCATTCTAATATGCTGATTTGCTGCTAAATAAACATTTCTTATTATTATTTGAAAACAGTTGTGCTGCTTAATATTGTTGTAGGAATGGTGATACATTTTTCAGGATTCTTCGATGAATAGAAAGTTAAAAAGAACAGCATTTATTTAAAATAGATATCTTTCGTAACATTATAAACATCTTTACTGTCACTTTTGATCATTTAGTACATCCTTGCTGATTATTAATGACCCCAAACTATTAAGGGGTAGAGCATGTATCCGGAGAACTGAAGCACATATCCACAGACTTTATTAATCAACACCTAGAATTTAAAAATCTTTTTAATTGATTAAATTGATAAAAGAATTAGCAACATGATGTTTAAAATAGCTTTATATGAAACTTAGCTAATTACACTGCAGGGTCAACTACCCATTGACACTTTTTTAAATACATTTTAGATCTGAATCATATGAGATTTATAAGTCAAAAAAAGGACCAAGACAATGAGATGAAAAATGTTTTCAGAGAATGTTTTATTTAGTTTAGCGTCTCATTAACAAATGTTACAGGAAAAAATGGGTCAATGCTCACTCATAAACATGATGAGCTCATGGATGCTCTGATTGACTATTAACTTAAAGATAAATTAAAATTTCATCTCTGTTAAATACATATAAAGGAGTTTGTGCTGCCTTGACTGACAATTCACAGTAGGCCTTCACTCATAAAAAAGAAAGATTGAAAGACAATGACAATGTGCCTATTACTCATCTATAAAATGCTTGCAATCATTAGAAATAGGCGTGAGGAAGCACTGTAGTACAAAAAAAAGTAGCTTTCTTACTCTCCCAGTTCCTTTTAAAAAACACTCCCTGATTTTACTATAAAAAGAAGCATAGCTGAAACTTTCACAAGATGAAGTTAGATCTCTGGGAGTAGAAATGAATGCACAGGTCCTCTCGACAAAGCTTTGGAGGGTTCATACTGAACTCCAGGAGACAACTGAATTGGAAAAGGTTGGCTAAAGTAGCATGTTGGTTTAGTGAGGCCCAAAAGATCCGGTTTATCGCAAAAAAAAAAGCAACATTCTTGATCATATTGCAAATAAAATCTGCCATGCAATTGAAAAAAAAATGCTTTCAATGACTGCTACACTAAAACATGTTCAAACAGTTCAAACAGACCATCTCCAATCCAGTTGTCTTTTAAAGATCAGACATAGTCCTTAACAACCAGCTGCTTTCTCCTGATTGGACAGAGTGTTTCTATGGGTGCAATAGCAGCCAATCAAATGGCATGCACATTCATGTAGAAGAGTGTATATTAGCAGGTGTGGAAGACGATTCATTCTCTAATGACTATGAACGCACGTGTGTGTGTGTGTGTGTGTGTGTGTGTGTGTGTGTGTGTGTGTGTGTGTCTCACATGGCTTTCACTTTGATTTGCTTCATTTTCATCTGCTTTTTCTCCAGCTTCTTCTGATCACGACGTTGGGCGGCTTCCTGAATTACAGAGGGAAGAGAACATTTTGTATTGATGTAGATAACGGCACAATAAGAGAAAATCACTTTTTAAATCACACACACACACACTCACCTCCAGGCGGCGCTGTCTCTCAGGATCCTCCTCGTTCATGATCCTCTCCTTCTCCGCTCTCTTCTTCTCTTCGCGGCGCGTCTGAGCGGCCTCCTGTCGTTGATTGTGAGTTTGCTTCAGGAAGTTCTCCTCCACGCGAGCACGGTTCCTGTCTGCTTTCTGCTTCCCCTAAACACCCAGATAAAGCTTCACATTAACCCCTGACTAATTCAACATGTTGCTATGCACATTGTGCGTGTGCACTCACCTCTCTGTTGAGGCGGAGCTTCTTGACCTTGTCGATGCTGTAGATCACCAAGTTCATCAGAGGCAGCAGACTGTCCATATCTTTGGGAGATGTGTTACCCATCCCAGGCACTGTAAAGCACAGCACAGCACATTAATAGACTGACAAACGTCATGCAAGTACAGAAAATTGCCATTTGTGGATTATGAATTTCACTCACCGTTAAATGTAAACAGCAGTGTTTTCTTGGTCTCAGGCAGCTTTAAGGGCTGACCTTCCCTAAAAATAATTTAGAAACCATTAGCATTAACGTTCAATAACCAATAAGAGCTCCTCCAACATAGTGGAATAACGTAATAACATCTACTACAAGAATAAGAAAAATTCTTAGCCTTACTCTTGCATAACTTTTGGACCAGAGAATTGGTCCGAAAAATGGATGGACTCAATCTTGTCAGCATGACCAGTGAGGTAATGTACCATCTGAAAACAGAATAATGAAAATCAAGTTAAAGTACTGACTTATGACATTGAGAAGTGAAGAAGGATAAATATACATTTCACACAGTGTTTTAGTAATGTTTAAATACTATTATAGTTTTAATCAGCTCAGTTTTCGTTTAAATTTTAGTGTCAGTTTTTGATTTGTCTTTTATTAGTTTTTTATATATTTCTATTTAGCTTTAACATATTTCATTTAAGTTTTAGTAATTTTAGTACATCAAATTAAACTTTTCAGTTAAAGGGCAAATTAACATTTCTAGGTTTCATTTAAGTGTTTCAATCTAATTTTAAAATATTTTTTTAGCTTTTAATTTTTTTTTTTTATATAGATTTAGTTAATTACAACAGTGGTTTTATTTTAGAATCAAGAATAAATTGTCTCATGACTGGGAACCTCCGATGTTCAGCTCACCTTGTTGTCCATCACTCCATCCGTAACCTCTCCCATCTCTGATAAAATGGACAGAGATTCAGGAAGGCCATATTTTGCCCCTGATTTGGGCTTATCACCACAGAACTCACTCTGTAAAGAAACCAAGAAAGAATAAAGTTAGCACAGAGCAGTTCATGGCAACATTAAAACTACAAAATAAACTTGTGATAACACATTTTTCTATTGCTTCTCTGGCTGCACTACTGTAGTTCGATTTGCGAAACTACAAACAAATAGTATATGGAATGAATCTCTCTCTCTCACACACACACACACACACACACACACACACGAGTTATTGGATTCACAACTGAATCCACCAGTGTGATTAGTGAATCAACATCACTGGCTCACTCACCAACCACATGCCATTACTTTCAGTCACTTTCTGCAAGAATTGATAAATGCACTTATGGTTTAAGAAAACTTTAATTAGTATTAATAATGACTGGTTGTACATTTTGTGGTTAGAAACATTTGCAGTTTTTAAAAAATCAGGGCCTGAATTTCGTTTTGGAAAATGGGGGGGAAATCCCCCCTTAGATGATTCTCATGGGGGGATTTTTTTCGTTTGAGGGGGAGGGGATTTTTTCCCAAACAAAATTATTACATTTATCTTGCCTAAATGTTTGCGCTCATTGCATTTTTACAATGGGGTTGTAAATTTACACAACACAAGGAAGCTTGATTTAAATTGTTTAATTAAATTGAAAAAAGTAGCACAAATAAATACAATAGAATAAAGAGACAAATAAAGACAAAATAAGAGAAAAGTTTTTGAATAGGTCTAACACTAGGCTAGTATTCATATACAGAAACTGAATAAAGTAATCAAATGGAAAATAACACTGGGTAGTATTTTAGTCCTGAATAAATTAAATACATAGGCTATTAATCCGGATTCCTTTAACTTAAAGCTATCTTTTGTTGTTTTGACAACAAAATTAATGACAGACACATATGGCTTCCTCACTTTAAGAGCTAGTGCACGGATCCTGTGTTCATTATACTGGCATGCGTTATATGCTTATTAAAGACAAAAGCGACTATGTTTAGAGTATACTCACAAAGACCGCAATATAATCCGCGAAAAATAACTTTTGTTACTGGCCAGCTGTTCTTGCGGCGGATTTTCTATGAATGTGCGCTTAGAAAACAATCTCTCAGAGAGCGCGCGAGCACTAATTAGTTTAAAATCGCTTGAATGTTTAAACTGGTAAGACTTAAAAAGACGTGTAAATGGTTAACTTCAGTCACGATGCACTGCTGGCCCGATTGTGCAAGTGAATATTCCGTCATGTCCCGACTCCTAAACGCGAGTGTGTATTATCGCCGCGGCACTTGATGCTTGCCTTGCACAACACATTTTGAGAGAAGAGATAGAAGACGCGGCACCGCTGAACACTCACGCTGTTTGTGAAATTGCGTCTGGCAGATAGTTGTTAAAATAATGATTTGATTTTATAATCTGTGTGGATTACGATTGCGGGAATTTCCCGCATTATAAATGGGAGACCTGCGGGAATGATTAGAATTATGCGCAATACACGCAATCCCGCGCCGAAATTCGCGCCCTGAAAATGTTTTTTTATTAATTTTAAAAGTAATTTTAGAGTAGTATTACATTTTAAAATAACTAATTTTATTAGTTTAATTTTTCTATTTTAATGTATTTTAAAATGTAATGTATTTCTTGGATTATTTGGAACATTGTAAAAGTTTTTTTACTTTTAGTTTTTCTCACTTCTGATCCATTTAATGCATCCTTACAGAGTAAAAGTACTGATTATTCATTTCTGACCCCAAAAATTTGAACAGTAGTGTACATAATATTCTATTCTGTATAAAATATGTAAATCCTTCATGACTAACCAGGTCCTGCATCTCTTTCTGCAGCCGTGCCATGGCCTTCCGACTCCCCACGGCAAACACAAAAGTGTCCATGTCATCATCATTCAGAGTCACTTTAACTTGCTGTGTAAAATTAAGAGTGAGAATAAGAGGAACAGCATTTTGAACATCCATTTAAGATGCCACTTGTAATCAGTCTATGTTAATACATCAGAGTTTGTGTGCGCCTACCACTTGATCACAGACTGGTCTCATCATCCTGGCCAACACATTCAGCAGGTCTTGTCTTTTCAGAAACTGCAGAACAACAACAAAACAATGACACTATAGTGAATAGACAAATCAAACAGTGTGTTTTTCTCTCTTTTATAGTCAAACACACATGCTACCTTAAGCTGAATCAGCATCCCCTCACAGCAAACACGTCCTGAGCACCACAGGTTATAGATGTGCTCATTCTCCTGGTTCAGCTTCCCCGTACTGGTGGCCTCCTTACTGGTACCATCATCCCCTAAAAATAAAGACACATTTGAGAGTCAGAGAAAAACAGGGTCAGAGAAAACGCCATAAGAAGAAGAAAGAAAGTGGAGTGAGAGTTACACTTACCCACGAGGGCAAAGTTGCTCTCGAGAAGTTCTCTGTGGGAATTGAACCAGGCCTGAGCGAGCCTGCTGTTCTTGTTTTTGCCAATTATGTAGTTCATAATATAGGCAAGAAGACCGGTGACCATCAAGATCTCCATGTAGTAACTCTCCCAGCTGTTCTGCAGGTGTGCTGGGACCTGTAACATACAAACACACAGTCAGCTGAGGAAACCAGTAGTACCTGTGAAGGTTAAATCCATTTTTTATTTCTTTTGTACCTCTCTGTATATAAGAGTGTCTTTGAATGAAGGGTTGCTTTTCTCATAGCCTTCAAATTCCTCGTTGTCATATTTGCTGTACATGTCTTGTTCCTATAACAATGATCATATTAGAATAAATAATTCATTCACTTGGACTTGCAGAAGAAAGGAGATAAGATTGGCTTTTCACATCTTTACCTGTGCATCGCCATCTTCAAACTCATCCTGGCCGTCTTCGTTCTCCACCGTGGCCTCGTCTTCGTCGTCCTCTATGGGTGTGGATGAGGGGGCTGCCCGTGGGGGTGGCTCTTTCTCCACATCGACCGCTGGGTCTTCACCGACATCCTCAAACTCAGCAAAGTCATTGTCATCAAACTCAGCGATGTCCTCACCATCATCGAAGTCATCGTTGTAGCGCCCCCTAGTGTCCGGCAGGGCCAACAGGAGCAGCAGGGCTGGGAGGAGGAAGACCAGGTGCCTCATGGCTCAACCTGCACAGTAAATGAAAAATGAACTGACCTCCTGTTGTTAAGTTGACAACACAAAGTCTGATCAGTTACGCTACTGTTTAAAAGATTGGGCTTGGTAAGAAAATCTTTTTTTGAAAAAAAATGTATGCTCACCAAGGCTGCATTTATTGGATTAAAAATACTTCTACCCGACAGTCAAAGCGGCGTTACGTCACGAAAGTGTGGACTTGTAGGAAGGCCACGAGTGCTTAGGGTGCCATTTGGGACAGGGACTATATTGTGGCCCCAAATTAAGAATTTGTTCCCACAACTTACTAATACGTCAGCACGTTTTACTAACTCGCTCCATCTTTTTAAGTAAATTATGCACAATGCATACAATAAAATAATTTGTTTCCTCATTTTACAAATTCATGGCCACGTTGTAATAATTTGTTCCCTTGTTTTAGTTGAATCAATACAAGGGAACGAATTAGAACAATGTGGCCATGATTTACTAAAACAAGAGAATGAAATTCTTAATTTGTGGCCACAATATATATATTTTTTGTCCACATGTCATGTATAAATGAATGAGAAATGGTGCAGTAAACACACATAATGGAACGAATAATAATTTCAAATGGGTCCAAGGATGATTAACATATGCAAAATGGTTCAGTGGTTTTAATACTGAAACAGTAACAGGAGAAACAAAGACTCAGCAGGAAGGGGGAGGTCAGTCAGTCTTTTGAGAGTCTTATCGTCGAAGGCTAATAGCCTCAGATGTTCAATGAAACAAGCGTCTTCTAATTGGCTGAAAGTCTTTATTAATCACATGGCAAAGACTGGTTGGCCATACACTAAGCTGATTCACTCTTTTCCTATGGACTTTATGGACAGTGGACACTAACCATCTTACAGGATTATGCACAACTTAAGTTACCTACAAAAATCAATATTTCATTTCTGAGGCTATTTTCGTATATTAAGCATAAAATACAAAATACCAATGAAAAACTAAATGTATGTTACATATAAAAAAATAAATATGTAATAAAAATATATAAACAGATATAAACAAAGAAAAGAGGAATTTATTACAAAGGCTTTTTGGGCCCCATAGCTTAAATTCCATTTAATTTCGTCCCTGGTTTGAGTCCATATTCAGAATAATTGACAGTATAACAGGCATCCAACCCACTGAGTGCAAATCCCGTCAGGACAGTAACTTAGCTAATAGCTTATGCCAAGACGACGAGATACATGCAGCTTGTAATGCGAGTTAACAGCTATAACCGGGTGTCAAGTCATACTCCACCTGTTACAAGGCTGGTATTGGAATAAGTACTCGAAATAGTAAACCCTAGATTCAGAGCTGACGGAATTGTTATTCAAATTTAACCTCTAAACCAGCGCCATTAACTCGCTAAACTACAAGAATTAAACTGACATTTAACGTGCGTGTCGTGTCAGGAAAATGTAACAAGTCGAATGAGAAACAGGTATTCGGACCGGTCTTTACCCCAACCCCCATGAGTCCTGCTCCATGATAGCTCATTAGCTCGCTAGCTGTGGCTGGTAGCTGCTACACGATCAACCTCAGAAAGCCCACGACACACTTCTGCGCCACTGTGGCTGCGTCGATCAGTTCACCTCACAAGTTTAATACGAAAAGTCACCGATAACGGCAAAAGTCACGCAGACGTACCTGTAAATATCGGTGTTTCCTTCAGTGGCTAACAGTGTGTGACAGCAGCTGTATCTCTCACAGGAGAGGCGAGGGTCATCTGACAGACTCTACCCACAATGCTTTGCGAAAAGATCGTGGCGTTTGTTTATGGTGGTCTGCACCAGCAAAAGTTACAATGTTTGATAATGAAAAATTTAGAATCAAATACTTCTATAGTTACCTTAAATCGCCAATTGTACCCAATGAACGACATTCAGTTTAGAATCAGTTATAATGTTTATCCTGCTGCTGAAATTTTACGGAAAATATTTCCGTTTTGAAGTAGATTTTTGTGGATTCTGCTTAGAAGAGCCTAACCATTAAACATTTTTTTTTTCTTCCCCGTCACATTGCAGTTCTGACAGGATATTTATAGCTGTCTGTAAAGATCCTGTAAATAAATGTATTTACAAATGTATTTATTATTAAATTTAGCTATTCATTTATTTCATGTTTTGGTTTATGTAGAAGATGGTCTCTCAAAAAAGATGTCATTGATGTTAAACATAATTATTGCTATGGGTAAATATCATATAAAAGCAACCGAAATAACCATAAACCCTCTTCATCTTGTTTTAAATATGAATGTAAATGTTTAACATCCATAAAATACTTAATGTATGAGTATTTTTCCTTCTAAGATTTTGTACATTCTTCTTTTTTTTTCTCTCCTTGCAACCCCCCTTAAATATCTGAAGATTATGCTTTTGTTTATTGTACTGAATATGCTATTTATACACATTAAACTGTTTAAGCATTAAAATGATAGATATGAATGGAGATTTAATTACGTTATTTGTGTATATTTTCATATGCATATTATTGTTCCATAATTGAGTTTGTAATGCAATTGATATTGATATTGATATTGTTTAATGCAAAAATACTCTGTTTAATGCTCTGATAAATGATTTACCCTAAATATGCATTATCAGATAATCCCAATAAATAATATTAATTATTATTGAAAATGGTATAAACTAGATATATTTAACTAGATTTATTTTGTATTTTATGTTTAATCTTGGGCATCCATAATTGTTATTGACCTTTTTTTACTGTTTCTTGGTATGGAATCCGTTATTTAAAAATATATATATATTTTTTTTTTTTAGGATTTTAAATATTGTTCTTTTGTGTTTTTTAACTAATTCTAATTTATCTCTTGAGCCACAGCCAGATATCTATTGCTCACTTTGATGCTTTTCAAGGCTAAAGGGGACCGCTGAAAATTCAGAAAAGCCTGCCCTATATGATGTGAAAGTAAAATTGTCAACTAGCAACATAGGTCTATAAATAACCCCAACGCTCAGCCCCCATTTTCTTTGAGGGACTTTTATTTTGAAACACGCATATCCTCAGACCAAATGCGCCGTTGAGAGGTCGGGCCTATTTAGGGCTTTCTAAAGTTAGAATTATAACCGTTGGGACACAGCAAAAACATGGGCCTTTAGCTACACACAATCTCGAATATTGGATGGTAATCTGTGTGTTTGATTAAGAAGGTATTGTGTCGTCGCAGTGAGAGCGCGGCTCTTCGTTTTCGCGGCCGTTGCGGAGGGAGATTGTTATGACATTCTCTTTGTCTCTCGCTGCACAAACCCGACACTATATCTCTCGCTGAAAAAGCCTCTTTCAGCGATCGGTAAAATCTAGCTATTCGTAACGACCTAATTCTAAATATTGATTTTCGCCGACCTGATCAAGAGGTTGTAACATGTCGTTACACGGTAAACGAAAAGAGATCTACAAATACGAGGCGCCATGGACCGTCTATGCCATGAACTGGAGCGTCAGACCCGACAAGCGCTTTAGGCTGGCGCTCGGCAGCTTCGTCGAGGAATACAACAACAAGGTGAACCAAGAGATCCCAGATCGCTCTGCGTTATATCTCTTCTTTGTTCTGTTCTTATGGCTGCTGACATCCTATTATATAGAGAAGTGTACTTGAAAATGTATAATAACATGGTGTATGGGTGCAGATGAACGGGATTTAGTAATGCCCAGTAACAGAGTGTTTGACATGGATGACATCCATAGAGCACAAATGTATTCCTTGAACATAAGTCAGAAGTGTTTTGCCTGATTGCTTTAAAATAACTAACCAAACTGTTATTTGTATCTTGTTTGTGAGTCCTGGTTTGACAGCTGTCAGAAAATCGTGCATCATGAATCCAGTAGATTCAATGTGATGTGGACATTAGCTGTTTGTTTTGTGATGTTCAGGTCCAGCTGGTGGGTCTTGAGGAGGAGAGCTCCGAGTTTGTATGCAGGAACACTTTCGATCATCCGTACCCCACCACTAAGATCATGTGGATCCCCGACACCAAGGGCGTCTATCCAGACCTGCTGGCCACCAGCGGAGACTATCTGCGCATATGGAGGGTACGCTATGGGAACCATGCAGACACTCTTCTGTTACACATAATCAGACTTTAGTAATGATTGACTGCACTTCAAGACAACATCAGATGAAAATGCATATCAATGCATGTCCCTGGTCTTATTGTGAACATTCATCAATGCACAACACATTGAAGTCCCACTTTATATTAAGTCGCTTTGTCTACTATCATTTAAATTAAGCATTTGATAAACACACTTCTTGTGTACATACATTTTACATTGTACTTTTATTTCAAAAATACATCCATTGTAATTACAGCTGTAAATAATTTGTTGACCGTTGCCTTGCAACTTAACTGACCCTTAAATCTACCCATACCACCAAACCTGTGTACATTGTACCTAACAATTTTTTTTTTTACAATGTAAGTAGTTAAAGACGCCTAATACAAAGTGTGAACAAAAAAGTTTTAAAAAATTATATAAAATTATATGCTGTTCCTCTGATACATCTTTCCTTTTCCACTTACGTCACTTGTTCAATAGGCAAACAGCTGTTTTTTGCAGGATATTGTTTCACTCTGAAATAATTCAAATTATTATATCAAATACAGAAATTGCAAATTGCATTACACATTGACTTGTAGGATGCTGAAATGTCTTATGATTTAAAGATCGATTATTGAATTTAAAGTGAACATGAAATGATGTTCACAACCCATTTTAGTTCTATGTTGTGGGGCTTGATTGGTCAGGACTTGATTGAATCCATCTGTAATTGATTTCTTGGTGAAATGTCTCATATTTCAAATAAATATGCACTGATGAATTGTTCACAATAAGACCAGACATGTGTATTAAGAAAGTCAATTTTATTTTAATTTAACTTTCAATGATCAAAGACTCTCAAGCTTTAGTACTGTGAAGCGGAACTGTAGAAACACACACACTTAAATGAAGTGAACTGTCTGTATCTTGTCAGGTGAATGACACGGAGACTCGTCTGGAGTGTCTCTTGAATAATAACAAGAACTCTGATTTCTGCGCACCTCTGACATCTTTTGACTGGAATGAAGTGGACCCCAATCTTCTGGGTAAGAGAACATGTAGTCACAGCCTGTTTGTTTGGCTGTGCTGTGATTAAATTGATTAAAAATAATTTCCATTAATAAATGTTCTCTTGGTAACTGACTGAAATAAGTTTAGTTGAAGTACTACAATTATTAAAGCTATAAGCTAAATATAAGTAATAATAAAAGTTAATCGAAAAGTTAATAAAAATGACAAAAGCACATAAAATTACTATTAATAGTTACCATAATAGTATATGTTAGGTTGCCAGGTTTTTCCCAACCCTCCCCACTACATGGCTTGGGACTCACACGCACGCATTCACACCCTCAGCCAATTTGGCATGTCCAGTCCACATAACCACGGGGAGAACATGCAAACTTCACACTAGAGCTGCGCAATATATCAAAATATCGCAAATGTACATATCCTGATATGCATATCCTGGCTTGCAATAATTGGGGTCATGAACTAAAGACTAAGACACTCTCTGCTCTTGACTGAATAACTTTTGTGGCTTTAATAAGAATCAGTGTACATTTAATTCATACAGTGAAGATTATGCAACATTTTATTTTTACATTTGATTAATCAGTTTCTGTTGTTAAATAATCCTAATGTAGGCCTACCTGAACCCTAAACCCCTTGATTAGACTGATGTTAAAATTACACTTATTATGCTAGAGTAAAACACTGCTGTTAACTTTCAGCAGTTGTAGGGATGCTTTCTTCTGACGAAAAGAATGTGAAAAATGTATGTTGGTTATATCATTTTAAATATAATTTTTTATTATAATTTATTAATTTTTTAAATATAAAGTTTATTTTACTCACTTTAAGCATTATCACAGCGAATGTTGCATTATTTAGTGAGTTATCGCATATCGTGCAGCCTTACGCCGCACAGAAAGGACTCTTGGCTCATTCAGGGCTCGAACCGTGGATCTTATTGCTATGAGGCGACAGTGCTACCCAACGTGCCGCCAATAGTACACAGTATATAAATAATACTAAATAACACTGTTGTTTGGTAGGAAAAAAGTTTACTTTTTTATTTTTATGTTTGCCTCTCAAAAAATTATCAGGTTGTAATAATGTATGTGTATGTTTTCTGTTTTTATCAGGCACCTCTAGTATTGATACCACCTGCACAATCTGGGGTTTAGAGACAGGACAGGTTCTGGGAAGGGTCAACCTGGTGTCAGGCCATGTCAAAACACAGCTAATCGCTCACGACAAGGAGGTGAGTAAAAACTCGCCTTAGGACTTCAGATTCTCATCTTTTAACTGGCGGGCCATTTTCTATCACTCTATTTTTGTGTACTTAGTGGCTGTCTTTGTATAAATCAAGCATTTTTATTGGCTTTAAGGTGTATGACATCGCATTCAGCCGTGCGGGTGGCGGTCGGGATATGTTTGCGTCTGTGGGAGCCGACGGATCCGTGCGCATGTTTGATCTGCGGCACCTGGAGCACAGCACCATCATCTATGAGGACCCTCAACACCACCCGCTGCTGCGCCTGTGCTGGAACAAACAGGACCCCAACTACTTGGCTACTATGGCCATGGATGGCATGGAGGTCTCTCTTTTAGTCCATTTTACTTTATTAGTACATTTGTCCTCATCTTTACTCATGTCCCTCACTCTTTGCTGTTGTATTATTGTCAGGTGGTGATTCTGGACGTGCGTGTGCCGTGCACACCAGTGGCTCGGCTTAATAATCATCGCGCCTGTGTGAACGGTATCGCATGGGCGCCACACTCATCCTGCCACATATGTACAGCAGGTTAGAAACCAGCCCGTTCACATACACGCATACTAAAATACAGTATGTGTGTGTGTGTGAATATATATTAGAAATAAATGCATTTATTCAGCAAATGTATCTTGAGCAACAAATCAGCATATTAGAATGATTTCTGAAGGATCATGTGATACTGATGACTGGAGTAATGATACTGAAAATTCAGCTTTACCATCACAGGAATAAATTACATTTTAAAATATATACAAATAGAAAACTAATTTTAAATTGTAATAATATTTTACAATATTACTGTTTTTACTGTGTTTTTGATCAAATAAATGCAGCCTTGGTGAACATAAGAGACTTCTTTCAAAAACAGTATACATCTTATGAACCAGTTTTTGAACGGTAGTGTGTGTATATGTGTATACAATTTGCGTAAATAATATTATATACTATTTGGACTAAATGTTCAAATAATAATAAAATATGAATGGTCCGATAGGGAATGTGTCAGTTCTGTTATCCTTATTGTTGAGATGTTTTTGTTGTGTCAGTATAAAGGTCCGTTCACACCAAGAACAATAGCTGTAACAATATCTATATTAGTGTTCACATCAGCGGACAATTTGTTGTTTATTCTAAGCGTGGGCTGCAAATTTAAAAGCTCGAGCTCTTTAAAGCAGGATGGATTCTGATTGGCTGTCAATGTTTTTGGCGTTCATCAGCTTGGCTAAATTGAAATCGGAAAGTGATGATTCCATTGATTTCGTTTCTCTATACAGTTATCGATATAGTTGTGGTGTGGACTATTTCTATTATTTTATATTTAGAATGATTTTTGATTTTTATAACTAAATCGTTATAGTTTTTGTCCTTGGTGTGAACGGCCTTAAGACTGTAGCAGCCGTGACAGTGCTGTTTCATTATAAGTCTTCTTTACCTGGCCCCCCTTTTCTTTTAAATCCCACTGTAGCGGACGATCACCAGGCTTTGATTTGGGACATCCAGCAGATGCCGCGGGCCATCGAGGACCCCATCCTGGCCTACACGGCCGAGGGAGAGATCAACAACGTACAGTGGGCCTCCACTCAGCCCGACTGGATCGCCATTTGCTACAACAACTGTCTGGAGATCCTGAGGGTGTAGAGCCGAGGCTTAAAGTGCCCCTGTGCTTCCTGTGGGGGGCATTGCTGGAAAAGGGTCTTTAATAAAGCAGAGACTTGTTTTCCAAAGTTCCTGAGGTCTAGAGGTTTCAAGCGGGAAACGATATGAACGGGCTTATGGGAACAACGGTCTGAACAATGTGTGTACAACTTTTGTCTGGAAGAATGAGACTGTGTGAATGAGTATCTGTGTTTCTGCACATTATATTGGTCTGTTTTCCTACCTGCTGTCCCAGAGTCCTCATTATGGGATCTTAAACACAACTGTAATTACTATGATTCTTGGCCATTTGTGTTGGGAGAGAATGAGATACATGTTTATTCAGATTGACCGGTAAAAAGCATTGTAAAGATTTGCCAACATGGACATCCAAAACAACCCTTTTATTAAGATGTAATTACTTCAAAGATTGAAACAGTTTTAAAGAGCCTCTGAACTTCAGATCCTGCTTTTCATTTCAGGAAGGTGCCATTTTTTTTTTTTTTGTAGCTTTGGAAACTTAAATACCGTAGTATGGGAATAAAATGCTTGACGTCACTGCAAAACATTCATAATAGTTCTTCAGACACGCTCACAACTCACATAGCGGTTAGTTGCATTGTTGACGTCAGTGTTTGAGTGGAGGATATCTTGAGCAAAATGTTGTTTCATTTAAAGATGCATTACTGCTCACTAATTGTAAGAAAGCTCCTTTTATATTTTTCCCATGTTAGTTTTCAAAATAAGTCAGTCCCCTTTCGGCATGCTTGTGCTTGAAGTGAAATATGTACTGTATACATATATAAATATTATGTACAAGGTAGGACAAACGTGTCACTTTTCAAGAATCATTTGCATTGCAAGTCATTTGGTCATGTTATTCATTGTTCTGTTGTTATGCAAATATGATGTAGTAGTAACGCCACTCTTCGGTCAAGACCGAAGTCAAAAGTGAGTTTGCAAGGCTGTGTGGGATCTTCATTCTCACCTCACACTCTCAGATGGAGTGCTTATATGTAAGTAGTTCTCTGTGTGTCCAGCCATAATGCTTTTTTTTATTAATAAACTCACTTAATAAACTCGTGTTTTGGTAATTCATCATGTAATGGCCAGACAACTAACATTTTGGTATGCTCAATGTATTGATTGTTGGTGGATGTTACATATTTGTTTTATTTGGTTAGATATTTAATGATGCATGCTCATTTATTCTATTTTATATTTTGATTTAATTTTCTTGATAAAAATTTCTATCATCTAACGCTCAGTTTATAAATACTAATAATAACACTGTTGAATGTAATCGCTTATAACCAGTGTTATCTTTAAAACTAAAATTGTTTTTGGTATTAGAATAAAGCTGAAATTAAACAACTATAAGAAAAACGTAAACTTAAAAAAACCTAACTGAAATAAGTAGGCTGAAGTACTAAAATTACTAAAACAAGCTAAAACTAAAAACTAAAGCTAAAACAAGCTAATTCACAATATTAATAAATTGCATAAAGTACTAAACACAGATTATAACTTGAAAATGATTATAAGCTTTACTTTTAATATCAGTGCATCTCTAGTAAAAATGAAAATGAAGAAAAACACCAATGAAAATAAGGACAAAGAATATTGATAGCTTAAACCCAGTACAACATTAGTACTTCTTTATAAATAACATTTAATCTAAAAAATATTAAATATTTAATATTTCTTTTGGAAACCTTCAGAGTCCAACAAAGGTTTCTAGTCATGTTACATACATTCATCTGCTTACATTGCAGAGGTGAAATAAACTTTACACTGATTTAATCTCAAAACGTGATTTACAAAAGCAGTTCTTCACTTCCCAATCAGAACGTCAAGAATTCGTGAGAAAATTCTCAGAGACACACCGCAAGTCTGAACACATCCACACACAGTCACACCACCTGTCAGCAGTTAAAATAACCACTTAAGTAACAGAAATATTTCATAACCCTGAATTCATGCCCATTTGGTTACTGAATCCAAATATACAAAGATTCATTTTGTGCCAGTCATTAAGTCATTTGATGTAGTAATACAGTAGATTTGGGTAATATATATACACACACACACACTCATATATATATATATATATATATATATATATATATATATATATATATATATATATATATATATATATACACATTGGAAAACAAATCAAGCACATTTGCAATATCAGTACACACAAGCAACTTTTGTGAAAAGCATACTTTTAAAGCCCATACTTTTGATGCTGCTGCCTCAGAGGATCTGCCTTGAAATAACAGCTGACACAAGAAGACAGGATGGAGTTTAGAATGTAAAGACAAAACATTTACAATTATTACATGATGGTGTCAAGTGATCATAATGTAGCATCTCTCTTTGACTCTTTGATCTTGTCTTTATTGCCAACTGTGCTTCTCTTCGTATTCGATAACAAAAAAAGTTGAGAGGTGTTACCAAATACTCTCGCATCAGAGGAAAAAATCCTGCTCTTAATGAGAAGGGATATGAGACAAAACACCTCAGAGATTCAGAGAAATCTACTTTTCTCTACTGGACGCCCTTGTAACTAATGAGTAACATGAATGCATTTATTGCAGAAGTGCAATATTGAGCAGATTAAAAAAGGAAAACCATGAAAATGTGGTATATGTGCGTCTTAAAACAGACAGTAGTCTGTTTTTGGTCTCTAGCTTCCAGG
Source organism: Gila orcuttii (assembly GCA_026230005.1). Taxonomy (NCBI): domain Eukaryota; kingdom Metazoa; phylum Chordata; class Actinopteri; order Cypriniformes; family Leuciscidae; genus Gila; species Gila orcuttii. Next base: position 33,400,385 of record JAPDVR010000003.1, read on the forward strand.
TAAGACTGGATCGGACACGTGCCTCTGGATTTCTGGTGATCCCTCCAGTGTGCTTGGATTCTCCAGCCTGTCCGGGAGTGATGGGAAGCGCAGGCTTCTACACAGCAGTCCCGGGGGCTGTAGATGAGGCTCTCCTGTGGGCACAGCCAGCTCTGTCTCTGGGGACATGGACATGGACATGGTGTCATTGGAGGCAACTGTCAGGTGGATCCCACTGGACAAAGAGTCTGGAGACTTCTCTTTGAAGCTGTCCAAGTCAGGGCTCTGTGTAATGTGGAAAACATTCGGTTCAATACAGTCATGCAACATGCTCACTACAATGATTAAAGAGCTATCAACAGAGATCAGTCTATCTCGCTACAGTCGCTATATTACCAAAGTCTGAAAGAGGATGGTCATATTTGGGGGTCATCAAAAAACTTTTTCAAAATAGAGTTAATTAAGAGACAGGGCTACATACAGCATCTAAATTTTTATATGAGTGCTTAATTTCCTCCTTTTACTGTTTCCTGTTTCATTGCTAATTAATGATAACTGCGATTAATCTATGTAATATGCGATTTACAAACCCACGTGTAAATATCACACCCTCCCTCTCTCAACCTACCTTGCCAGGCGATGTACTGTCAGTGATCTGTAAAGAGGGCATAGTGGTGTGCATTGCTGTAGTGTACAGGCTGGTGGGGTGAGCGGGGTGGGCCAGCGGTTCTGGGGAAACTGCGCTGTAGGCGGGGGGTACAGGTGCCATCTGCCTCTGCAGCAACTGCAGGATCACATTTATATCCGCTGTCATCCTGGTCTCCAGTCTTTAGAGAGAGAGAGTGAGAGAGAGAGAGAGAGAGAGAGAGAGAGAGAGGTTGGAAGGCAAATCCAGACTTTGCATTTAAAGCTTGTTTTTTTCTCTGGATGTGGGACCTGTTGAGTTGCGACTGCAGCAGCTCCAGGCGGGCTTGCAGTTGGTTGGGTCTGTCCTCAACACAGGGGCTGTGATGGTGGTAGCAGGCCTGCACTGCAGAGGAATGTCTCTGACTCTCTGAGTACTGACTGGCCCTGCGGTCGGGCAAATAGCTGTATAACCCCGACACATTCAGAGAAGCTGCTGTATGGATGAAGAATGACAGAATAATGGACAAGTTAAAGACAGAGAAGACCAAAATGATTAGAAAATGTCACAAATTTGCAGATGAAAAAAATAAACAATAGCTAAATACCAATTTGCATACTTCTACCAAGTACAAAACGTACATACTGCACTGGCTATGGTAAAGGTAGCATGACATTTTTTTCTAAATGTATTTGCATGTTCTAGATCGTATCCATGCATATTGATAATTCCTTTTTTAACATTTCTTGACCTCATAGTTTTTAATAAAAATTCCAAAAAAAAGATTTTTTCTCATAAATGAATAGTACTTTTAAACATTGTTTAAAATAATGTTATATCAGTGGCCTAATAAGAGTAAAAGTTGTTTTATTTTATTCGCTTCATAGGATCACATGATCAGATGAATTCCACCTGCTCTACATGATTTAAGCTGGATTCGAAACTCGATGCAACACACGCTCAATAGAGGCTCATTGCCTCTACCTAACTTTTTACGTTATTTACATTATTTTCATTCGCAATAGAGCTTTAGCCTTTTAGCGGCACTCACCAGACATTTTATTTCCGAACTACTGTGCATGAACATGCATGAATCAGCTTAATAAAATGTTGCCACTGTCATTTTTATCCGTTCTGGAGAAAATCGAATGTGAATCGGACTTACAGGAAATTTCACTTTGAAGCAACGTAATAACATTTTTACAAAAATGTCACCACACCACAGGCACATATTTTTTATGACCTGGGGTTGATATTATGTTCAGTGTGCTGTAATTCAAGAAGCACCAATCCTTCTACCTGTGTACGGATGTGCCCCTCCCAGTGTTCCTCCCGTGGCAGAAGCTGTGCTGTTACCCGGGGGCAGATGGGAGTATTCCTGCATCTCTGTCCCTGCTGAGTAAATCTCCCCTCGGTCGGACACAAGGGGCTTCATGTCCTCCTCACTGGACAGGGAAGCAGCACTGGCATTGCTGCATAACTCATCCCAGTGTGAGAGCGTTATTGCACCCCGATGGTTCCCCACAGGGGAACAGGACTGGACTGGGTACGTGTCCATTCCATCTCGGTCCATCCCATCTAGGTGATGTAAGAGAGAAGAGAAAGATCAAAATAGTATAGTCCTGCAGCAAAATAATTTTTGTGTCGCCCTCGTAGACTAGATAGGCACCATTACCAGGCCGATTTCGCTGTAGGGGGTTCCTCCGATGTCTGGGCCGACGGTACCCACAGTCTGAGTCCTCGCTTGGGGTTTGATGCATGATTCTGTCTGCCTGATACACACAAGCTTCAGTAACTCACATAATTACAGAACATGTACAGAAACATGAATAAAGACTTGCTATCATCCAATGTATTGTGAGTTTGAGTGGCTTACATCTCGAAGGTTGAATGTGATTTCCAGGTTGCTCCAGAAGTTGTCTGAGAAATCGGGGTACATGTCCAACACTTCCAGCAGGTCGTCTCTCAGGATCTTGTGCAGGTCACAATACGTCAGAGCCCTCACGTCCGCACTTGATTTCCCTGGCCTGGCGTATAGACTGATGGGCTCCCCAAAAATATCATTCTTACCTACAGTGAAAACAGGACGAGAGGCAGGAGGTTGGAATAATTAGAAGAGAACAGAAATAGAGAAATAAGTTGGGTGCCAAATACTGTAGGTGTCACATCCACCAGCTGGAGTGCCCTTGATCTCCACCAGAGGGCACTCCTCCCTAGTCCATTGGCACCACTTCATAGACTAAATTTCCCAGAAATCACTGCCTGGTCTCATCATTCCTGATTGTTCTCAGCTGTTTCTCATTACATTGTCAGTCCCTGCCTATTTAAGCCTGGTTCATTCAGGATACGTTTACACAACAATGATGTAGCCTACTAAAACCGAAAACGTTTTTTCTTTGTACAGATGACAGCTTTATCAAACCGATCCCCGTCCACACAAATCTGTGAAAATGCTGTATATATGCATGCCGGACAAGTAGTTGGCGATGTCACTTTGTAAATAAAGACTACGCGCACATACGCATTTTTCTCCCGAACGCACAAACCTATAGACACAAATTACATAATCTATCTTTTTTTTGTCCAGTTTTCTTTCTAAGGATGTTAATCTTGATAATACTGTATTATTACTTTGTCTTCTGGGTACATTTCATCTTCAAAAAGCCAGAACCATTCACTGTAATCCCAATTTTGGAATCTTCTCCTCTGATATAAAGTCCCTTTTAAGAAAATGCCACAAATGCTTCGAAAACATAGATCATCCTTGAGTCTGGTGTAAAAAACGTTCATTTTTCATGATAACAAAATGTTATACTGTGTTGATTTGTGTAATTCTTATAAACCACTTGTGATGAATCATGATGTCTGAATGCCCCCCTTATTTCTTACTGTTAATATCTGTATCCTTTAATTTGCAACAAAAAAAGCCCATAGACTAAACACGTACTACGCATGTGCATGACATCACCGTTTTCACAGATTCGAGTTGATAAGGGTGTAGTTTTCAAAAGTTTGCGTTTTCACGCCACCAAAACACTGTTGTCCTGTAAATGAACGGCCAAAACGCATAAAAGTCTTCCATTTTTAGTTAAAAGCCGTGTCGTGTAAACAGCCCCTAAGTTATTCTTGGCTAAGTCCTGTTTGTCACCACAGAATTTCCGAGCGCGCTGTCTTTCGTTTTTTCATGTTTATGGTTTTGACTTTCTGCCTGGTTTCTTGGTTCTCCCTGTTTGCACCGTTTACACTCTGCTTTTGACCTTTAGCCTGTTTATTGGATTACATCTTTGATTGCCTTTTAATAAAATACTGCATTTGGATCCTCAACCTATTGTATGTTAGGACCCTACACTGCTGACACAATATAATTGTAATAGTATTTCACAATAGTAGTGTTTTACTGTATTTATGATCAAATAAATGCAGTTTGGTGAGCATAAGATACTTCTTTAAAACAAAATCAAACAAAAAAATAAGCAAATAAGATCCAGTTACATCAACTTTCCGTGCAAAACTGAAACAATAAATGTAAAGTTTACTAAAGTTGTTAAGGCAGCAATTAAACTTTATTTTTCAAGCTGAAGTGAGTTCAAATTAATGAAGAATGAAGCAAAAGATAAAGACAGAATTAGACAGAATTCCAACCTAAAATGGCCACCACCACATCCTCTCTGAGGATCTCTATGGAGCCGCGGGAGATGAAATATAGTGCGGTCAATACGTCTCCACTGTGCACCAGAGTGTCTCCAGGTGGGGCATGGGTGGTCTTAAAACGCATGGCCAGAGCGCGCAGACAACCCTTGCTTGCCCCCTGGAATGCCTTACAGTTCTGCAGCAGACTGCGGTTCAGATGCAGACAGATGTCAGCTTGCAGACACTCCGGAAAACCCTTTAACACCTGGGAGAAAAGCAATATTGAAGAAATTTCACATTTTTATTAAAACAATAAAAAAATAAAATAATAATTCAACCCCAGAAAACTTACCAGGAGTTTAAAAAGTAGCATATCAAGTACAAAGAATAAAATTAAAACTTTTTTTCCAATGGAGGAGCTTTATAACATATAGTTGGGGGGAAGCCCCCTCACCATACTTTCAACACTGTGGAGAGTGTATATAAGTATTTGTATGTACTGTAATGCTGCAGGTTGAATTGCAGGGTATGTGGGTTTAACTCACAGCGTTCATGTCGATGCCGTTAGTATAGGACCAGGCGTGCTGGAAATATTCTTCCAGTCGTTGCCGAAGGCCTCCTGGGATCTGATGGAACCTGATGAACTCTTTCACTCGTAGCATCTGAGTGTGGTAGCGAGCTGTGCCTGAATACAACCTCTGAATTATAGCAGACACATTGCCAAAGATACTGGCATACATCAGGGCTGGAAAGGAAGAAGATCAAAAGACTATTATCAGCAAAGAGAATGGTACAAACAATATATTTTTACATTTATTTATATTATATACACACTACCGTTTAAAGTTTAGGGTCATCTTTGAAAGAAGTCTCTTATGCTCACCAAGGCTGCATTTATTGTTATCAAAATACAGTAAAAACATTTCTAATTATCAATGTTATAAACAGTTGTGCTGCTTAATATTTATGTGGAAACCGTTATTCATTTATTTCAGGATTCTTTGATGAATAGAAAGTCCAAAAGAAAACTATTTATTTGAAATAGAAATATCTTGTGACTTTATAAATGTCTTCACTGTAATTTTTGCTGAATAAAAGTATACATTTCTTTTTAAAAAACCTTACTGACCACAAACTTTTAAATGGTAGTGTATAATAATGTTTAAGATTTAAAGACTTAGTTGTCATGTCTAATATAGATAATGAGTGCACTTACAGCCAATGAGCATGACACAAATGGAGAAAATCTTCTCGGGGTTGGTGTTAGGAGAGACGTTTCCAAATCCCACACTGGTCAAACTACTGAAAGTGAAGTACAGTGCAGTTACATATTTATCCTTGATGGAGGGGCCGGAGAAGGAGTCACTGTCATTGTAGCGCTTGCCAATCTGGTCGGCCAGGTTGTCCAGCCAGCCGATCTTCATGCCTCCGATACGGGCAGAGCTGGTGCGCTCCACATTGCCAATGGCGTACCAGATGCATGCCAGCCAGTGGGCGATGAGGGCGAAGGTGCACATGAGGAGGAAGAGAACTGCTGCGCCATACTCAGAGTAACGGTCCAGTTTCCTCGCTACTCGCACCAATCTCAGCAGCCGTGCAGTCTTTAGAAGGCCAATCAGAGTGGTGGTTTGAGGCTGGAAGGATGAGTTTGAGAGGATTAGTTTGCATTTCATAACAATCACTCTTATTTTTAATTTGTCTGCATGGTTGTGGCGGAATGGTATTTATGACCTCCTTTTTTCTATGACATACATAAGTGGAATCTCTGAAGAAGTCCTAGGCACTTCTGTACGTGTAATGAAAGGACTTGAGCCGTCAAGTTTTCAAAAAAGCACCGTAAGACTATCAAAGACTCTTCTGAATTGATTGGATAAATTTATGTGAGGAACAAATCACTATTCACAAATAACATTTTCTCCATTGAACTGCAGTGTTTTGCAGTCAGTGATTTGAACAAGTCATTCAGGCCAGTTTTATGAACTGGATCAAACGATTAATTAAAAAAGACTCAAAAGAATGATTCATTCACATATTGGACATTCCTACTACTCTCATGAACTCTTGACTAGGGCTGATATCAGGATCTGAGACCTACATTTTGGTCTGTTCATCATACAAATCTATCAAATGGCTTAAGTAGTCTTTTAATTAAGGGGGTGAGGAAATAATGAACGAATATCCCTTTGAGAGCTGCTAAGCACTTAAAAGATCGTCATTTTCAAGAAGAATGTAGTCAATGTGAGTTTAAACATAAATCTAAAAATGCATAAATGCTTCCAGTGTGTTTATATGCAAATCCATACTTACATAAAAAAATTAATCACTATAATAAGACTCTGGTTTTCATGAGCAAAAATGGCAGATTTCAAATGAAACACTTCTGGAAACCGTTACTCGAAGAAGTAAGCAATAAGTATGAATTATTAACATATGAACATATGAATTATTAAAATGGCTGTGGTTTCATCATTCTGTGAAGGTGACCTTCCTCAATATGGCAGAATCTACATGCATTCAGCATACCAAACACCATCAACATTATTACACTGCGATCAATATTCTAGATGATTCATTGATTAGTCTGAGTGGTTCTTCTAAAGGTAGAATGCTCTAGCTGTACATCTGAAATATCATATACCATATCATACATATATATTCATATAACACCTGGTTAGCACATCACAATCCTCACCTCATCTGAACCTGATCTGAAAATGAGCAGGTCGAAGGGAACCGCAGCCACAATGTCTATGAGGAACCAGCCCTTGAAGTAATGCTGAGCGATGCGAACGGGATTGCTGACAACCTCGTCGTTGTGATTGACATAAGTGGTCCTGAAATTGATGAGGATGTCGATAATGAACATGACGTCCACCACCAGGTCCACTACGTTGAGGGGGTTGCAGGTGTAGCCGCAGGTGCGCCTCCTCTCGTCCTCCTGCTCGTTGAGGAGAAAGGCAGCGGAGTAGGGCGTGAAGACGGCCGTGTAGAGCACCAAGAGTAGGATGATCCAGTCCCATACTGCTTTGAACGGGCTGTAGTGGAGGATTGTCCACTTGTGGATGCGTGGAGCTTGAAGCTTGTACTCGGGAAGCACATCTGCCCCGAGTGACAGTACCTGGGAAGAAAAGGAGAGATGTTCAGAGGATGTCATGGGGTATCTTTAATTGAAATTCCATTGATGCAAAGGGTCAAGGTTAGCATCGCCGACAGTTTTGCTGGCAGATTTCATAACTACAACATTCATAACTACTTTTTGTTAATTGAAATAAAGCTGAAATAAAATAAAGGTAACATTTTACAATGAGGTCCAGTAGTTAACATTAGTTAACTACCTTAGTTCACATGAACTATAAATGAACAATACATTTATTAAAGGGATAGTTCATCGAAAAATGAAAATTAGCCCAATGTTTACTCACACTGAAGCCATCCTAGGTGTATATGACATTCTTCTTTCAGACAAATCCAATCGGAGTTATATTAAAAAATGTCCTGTCTCCTCCAAGCTTTATAATGAGAGTGAATGGCTGGAAAAAATTTGAAGGCCAAAAAAGTGCATCCATCCATTATAAAAGTAATCCATATGGCTCCAAGGGGTTGATAAAGGCCTTCTGAAGTGAAGAAGCCATGCATTTGTGTAAGGAAAATACCCATATTTAAAACTTTATAAATTATAATCTCTAGCTTTCAACATAGGGCCGTACTAATCGATTTACGGTGGAAGACTAACCCCTGACCCGACGTACAGCGTAATGACAAACGCGGAAGCTCAGAGGACAGAGCAAAACAAAACACCGGTCGCAAATCGCAACTCAACTTGCGTAGTATGCGTATGGTCGTCTGGCGGAAGCTAGTTATTTTAGATTATAAAGTTATAAATATGGGCATTTTTCTTACAAAAACCCATGGCTTCGCTTCAGAAGGCCTTTATTAACCCCCAGGAGCTGTGTGGAGGTTTTTTTTTTTTTTATCATGGATGGATGCACTTTTTTGAGCTTCAAATTTTCTCTAGCCATTCACTCCCATTATAAGGCTGGGAAGAGCCAGGACATTTTTAAATAAAACTCAGATTGTATTCGTTTGAAAGAAGAATGTCATATACACCTAGGATGGCTTCAGGGTGACTAAATCATGGACTAATTTTTCAACATCTACTAATACATTATTAAAATCAAAAGTTGTATTTGTTAACATTAGTTAATGCACTAAACTAAAATGAACAAACAATGAATGACTGTATTTTTATTAACTAACATTGACAAAAATTCATTAATACTGTAACAAATGTATTGCTCATTGTTAGTTCATGTTATGCTGCGTTCCAGTCCACTTTTAGACATGCACTTGCGAACTTTCCTAAGCACTTCCCCTCGGGGGAATCCCTGTCGCCATTTTGAAGTGCGTTCCACTTCGTGAAGTGGATGAGGGAAGTTTATATGGACAGACACTCGTTCCCTCGATTTTGACGGAGGGAGTGAGTCTACTTCATATGTACACTTCAGGCAGTTCCATATACCACAATGCAACACGATAGTGACGTCACCGCAGATCTTGTCTAATCACCACAACCACAAACAACTCTATGATATATTAATTAGATTTTTTTATATAAAACAACCCAAACACACCTATATATATTTGGATGCTGCATTAAACAAATTCTTAAAGGGAAAAAAATTGTAAATAATAAATCAACTCCATAGCTGATTCCAAGTGATCAAGGGTTTAGGACGTTCCAGTTCAGCCCATTGCAGTTTCCACCAGAAGTGGACACTCGTGCAACGTAAGCAATGACGCACATCCGAGTGAACAAGACGGAGGGAAGTTAGCGAGTGAAGGGCATGTCAATTTTGGACTGGAACGCAGCCTTAGTGTCAGGACTGGTTTGATCATCAGCCTTTCTGTTGTGTTTGTCTTGGTTGTCAGTTTTTCTCACTCTGCTTGTCACAGCTGCACCTCATTCTAATCAGTTCTCCTTACACACACACCTGTCTCCCATTTTGCATTGATTTTCTCCACTACTTATGCTTCTCTTTTTATTGGCTTTTCTGTCATTGTGTCTTGGTTACCGTCCGTTTCACTACTGTCCTAAAACAATCTGGTTCTAGTCGTGGCCAGTTCATATGTCTTGTCTGTTTATTTAATCCTGTTTTTTTCCCCCTCTGATTTCCCCAGTCAACTGACTTCTGTCTTTTCTCCTGCCTGCCCCTTGGATTTCGCCTTTGCTCGGTGGCTTGGCTGCAAATTATATTTGTTTGTTGTTTTTTCTTTGCATTTTGGACAATAAATTGAGCAAACTGCTAATCTGCTCTTGAGTCCCTTTTTCATCCCAGCACCCCTAACAGTTAGTTAATACATTAACTAATGTTAACTAACGAACCTTATTGTAAAGTGTTACCAAAATAAAATGTAAATATTAGTTGTAAAACTTAAACTAGTTGAAAATTAGAACGAACTGAAATAGTTTGAAGCACTAAAATGACTAACTGAAAATAAAATAGCAATAAAAAACTAATGAAAATGACAAAAGCATTAATTAGCATAACAAAATTGTCGGCACCAATAGCCTTGTGGGCAAGTGTGCCGTTGCGCTTCGGGCGACCAGAGTTCGAGTCCCAGCTCGTGGACCTTTCCTGATCCTGCCCCCCTCTCTCTCTCTTTACCTCACTTCCTGTCTAGCTACTGTCCTATCCTAATAAAAGGTAAAAATGCCAAAAATAAATCTTTAAAAATATATATATAAGCATAACAAAATTACAAACATTTATTTAAAATGAAAACTAAAAACAAATGCTCATTGAAAATATTAATAAATAAATATAATAGCATATAAATAATACCTACTAAAATAACACTATCTGTAACTCTATCTAAAATTAGCTGTGTACTCAGACACAAGGCAATATATGAATTGCATACATTTCCTTATATTATAGTAATACATATATAAGGAATGAACATATATAGCTAATGCAACTATTCAAACAAACATCCCTACTACAAGTTGAAGTCTATTAGTGACAGTGTAAAATGTCAGAACATACCTCAATAGACGCACACGCACGCACACACACACAAAAGGAGATACAATGGACACTAGATGATATCTTGTTCAAAGGCATTTAAAAAAAATAGACATTTCACTCAATGCTTTGAACTGTATTGTCAGATCTCATTTTAAGCCAGAGCACGAAACATCTGCAGACATCTGCTCATCTTTCATGCTTTGTTCTTCAAGATATAAGCCTCCTCTTCCTCTTGACATGTGCCATTATTAAAAGGAAGGGCAGCAGCCATGTCCTACAGACAATAACCAATTTTAAAGGGCACGAACTGAAGAAACGTGAAACAGGGGGTCTGTCTCTGAGCCGAGTGTATGTTAATCGACCACACTGCTTGGAGTGGTGTAAATGTAATGGAGAAATGACAGAGAAATAAACAGGAAAAAGAACCAAACCTTGAAGAGTCTGTCAGTATTTATTCTCCTTATTCTTCTCATGATGTTCCAAATCTGTATGCTTTTAGTCTGTATGCTGTATGTCTTTGTGAAAGATATTTTACACACACACACACACACACACACACACACACACACACACACACACAAAATGTATGGCCTAGGTAAGTCTGTATGATTTGATCTGCCTCTGAAGTCACACAATAGCTTTGTGTGAGGAACAGAGCCATTTTAAATCAAACACAGCAACATGACACCTATAGGCCTTATTCAGAGCAACGCCATGGCAGGTATTAAAGCAAGGCTGTGAGAGTGTTTTCAAGCTGTATAAAGATCCTAGATCACTTATAATTTTCCACAGCTCATGTTGTCTGGAGTTTTTTGGAAAGATATTTTTCCATTGTTTCGTAAGGAGAACAATCCAGAAACACACTAAATAACAGTACAACCCACGGTAGAGATTAGGGGTGGCACGGTTCACAAAACCCACGGTTCGGTTCGTATCACGGTTTTAGGGTCACGGTTTTCGGTTCTGTACAGTTCTTGTTGTTATTTTTTCTTTTAATCTTTAACACTCCAGAAATGTACTTCAGCATATGATGTAGGCTATAGCTTAATTATCCACAATTCAGGATACAGTATTAAAAAAAAATGTGTATCATGTAATCATGCAAAAACTGAATTTGACTTGACTTTAAGCACATTATTGAGACCATCTCTAAAGGAAAGCCGGTGACATTTTGATACAGCAAGAGAGAAGACATTGATGAAATGCTTTTGTTTATGTGGCAAAAAGGGAGAATGTGTGTTGCTATCTCTACAGGAACTTATGTGCATTTTTAGCACACAAAGATTAAAATTAACTTGCATTTTATCAAACTGTCAACTTCAGTGTAGTCATACAAAATGTTTATCTTTTAAAAGAAAAAGAGAGGAACTCTTATTGCTATAACAATAGCAAAGGCCATAACAGGGCTCTCAAGTCTCACGCATTGGGCGTGAGACACACGCATTTCAACCCGTTCACACGCTCACACGCCACACCTTGTATTTCTCACGCTGAGGAGTAAGGGAACATGTCCCGCTATACAATTCATGGACGAGGCGCAGACAAACGGAGGGAAGTTCTCTGCCGAGTTCATAGCATCTGTCTCGATGTTCTCGAGTTATACAGAGTTTAATGCCACCAACCAGCCAATCAGAAATTAGAATTAGTTGTTTCCGGGTAAATTATGTTTTCCCGCTGCAAGCACGTTCGTTACTAGACAACACGCGCACACACGGAGTGGAAGTTGAACGAGCAAGATCTGATGAATAAATACGGTTTGCGGACCTCTTCATTTATTTTATTTTTTTTTAGCATTTTGATTTTACGATTCCTGGACGAAATCTCTTGCCTGTGATCAAAGACAGTGAGAGCTGATGTTGAGGAGTATAGCCAAATTCGTGCTAAATTATTTCTGATGCATTCAAAAACTAAAAAAAAAACCCTTAAAGGGGTCATCGAATGCAAAATACACTTTTTTATGGTGTTTGCATATAAATGTGTCTTTGTAGTGTGTGGACACAACCACCATGCAATGAAAAAAATCCATTCACTTTTTTTTTATCCTCAAAAAGCCAAAAAGTTGTTGTTCATTATAATTTAAAGAGACATGCACCGAAACGGGTCACTGTGAACAGAGCTGTTTTTGAGGAGGTAAAAAGGGTGTTGTTTTACACTACCATTGAGAAATTTTAACACCCCAAAGAATCATACCAACTTGTGGAAAATGGGCATCCGATGACCCCTGTAAAGGTGACAGGTTTGGGTCTTGACATGCATGCTCAGGGCAAGTTATGACACAATGTTATGTACATTGAGTACTGATGTTCAGTTGGCTAGTTTGGGGTCAAATTTATTTTTATTTTTCAATAAATTTGTATTTTTTAAATATAACTTTATTTTATTTGGATGAATTTGTCTTTTATCAGATTTACCAATTGTTATCATTTCCATTTGTGCTGGTCAATTATGAACATAGGCAAAATTGAACTGCTAGCAAAAATTGAAGCGAATTTGGTTGGGTCGAGGGACCGCTGCTGCAAATATTTGGGTGGCTCCTCCCCTAACAGATCTCACTCTAAACTTTTGCTAAAACTTGAGAGCCCTGCCATAATCATAAAGTGAAACATAAGTTCAACCTCAACACAAAAACAGTATCAACAATGCTTCTATTCCCTGAGAGTGAGGATACATTTTTTTCACTTGAAATTAAAGTGCAGTATTTGGAAACATATGACTGGAGTTCTTATCTAAACTTAGTGTCACTGTATTTAAATATCATAGGTAACATGAAATCCAAAATGTTCCCACACAACGGACTTATATGGTTAGCCTTCCTTATATCTCCCACTTGCCATTTCTACACGTGACATGACCTGCAGCACTCCATACTCCACTTTTACTGTCTATAGGCTTGTTCGACTTGAACCGGCGCTGCACAGACCTATCGGTTTATGACATCAAAGTACCGCGAGAGTGATTGAAAAGCATACGGAGCCGTTGCTCTCGCGGTACTTTGATGTTATTCATCAATCAGTCTGTGCAGCGCCGGTTCAAGTCGAACAAGCCTCATATGTATGTCCACACATCTCTTATTTCGCGCGAAAAGTAAACGCACTGTCTGAGGTCACGAGCACGAGGTTACATTGTGCATCCGTCGAACGAACCGTGCGACGCACACACGCACCGAACCGAACGGTTCGGGTGTTTTTTCATGTACTGTGCCACCCCTAAGTATGTCTATCCCTCACAGCCTCGCTTTCATTCCCATTAAAAATCAAAGATTGTGCTGGTCATGACAAAGGTTTGACGTCATGACTTACGTCAAAAAGACACTTAAAAACCAATGACGTTTGAAGTTATTGACATCCAACCTTCACTAATTCATAGTGAACTATTTCACACTCTCTCGGACATTAATAGCGAAGGTTTGTATTGTGTTACTAAGAGGCTTTGCAATGTGGTCTGGATGGATCAGTTCATCCATTCACATTCACATGTCACGTCAGAACAGACTCCAGCTTTCCATTATCTCCCTCGACTCTGATCAAAGATCAATCGCTGACCATGGCTCTTAAAAACAAAGGTTCAACAAGGGGGTTTTCATAGAGATGCCATTTTGTTTTGTTTTTTCAGAAAACAATTCTTAAAAGAACCATTTCTTATTTTTGCAGTGTGAAGAACATTTTAATAATCTAAATAACTTTTAGGTTCTTTTTCCACTATAAAGAACCTTTTGTGTAATAGAAAGTTCCATGGATGTTAAAGGATCTTTATGAAACCATAGATGCGAATAAAGAACCTTTCATTTTTAAGAAAAAGCAATAAACTTCACTGTACATTGCATCTAATAAAGACAAAAATCTCCAAAATAAATGAAAAAATAAACAAAACCAAAGGTAAGACAATATGCAACAAGTATTTTTTTTTATGTCCAACACATTATGTCAACAAGTATGCAGCTGGGCTATATATGTAACAGCTGAACTATTTCACACAGACCTATTTTCTGCCAGAGCGTTTCCCTAACAGAAAATCACTCCTTTAATACACCATTAGCAGCCCATGATTACTGCTTGCACAGACGACCATGACAACCACTGGCTGCCATGGAAACTCCAATCGGAGAACATCAGTCATGTGGAAAAAGTTGGTCGATTTTTGGGGGGAAATGTTCTAAATTACTCTAACAGTTGTCATGTTCAAGCATTGATAATAAAATCTCAAACCCAGTACTGCAATTGTTGAAATTGGTATGCATTGCAGTTTTACTTTCTTTTTCTTTTACACAAATTTCAGAACACATGACAACCTAATGCAAATCACAGTCTTATGCATTTTCGCTGTCAAGGAAGTAATGAATGTGAAGAGGCATGTCTTTTTCTTATTTTCAGACGGTTTGAATCTAATTCAGGGCTTTTACTTTCCTTTAGCATTTAAGGGCACAGAATTGCCTGTGTTTAAGCAGATGAATGGCTTCATTCAAGCAAACAATAGCTTTGTTGAACAGAGTTTTAATGTAATTTACCTGCCGCCACTTACTAACTATTTAAGCTAATGCAGATAAATGATAAATATGATAATTGTTTTAGTTCATTAGTCATATCACATACCATTAAATGAGAAAGTACATCTGTAACGTTTTCAAAGTACACATCCATTCATAAAATCTTTCTGAATATAACATTTATGTGCATGCTGCATAAACTGCAGTCTCTACTGACCGGTACGACAATGAGTGGCTCCTTGTCCATGTTGTCCAATGTGTCATGCTGACTCACAACATCCACTGCAAAACTGTTTCTTCAGAAAGAGAAGAAACTCCAGTCTCTACCTCCAAACAGACATGTCATCTTTACCACACACATACTGTACAAATACACCTGATCTAAAGAGAGAACGAAAGACAGTAGTACTGGATAGATGGACGATGGCAGCTTTCCTAATTCAAGGGAACAAAAAGATGGATTGCTGAACAAACAGGCTAAACTGCCTAAATACACCAACTTACAGGGAGAAAATCGACAGGAAAGGGTATGGTGAGGGAGGGTGTGGAACATTTCCAACAGGTCAAACCAAATGAGAACTAAAAAGGCTGAAAGAGTCTCACAAACTGATTAGTTGTTAAAGTACAGCATGGGGAATTATTACTTCTGCTTTTGCCTGCCTAAATCAGTTTGGTAATGTAGAAAGAATTTTTGAGCTTAAATAAGATCAGTGCATCTGCAGGTGAATGGAGAAAGAAATGCGCAAAATCCTGAATGAAACTGAATGAAAACCACAATCTTAAAAATAAAGGTCCTTAATTGACATTGATTAAGAACCTTTAACATTCATGGAACATTTCTGTTGCACAAAAGGTTATTTACAATGGGAAAAGGTTCTTCAGATAATTAAAATATTCTTTACACTAAGAAAAGCATGGATATTTTAAGAATTGGTCACTGAAAGTTTTTTTGGGGAACCCAAAATGGTTCTGTTTCATTGCTAATACACCCCCCTTTTGTTTTTTGTTTTAAAGAGAGCAGTCCACAAAGTTCTGTCAAAATATATATTTATCTTTATCTTCATGGGCTAGTTTTCATTCAGTGTGCAGACAGCACCTGCCGTTTATCTTACATAAGTAATATTTTGCATTATTTTTCCAGAAATGTATTCCAGAAGTACTAAAAAAAAAAAAAAAAAAAAAAAAAAAAAAAAAAATTAAATGAAAATGTAGCAATAGCAAGCTAATATATGTTTTCAGTCAGTATAGACCATCCCTTATGTACTGTAAACTCCTACAGTTCCTGGACAGTATCTATAGTTTAACTTACAGTATATCTGTAGTAAGACCAGAGTAAACACGTTTAAAAAACAACAACAAAAACATGGGTAGCTCCTCATTAGGATGGTTTGATCAATGTAACAACGATATCAAGCAACTATGCTATTTGGTTTGACAAATTGTAGCTTAAACAGCTTTTAAAGCCACTACTACTAGTTGTAATAAAAGTGAATCAGATTCCCTTACACACTGAGCAGATGATTTTGTATAGATCTATAACTTTTCATCTAAATCACTACTGAATAAAATGACAAAACGGTTAACAGACTTGTGGCGAATGCTAAATTCTTTATGCAGTTGAAACTAAGGATTCAGGTTCTATCTCTTAAAAGGGGATGCACAGATTACAGCAATGCAGGTCTCTTACAACAAGCTGATACACATAAAAGATAATATATGGTCATTACTAAAAATACAGTGTTTCCATTGGAAACAGTCATTATTCAGAAATATTTAACTGCTAAATGCCACGACTGACCAATCAGAATCAAGTATTCCAGAGAGTCTCTTCTCTATTAAGTTATAGCAGTGTCTATTTACCCTAAAGGCAAATAGTCAACCTTGTTGCCAAAGTTGATTTTCACTAACTCTGCCCACCAAAGATCAAATATTTTACTTGTAGTTCAAATAGCATTTTACTTTTATGTACTAAATAGCATCTATTAGTATTTGCACCTAGTGTAAATAGTGTATTTGTGATGCAAACAGTATATCACTATTTACACAAAGTGTAAACAGCATCTACTTTTTTTTACATTGTAAACAGACAATGCCTCGTTGTTCAGGAAGTCTCTTATCGTTGTATCGTTCAGGAAGTCTCTGACGAGTTGTATCTGTCATCACACAGTTCACATGTAAGTTTCTTGATTATGGTGGGGACTTTCCATATACTTATTTTTATACTGAGCTGATAATATTTCTAATTCTACCCCTGCACGTCACATAAACCTTTCAAGATACAGTATACATTAAGTCATTATTTTTCGTCATGGAGACCATTGTTGGTACAGATTTAAGAGCGTGTTTAAATGAACTTTTTAAGCCGATAATGCCAACGTTGTTTGTAGTTAATACAGTTGTAGTAAAAACGTTAAACCGTTTTCCATTATCAGCATAAGGTTATAAATGGCTTAAGAATAAACTGATCGGCACAGCTAGATTTTTGCCCAGTAAACCCTGATTTCGCCCGGCATGTAAACAGCTTAAGCTATGCTATTTTGGCATACTGAAGTCTGCATTTGTGATATGTAACAGGAAGGTATCTTTACTGCAGATCAAACCAGAGTGAGTGTTTCACTGTAAGAGAGGAAGAAAATATATTGTACACTTCCTTGATCCAAAAAATTATAAAATGTGCAAAACCTTCCCATCTTATGCAGCAGAAGGACAAGTGGTACTGTTATCATTGAACGGAGTTATCATTGGTGGGCATGTAAATATGCTCATTGTGTGGGCATCTGGTCTCCATACAATAGTCAAAATCTTTCCCACACAAACACACACTAATTGCTCAATTTCGGCCACATTTACACATAGCCGGGTATTTAGAGAAACAAATCCCCCCCCCCCCCCTCCTATGTTTTCTATAATAACATTGTGCACACAACATCGTTTTAAAAAAAGTTGTCATTTACATCAACCCACATAAATACGCCGTCGAGCGGCATCATAACTATGCCAAACAGGGCACTCACAAGACGTTAAGCATGTTCTGGCGCATAATATGACGTTTGAGAACCTAAAACCCCGTTTCTCCCAGCTGACTCGGCAACACATAACCGGCGTTATCAGAAATCTCCACTTTGGCCGGAGTTGTTAGAAATAATCGTTTTCTGTGATAAAAACAGGGTTTTTGTGTAAATAAGAGGTCAAACCGCAGGGAAATATCTGCGTCTTCCCTTCGTGTAAACGGGCATTCATGTGGCAAAAAAAGCCAGCAACCCTTTAAAGTGGTTATGAACAGCTCTCTCTCTCTCTCTCTCTCTCTCTCTCTCTCTCTCTCTCTCTCACACACACACACACACACACACACACTCTACAGCATAAGTTTTCAGTGAGGGATCAAATAAATGCTCATTTTTACACTAGTCATCAAAACACAAATATGTCCATCCTCAATTTGAGGATCAATATAATGCAAATGTGTTTGAAATTTAATACACTGTGCATGTTTTATATCTATTTTGTAACTATATCAACAGTAACTCATCATGTGGAGACTGAGTCACAGTCCTCTCTTATCAGTCTGCACATGTCAGTGGACACACAAACACAAACATGCTGTATGAGCGCACATTCAAATCCATGTGCTGGTGAGATCCTAATGACAGAAGGTGCTCACATGCACATACACGAATTCACTGAAGCGAGATTACTGTGCTTATTGATATAATCTAACACTCTGTTTCATAATGATGGAACCAGGCAAATCCATTGCCACTGTCTGCACGCTGTCCACAGCCACAAACTTGGTGTGACACACACACACACACACACACACACACACACACACACAAAGATACTCAAAAGTAAAACATACACTCTGCAAAACATCACTAACAGCATTATCTTGTACCTAAGGTCAATGTAACATTTCCGTGATGTGTTTTTGGCACTATTTGTATTAACAAATAATTTCAAAAATTGCTCACAGCCTGAAGAAAAGGATTTAACACGCAACATTGCACTTCAACATGCAAAACAATAACATGATGAATGGAGAGAAGGAAGGAAAAACAAAGTAAAGCAAACTAAAAGGAGGTGTTCACATGCTACCACAACAGACTAAACTAACACAATGGGGAAGGGCAACAAGAGAAAGCAAAAAATAAAGATAAAACAAACTAAAACAAAGTAATGACAACAAAACAAAACAAACACCGTGAATGGCAATACAAAACCTAAACATAAAAACTGGAAAAACAAACAAAAGTAAAATATACTAGAGATGTAACTACAAGCCGCTACTACAAATAAAATGAGCATATGGTGAACGGCACGAAGACAAAACAAAGAAATAAAGACAAACAAATTAAGGGAAAATAAAGGTGCATGTCCTCAGGCAAAAACATGTCACAGTTTGCATGTCTCACAAGTCACAAAAAGTCAACAGAGTCTGACACTGAAACAACACCATTAACAGTGATCTATGTGCGTGGCATCAGCTGTCAGTCAAATCCATCCAGGTCCTGACCTTTTTTTTTTTTTTTTACCAGGTGTGGAAGGTGAAAATCAAGCAGAGTGAAAGAGAAACACACAAAGTAGCGAGGGTAAGAAAAGAGAGTGGATGAGGAGGAGATAAAAGGAGGAGATAAATAAAGGTCAAGGCAAGTCTGGTACTTACAGGCTTAAGTTTCTGTTTCAAGCTCATGGTGGCATTCTCTGAGCAGTGCTGAGACAGACACACAGAGCACTGACACAGGGAAACACCGCCCTTCCACGCTCACTCTCTTTTTCCTCACAAACACACACACACACATACTGATAAAGGTGTGGAATGGACAACAGCCATCCTATTTGGGTAAAGATTAGTCTGCGTAGACAGAATATGGATGTGATAGATGCATTACAAAAGATGCATTTCACACACACACTGTTTGCACTTATGTACAGACATAACCTTTATTTTGTGCTCTGAAACCCTAAGTTTTTCCCTTTCTTTTAATAGTTTTATTAATAAAACATGTTCCTAGTGTAGTACAAGTAATAGTAATATAATGGAAATCTCAATTTTAATGTAGAATTTGAAAGAAAGTGAATTGGTTGAGGGTGTAAATGATGTTCATGTATTGAATAGTGTCACTGTAACTACACTTTATATGCTTGGCACTGATATTCTGGGAGGCATAATGTCACTGCATTTGCCCTCTACATCGGGACTGTGGCGTGCTTATGTCACATGCCTATTTACACTTACACTAACACTTATTATTAGAGCAATTATGCCGCATTACTTCTTGATTAACTGGATTTATCTGAAGTAAAAGCAGGACAACCTGAACCTGATTTTTCTTGTCCTTCCAGATTTTTGTATACACTAGCATTTACAAGTTTGGGGTCAGTAAGACTTCGGTTTTTTTTTTAAAGAAATGAACACTTTCCTTCAGCAAGGAAGCATTAAATTGATCAAAAGCGACAGTAAAAAAGTTTTCTATTTCAAATAAATGCTCTTCTTTTGAACTTTCTATTCACCAAAGAATCCTAAAAAAAGTATCAGGGTTTCCACAAAAATATTAAGCAGCACAACTGTTTTCAACATTGATAATAATAAGAAATGTTTCTTAAACACCAAATCAGCATTTTGCAATGATTTCTGAAGGATCATTTGACACTAAAGACTGGAGTAATGATGCTGAAAATTCAGCTTTGACATCACAGAAATAAATTACATTTTAAAAAAATATCTAATAATAGAAAAATAATATTTTACTTTTTGATTTTATTTTTGATCAAATAAATGCAGCCATTGTGAGCATACTTTTGAGACTTCTTTTGAAAACCTAAAAAAAAAAATTACAGGAGGAGGAAACACAGGGAAAGGAGAGAGAGGAGCAGGACCGAAAAAGGACCTTGAGCCAGGACTTGAACTTGGGTCGCCCAAAGCGCATCTGTGCCATATGTCAGATCTGCCCAATGGCTCCAACTGACTACAGAACTTGCATGACCTCTCTAATATTTCTAGTTTTTTTTTTTTTTCTGTGATTGTAGGACCCCACGTACCTACAAAATTCATGATCATATTTCATTCAAAGGTTAATGCTCCTCACTTGCAGACCAGTCTACTAAAAACAGTACAGCTGGTCACATAACTAGGTACGTCATGTTATATAGACAAATCAATAGCAACAAAGATCAATGCAGATGATCATTTCCCTTCTTGCTCTGTGTCAAATCGAAGTCCAATTATCAAGCCAGGAATTGCCTGTTCTACCTCAGGACGTAATGCAAACACAGACTGCACATATGCCTTAATACCATAATATCAAGCTAATGCTTAACGGACCATAGAAAAGCTTCACACTAGTTATTTACACTGACATCTTCAGAATGGCTTAGTGAACATGCTAAATGATGAATTAAAAGAGAGCCAAAATGCAAAAAAAAAAGGTTAATGTCAGGGTTAGGTTTAGGGATAGACGATAGAAATGAGCTAAACATACAAACAATGAAAGTGTGCTAAAAAAAGAAAAAGATTTGTGTGAAAATTAGAAGAAAAGAGAAAAAGAGTGAACAGAAAGAGATAGAAAGAGAGAATGAGAGAGTAGGTAGAAGGGCCAGAGAAAGAGAGTGTGTTTGCATGCACACTTTTGACAGATGTGTGTGTGTGAGTAGAGAAACAGACAGTCAGTGTATCTTTGGCCCCTGCTGTCACTGCCCTCTACTTCCATTAGCCCTAGAAGCCAAGGTCACCAGCAGAGAGCAACCACGCACACACACACACACACACAGCCATCCACACACGGGTCATGCTCACGCAAATTAAAATGCTCTTTTCAAATATCTGCTTTTTTTTGTCCATACAATGGAAGCCAATAGTCACCAAAACTATTTGTTCAAGAAAATTCTTTAAAAACTGAAGAAAAAAGTAGTTTGGAATGACATGAGGGTGAGTAAATGATGGCAGAATTGTCCATTTTAATAGAACCATCCCTTTAAATAATAGTCTGTGAACTTACTCAAATATATCAAGATAGTTATGAGGAGGCTTAATGAAACATATAATAATAACTATTATTAAAGAAGGATAATAGATAGTTAGGAAGAAAAAAGAAAAAAAAAACGTTCAGTTCACCTGTTGGAATGTGTCATATGCTGCATTAAAAACTAATACAGACACACACACACGCACAGGCTTTATGATTGGAATGTGCAAGCTGGCAGTAGATTTGTCAGCATGATTGATTTTTCCACTGGTAGGACAACACACAGTCTCCCACATGTGTCCATGGAGAGAGACGTCACCAATACAATCTCTTTCTCTCTGTCATTTTCTGTCTTTCTTTGATTCTTCTACATTCTCTCCTGTACTGCACCCCTCTTTTTAGTACTTCGCACTCTTTATCTCTAAGCTTTGAAGACAATCTTTCAAGTTTTTATATAAACCATAGCACGAGGAGCCCGCACAATCTTTGCAGTCATTATGTGAAACATAACGTACAGTAGCTTGAACACACGAGCATGCATTCCAGTAAACCCAGTACACACCAATAATCACACATAAAACACAGGGGTAGGAAAAGTGTGTCAGTGTGTGTCCGTTCCCTGCACAACAGCCCAATAAGCAATGCCCACATCAGCACAGGACTCAGTGGTCCCCTGTAAATAGGTCACTAACTGCTTGTGTGGAGATGTTACAAAATAGTAAATCATGTAGATGATGTCATCAACCTTTTTATTGGCTGATGAGGATGAGTGAAAGCTTTTGTGATGTCAACTAGTGCAACTTTTGCAGTTTTGGTGTGTATACATCTTTTTAAATGGAACTTTCATGGAACTTTAACTAGAATGACAAAGTTAATGTGATACATTTAATGAAATTAAATCTGTAAGGCCCATAAAACCATTAAATGTCAAGACTGTTTAAACCTTTAGATAAGGTTTTGTCAAGCTTTCATCGGTTTGTCTTGACAGACTTTCCTTTTCTAGTTTAAATTTACTTCATTCAATTTAGTCACTAACATGTTACATTACTGTTACATTAAATTCTTTGAATTTTAATTCAATGAACTCTACATAGACAAACAATTAAAAAACAGAGTAGAATTCTGATTGCAAAATAGATTGAGAGATCTAGAGGCTTATATGTAATACATTTATATATACAAATATTTACTCATTAACTATCATTCAAATGTTTGGGTTCAGGACGTTTTTAAATTTTTTTAATGTATTATTTTATTCCTCAGTGATGTATTACATTTACCAAAAGAGATTGTAAAGAATTTTACATTGTTACAAAATATTCCTATTTCAAACAAATGCTTTTGAACATTCTATTTATCAAAGAATCCTGAAAAAAATTATCAGGTTTATGCAAAAATATTTAAACAACTGTATTCAATATTTCAAGTAATGCTTCTAGAGCAGCAAATCATCATATTAGAATGATTTGAGAAGGATCATGTGACACTGAAGACTGGTGTAATGATGCTGAAAATTCAGTTTCGCCAAAATAGGAATACATTTAAAACATATTCAAGTAGACAACTGTTACTCTAAATTGTAATAAAATTTCACAATACTGCATGTTTACTGTATTGTTGATCAAATTAATTCAGCCAAAAGAGCATAAGAGACTTTCAAAAACAGTATAAAATCTTACTGACTGCCAACATTAGAACAGTGGTGTATGTATCATATATTATAACATAGGATAACTGCAATTAATTTGATTATTGGTATATTGCACACACAATTTTATTAGAATATAAATTATTCTAATTGTAACATGATTGACAGCCCTAATTTTCACATTACTGGGGTTTCTACAATCTACAATTACTTGGCTTTTTTTTTTTTTAATTACAACATGTGTATAGCAACAGTACCGTAAATAGGGTATAAATAAATCAAAAGGCAAAATCAATAGGCCTCACTAAGGAAACAGGAACAAAAGGAACAAATAACTGAATCAGACAATACAGTACATTTGCATGAAAATGTGTATGAAATACGTTGCTGTGCTGTCAAGTACTTTTTCATATTACCTGCGTGACTTGAGTGACCTTTTCTGAGACGTTCTGTGTGCGGTCTTTAATCTTGCTGGGTGCTATGATCTCGATCTCCGTGGGGGAAGGTGGTCTAAGGCGGTCCGAGCCGAAAGATATCGTCACCTGAGGGATGCGGCCAATGGCACGGTGCCGCATCAAATCAGAGTCTGAGGTGGAGTTTAAGTTACTGGGCTTCAGATCTGAGAAAGAAATATCACACCCTCTGATCAGTTTTCATCACAGTAGTCAAAAACAATAAAAAAAAATAAAAAAAAATCACAGGGTTTTTGATTAAAACAATGTCATGCCACGTGACTTGCATTACCATCCTGTATGCATCTGCCAATTGCATTGCCGGTTATGTCACTGTTTGAGCATGCAATAATGAAAATGTGTTATTATAAACCTAATAGTCATTTAGACACCTATACAGAGACAGAATAAACTCTTTAGAGCTCGCGCACACACATGCAGAGCGGCAGGCGCATCAGGGGTGACTGGGGGTAATCACAGACGCACAAAAGCATTGATTAGGACTACAGCTACAGAAATAGGTCTGTCAGGACGCCACATGTGCCCATCTCAGCAGGGAACCAACCAGTCTTATTCTGGACTTCCAGAGACTTCAATGATACAATTTAACATATTCGAATGCGCCGCTTTGTTATGCTCATTATGCTTTGTGTTGCTTTTTGGAGTTGTTCCATAAAGTCCATTAGAAAACCATTCAAGCTCATTTTTATCAAAAGCTACTTCTATTTTAGGCTAATTGGTTTCGATCAGACTTATTATGTAGTCAAGAATACATTAAAATATAATGCTTAATTTCCATCAAAAGCATATCCTGTACTCTGTCAATGGTTAACCTGTTTAATGCTAATGGAAGAGTTTAATCAGAGCTAAGAGACGAAAGAGCTGATCAAACAAGGCCCATGCAGCAATAAGCTGACTGACAAGCATCTGTTCCACTCAGTCCCGGCTGGGGTCCCCGCTCATGTCTGACATGAATTATCAGACATATGACATATGATTTAAAAAGGAAGTTGCACTGCCCAGTAAAATGACAGTGTCTGAAAGAACAAAAAAAAAAAAAGAACCAGAAAGAACCACACTTCTCTCACACTTCTTTTGTCATAAACACCATTTAAAGCCAGTGAAACTGCAGTCCAAGGATAAAGACAATAATGTCTTTGCAGTTTTCTCCACTGTAAAAGCCTGTTATAGGAAACAGTTTCACGTTGGTAAACATACTGACACAGTGGCTTTGGAAGACCAAATATTTTGCACCCTATCGGAAAGTTTATTATGGAAGCTGGTTTCCATCACTGAGGAAACAAAAAAGGTCTTTCTCACTTTACGTCTCACAATTACAACTTTAGTTTTACTTATCTTCCAATTAATTGCAAGTTTATATCTAACATATCTATGACATATCTATCAGTGAATTTTATTTCTTACCACAGTTTGTAATTTTTATTTTCTATTTTAAAATGTAATTCCTATGATAAAAAAAACTGAATTTTCAACATCATTACTCCAGACTTCAGTGTCACATGATCATTCAGAAATCATTATAATATGCTGATTTGCTGCTCAGCAAACATTTCTTATAATTATCAATGTTGAAACAGTTGTACTGCTTCATAGTTTTTGTGGAAGCCATGATAATGTTTTTTTCTTTGATGACTACAATGTTCAAAAGAACAGCATTTATTTGAAATATAAATATTTTGTAACATTATAAATGTCTTCAATGTCACTTTTGATCAATATAATGCATTCTTGCTGGGAAAAAAAAATCCTTCAAATAAAAAAACTTATCAACACCAAACCAAACTTTTTAACAATAAAAAAGTGGATTAATGTCCTAGACATTTTTCTGAGACTTTATTTGTAATAAACATCTACCAAAAAAAGAATCAAACAATATTTTATGTTAAGCCCTTACTTTATAATGGATTTCTATTAGAGAAAATGTGCTTTTTGATTTTATCATAGCATCATCCTTTGCTTGTGGACAAACCAGATTCTGTGTTTGTTCCTTTTGATGAATTCTTTTCTTTCACAATTCTATTTTTTGTGAATTATGGCTTTGTTTGCACTAAATGTTTATCAAATGAAACTGGGTTCTCCTTGGTCGTTTTTAGTACAAGTGAGTGAGTTTTAGAGACATCCATGAGAATAAATAATAATGACTATTACTTGGTAAGCACAAAATTATTATCGAATTATCGTTCAATCAAGCAGATATTATGGAAATTATGTGGATATCAACAGGATATTATGTGGATTCTTGCCTTGATGTCTTTCTACCTTCAAATACTGTCTGATGAGTTAGAAAAAACGTCTCGGTTACGTACGTCGGATGACGACGAATGGGGTTTCGCTTAGAAAGCCTATCAGCTTCGAGTATTACAAAACGAGCCTATGGCAAAGAAATGCCATGGGTCTGCGGAATTTGCATGACGTAACTCCGCCCCACCTCGTGGGTATAAAAGGAGGAAGTCCGCAACAGCAGTTTATGTTTCTTCGCTGAGGCGCCAAGACTGAGCTCAGGCGATCCCCGCGGTACAGCGGAAAGTGGCAGGCAGACGTAACGTCTCCGTTCCCTACTCAGGGAACGAGGGTTACATACGTAACCGAGACGTTCCCTTTCGTTGTCACTCCGAGTTACGTCGGATGACGACGAATGGGGTTACCAGTCTAATCACGCCACCTTCTCAGCTGTCTTCCAGTGCCCTGCGTAAATCGAGGTCCCTGACATAGAAGGACGAAGGACTCAATTTTAACACAGGAATACCAAGGTACACTGGGAAGCATATCCCAAGCTAGGGGAAGTATGCAATTAATGCCAACCCAGAGGGGGGGGGGGGACTTAGAGAATACACATATGACCCGAAGGAAACATATGGAGAACACTGGGGTGTCCAGCCGCAGGTGGAATATTTCAACCCCCGGGGTGGCAAGGTGGCTTGCCAAGGGAAAGACACATGCTCAGAGAGGCTTACAGTGGAAATACACATGTGGGGGTCGCTCAGGGGAGGGACCATGCACACGGGAGGCACCTAGCCGACGCGCAGGCAAGAGACACTGGCGCCGACGTCAGGAGTGCTGGAGGAGCTCAGGGCTTTCGGGGAAGCTCACCTGAGGAGAATATCGCACGTATCCAGTCCGTGGAGTGGAATGGCGAGCAAGCGAAGACACCTGAGCGGGTCCGGTACTAGCTAGTTGAAGCGAGTACATGGAAGGACACTGGCTCCACTCGGAGATTATAGAATCTGGCGAATGTGTTAGGTGTCGCCCAGCCTGCAGCTCTGCAGATGTCTGTTAGCGAGGCGCCATGCGCTAGAGCCCAAGAGGATGCCACACTCCGGGTGGAGTGGGCCGTCACACCAAGGGGGCACGGTCGGCCTTGCTGCTGGTATGCCAAAGCAATGGCGTCCACTATCCAGTGAGACAACCTTTGCTTGGAGAGAGCCTTTCCCTTCAGCTTCCCACCATAACAGACAAAGAGCTGGTCTGAGGTCCTGAAACACTGCGTCCTGTCCACATAGGCGCGAAGAGCGCGTACTGGACAGAGCAGTGCCAAGGCTGGGTCTGCCTCCTCCGGGGGCAGCGCTTGCAGGTTCACCACCTGGTCCCGAAAGGGAGTGGTAGGAACCTTGGGCACGTATCCGGGCCGGGGTCTCAGGATCACGTGAGAGAAGGCCGGCCCGAATTCCAGGCACGCTTCGTCGACGGAGAATGCGTGCAGGTCCCCTAGCCTCTTGATGGAGGCCAGTGCAACCAGGAGCGCTGTCTTCATTGACAGGAACTTAAGCTCAACTGATTGCAGGGGCTCAAAGGGAGCACTCTTCAGGGCAGTTAGAACCACTGAGAGGTCCCAAGAGGGAACGAGAGGAGGGCGAGGAG
Organism: Gila orcuttii; assembly: GCA_026230005.1. NCBI lineage: Eukaryota > Metazoa > Chordata > Actinopteri > Cypriniformes > Leuciscidae > Gila > Gila orcuttii. The sequence goes on from JAPDVR010000003.1 coordinate 33,428,072, forward strand.
GATTTTAGTCTCCTCGCTCCTCTCAGCAACCTGATGACCAGGTCGTGCTTCCCTACCGACTTACCTTCGACGGGGTCATGATGTGCGGCAATGGCGGCAACATACACCTTAAGGGTGGAGGGAGACAGCCTTCGCTCCAACCCTTGCTGAAGGAAGGAAAGCACAACGCTGATCGAGCATCTCCGGGGGTCTTCTCGGTGAGAAGAGCACCAGTCGACGAAGAGGTTCCACTTCAACGCATAGACGTGTCTCGTGGACGACGCTCTAGCGGAAGTGATGGTAGCCGCCACCGCTGGTGGAAGGGTACTCAAACCTACCTCGAGCCGTCCAGGAGCCACACGTGGAGGCTCCAGAGATCGGGGCGAGGGTGCCACAGGGTGCCCCGTCCCTGAGAAAGAAGGTCCTTCCTCAGAGGAATGGGCCATGGAGGTGCTGTCGCGAGGAGTGCAAGTTCGGGGAACCAGGTCCGGCCGGGCCAATACGGCGCGACCAAAATGACCTGCTCCTCGTCCTCCCTGACCTTGCGCAAGGTCTGCGCAAGAAGGCTCACTGGGGGAAATGCATATTTGCGGCCCGGCGGCCAGCTGTGCGCCAGTGCATCCGTGCCAAGCATGCCCTCGGTCATGGAAAAATACAGGGCGCAATGGGTCGAGTCGTGAGAGGCAAACAGATCTATCTGTGCGTCCCCGAACTGGTCCCAAATCAGCTGAACCGACTGGGGATGGAGTCGCCATTCTCCAGGGAGGGGCTGAAGCCGTGAGAGCTCGTCGGCTGCACAGTTCAGGGCTCCGGGAATGAAAATGGCTCGAAGCGACCTCAGATGCTTCTGACTCCATAGGAGGAGGTGGCGGGCGAGTTGTGACATACGGCGGGAGCGTAGACCACCTTGATGGTTGATGTACGCTACAGTAGCGGTATTGTCTGAGCGGACTAGTACGTGTTGACCCCTGAGCAACGCCCGGAAGCGGTGCAGGGCAAGGCGTACTGCCAACAACTCGAGGCAATTGACATGCCATAGCCGCTGGGGTCCTGTCCAGGAGCGCGCAGCAGCATGTCCATTGCACATGGCTCCCCAGCCCGTGGTGGAGGCATCTGTGGAGACCACAACATGCCGGGAAGCTCGTTCCAGGGGGACACCCGCCCTGAGAAAACTGATGTTCGACCACGGGGTGAGGAACTGACGGCAGGTCGGAGTAACTGGTACTCGGAGCGTGCCTTGTTGCCATGCCCACCTCGGGACTCGGTCGCGAAGCCAAAGCTGAAGCGGTCTCATATGAAGCAATCCGAGCGGCGTGACCGCGGCTGCAGATGCCATATGCCCCAGGAGCCTCTGAAAATGTTTCAGTGGAACCGCACTCTTGCTCTTGAGATGTCTCAGGCAAGTCAGCAGTGACTGTGCGCGCTCGCTCGTAAGCTGCGCGGACATGGCGACCGAGTCGATGTCCATACCGAGAAAAGAGATCCTCTGCACGGGGCAAAGTTTGCTCTTCTCCCAGTTGACCCGAAGGCCCAGACGAGCTAGGTGCCGGAGCACTAGGTCCCTGTGTTCGCAAACCTGATCTCGAGAGTGAGCTAGGATCAGCCAGTCATCGATATAACTCAGGATGCGAACCCCGTGTTCCCGAAGGGGAACAAGGGCAGCCTCGACGACCTTCGTGAAGGTGCGAGGAGACAGGGCTAGCCTGAAAGGGAGAACCGCGTACTGGTATGCCTGCCCCTCGAAAGCAAACCGTAGGAACGGTCTGTGTCGAGGAAGAATGGAGACATGAAAGTAGGCGTCCTTCAGGTCGATCGCTGCAAACCAATCCTGGGGCCGCACGCATTCGAGAACGCGTTTGGCGGTGAGCATCTTGAACGGCAGCCTGTGAAGGGAGCGGTTCAGCATGCGCAAGTCCAGGATTGGCCGTAACCCACCGGTTTTCTTGGGGACAATGAAGTAGGGGCTGTAGAACCCGGACCTCATCTCGGCTGGAGGGACAGTCTGGATTGCACCCTTCGCCAGCAGGGTGGCAATCTCTGCTCTCAAGACGGGGGCATTGCCACCGACCAAAGAGGAGCGGACTCCCCTGAAGCGGGGAGGAGACCGTGCGAACTGAATCGCAAGCCGAGCCTGACGGAACGTGCGATCCAGCGGGACAGACGGGGAAGCTCTAGCCAGGCTCCCAGGAACTGAACCGGCGGGATCACGCGACGACAGGCGTCCCCCCGGAGGGGCAGCGAAGCGGAGTAACTGGCCCAGACGTGGACGGCATAGCGGCCCGGTGTGGGGGCACAGTTAGCAACCGCGCCCTGGCAGAGGGGGCCAGGGGAGGACCAGGCTGGTCGTCCCGCGGGGGCCTGCTCTGGCAGGGGTCTGGCGACAGAGGGGGACAGGGGCGAAGCGGTCCGTGGACGGCACGCCGTGTCAACCACCTCGCAGGAGAGCACGGCTAGAGGGCGGCGCTCTGTGTCGTCCGAGAACTCTGTGTGCTCAGAGACGGGAGAGTCAGTTCTTTGCGAATAAGGATTCTTCCCCGGCCCTCCACCGGGGAAAGGAGTGGTCCTGCTCCCAACTCCTGGAAAGAACTGAGTCCCATCTCTGAGGAGCCCCTCTCAAGAGCGCCACCTAACCCGGCGCGTAGCGGGGGGCGGGGCTGGAGAGGGCTGTGGCGTCCGGCCGCGGCCTCCAGAGCCGGCCCGGGTGAACGGGCGGGGTGGGAGCCGCGGGGGGGCGCCCTCGGCGGTGGGCAGACCGAGGGACCTGAGCGGACGGCGGGGCCGTCGGGACAGAGTCGACCTCAACCTGCTCCATCCCCGAGGAGCCCGTCTCAGGAGCGCCGCTTAACCCGGCATGTAGCGGGGGGCGGGGCTAGAGAGGGCTGTGGCGTCCGCCCGCGGCACCCAGAGCCGGCCCGGGTGAACGGGCAGGGTGGGAGCCGCGGGAGGGCGCCCTTGGCGGTGGGCAGACCGAGGGATCTGAGCGGACGGCAGGGCCGTCGGGACAGAATCAACGTCAGTCTGCTCATGGACGGCTGAGAGCTGTTGGGCCAGCCCTCAACCGCACCGCCGAAGAGGCCGACCTGGGATATGGGAATGTCGGACAGACGGGTCCGCGCGACATCCAGCACATCAAACAGGTACGGCCACCGAATGGTGAGCATTACCTAACCCAGGGAGCGTACGGCCACTTTCGTCGCTCGGAGAGCAAGGTTAGTGGCGGCACGCAGCTCAGTGAAGAGCCCTGGGTCAGTCCCGCCCTCGTGCAGGTCCATGAGCATCTGGGTCAGGTAGACCAGCAGAATGACCATGGCACGCAGTGAGGGGGCCGCCAGTCCCGTGGCGCTATAGGATCTCGCCACAAGCGTAGACGAAAAACTACAGGCCACGGACGGGTGCTTAGGATTGCGCTGAGAAGAAGCACTCTGAGGACACATAGCATCGCAACAGAGCGTTCAGCCGGGGGAACCCCAGTGTACCCACGGGCAGCGGCCCCATCGAGGGGAGGAAAGGCGGATGAGATCAGCGAATGGCCCCTGATCTCATCATGCACGTCCGGGAAGAACGGTACTGGGGTTTGCCGTGGACGAGGGTCGGCGGCCTCACCCAAAAACCAATCGTCCCGGGAAAGCATGGCCGTCATCTCCGGATCAGACTCGACGAGTCGTCACTTCCAGGAAAATCAAACCCACCTAGTGAAGCTGCTACAAACATAATATCATCCTCTGTAGCTTCAAATGAAACACACGGGCCACCAGAGGGTAGACCCGTGGGAATCACCTGTTCACTAGCGGGCACCGTCATTGAAGAGGGGGGCTGGGGTCGCGGACACATAGTCGGCGCCTTGTTCCAGACCGAAACCCTCAGGTCACCCTGGCCACCAGCCGAAGATCGGGGGGTGGATGAGGGGACTCTCACTCATGTGAGTTCACCAAGTCTCGACCTTAATGACGCGATGATCATGTTTCCATGGAGAAAACATGAGTCATCCACGAGCGCTGCTCTAGCATGATCAAGCCCAAACATACTAGACAACGCTCGTGCCCATCAGAGTCCGATACCAAGCTGCCGCACCATTCATTTTTTTTTTTTTTTTTTGAAATGCACGGGCGAGCCGTCTTTAAAAAGACGTGCGCGTCCAAGCTCTTTTAGTGAGAGAAAACTCAAGTGTTGAAGCACCCGGGGAGACACGCACCGACTGGCAGACCACTGCAACAGATCAGCAGGAAGCACGCACTCGCCGTAGATCGCCGTCACACCAACACTCAAGGTACTCGTTTGTAAAGCTGACAATTAGGAGATGGCTTGTGGAGAGAAGAATACACTTGGCTCCGAAGCGAAAACATAAACTGCTGTTGCGGACTTCCTCCTTTTATACCCACGAGGTGGGGCGGAGTTACGTCATGCAAATTCCGCAGACCCATGGCATTTCTTTGCCATAGGCTCGTTTTGTAATACTCGAAGCTGATAGGCTTTCTAAGCGAAACCCCATTCGTCGTCATCCGACGTAACTCGGAGTGACAACGAAAGGGAACTAAAGTTTCGCACACAGTAATGTTTCTGAAAGAACTAAGAAGTAGATGATTGCAAACACAACCACTCATACCGCTCCACTGGTCCCTCGTGCCGTCGATGTCATGCAGTGAGGATGCCCGACGTAGGCTGCATACGCTCTCTCTGGAGTGGCTGTGTTTGATAGGGGGTCCGCCGGGCTCTAGCCGGTCCGAGGGCCGTGAGAGTGGGGATGAGAAGCTACATGAGGAGGGGATCTGCTGAATCAAGGCCTGGGTCTCTAATTTTAAGCAGCTGTCTGGAGACATCTGGAGGTCTTTCAGGGCCACCTCCTCATGAGAGGGCTGCAGGACACACGGAGGGGAGCTGTAGATCACATGTCTGTGAGAATATGAACTTGTGTATTGTATATGCACGGATGTACCTGTAGGTAGTCCACCACCACTCCTTCAAAGTGGTCCTGAGGGAGGGACGGCTGCCGTTTCACACGGAGAGAGGGCATTCTAAGCCTCATCTTGCGTCTCTGACCTGATACAGAAACACAAGTTTAAATAATCAAAGAGGAATTTATTTTTGCTCAAAGCTCAAAGGACATGATTGGTGAGAAACGAGTTCTAGTCTGTCTGGGTCTGAAGTCTGGTAGGTCCTTTTAGTAACGTCTGACAGGCACAGTGTGTGATAGTGATGAGATCTCTTTTAAAATGTCTGAAGCAGGAGAAGAACCCATTTTCTCTCATTTAAATACATTGCTGTCTAGGAGAAACTAGATATTAAGATATTAAAGAGATTTCTTGTGATTTGTATATACTAGATTACTAAGGCATGGAACTGAGGAAATGTGTTAGATAACTAAATATAATATAATAATAATAATAATAATAATGTTTAAAAACATCATACATTATATACTATAACTTTAATTTAACTTGTTTCATTAATGATAACAATAATACAAATATTTAAAATAATAATAATAATACAATTATTTTGATTTTATTTGTCAACATATAATATAATTAAATATAATGATAAAAATTGTACTTATTTTAACTTAAAGCAATTTAACTTATGTCAACTAAATATCTCATAGTGTCTAATATAAAAGTTAAATGCAATACTGAACAGAAATGATGGGGCATGCATACACACACTCTTCTCATATACATAAACACTGACACCAACTTTATCAAATGCTGCCTCTGGCTACACCTACACACCAACCATCACACCAAGCATAGCAGTCAATGTGTTTTCCTTATAAGGCTGTTACAGAAAGGGCCAGAATCTCAGTACACACAGAGAAGGGGGGACACGCACCTGCCTGTAGCCAACTGTGTGCCATCCGCTGTTTGATGCCACCTTTTTTCATAGATGGGTCAAAAAGCTCCTGGAAGTTTAGGATGAACATGATTACGACTCCTTCCTCATTCTTTACTGGAACGACATCCACTAAACATGGCCTACACGCCCCTGAAAGGCAGAGAGAGAGAGACAGGAGAGAAAGAGAATTAATGTAGTTAACAGGGATGTCAGCTAGCAGAGATGTTTGAGTTCAAAATACAGCAGAAATTTAGTTTAGTTTTCATGGAGAGTTGTTATAAATACCAGTGTGAGGGCTGTGAGTAGTCTAAACACACTTACACGAACACACAATAAGCCACCCACACACAGGTGCTGCTGTTCAGGGGGTCTGACTTTGAGTTAACATAAATCTAAGAAAGAAAAATAGGGGAGACCGTGGAGTGCTGTAGTGTGTAATGTTTTCACTATATGTCTTAAAACTTTGACATAATGTTCCCATATTTATTGACTATGAATTAAAATGGTTTATAAATCTACTCATCCCTAAATTGTGAAAATGTATTTCAAGTTTAGAGAGTACTGTTATTACCCCACCACAGGCAGCATTAATAGAAATGAAATTAAATAAAATGTCAAATTTATGCCACCCCCCATCTCCCCCTTATTTCTTTTTAAACATTTGAATTCAATGTAATAAACATACAGAGAGTATTTTAATTCAAAACAGCAAATAAAATTAAAAAGGGAATACATAAAGCATAAGCTAACAACTCTAAAACTAGTTTGTGACGAATGTGACCTGTGCTGGAAAAATGAGTCAGAATGAGCAAATTTTCAAAATGAATGAGCTACACCTGTTTGAAGTCAACAAAGTCAATTTTGAGAAAAATCTAGTTACAATTTTCTGAAAGTTCCAAACCAAAAGTAACCATAACTTAAAATCCCTGGTAATAACACTAAATTTGGTACACACCAAGTCAAAACCTATATCTCTATGTTCAACTTTATTGAAAATATTTATATAAAGAATATTTAACATTGTTACCTAACTGATTTTTCAGCTTAGCTGTCAGTTTGAGTCACTGGTTAAGGGCTACCCATGTAGCAATCAATGTAGCAAAATTATGCAACAAAATATCAATAATAACAATAAATAACAAATTGCGAAGCTTATGGTTAGCAACAAGCTGGTTTTGTTTACATCAGCATGGGTTTGAAAATCCGATTTCATTGGTTCAGACTCATGCCATCGAGAATTTGCTATGAATATTCACAAAGTTGGAATGCTGCACTTTACAGCGATACCAAACTTGTGTTGAGCGCCAGTCGCCGAGAAGCGAGCAGAGAAAACTGCAATTTTTGGGAGATACCCTCGGGAGATATTATTACGAAGCTTGGCATTAGTTTTCACTGTTAATCTGATGATACTTAGCTCTATATTTCTTTGTACCCTGATGAAACATACAAATACACAAAATTAATGGAATGCATAGCTTATATAAAAAATTGGATGACTAGTCATTTCCTACAACTAAATTCTGAAAAAACAGAGGCTTTAATTATTGGACCAAAAACCTCTGCATGTAATAACCTAGAAAACTGTCTTATACTTGATGGCTGGTCTGTCAAGTTGTCGTTATCAGTTAGGAACCTGGGTGTGCTCTTTGATACCAATCTTTCATTTAAAAGCTACATTTTATAGTATCTGTGAAACCACATTCTCACATCTTAAAAATATATCTAAATTACAACATATGCTCTCAATGTCAAATGCAGAAAAGTTAATTCATGCATTTATGACCTCAAGGTTGCCCTGAATTTCAGCCGGTCCAAAACGCAGCAGCTCGAGTTCTTACCAGAACCAGGAAGTATGACCATATTAGCCCGGTTCCGTCAACACTGCATTGGCTCCCTATTAAACATTGCATTGCATACATTTTAAAATCTTGCTGATTACTTACAAAGCCCTGAATGAGTTAGCTCCTTAGTACTTGAGCGAGCTCCTAACGCATTATAGTCATTCACGCTCATTGCGGTCTCAAATCTTTTGCCAGTGGATAATACCTAGAATATGTACTGAGACAAATCAGTAACAAGTATTTGTTATATTTAACAAATAATCTTTAAAACCCCTCACCAACCACAAAACAAGGAGCCAAGGTGTATACGACAATCCCTAAAGTAAGAGAACCAGGCCTCTGGTTGCCATGGTTTTATGACCTGAAAGAATGCAGAGCCTTGCTCTAATGGGAAAGGAAAGCCACCATCAAGCAGACTCTTCTGCATTCATTTATAGAAAAACTGTTCTATAAATGAACGTGCATCCCAGGACATTGTGTTTATGATTATTATTATGTCTTGCATTTGTATTTATTTCATGCCTGCTTTATGAGAAAACTACTACTTGTATGTAATGTAACCCCACCTATATCGTGTCTCCTATCCAATTAATGCTCATTTAACGACTCACACTTTAGTGGACATCACCTCCTAATAGAATGCAGACAACAAACTGCCAGACCCGTTCTAACCATGCTCCATAAGGGTCATAAAACCTCCCAACAGAGGAATTTTCCCGCTTGGAAATTCCACCTTTCTCATTGGTCAAGCCAACTCTGAGAGGTGTGATTTTTCCCAGGCTTTATAGAACATCCACACAAGTTCCTCCCCCTCTTCCTACTTCTGCTGGTCGCTGTGCATGTGTGGTGCGACCATGCGATCGCGGGCCAGCAGGCCCAACACATCAAACCATCTGCAACTTCCTCGACCATGATGCAGTCGAACTAACCGTGCAAGTTCATCATATCTTCTTAATTCAACAAAGAAGAAATCGATTGCAGCTTCAACACCATTGACTCAAGGAACCATCAAATTAGGAACATTACGAAACTGCTTCAACTGCAACGACAATGCAAGTGTTTCTAAACAGAGGTTTAGTAATAAGCTGTTAACCCTTCTATAAGGTTTTGAAAATAATAAGATGATGGTTAATTTCATAGTTGAATTAATCTTTTCCACATCTTCATTTCCTGTTTCCGTTTCCTGTTTCCATTTCCGGTTTCATTCTGTCACTTACCATTTTACCCATGTATGTTTTACCCATAAATCCCGGACATCATTTCCCAGAACCCACTGCTCATTATTAGTTTACTGGTTTCAGCTGTGTCTTGTTAATCATATCATTACCCTGTCTATTTAAATGTCTAGTTTGTTTCTTTTTGGTTAACATTCTCCGTCAGCATTTCGAGCAGTTCTTGTGTTCTTTAAGTTTATCTCTGCCTTAGTCTTGGAGTCCTTGTTCCTGTCTGCACCCTCTGCCTGGTATGTTATATGACCTTGGATTATATTTGTCATTAAATTGCGTTTGGATTCTTACTCTCTCTGCTGTCTTACCACAACCACCAGATCATAACAGTTGTGTTCGTGATTTTTAGTTAGTAAAACTTGTGCACAATACATATCTGGATCTGATACTCTGCTTGCCGCAAAGTCAATTTAATGATTTCTGGTCTTGTTACATGCTCTAAGAAAGAATTATTTTTCTGTGGCCATGAAGAATTAATGAATAATCAAAATTGTTTGCTGGACAAACTGATTACTTGATTGTAATATTAATTTAGCTACATCAAGCTAATCATATTAACTGATTCAAATATTCAAAATTATGAATTATATTTTTTTTCCTTTTGAGCTAATGTGTTACAAATATTAAAACCGACTGTGGGCGATAGATCATTTTTCTACTTAATGTTTTTCACCTAAACTATGAAACAGACTTCCCAGCCTTGTTCGGGAGGCAGACACACTTTGTCAGTTTAAATCTAGATTAAACCTATCATTCACATAGCGCACTCACACTTCTATAATTCAAATGCTATAAAGGATTATTAGGCTGCATAAATTAGGTCAATCAGAATCAGGGACACTTCTCATAACATCTGATGCACTTGCCATAATGGCATCTACGCTTATTATTCTCTCTGTTTCATCCTTATCCTGAAGTTACCGCAGTCAGCCGGATCTGGTCTGTTTTCAGACAAGATGGTAGACCTGCACATTGAGATGACCTGAATGTCTTCAGAGACCACAACATCAAGAATTAGAGAAAGACCACCTATGAAGACCATCAGCAAAGACTACAAGAACCAGACAAGTCTTCTGTCTGAATGCCAGCATGATGTATCCCGATCTTCAAGTAGAAGGAGCCGGGTGAAATATCCTGACTGATATCAATTCACAATATGATTTGTGAAGCAGCCTGGAATCATAATCACACATGCTTGTTCATTTGGACAGTGGATAACTGTTCCCTCGATTGAGCCTGGTTTCTCCCAAGGATTTTTTCTCCATTTTGTCACCTGATGGAGTTCAGGTCACTTGCCACTGTCGTCTCTGGCTTGCTTAGTTGGGGCCACTTAATATTCAGCAATATTATTGATTTGACCGCACTGATACTGAGCTGGATGATGACATCAATGTTTTCTCCAGTTGATTTATAGCTGAATTTAACTTGTTTAATAATTGATGGACTTTACACTGTTATTGAACAAAACTGAATCAACACTGAACTGATTTCAACTGAATAATGACCATTTACTATTGCCTTTTTAGAGCTGCTTTACAGCAGAATTGAAGTCTGTTTACATCATTGAATCATTATGTTCCTCTTTATCACTGTAAAGCTGCTTTGAAACTATCTGTTTTGTATAAAGTTCTATATAAATAAAGGTGACTTGGCTTAAAATAGAAAAGTTATTTTACAATAAAATAAATACAGCCTTGGTGGGCATCAGAGACTTCTTTCAAAAATATTACTGACCCCAAACTTTCAAACAGTAATGTAGATGAAAAACTTGTGTGGATGTTTTATCTCAAATTAAAGACAATCTGTTAATTCAGATGACACCAGTTCTGTCCTTTAACATCCACATCCGGTTCATGTATAAATGATTTTCACCCCTGGGGATCATTTCTAATTGGTGAAACTCCATGGTCTCCAAAACTCTCAAACAAACACACAGATGCACTGAGAACATTTAGAGGTCACTTATATTTTGGCTATGAGGCTTTCATAGAGCCTTTCAGAGAAATCAAAGCATCATGAGTTGTACTTTTAACCCAGACATGACGAAGAACAGCAAAGTAATAAAGGAGATAAACAAGAGAGTGAAAAAAGGTATGAGAACACAGAGCAAAGAGGGAGAGTCACAGGAATGAGAAGGGAGTGATGGCAAGGAGGACAGAAAAACCAGAGAAAGAACAGCATGATTAAAGTCAGCCAGACCCCCCTCAGCTCTTGACTAAAGCAGGCCATCAACCACTCTAAATATAGACCCTGCCTTCACACACACACACACACACACACACACACAAAGGTGCTGTTCAGTCTCCAGCTCAACTGTGACACAGATCGAGATGCTGTATCCACTAAAATATGTGATGGACAAAAAGAACAGAGGGTCGGTGTGAGCGTGTGCATGTCAGCCTATGCGTGCATCTGAGCTCAGTGCATTAGTTTAGTGATAGGGTGTGAGTCTCTGGAGTCCTGTTGTCATGGTAATGTTATCAGTGCACTGCTACCCGGGCCGAAGGAACACCTGTCTACTTTCTAGCTGAGGTACAATGAATGCACACATGCACAAACACTGGCTTAACAACATTCAGAGAGCCAATGACTCCATTCATTTGTTCCTGTCTGAGGAGACTAAAGATATAAACACAGAGCCTGTGGGACTGGTGGCTCTGTTAGACACACAGGCCCTCAGCTGGTCTCTGTATTAAGCAAGTCCACCAAAGGACGATAACTATAACAATCACAGTAAATATATAGTTTTAAAAATCACTCTAAATATAAAAGAATAGAAGAATTCACACAAAAACAATAATGGCACAGACAAATAATTCTGTCAGGACCACTACTGTCAAAGATGATTGACAATTAGCACACATTTTGGATTGGCTGTATGGTTCCATCCTGGGCAAGAACTCCAAGATAAGGGCAGGGAGCACAGCCATAATCCCCTCATAGGGTAAACAGAACAAGCAAACCCAACATAACCGTATTACAGATACCATTAACGTTATTAATAACAATAAATTATTGTAACAACGTAATCAAGATAAATGACAGTCTGATTCAAAGAGGAATGCTGTATCCGAAGGCTAAGTCCTGACTGTGGATGAGAGGAGGAGCTGGGGATGGAGGAGGGTAATTAGCTCCTGAGCAACACGATAAAGCTGCTGATAATACAGAATAGGGCCTTATATAGGGATGCTGTTATAGAAGTCATATTCTTATAAGTAGACATGGATCAGCTGAGAGTAAGCTGATGCGAGCTTAACTGACTTGACCTGCCAGAACTGAAACATTGACAGCCAATCAGAATCTATCCTGCTTTAAGAGCTCAAGCATTTAAAGTGGTTGTCGACAGAACTGCAGCGCATGCTTAGAACAAACAGAACAATATCATCCACTGGTGTGGAGGACGCTTTGTTGTGAACGGGCCTTTACTCTCTGTGTTTGTGTGTGTGCTTAATGAAACAGAAGGGAATACAAATTGATATAACTGAAACTGAAGACAAATAACAGGAAGATTTGTGGATATGGTCACTCAGTGTGTTTACAGTGAAATGCTGGTGACGATTCAAAAGCTGCCAATAAAAACCTTTGAGGCAAGTCAGTTCAGTCGGTGGTTATCTTACACTGTCCCTTACGCTCACCAAAGCTGCATTTATTTGATCACAAATACAGAAAAAAAACAGTAATGTTGTGAAATATTATTACAAATTAAAATAACCATTCTAAAATGCTGATTTGATAATAAAAACATTTTTATTATTATCAATGTTAATATTTTTTTTTGTGGAAACTGTGATAGATTTTTTCTGGATCATTTGATGAATAGAAAGTTCAAAAGAACAGCATTTGTTTGAAATAGAAATCTTTTCTAGTAAGTCTATGTCTTTACTGTCACTTTTGAATATCAGTGTAGGTAAAAGGTGTACATGTACAGCTCCCTTATATTTGAAAGGGGAAATAAAAAAAAAATAAAATAAAAAATAATGTATTTAAAATCAGCAATAAAATCTGACAACAGTGGTATTTAATTTTTTTTTTAAATTGGACTAGAAACTATATTTAATATTTGTACTCTATGATAGGCATTAACAATACAATAGGTTCTACACTACCCATAAAGTATCAAGTTGACAACTGAATATTGATTTAATTTAAAATCATTTTAACTAACCAACTAATATTCATTAAGAATATAGACAAATCTGTAATTGTCTAGATTGGCAATATGTTTAATCTGTCCTACTTAATCATTCTTTTTTTTGTTTGTTTGTTTTCTATTTATAAAAAAAATAGCAGCACGTGAATTATCTGCTTCTGACGTTGGTGCTGCACCTGCTGCCGATTGAAGAACATACTGAATAACACTGACTAAAAGACGGGGAGGAGCCGATGCCTGCCGCTGTTTTCATTTGTGTTTTAAAGGGGACTGAGGCGAACACGAATTTGTGTACAGATTACGGAGTTAATTACAATATTTAACAAAAGGGCCTAGTGACATCTCTGGTTCAGACAGTGTCGTCAGTATCTGGTGTATCTGCATTAGTTGCGATAGTAATGATGTGAGCATCAGCACAATGCAAAAATACATTCTCACACAAGCCATATCTTGGTATATAAGGAAATTGTAAGTGAAATCCTCACTAAGCCCAGCATACCTTCCTTAGAGTAGTACAGGATCTCCACCTTGCGCTCTTCTGACCCGAGCAGGGCCTGTGCCAGCTGTGCCAGGGCGCTCTTCATAGTGCCCGGCCCCGCCAGGAACTGACACGTGCAGGACTGCTGCATGATCTCTGCCCGCGAGAAACCAAACATCTGACAGAAGCCCTCATTGCAGTAGATAATCCCACAGTTTTTCACCTGGGCGTTAGCAATCAGGAACTTACGATCTGGTCAAATAAGTGTTAAGAAAGTTAAAAATTAATAGACATGAACGTTTCCACTGTTATCAGAAAAAAAAAGACATTTAAAAATGCATTTAACACACACTGAACTTTTGATCAAGAGGGTTGTGAACGGTATTTAAACTACATGTTTGAAAGCAACATACAAAACAACTGCTAGAGAAATGAGAACTGATAACTTTTATGTAACCGGACTTTCTTACTGAGAGTTAAGTTTTCTTCCCAGTGTCTTAACTAGCTCCTCTCCTCCTTAATACAGGATACAAATAGTTGGGATTCAATTTTAAAAGTGTGAGATAATTCGTGAAAATGCTTATAATTTTTACAATTATTAGTGACCTAAATATAATTTATTTTTAACTTTTAATTTTTAAATCCATAACTTTTTTTTTCAGGTTATCAAAAAAAAAATCTAATACATATTTGATTCTAGGGATGCTTTTGATGTGATTATCGTCATGTCTGTTTTATGTCTCTCTTTTCTCTTTCTCCTTCCTCAGTCTGTTTAATGCTACAGAACATTGTATTTCCGATGGCTGCTTTGATAACAGGAAATCTGCTGACAGGCGCTATTTTTGCAGCAAGAGCTGAATCACACATCAGCTTCAACAGGTGGAGAGCAACACAGTTAATCTTCAAACGGTTAAGATTGAATGGAAATAATTCTTAGCTCCTTTTAGTAAATTAAAATTCTATACATATATATTCAAGGGTATTTTACCTGTGCCTCTAAGGACACACACTACTTGCTTTTATCTCTGAAACTCAATGTTGTTTCTCCATCTCTGAATGTTAATTGTGTTTGGTGACAGGAACTTTAATACACCTCAACATCAAACTCATTATCGCCTTTTTACTTCAGGAATAGAACACAATGCACTGAGATGGTTGCCTAGCAGCTGCAAAATGACACTTAGTCTTTACTGATAGTGAGAGAAAAGAGGAGCTGCAGGCTCACATTCACAATATCTACATGCACAGGCACACATATACATGCTTGTATACTTGAAAGATGAAGTATTAGCAATACACACATTGGCTAACTGTATGGGGATATAATTGTTGCATTATTCCAAATAAATAGTTTAAGATCCACAAATAAATGTAAAGAGTTTCACAAAAATGTATAAAATTCACAAATTAATGAAGTGAGGAAAATATTTACAAATGTGTTTAATGTTACAAACACAACTCTGCCTGGCATTCATTTGTGAATCGCTTCCTGTGCATCTGTAAATCATTTCCTGTGTGTTTGTGGATGGCTGCACCTATTTGTGAAACACTTTCTGTGCATTCGTGAATTACTGCACACATTTGTGAATCGCTTCTTGTGCATTTGTACCCTGCACGCATTTGTGGATTTTGAAACACTTCTAGCATCAAGACGTGCATACAAATCCACAAATAAGTGGACTCTGCGCTGGCCAATCGTAGCATGTTTTCACTACAACGAATTACGTTTGGCTTTACACTCGGGGCGGGAACAGTTTAATTTTGCACCCCTGAAAGGAACTGTACTCTATGGGCGTTTCATTCAAACTGAGCTGAAGTGCTGTTTGTGTGGTTAAAACACCTTGCTTCCAAAAACTTATTAGAGTTTAAGGCTTCTTTATATTTCCATCAGGACCATCCATCCTCTCTACAACGGATGCAAGTGGCGCGACAGAGCCAAAAAAGCAAATAGTACCATTTTGTAATTTTGCATTTAAAAAGAACCCACCTACAGTATATCTTCTCTACAGACAAATGGAATCATAATATATGCTTTTAACTTTTAAAATACTATTTTAATGCTCTATAGATCGTCAAATCCATCATGAGGTTGAATCCAGTCATTCATTAGTCAGCTACTTACTGATGCTTTTCTGTTCTGTCTTAAATAACATGACGCTTCCATAACGCATTGTTCCCATAACAGGGATGTAAAGTGCTGTTTCTCTGGCATTTTCAAAGGCATATAAAATATAATACTGTGGCTTGGCTTGATACATTGTCTAATGGCCAAACGAAATCCAAATTTTTAACATTTTTACTGTACCAATTTTATGGGCGTTGTACTTCCGACTTGAGCCAATGAATGATGAATGAATGAACAAAGTTATTTCAGGGCAAAACCTGTAAACAAATCAGGATTGGTTGGAGCAAGAGTGGGACTCAGCTCAATGGATTCTGACTGGCTTGCGTAGACAGTGGGTGGAGTTAACTAATTTGTGGATTTGTATGCAGGTCTTTTGACTAGAAATGTCTCAAAATCCACAAATGCATTTGGGGATCTACAAATGCACAGGAAACAATTCAATGCATGCCAAACAGGCAAAGTTGTGTTTGTTTCATAAAATACATTTGTAAAAAAGAAAAAGAAAAAAAAAAGAAACGTTTTAAAACTATTCGCAAATCTCATTTGATTTATTTGTAATTTGTTTGTAGGGTTTATGAAACTCTTTACTTTCACCTGTAAATAAAAAAAATAAAAACTTTTACTAAGATACCATGACCTTTTTTATTTTGACTTCTGGGGATGAACTCTCATTAAGGGCCTTACAGAGCAGGCATAGGCCATGCTTTGGGTTTATCATGGGGTAAGACTAGATTTAGGGTAATTAGGCCATGGATAGAGATTAAGGTTAGGATTTGGATCTCAAATTTCAAAGGGCTCTTCATAAAGATAAAACTAAAACTTGGTAAAACTTGTAAACGTTCTGTTAAAAATGTTTCCTCCTTTTGACTTTGAAACAGAGAGAGGAAGAATCAAACATGCATAGGACAAATGTGGTCAAATAGCCTACACATTGGAATTTGTTAACCGTATATGAAAACTGATATTATGCAAATTTCATTCCGTAGTTATGTGTAATGACACGTTTGTCCAAAATCAGGAAACATGATTGAATGAATAAAGCAGGTGCATGACATAAATAAACACACGCGCGCACAGAGAAGAATGGAAAAACAGATTGTTGTTTGCAATTTTCCATGTTAGTCATTAGTTTTTTCACTGCATTTACATAATGTAGATCAAATAAGCCGGGTTTGTTGAATTGCTCTCTCACCTGATGATCAACTGCCATGCAAATCAAATCTCAAACTGATACCAATGACTGACCTACACACTTCCAATGGCCGCTCGCTCTCTGACAGTTTCTCGCGAGTACGCATACGACCCCAATTGCTAAACAAAAAACAACATTGCTATGACTACAATAGACTACAATAACACATTTCTGAGCTATAACATATATCTTCTAACCAAAGAAAGAAAATAAAAAGTTTTTAAACTCACTTTGCCCGTCAAATTTCCGGATGATGGTGTCCAGATAAGTGTTCTGAAGAGCGACGTGTCCCCGGCGCACAGGCATGTTCACGCGTGGACAGATTCAAGATCCCTCTTATTCTGGTTCTCTCTCTCTTTCAAGGACGAACGAGCAAGACAAAAGACGATAATATAGAACGCGTACACATTATAGAAACAAGTGTTTATAGCCCCAGCAATAAACAAAAAGGTAACGTGAATGCTAATGGGATCCTCGCGAAAGTGAAAAGTCACCGAGTCTAAATGCAAAATAAAAGAAAGCCGGTTTTTATGAAAGCAAATGTCTTGCAGTTTTGGGACTCGAAACTCTCGCGCCGTCAGATGAAATGTCGCTGCGTGCTGTTGTAACGCATGGATGTGCTCACTGAAACCAGACGAAACATATTCTGAAACAAAAATATAACAACGCGAGACAGCAGAACTGACGCCCGACACCTCAGAGGCAGCCAGCCAGATGAAGCTCGTTGTGGAATAATGGAAGGTTGCCTTTACAGTGTAGGCATTGGACACAGCTGTCACTTTTGACAGAAGGCAGATGCGCGCTCATGCTCCTCTCTCTCTCTCTTTCTCTCTCTCTCTCTCAGAGAGCGTGCGTTTATCTATGTATGTCCTAGTGGGATGCAGTCCACCAACGAGCACAACATTTCCACTAAACACAATAACAGTACTAATTGTCGTACTAGCATTTAGCAGACGATCATAAATGTTTGTGATGAAGTTTTTTTTTCTTTTTTTTCTTGATAACTGATTTGGGGTTGGGGGAGGGGGGTTTATATCTTCTATGTCAGGATGGGACAATAAGTTAACATGTACTTATTGATATTTTACTTTTGTTTTATATATATATATATATATATATATATATATATATATATATATATATATATATATGTAGAGAGAGAGAGAGAGAGAGAGAGAGAGAGAGAGAGAGAGAGAGAGAGAGAGAGAGAGAGAGAGAGAGAGAGAAATATTTGCTTTTCAGACAAGATATGGCTAGTTCGTAAGTCTATTTTCTGACCACCAAAATAGTTTCAAACAAAGCCAAAGTGTGAGCTTTGTCTGTCCAGGGCGACTTATAGCCTATCGAAGCAGAGCAGAAAAGCATCTGCATCACTGTAGCAGAGAGGCCTGACATTATCACCAAGCAACACAGACTTAAAGGGATAGTTCACCCAAAAATGAAAATTCTGTCAGTATTTACTCACCCTCATGTTGTTCCAACCCCGTAAGACCTTCGTTCATCTTCGGAACACGAATTAAGATATTTTTGATGAAATCTGAGAGCTGGATCACTCCTCCATACTCCTCCATAGGCTTCTTCAGGGATTGAAACTTGCCAGCCCCGAAAAGTTATTAAAGACATCATTAAAATAGTCCAAGTGACTACAGTGGCTCAATCTTAAGTTTATCAAACGACAAGAATACTTTTTGTGCGCAAAAAAACCCCAAAATAACGACTTTATTTCAACTATTCATTTCCTTCTCTGTGGGCCTCGAGTCAGTTCACTAGTTTAACAGCGTAAGCTTCTGTTGTTGTACGTCACACGCATCACCCACATGATTCCGTAGCTCTACGGAATCACACTACGTTAACTGACTAGCCCATAGAGAAGGAAATGAATAGTTTAAATAAAGTCGTTATTTCTGTTTGTTTTTGCGCACAAAAAGTATTCTCGTCGCTTGATAAACTTAAGATTGAGCCACTGTAGTCACTTGGACTATTTTAACGATGTCTTTAATAATTTTTCGGGGCTGGCAAGTTCAATCCCTGAAGAAGCCTATGGAGGAGTATGGAGGAGTGATCCAGCTCTCAGATTTCATCAAAAATATCTTAATTCGTGTTCCGAAGATGAACGAAGGTCTTACGGGATTGTAACAACATGAGGGTGAGTAAATACTGACAGAATTTTTAATTTTTGGGTGAACTATCCCTTTAGAGGGGTATTAGGCTACTTCACCACTGTGGGCTTTCAATAAAACTTGGCTGCCTACGCAGTAGAAAGGCGAAACAAAATTTTAAATCGGTGCCAACAAAGAAAACAGAGAAAAAGGCTATTGTCTTCCCTTTCGCCAAATAGGTAGGAAAACTTCAACACCCATAATGCACTGGGCATGTTGCTGTCCATGGCCACTCCCACTGGTCTGCTCTGGATACACTTACTTGAGTCAAATACCGCCTGGCTTTAGTAGGAAATACTGCTTAGTAAACTTTTATTCATAATGGTGTCGACTTGTATTGTTCCCGGTGCAAGAACTCAAAAGAGCAAACGTTTAGCTGGAGTGAGATATTTTCAGTTCCCAGTGAAGGATCCAGCGCGTGGTAGGCAGTGGCTAAAGGCTGCAAAGAATTGTTAGAGAACGTTGCAATGGAAAATCAGAAAAACCTCTGTTTGTAGTCAACATTTCAATCAGGATGACCAAGAAGACAGTGTTTTAGGCCAAACGGTGAGGAAAAAACTGAAAGAATATGCCGTTCTGTCACATCCAATCATAGCACGATGGAGGCATTGCCTCCTCTCACGTAACTTTCTCCCATTCATTCTCAATTAGGCCTACCTCCCACCAAGCCCAGCGCATGCTTTAGGGGATCTGTTAAAACTCAATGGGGTCAGGGGAGGCAAGAGAGACGCAGACTCCCGCTCTGTTGGTTCGCTGTTGGACAGTATTATTTTAGAAAACTAGTTATTTATACACTTTTATTGTCATATTTTGTAATAGTTGTGCTTTTTATTTTAGTAATGTGGATTATTTTCTCATACATTTTTTGTGGAGGCCCTGCCTCCATTACCTCTTTGTTTCACTGTTCTATTGTGTCTGTATTAGTTTCATAATATTGTCTTGAGTTTAATAGGTTATATGTTTATTAATCTCACACATTTATATCCCACATTCAAGCAAATTATAACTAATCCCGACAGATTAAAATGATGAAATTTAGACCTAATTTATTTCCAAGACCACACTGTATACAACATACATTAATCACAGTCTGTGCATTAATTTATAGTTAGCAAAGCAACAGTGAAATGTGCAACAGCAATGCAGCCTGCTGGGTTCGTTAATACTAGGCATCTTTACAGATTTTAAGATGATGACGACAGGAGCATATGTGAGTGAATGAGATGAAATATCATTGAGAGATGACAGAAGTGTTGTCGTTTATGATAGATAAATTCAGAAACATATAATCATCCAGGGTGCGAACGGTCCTGCTTCTCATTATGAATCAGCAGAGAATGATATAATGCCTCATTTAACTCCTAATCAACTCCTTAATTAGAGTTTTGTAATCTCACCAATAAATCACCAAGACAGTCTAAACATTTTCATGATATTTAATACTTACAAAGACTTTGATTCCCAAACCGGTTATTGTTAGGCTCAGCCATCGCTTTTATCGACAAAAAAGTGTATCCAGCATGGGCCAATCCGGAAGCCAAACACTCCGGATTGGGAAATTGGCCTTTTATTGTTCTGTTAATAACCTTCTGTCGATCTGACTATCCGTGGGTGGGGATACAGACTGAACATGTAATGCACATGTGCATGGCGTCACCATTTTCCTCATTTTGTCTAATGGTCATCGTTTTGAAAATCTTGCACGTTGCAACTCGTTTTCCAAAGTTGACGTTTTCAGGCCTCAAAACGCTGTTGTATAGTGTAAATGACCCTAAGTCAAATTGTGATCTCTCTCCCTCTCTCTCTCTCTCTCTCTCTCTCTCTCTCTCTATCTGTCTCTTTCTCTCCAAAGTCAAATTGCGTGATCTCTCTCTTTCTCTGTCACCTCTCTAGTGGTTTCAGTAAGATCCCAGAATGGAAAAACCCACATCGGTGTCTCGCCAAATGAGAACACCACTACTGAAGTGTTTTATCTGTCCCACATACTTCCAGTATCCCAGACCTGATTACTTCCTTACCATATACAAACTAATCGGCGAGGACAGACTCTGAGAAAAACAAAGTTCAAAATCTGTTGGGTCATAAAGACAACTATGTCCTAATTGTTCCACGTACATTGATATCAAATATGTCCAGTAATATCCTGTCCCTCTCACCTTCCACACTAAGGTCACTTAAGTGATACATATTTTAACAGGAGATAAATGTTTCACTGCTGTAAGCAGTCTTAAACTGTGTGTGAATGAACCGACAGACATGCAGATCTGACACAGTGTGACAGGTTTAGCTGATTGTGACGTACTTTGCACAGATTCTCCGGGTGCCTGAGTAAAGAGGTGGTGGCGCTCGAGGGTCAGACTAAGGTTAAATAAGAGGACATGTTTGATTACAGCCTGAACAGCCTCTCTGATAGATTTCAGTAGTGCTCTTGGTGACTAATGGGCACATCTTAAATCACATCTCTTTATTAATCAAGGGAAATTTGTTTTTATCTTGCCTCTCACAGGCCTACGGAGCCCCTAAAGCAGGGCAAGGCAACTTAAAATCCACTTTCCTGCAAAGTTTAGATTTAACCCTGATCAAATTCACCTGCCTGTAGCTTTCAGAAATTCTGAAGACCTAAACTGCATCTCAATTCACCTACTTACTACGCCTTTAAATTATGTACTCTTTTTGAGAAGAAAAAGTAGATACTTTTGAGTGTGTAGCAAAAAGTAGACAAGCTTTGGAACAAACTATCACGTCATACAATTGCGTCTTTAACGGTTGCTCTCTGTCGCAGTAAACTGGCCTGTTAATCATCTTGTCACAGTTAAAATCCTCCACATTTAATTTAATTTCCTACTGTATTGGGATAGAAATGCAGAAGCATGTTGATCTGCAGTCAAGGGTCTTTCATGCGGAGAACGATATTAATGCATAATGAAGCACTTAAAAGTTAATGGCCAAACGGATCTTTATAAAAGTCCACATTGTTATTGCAGATGAAATATAACACGGATAACATCAAATAAATCATTTTTTTTATTAGGTTAAACTGATTAGTCACTCAAACCTTTTTCTAAACCTCTCACCGTCGGTCCAGCATATCCGCCATGTTTTGTAGTTTTTAACACTTTTTACTCATGTTTGTAGTTCCTCTTCCAAAGACATTGTTAATGCACACAGTAAACATCAGTTTAAAGTCCTTTTAAAAAGGCATCTGATCATAAATTAAAATGTATTGCGAATGGTAAATTGTTATTCCACTATAAATTCTTGCTTACAGTATCATGGCCAAATTGTATTTTTGTAACAAAAGATTATTTCATATCTTATAATTATGACTTATGGATGTCTTGTGTATATGGGTGTGTGTTTGATTTGTATGTAGGTATGTGTGAGTAGGGGTGTAGTGTTTTTAATTTTTATTGCATTAGTGTTTTGTTTTGCAAAATGTAATGCATTGAATATTGGTGTAAAAGTCTTGTAAGCGGCATGTTGGATTGTATCGACTCCAGGAAGAGTAGCTGCTCGTGTGCAGCTAATGGAGATCAAAATAAAAAAAAATAAAAATAAAAGCGCAATGAGTTGTGGGCAATATTAGCTGTTATAGTGAGTACGGATCCACACTTCCAAAATCCACCGGAAATAGTATACCATCCGGGGACTCCTTGCATACTCTTTACAACATACTATGCTTTGGGACACCATTATTTTAATCTCACATACTGTTTAGGATGGATAGTGTGGACATTGAGATGCCAGGCTTGATTAGCTTGTTCAGAGAGAGGCTGCTCACTGCAGAGCCAATGGGTGAAGGTTGATGTCTAGCTCCTCCTCTCTGGATATGTGTGGAGCTTGAAGGTCCAGCCACACCCTAAGCCTATCCCTAAACCTAAATTAGGTCAAGCTCCACCCATTACATCCAGAGAGAGGAAGCTGGACATCATTTGGCTCTTCAGGTGGCCTGTGTTCAGGTGTGTTAGGGTTAGAGATAAACTCTGCCGGAAAGTGGACCTCAAGGGCCAGAGTTGCCCATCCCCGCACTAAAAGGACACAGTGATGGTAGACAAATAAAATAATAATGAGATCGATGGATGGAAAAAATGACATTTTGCATTCTCTCACAAAAGTATTGCTTTTGCTCGAGAAACTCTGTTAGCATGCAAAACGTATTTAATGGAAATAATATGAGGAGGGGAAAAAAAACGTTTTAGTGCTTTTGCAAGTGAAAGCAAAGTTTCTTGGGGAGCACAATAGTTTTGTGAGAGAATGCAAAAGTTTTACGAGCAAAAGCAAAGTTTCCCAGGGGAACGCAATTTTGTGAGCTCATTGAAATATAATTTTTCCAATAGCTGCTCCATACTGTCCAGATTCAAGCTGGCATGTTGTGAAATGTTGTGAATAGATGTTTGACGATTATTCTAAATCACTGGGATATTGCTATTAGTGGGATATTGATAATGTTCCTACTGCCAGGACTTTCTTCTTTGTTTCTCATGCCCATATTACTCTTAGATCCAGAGATAAGCTGCCTATACGCCAGGGCTCCAGACTAACTTTTCCACTGGTTGTACTGGTGCTACCAACTTTCTCAGTTAGTCGCACCAGCATATGATTTGGTCGCACCTTTTTTTTTTTTTTTTTGCTACATGCCATGGGATTAATCAATGCATGCTGATGAATAGTGGTTTTGATGGAGCAAGGCTAGCAAAGGCTTTCTTGGTTGCAGCATAAATACCTGTAATATATTATAAAAAAAACACATGTAATATATGTTAATTATCATTGCCAAATTTCAGGATTTTCATGGATTTTGGACAGTAATTTTAATCTGTAATTTTAAGCATTTTACATTTGAATTATCTATCTATTTACATTTTAATTATATTCTATCTATCTATCTATTATCATATTTCTATCAGCATCATCTTTCTATCTTTTAAAAATCATTACACATTCAAATGTATGTTACATTTTAAAAGATTAGAGTAGCTATTATAATAGGCTGATACAGATTTTCGTTATCAAAGTTTATAGTTGTAACAAAAATCAGAAATCTCATCTCACACTCCTTACCTTCTGCATTTTATAATAATTTCCTTTTCCTCTGTCGAGCGATTACTCTCATCTAACCGCTGAAAAGACGTAGGAAGAGGCTCGGTGTTTCGTGAGACCTTTTCATTTTTATATGCCTTAATTCCTGAATTCGTAATTGGCGCGTTTGACCATCAGTGTGTGATGCGCGTGACGTGTACGTTCGTCAATAAATAAACTGCACGTGTCTTGCGGAAGAACATTGTAGGCGGAGCTACTTCTCTCCGTTAATGTCACTGGGCAACTCCGCAACCGTGCCGAGCCTGGGATAAAATAGTCAGAATATAAACACTTATTATAGGCGTACCGTGGTGATTCAGGATAAGTTAAAAACACGGTTTGGAAAATGGATTCATGATGTAGCCTACTCGTTCATTTTGAACACAAGTTACAGACTGAGCGTCCACTCGGGAACAAATGCGACCACATACAATTTTAACTCGCACATTCTCAAAAAACGGTCGCATGTGCGACCAATTTGGTCGCAGTCTGGAACCCTGCTATACGCTTATTTCACGCAGCCGTTATTTTGAAATCGAAAGCGAGGCTCCGGTGGGAAGAAAACTGGAAGTGTCAACTTTAATCATAGGAGAGTCGCGAATGCGATGGCGTATTGTTGTGTTTAATGTAGAAATTAGTTATTATAAAAATGTACATACATTTCTTTCATACTTTAGACTATATACAGTGAAATTCATTTATATATTTTTTTTTTCAGAAAGTAAAAAAAGAAGCAGGAACGAACTATATCTAGATATCCTATATTGGATATTAACATCCAATAGTGTAAATCGCGGCAGCAGCTTCAGGTTGGTAGTCCAAGGCATTGTTGTTTATCTGTACTTCCGGGGTTCTTCCCACCGGAGCCTCCCTTTAGAATTTAAAATAACAGCTGCGTGAAATAAGCGTATAATGATTTATTTCTTAGTGCAGTGTTTAACTTGGAACCAGTAGCCCATCCAAATGCTATCAGACTATGTGTTACATTTTTCTAAGTACTCCTTTTAAGTTCTATCTAAGGTGTTGTTAGCCTTTAACACTTCTTTAAAGTACATCAGTGAGAACATCATGTAATTATGGCTCTCAGTTGCCCTTGTTCCAGAGTTGCCACACTCGAAATGACTCATCTAATATGCCCCAATTTCTTCACATAGGTCTCAACTTAAGCCAAATTCTGTCAACTCGATATGAATGTGAATGTCTAGCATTGCTGTGAAAGGTTTTAGTGACCTCAAAGCTTGATGATCTGAAATTACATTTTATTTCATGAGTTTGATTTTGACATTTGTTGGCTCAGTGTTTTTTGAGGAAATCTAACCAGCTGGCAAAATGTTCCCAGATTAGGCCAGGGACATGTTGTGGAAAGTCATATTTCTCAGCATAGGTCCTATCAAGTCCAGTTTCTGTCCATTTGGAACGTCTCGGTTATGTATTTTACCCTAGTTCCCTGAAGGAGGGAACAAAGATGTAATCGATGTGTCGACTGGGGTCACGCTTAGGAAGCCTGTCGTCTTCGACTATTGTTGTAAGACTGGAGAAACTGGAAGAACTGGAAGATAGGGCAACTCTTTGAGAGAACAAAGGAAATCAACATTTGAATTTCTCTCTTGTGCTATCATGATCACCTGAAATTCACCCAAAAATCTATATGGGTTAATGTGAATAATTATCATACAGTATTACACGTTTGATATCATTTGAAATGTCTCAGAGCGACTGGTACAAAGGTCTCATTCTAAAAGAAGTAAACAAAAAGGTAATAAGGTATTTAAGAGTTAAGAGATAATTTGCACACATAGCTCCTGCTCTCAGAAGAATTCCCACTGTGAAATCATGTTTACATTTGAAAAGAGGTTTCTGCCTTGGTCTGTATATATAATGAAATGCAACGAGAGGCTGGCGCGATTCTGTAACCCAGACTAGCCCGTGGTGCGAAGTGTAAGGAAAACACTTTGCATCATGTATTTTATAATGTCAAGGTACTGCATCTTCTGTCTTTATTTCAGAGCATTTGATGTTTGTATCTATTTTCTGATTATGCAATTGGCGTGATACATTACCTGACATTATAAATTGTAAACATTTGATTTTATTCTAATCGACTCTGACATTATTTTCAATAAAGAGTTAAAAAGAATAGTAAAACATTCACTCACACTTAATGATGCACAGATATCATTAAAACCTTTTCATTTATGGAGTCAGATGAAATAACAAGTTAATACATATGTGAAAATGTATTTCATTTAATCAAATCACTTTGCCAAGTGGAAAGACGGTAACGCGCAGAGACCTTCACCCACTGATCGGAAAATCTTCTTTGGGCCGATTGAGCCAGGCTTACACTGTTAAAACGAGCCAATGCACATTGGCGTGCGAGATCTGCATCTCACACTCCTCCCCGCAGCATGGGTATAAATATGGAAGTGGATGCACGCACCAGTTGTTTTTCGCTGAGGAGCCAAGTGGAGCCCGGAGTCAGCGGTGGTCCAGCAATAGTGGTGACGGGACTACGTCTCTGTTCCCTCCTTCAGGGAACGAGGGTTACATCCATAACCGAGACATTACCTTTCGTCGCTCACGTTCGATGTAGTCGACTGATTGGGATCCCAATTAAAACGCCACTAGTCCTGCCACCTTCCAGTGCCTAGACAGAAGCCTCCTGATCCCCCCGCATTCTTTTGAGGTGGAGATGGGACAGGGCTTAGGCCAGGGAAGTCACTGCTGTTCCACAGGACCACTGGGAAGCATGCCCTATCAATGGAAGGAAGGACGCTGTGGAAGCCACATCCAGCCCAAAGGGAGGTAACATGTGGAGAATACACATATGGACTGGGTGGATGACCGGGCAGTACAACATATGGAATGTCACTGGGGTGGCTCCAGCCTATGACAGGGGGAGACTCAACCCAGACAGTGACAGGAAGACACGGGTTCGCCGCAGGGAGCTGTACCATGGATGAATACATATATGGGATCGCCGTAGGGATCACAACATATGGACCCAGCCTAATACAGGTTCCACCAGTGCATACGAGTGATAGGCCTGACTTCGGACGTTCCGCCCCGTCCATTGCCGAGGGGTATGGAGGAATTTGAAAGGGTTTGGATAATAAGGGGAACTCTACTGGAGCAAGAATTGCGCATGTATCCAGTCCATAGGAGGGGAATGGCGCAGCAATCCGACACTTCGAACCGGGCTTACAGTGAAACTGGTTTCATGTGAAGGGAGCCCACGGGAAGCAGCGGTTCGACACATAGGCTAGTTCCCTAGCGAACGTGATAGGTGTCGCCCAGCCCCCAACTCTATTTAACATCTGTTCAGCGAGGCACTCTGTGTCAACGCCTAACGAGGGAGCAATACTCTCACTAAGGAGGAGCTCACCACCCAGGTGGGCACGTGCATTTTGGGAAAACTTTCTCACCAAAATGAAGGCAACCACTGCAGTGGGCCAACCTCTGCTTGGAAACAGCCTTCTCTTCTTCTGGTCTCCGTAACAGACAAAAGCTGGTCTGAGGTCCAGGCTTTGGATTCTGAGGATGTATAACCGCAATGGAGTGGACGGACAGAGAAAAGCAGGGCTGGGTCTGCCTCCTCCGGGGCAGTGCTTGCAGGCTCACCACCTGGTCCCGAAGGAGAGGTAGGAACCTTGGACACATTTCCAGGCCGGTGTCTCAGATTTCATGAAAGATAGCGGGCCTGAATTCCAGGCATGATTCGTTGACCGAAAATGCGTGCAAGTGCCTACCCTCTAGATAGAGACCAAGCAAGCAGGAGAACTGTTTCTCTAAAAACATAATTTTTAACTCACTGCCTGCAGGGCTCAAGGGAGGTCTCTGCAGTGCATTAGCACCAGAGATAAGTCCCAAGAGGGTAAAGAAGGGCGCAAGGCGGATTAAGTCTCCTTGCTCCCCTCAGGAACCTGACGATTAAGTCGTGCTTCCCACGGATTTGTATCTACTGCATCATGATGTGCTTCAATACAGAGGCAATAACATTTTGAGGTTAAGGAGACAGCCCTCACTCCAACCCATTAGCAGGAAAGAAGCACTGAAGTGATCGAACACCTTCGGGATCTCCTCACGGAGAAAAGACTCAATTCAACGAATAGGTTCCACTTCTAAGGGGGAGCGTGCCTCTTTTTGAGATGGTGCTCTCACAGTCTCTGGTCTCTACGGCATAAAAATTCTTGCGGTAGAAACCAGAACCTCCGCATCCCGTTCTTTTTATTACCCAACCTGGAACTCTCCAAGGTCTAAACGTGGGTGCTATCATGCCCCATCCCTGAGAATGTTCTCAGAGGAAGGAGTCAGGAAGAGCTGTCAAAAGGAGAGGTCTGGTTGGGCCAATAAGTGGCAACTAGCAAGACCTGCTCCATCTCCTCCCTGACTTTAGCACAGTTGTGTGCTAGAATGCTCACTGGGGAACGCATTTCTGCAGGGCCCCGGGGCCAGCTGTGGCCAGAGTTTTTTCTGTGATGTGGAATGAAGTGACCTCAGAAGCTTCTGACTCCGAGGAGGAGGTGGCGGGCGAGTGACATGCGAGGGAAGCATAGCGCAATGGTCGCAGTGTTGTCTTTTCAGACCAGTACAAATTCACTGAGTAGCGGTGTCTCAAAGCGAGATGAACTGCAAGCAACTCGAGGCAATGAATGCCAATGCAGTTGGAGGGCTGCACAGACCTCCGTTACTGCATGCCCTTTGTACATGCCTGTTGGCCCGGAGAAACAAAAGGTCTGTTACGGACTGAGGGTTTGGCGGCAGGCCAGGGTGCTTTCACACGGAGCATGCCGCTCTGCCTCGGGACTCGCCCGTGAAGTCAGTGCTGAAGCGGTCTTCAGGAGGTAGCCGAGCAGCTGCATCTACCATATGCCCCAGGAGCCTCTGAAGAGTTTCAGTGGGACCCTTTCTCACTTCTATACAGCACTTACTCTTTTTTTTTTAGAGATGCGGTGGACAGAATCCATCTCCAAACTAGAAGAGAGATCCTCAGCCCATGGACGAGTTTACTCTTTCCCAGTTGACCTGAGGACCCAACTGGCTATGAGCACTTGAAGGGTAGGACTTTGTACTGATGCTTCACACCTTTCGAACGCACAAACATGGGATGGCCTGTGGTGCGGAAGGATAGAGATCTGAAGTACATGTCTCTCAGGTCGAACACTGCAGACCAATCTTGGGGACGGAGCATTTGGAAATGCACCTCTGTGTAACAAATTGAACGGAGGCTTTCGGAAAAGGGCCCATCTCAATTAATACAGGACCAAGATGGTCGTGACCTACCTCTCTAGGGTACAATGAGAAGCCGATATACAATGAGAGTACTTATAGAAACCGGTCTTCATATCAGCTGGAGGGAGTGGCTGCATCGCGTCGTTCACCAGTAGACTGCAATGTGTGCACACAAGACAGGAGCACTGCTCAACACTTAGGTGTGACTAAAGTCACTAATTTTTGGAGCATCTTTGCTCAACACCTAGGTGTGATAAATATCATAAATTTTAGGAGCATATCTGCTCAACACTAGGTGGGATGAATATCTCTGAGCTTGGGCGGAAGCCGAGCGAAAAGGAATCGCAAGCCGAGTCTGATGCTATAGTTTGGGGCCATCTGGACCGGTTGGGAAGCGTTTTTGGCTTCCACAACCAGGCCAGGGGCCAGGGGACCACATACATACCCGAGGTGGGGCAGCGAGGTGGAAGACAGGGACCTGGCTCAAAAGGCCTGAAGGCGGCCCAAAGCAGGGTCTGAGTGTGGTACACAACACTTACCTGTCTCCACGAGACACCCAGGGATGCGTGAGAAGGCGGATGACAAGGTCCTCGAACCGCACCCAGCTGCCGTTCTGGCGAACAAGAGGGGGCTGAGGGGTGCAAGGCTTTACAGGGTCGCACACCACCAGACTTGCCTTCTTGGGACCCAGGAACAGAGGAATTTGCTCTTCCTTTGAAGTGTGGGTGCCGCTTTATCCTCTTTTTTTGGGAGCCAACAGTGGAACAGACACACACACAAACGAAGACTCCACCCGGGGGGAGGGATATGACTTTCACTGTCGCTTGCCACCTGGCTTGGCAGCACCTGGAGTGGGCTGGGCGGCCGGCTCCATGCTGAGGCCTGGCTGGAGGATGCTGCGGAGGCCCAGCGCGAGCGGCGGCAGGGGACACTTGTGCCCCGGAGGGCGAGGTTGGATGCAGTGTGGTGCTCACCTATGAGCGCACGGACTGGGATACCCTTCAGCATAGTTGACAATTCTGGATCCGGCTCGGGCAACGTTACACTCCAAGAGGGAGTTAACGCAGCCAAGTCGTCATCTCCAGAGGCCAGCTCACCCTCCGATGCTTCTATCGACATCCTATCCTCTGGGGGAACCCCAATTGAAACAGCTGATCGGTCCATTACAGAGGGACCAGCACGTTCAACAGGAAATTCCTACGGCTGCGGTGTGATAGAGGAGTGAGGAGCCCACAGGGAATGGTTACCGGGCGGGACATCCATCACTATCCTCCGATCACCCATCCCACATGTCACCCGGGGTTGGGGCATGGTACCAGCTTCACAGACGAAGGACAGTCATACCTGGACACCTGGACAGTCATAGTCCCGCAATGGGAACATGAACCGTCCATATAAGCTGCTTCAGAGTGCTGTAAGCCCAAACACGTAATGCAAAAATTGTGACTGTCAGAGAGGAACAGGGAATGACCACATCCAGAAACGCACGGGTGGAATGATATCTTGAAAAAAAAGGCAAACGTGTTGCTCTTTCAGGAAATGAAAAACTCTCACCAATGCTGGAGCACACTGGGGAATGATCACGGCAACACTGACAGGGATGGTGTAGCCTGTACCAGTGAAGCACTCACTTTCTTCGCCCTCAACCGGCCATCAGAAAAACAAATACAAACACAGAATTGTGATGCTTTTAAAACAGCAGTTGAGAGCTCAGAAGGTTTGCGGCCACCGCTGCACTTGCACTGTAGAACAAGCAGCACCGGGAGAGACTTCCTGAAGAAGTACCGAAACACTCGCTTGTTGTAATATAACAACACTCTTCAGAGACACCGACATGAAGACTGATCGGCTCCGAAACGAAAGACAACTGGTGCATGCATCCACTTCCGTATTTATACCTGCACCGCGGGGCAGAGTGTGAGATGCAAATCTCGCACGCCAATGTGCATTGGCTCGTTTTAACAGTAATCGAAGATGACAGGCTCCCTTAAGTGTGATCCCAATCAGTCGACACGTCGACTACGTTGAACGTGACTGACTGAAAGGGAATAGGGGGTTTCAAAAGTGTGAGAATGGACCCTTTTCACATTTACGAGTTTAATTTTTAAAATATAAATTTAGTGATTTATTTACCATACATTAACAATAAAATTTGTAACAAGTAGAATAACCACCAAAATATCAGCATTAAACAATGGCAAGATATTGTGAAATATCACAAAAAACAGCATTTCCACGACTTTCCAAAAGAAGAACATGCACAGCATGCAAAAGCACGCATATAGTGCAGCCCATGCAGGCCGATTGCCCATGCAGAAACAAATTGCTCTTTGAGTTCGTACTTTTAATGCCGCGTTTGACTTACATACTCACATTACCGCTTTGAATCTGTCTGAATCCATCAGAGCAGCTAATGAATCAATACCAATACCAATAACTCACTTATTGAACTTTAAGTTCCATGTCGATGCATGTTCACCCTCAGTATAACCATTAGACTGCTCTAACTTGCTGTGCCACTAAGAAAGCAAAAATATATTCTCTCTTTATCTGCATCATAATCTTTACTCATGTTTTCTCATATTTGTAGGTTACCATTAGATAATTTAGCCTACCCAATGCAATTTGACAACAAAGAAAAAACATTAATAGGATAGAAGAACATTTTTGTTCATTGCTGTCACTTTTAATTTATGCATTTTAATCTCACTGCTTTGATTTTAACATCATTAAGAATCATTTGACCCCAACTTATGAGTAAAGTAATGAAATGAGTGCTGTGTTTATAATGTTAATTCTTATTTCTGCAAGTGAATATGGAATATTATTGACATTATACCTTTGTTGACCCAGAATGAGTGTCACTTTATATATGGTCCCAAAAAAACATGCTGTTATTGTAGGTGATAAATTTCACATTGTGAACCTGTGAAAATATTTCAGGTTAAGAATGTTCTTTGGTTTTGAATTTCGTTACACCTCCTCTACCTGGGAAGGATTCATTATCTTGATAAGCCATGCAGGGCATCATAACCCTAAATAAAAGCAAACATAGTTCTACTTCTACAGTAACCTAACTGTGTCCTGTCAACATTGTTAATCAGTTAAGGACTAAATTAAAAATAAAGCAGGAATTTTATTATAGAAATAAATCATGTTTTTCGTTTAAGGCAAAAAGAAGACTAGTTTCAGTCACTTTTATGCCAGTCATTGATTATGGGGATATTTTGTATCTTTTAAGCTCTTTGGATATGTTGTATCATTGTGCTCTTAACTAAATTGAAATTACAATACTCAACACTGTTATCTGTACAACAGAGTTGGTTGGTCGTCAATATCAATAAGCATATGTAAACATTGGTACCTGTTTATTTACAAATCAATTTAGGGTCTATTGCCTCCACATCTTTGCTCTCTTACCCAACACAAACCTGTTGGAGTTTATTCTTTGCGCTCACAGGATTTGTATACCCTCTCAGTTCCACTCGCCCAAACTGAATTTGGACAACAACCTTTTCGGTATGCCGCACCCAGTGATTGGAAATTTTTACAAAATTACCTGAAATTGCAGACCATGGTGTCAATGAAAATTTTTAGATCTTTCCTTAGTGAGCTGTTAAAGGAATTAAACAATTTGTAAATGTTTTTAATTGTTTTGATAATATGTTTTAATGTCATGGTGATTTCTTTTCTTCTTTTATTAATTATTTTTTTATTTTTTTTTTGATAATGTTGTGCTGCTCATCTTGGCCAGGAACTTCTGTAAAAGAGATTTTTAGTCTCAGAAAGTTCAATCTGGTTAAATAAAGGGCAAAAAAAAAAAAAAAAACTTGACAAAGACGTAATTCCCTCTTACCAAGCGTGGGATCCGCACTCTGTCAGTGACCCTGTCACACACGCCTGTCACTCAAACCTTCTGCCCCCTTGACATGTTCACATGTCACTTCCTATTTCGTTCACTTTTGAGTCTTTATGAAACACTCAGAATGCATCAGCAGCAATGATTACTGTTTTGTTGAGAAGTCCTCTTCTATAAGCAGACACAAGACACTACCGAATAAAAATTATTTTTTATTACTATTAATGTTAGTCACCACAATACTGTGACATCCAATTCAGTATGGAAGAGTAGTGAGAAAGTTAGCCCTCCTCGGTTGAAAACATAGCTCAGTGTTACTTGGCAGTATTTTCTCACTGTAAAGGTACATTACCAAAATTTTGTATGTAAAAAAAAAAAAAAGGATTCATAATTGTCGATTAATCTTACACAAAGTCACTTTCAAACCAAGTAGCTTTTTGTTTGTTCAGTGCAGCTAATTTACAAACATGAGCTTAATCTGCACAGGAAACCTGATCGCGAGTATTCCTTTTGGAATGAATGGTAAATATGACTGCATCTTAAAACAATATAACAAGGTATCAGTCGCAAAACTCCATTAATTCATCTGTTCATATGATGGGTAACACTAATGTTAGATGTTTATAATGAATTTAGTAAGATAATGTTTTTTTATTGATTAAAATGTACAATTAATATGTTTTCTATAGGTCAAACAAGTCAAAAAGCAATTTAAAGCATTTTAACCTGGGTCCAAATACATGCAAAAACATTGTGCATACACAGTGAAGGAGGAAAATGTGCATAGCACAGCTGACAAAATCCATCATCCCTTAAAAACTCTCACAAAGATCTTGCTGTTATAGTTCCCTTCTGCCTTACTTTAACACTGACCATTCCGATTCAAAAACTACCGGTTCCAAAACGGCACTTCTTCATCTAGTACATAATCCTTAAAGACTACAATACATTTCAGAACAAAATCTCTACAGTTTGTGCTTGACAAAAAACTATAATCCCCATGTACCCGCTCTGACCACTAGCAACATCTTTTTCATCTTTCCAACCATGACTTTTTATGGCACAATCGGCAATAAACTAATCTACTGTCAAGCTAATACTCTTCGCCACAAAAGAGACAAATACAGTAAAGAGAGAAGCCCAGGAAGAGAAAGAGTTGTGGATCGCTTATTGTTATAATGCAATTGAATATAGTTCCCAGGAACTATTTATTCTAGGAGAAAAGAAGCAGGGAAAGTTGGCAAGAAATCACATATTTGATTAGCATTAGTGAAGGAGCTCTTCAGTTGCAGCTGATGCAGTGTCTAAAACCGATTACGGCAGATCCTTCCTCTCTGTAGTGGACTCTTTAATGATCTGTGAAAGAGAGATTGCACAGGTTAGTTTTAGCTGACAGAAAACACAGCAACACAATTAAACAGATGAATGAACAATTCTCTAATGCACAGATGCCCAAACCAGGGCCCGCAGGGTAAAGTTGGCCCATGATGATCTTTGATTTGGCCTGCCATGCCATATCACAAAATAAATGTTTTTTGTTTTATTTTTGCTTTGAAGTGTACAGAATATTAATGAATTAGATTTTTTTTAAATGGTTACACTTTACAAGATTCCATTTGTTAACATTAATTATTAAAAATAATTCTAAAGCATTTATTAATTCCACTTAATGTACATTTCAACATTTTGTATGCTATCCCGTTGTCTCTGTTTTGTATCAAAGTTGTATCTGTTAATATTATTTAAAAGGCTTTACTGTCCATTGGAGCTAACATTAACAAACGGGACCTTATTGTAAAGTGTTACCAAAAAAATATATAAACTTTTACATAAATGGATATAATGCAACATTTACGTTTTTTTTTTTTTTTGGTACCTCTGCTCTAATGCAATGTATGAAAGATAGAATGAACGAATCGTTAAATAAACAAAATGATCAATTATTTCATTGTGCTGTGATGGAGAGAGATAGTTATAGATAGAGATAGATTTTTTCGAAGTGCATTCATGTGAAGTGGATTTCAAAAACTTGAAATGGGTATTTTTAAAGGTTGATGAACAGCGCCCCCTAGCAGCGTGTTTACCTCTCCGTCACGAGTCTCAACAGTTCGCACAACTATGCTCTTCTTCACATGTGCCTCAGGAGTCAGCTTAGTGTCCATGCTGGTGTCTAGCAACACACACACACACACACACACACACACACACACGATTAAATAGAAAAATTGAAATCAAGCTGTAATCACAACTGGATGATGAATTACTCACCTCTAAACTGTAAATTGGAGAAGTTCTGCACCGGAACAGTGATTCTAGAAGAGGTGGGATAATATTAATTTAATCATATTTGAATTAATTTAATCAATGTGGTTCATGCCATTTCTCTCCTCTCCTCACCTGCTTTCTTCTCCTTCGAGCAGCTTCCTATAAGTGGCAATTTCAATGTCCAGGGCCAGTTTTACATTGAGTAGGTCCTGGTACTCCTGCAAGTGTCTGGCCATCTCCTCCTTCAGCATATGGATCTCGTCCTCCAGACGAGCCATGGTGTCCTGGTAACCAGCCGTCTCAATGGCGAAATGTTCCTCCATCTCTCGCACCTTACGCTCCAGGGACTCATTCTTAAGGATTTGACAGGATTTTAATGCGTGATTTCTCTGCTGTCAAGTAGCCTACTGTGGTCTACAGTCATGACTGAAATTTTTGTAGTTCTTAATAAGTTTGGTGGCAGGTGAAATGAAACACTTACAGTCCCACGAAGAGATTCCAAGTCACAGGTCATGCCCTGAATCTGCCGACGATACTCATTGGCCTCCTGCTTAGCCTGTCTCAGAGCCTCTCCGTTCCGATTGGCTGCATCAGTCAGATCAGCAAACTAATAAAATACATAATACATTTTTCTTATTTATTTATTTACTTACTTACTTACTTATTTATTTATAGTAGGCTAATTATATTTTTGAAAGTAGTCTCTTAACCCTTAAAGGGGCGAGCATAAATAAATTTGATGGAAAAATGATTAATTGCTATTTTTGTATGTATCTAGACTAAAATGACACAGTTCATGCATTTTTTTCTAAATATGACCTTTATTTTCTAAGTTACACTCTGTATCTCCCGAGATACATTGCCCATTTAGGGTAACATTTTGCAATGTATTCTTTTTTATTTTTAGTTCATATGACAACTTGTAAAACATTTAATGAACAATTAATTAGCTACATTTTTTCATGTTATCCATACAACATTAGAAAAATTGGAAAAAACTGAACTTTTTCTCCCAAGATGGATTGCCTATGTAGGATATACATTTAACATTTCATAACTTTTTAAACCGTTCATGTGCTGATTTTTAAAACACCTTTTTTCCTGTTTTGTTTTTTTTAATTCTACCATCTTCCCTGTGGTGCCCCACACCAGATATATTCTATGGGCAATGGAAGCTGAGAAAACAGTTGCGAGCATTTTGTCCAGTGACCAGGCAAAGCCTCACTTTGCACTTCTGACACATGATGGATGTCTGCCCATCCTGGCACATCCAAAACCTTTATCCTATTCAATATCTGTAGAGAACAGGCCTCAAAACATAAGAATATCTGTGAGTGATCAGCCCTGTTAAATACCCTTATATGGGCAATGTATCCCCCAGGATACAGGCATTCAATGCCTGATAATCAAAGTTGTGAGAAGATTATTTTGAAAATATCAACAAGAACATGTAAAAATATCCTTAAAAAACTATTTTCTAAAACAAAATCACTCTAAAATATCATAATCGTGAAAAATGTAAAAACACTTAGCTCATGGCCAGTGTCTTTGTCCACGTATGCTGCCATTTTGGATTTTGATACAAATATTTGGAATGTTAGCATAAAGTCACATGACCTGATTACATGACCTATCACCCCATCAGTGTTTCTCATCAACTGCAACCACATAATGCCCCTCCCCCTACAGCCTGTTAAATGACTGTATCCCCCAAGATACAGAAACTCTTTAAGGGTTAATCTCACCAAGGCTGCATTTATTTGATGAAAAATACAGTAAAAACAGTAATACTGCAAAATATTA
Source organism: Gila orcuttii (assembly GCA_026230005.1). Lineage (NCBI taxonomy): Eukaryota > Metazoa > Chordata > Actinopteri > Cypriniformes > Leuciscidae > Gila > Gila orcuttii. Next base: position 33,465,289 of record JAPDVR010000003.1, read on the forward strand.
TTACAATTTAAATTAACTGGTTCGTGTTGTAATATATTTTAAAATGTACTTTATTCCTGTGATGGTAAAGCTGAATTTTAAGCATCATTAATAATAATAATAAGAAATGATTTTAGAATGATTTCTGAAGGATGATGTGACACTCAAGACTGTAAGGATGCTGAAAATTTAGCTTTACCATTAAAGGTATAAGTTACATTTTATAATATATTGCAACAGAAACTAGTTAATTTAAATTGTAATAATATTTCACAGTATTGCTGTTTTTACTGTATTTTTGACAAAATGCAGCCTTAATGTTTCTGACCGGTAATTTGTTCCCACAAAAGGTTGTACTAATTCACTTCCTCATTTTGATTGAACTAAAACAAGGGAATCATTACAATGGCCCTGGTTATCTCTAGGCTTGACTACTGCAATGCTCTTCTGGCTGGACTTCCGTCATGTGTTACTAAACCTCTACAAATGATCCAGAATGCTGCAGCCCGCCTTGTCTTCAACGAGCCCAAAAGGGCCCACGTCACTCCGCTGTTCACCTCCCTGCATTGGCTACCACTCGCTGCTCGCATCAAATTCAAAGCTTTGACGCTTGCTTACAGATCTACCACAGACTCAGCTCCGTCCTACTTTCACTCCCTCCTACAAGTCTATGTCCCTACCAGAAGCCTACGATCGGCCAAGGAGCGACGGCTCGTGGTGCCATCACAGCGAGGCACTAAATCTCTCTCCAGAACATTCTCATTCACGGTTCCATGCTGGTGGAATGATCTCCCCACCCTCGTCCGGAATGCAGAATCCCTGACAGCATTCAAAAGACAACTGAAAACTCATCTCTTCCGTGAGTACTTAACATAAAAAAAAAAAAAAAAAAAAAAAAAAAAAATCTCCTTTAAACCTTTTAAATCTTCCCTTGTCTGGCTTTTGCTACTCTGAGCAATCCCTGAACTTTGTATTTTGAGCACTTCTTGCGTCGTTCTTCCCTCTTCACGATGACTCGCTTGCTTTAGTCCTCAGATGTAAGTCGCTTTGGATAAAAGCGTCTGCTAAATGACTAAGTGTAAATGTAAATGTATGTGGCCATGATTTAGTAAAACAAGGAAACAAATTCTTAATTCATGTCCACAATTTAACTAAAATGATGGAATCAATTAATAAAATTAGGAAATTAATTCTTAATTTGTATAATATTCCCCCATACATCATGTGCGGGGGCTCTACAAAAAAAAAAAATGTAGAAACTTGTAGAAACAATTTTCACTCAGAAATTGCTAGTAAATTTCACAATTAATTACAAAGAAATAACATTAAACATTTCAGAAAGACTGAAATAGTATTTTCTTGTAAAACACACTCCAGTAATCTTTGTTTTATTCACAACTTTGAAAAAAAAATTATAATATAAATTGTAATGTATTTGTTTATAACCATAGTTTATAACTATAAACTCTATTATATAATATTATTAAATAAAATGTTCCTCTAAAAGAGAAAATCCACTAAGGAGAATGCATGTGTGTGTTCATGTAACCTTTGAGCGATACCACTCCTCAGTCTCCTGGATATTGGAGGTGGCCATGGTCTCAAACTGAGCTCTGATCTCCTTCAGGGCAGTGGTTAAGTCTGGCTTAGACACATCCAGATCCACATGAACCTGTTGGGCCATCAGCTGCTCATGCAGCTCTCTCATCTCCTACACAGAGGAAGAAAGAGGATAGAACGCGTTAGAGAAGTTTCCAGGTGAGGGAATATAATGTTTTTTTTTACAGCACGGTGTCCGATCAAGTCTGATCTTTACTGTCCACACTGTCATTTTGCAAGCGATGTAATTGTGAATCTGTTTGTTCAGTCAAAGTCATCATAATCCATTATAGCTACAAATAGCCAGATTAAAAGAACAGATTTGAGACGCATATGCCAGTTGGAGTAAAATCTAAGAGATAGGGAAGAACTAGTGGTAGTGAGGAGAGAGTGGGAGAGATAACAAACCTCCTCGTGGACCTTCTTCAGGAAATTGATCTCATCCTGCAGAGCATCAATCTTCCTCTCCAGCTGTACACGGTTCAGAGCCGCTTCATCCACTTCCTGGAATCAAAAATGAAATTCATGACGGAAATATGCTAACTCATGAATGAGATGGGAATGGAGTGGTTCTTACTTGTCTGAAGGTGTTGAGGTTATTTTCTGCCTCTTGTCGTAGGGCAGTTTCATCTTGAAGTCTGGAAAATGGATAAAAAAACAAAAACAGTTACCATTCCTAAAGTGAACTTTCTCACAACCTAAAAAGGATTCTATCCTAAGTTCAACAAACAACTGTAACCACATATTCAAGATTTGAGACCAAAATAACCCCAGACCCAAGCATTGGTGTATTTTCTTATTTTCCCTCCATCAGGTATATGCCTGATGAAGGTCATGGGACCGAAACATTGTGAATAAAACAATTTTAATATGTGTAAAAAAAGAGATAAGTGATTACAGCTATTTTGATACATGTGCAAGTACTGATAGTGTGCGGGATTTTTTTAACGTTTTTTTGGTCTTTTTTCCCTATGCACCTACATTACCTATCACCTGCAGGTGTGAGAGGGTAATTGTTGATTGCTTACTCTCCCTCTTAAAAGTTTTTTTCTTTTTTCTTTATATATATATTTTTTAGAAAGGTTGGGTTCTAGTTATAAAAATTGTGATGTTTATTCACTTTTTTGAAGCCTTCACTTAAGCAGCATTCCCAGAAAGCTATATTTATCTCACAGTGCCAATGACTCACTTAATCATAAAAAGACAGTCACTTGTCACCACCTACTACCATAACGATAACCTGCAGAAAGATTGAATGTTCCCACATGAAAACTGACAGACTGTCTGGAATGGTTGCAGGACAGTTGCCCTCCTGGACGGAGTTTGGACACTCCTCACCTAGACATATAGAATTAAAAAAAAAAAAAAATACAACTACAAATTTACTTGTGATAGGCTTCATTGATGTTACAACTAACCCAGAGTCCATGAACTAGCTCACCTTCCAGCTAACAGCCAAAACATTAGCACTAACAACTTGCATGAAAAATATCTACACAGACACACAATAAACACAATTTAACTTGGATGAGTTTACTACAACGCAGAAATAACCATAACAAAAAGTTCCTTACATCAAAAAAATAAATAAAAAATTATCCTCTAAAATCTGCTGTGTCTTCCACAGGGCTCTTCGTTCACACATGTGGAATAAGGACTAAACCGAGCATGTGTGAAGTTAATCAGGTGATTTATAGAACACACTTTAAAGAACACAAACAAACAAAAAAACAATACAGTATATGCTCTGCTATCTGTGATGACATAAATGCTGTTTCCCCAAACCTCATTCCTAAATAGTTATTTGTGATAAATCAGTCATGACAGCTGTAATGAAAGGCTCCCAGTGGTGGTGAGGTGAGACCTGCAGGAGGGGGCAGGACAGGGTTCAATGGATCACTCATGCATCATTAACTGCTCACACACACACTGCAACAGCCACTCTTTCCCACGGGGTGGAGTACATTCACACCCTTTCAAATTCTTCTAAACTAAGCAGCTACACCTGACACAAGTAGTCCAACATACATCAATGCAAACAATTCCAAATAAATAGTGCCTAGTATGAGCATACAAATAAATATGTACATCAAAAATAATCACCTTGAATTCAGATACATCGCTTAGACCTAATGCAACTTTTTTTGTTACCATGGTCCATGAATACAATTTTTATTTTGCATCGCTATTACTGTTCCATCAAATATTAACAAGGAATTAAATAAAGAATTACAAGTGACATTTTATATAAAAACATATACATTCTCATGTCTGTTCTATTTTAGAAGATCACAATTGATTCCAATGAGTTTAAAGTTGAGGGTTTGGAATTTGATTGAAAAATCAATCTCTCTTATACCTAACAACGGGGCATCTGCACTGGGTGGGTTCAGCCTTTGTGGAAGCTGTGCTGAGGTATTGTGCCCCTCCCTGCCCCCATAGTACTCAGTGGATCAGGCTTTAGTTAAAAAAAAGAGGCAGTGTGGGATTGAATGAGAGCACGAAATGGAGAGCCTCTCATTGAAAATGGGTTTGGGTGCTATAAATTCACTAGTAACATTGTAGTTTTGGCAGTGATGTGGGAAAATACTTAAGGCGCTGCAGTTGTTTAATTTTAAGAGATTACCTACCCATAAGACAGCTGTACTTAAGGGCAGGTTAATAGATGGTGTTTCTTTGACATGGCTATTGAGCTGTTTTAGTGTCATTGTTCTCCTGTTGCTCTTAGCGTTCTTCTTGGCATGTCCTGGAATGCGTGACACCTCCACCCCAGCCAGACACATCTAAACGTACAAAAGTATACACCCTATTTACGTTGACAAGCTGGTTAGAGTGATTTTATATATTCCCAATATATATTCAAATAATTGTGAAAGATACATATCTATAATATTTAATTTCACGTGTTTTTTTTCTTACTGTTAAAATACATTGTTTTTTTTCCCCCTCTCATAATTTCTGCAGACCCCTGAACCTAGTATGAAACCCCCTGTTTTAGACAAACAAGGTGCAAGATATAAAATATTTATTATTTTTATGGTTTTTTTTTGTTTTTGTTTTTTTTGAAAGTTGCATTGAAAATCCATTTTGCTTAAAACTCTGGGAGAGCCCTTTGAATGGGCATAACACATCTGTCCTTACCTATGTTTAAGAGTGGCCAGGTCTGAGGCCAGGTTGTCCTTTTCTATCTCCAGTCTGGCTTTCCCAGCGTTGAGGCCGTCCACCTGTCTGCGAAGCTCCCTCAGCTCCTCCTGGTAGATGTCCCCCAGATGACTGGGCTCCTTCCCCCTCAGCTGGTTCAGTTCTGCCACCAGCATCTTGTTCTGCTGCTCCAAGAAGCGCACTTTTTCGATGTAGCTGGCGAAGCGGTCGTTCAGCCCCATCATCTCCACCTTCTCATTGGTGCGCGTCTCCCGGTACTGGGCCTTCAGCAGGGAGTCCACCGAGAAGTCCAGCCGCTCCCCGCCCAGGGACAAGCGTGAGGAGGACATGGTGGCTGGGCTGGAGGTGAGGTGGCGCGGGCTGCTGTGCAGGGACAGGCGGCCCGTGCTGAGGCGGCTGGTGATCCCCACAGACGGGGACCCGCCCGGTGTCCCGAAGCGCTTTCGGTAGGATGAGAAAGCACGCTGGGGTTCCATGGCAGAGGAAAATGAGACCGAGTGTGGGTGAACTTTGGGTTTTTATAGAGAAGGTGGGGGAGAGAGAGGGGTTCCAATGGGGAGGGCAAAGGCCAGGGGGTGTGTATGTGAGTCCGGAATTGTTTGTGCTTGTCCACCCAGTCTCTTGACTGCCTCTTTTCACTCTATTCGGTCTGTCTCTCTGGTGTGGGGTGCACCGTGTGTGGGGAGGGGACACAGCCAATCAGAGAAAATCCTATTCATGCCACTGCTGGAACACATACACACAGAGACAGACTGTAATGGCACTGATGTTTGACTGTTACTTCAATTCTCTCTCACCCCATAATAAAGTGCAGCTTTTTACCTCTTCTGAGTTAATTTGAAGTTCCTCTCCTTCTCGGTCACAGTTTTTCTGCCGTTCCAAGAGGGATTTTAATGATGTCACAGAGCACTGGGGTGATTACATAATTCTTTATTATAAATAGAGTCTAAAGCTTTCTTTTGTGCTGATCTGGGAACATCACACACACTTTTCAGCACCACTGATCTGTTTACCAGAAAAATCAAGTATTCAGAGGATTTGATTTATTCAGCTTTACACAACTCACACGGTATAACTATCAAAAGGAATGTTTACCCAACAATCAACATTATGTCACCACTTGTCACCCTCATGTCATTCCAAACCTGTATGACTTAATTTTTCTGTGGAACATGAAAGAAGAGATTATGAAAACAATGCCTGAGCTGCCATAAAATGAAAGTAAATGGAGACCAGGGGATGTCAAGCTAAAAAAAAAAAAAAGCACTGTCAAAACCACTGTTGTTATTGTTAACTAAAATTAAAACTATTAATAAAAAATCCTTTTCGTAAATGGAAATAAAACTGAAATCAAATCAAATATAAATATTAGATCAAACTTTAGAAATGTGAAATAAATTGAATATAAAATGTGAAAATAAATTGAAGTTAAATAGAATACGATAACTGTGATAACTCAAAAAATCTAAGCCAATATTTAAGGAAAATCTTGACTCGAAAAAGCTTACTTGACAAATGTTTGAAAAAATGTAGCTTGGATATTTTGCTAATAAATTTATCATATATATATTTAATTAAAATAAAAAAAAATAATTTAGAAATATAAAAATGTAACAAACATCCAGTCAAAAAAAAAAACAAAGACTGATGACCGCAGGATTGTTATGGGTGGACGGATAAGTCCAGTGAGTGTTGGGTATTGTGTGTCCCTTTAATGTAAAGAACTGTGCACAATTGTGAACATATATTTAGAAATTGCACATTAAATCTATCAGTCTGTGAAGTGAGAGAAAGTATGCTGTTTTTTGTACACTACATAATATATTTAAATATTTTTGAAAGCAGTCTCTTACGGCCACCAAGGCTGCATTTATTTGATCAAAAACAGTAAAACATTCATATTGTGAAGTATTATTGCAATTTAAATTAACTGTTTTCAACTTTCATATATTATAAAATGTAATTTATTCCTGTGATCAAAGCTGAATTTTCATCATCATTACTTCAGTCACATGATCCTTCAGAAATCATTCAGATACGATTATTTGCTGCTCAAGAAACATTTCTTATTACTATTATTAATGTTGAAAATAGTTGTGCTACTTAATTACTATTGGATGAATAGGAATATAATGTAAAAGTATTCATTTCTTTAAAAAAAAATCTTACTAACCCAAAGCTTTTAAACGGTAATGTATGTAGACATAAAAATATTAAATATTTAACATAAGTATCTTTAAAATATATCTAAAAAATATCTTTATATATTTTATAAATTAAAATTACAAAATTGGGGAAAGAAGAGAGTAACGTCATATTTCCCTGCAACATTAAGAATTGTAATGTAGAAATTAAATTAGAATAATAGGATTTCTTTTTATAATATTTTGGCCTTAAATCCTAGAGCAAGCCAAACCTGTTTATCTGAAATTCTCTCTACTAGAATTTATGAACCTGAACTTTTTTTTTTTTTTTTGATTTAGAACAGATTTTTACGACAAATCTGCTGGCTTAAGGTTACCACTGTAAATATATTATAATTATAACACTGAATGTTAAATCAAACAATGTAGATGAGAAGTTATCAATGCAGTTCTATTAAATTTTAGTGCCTTATTTCCACCTCAAGCTACAATTCATATTTTCTAATGGTTTAAATGCCATGGAATGTGTTTTGTACAGGAAATATGTATAATATGCGGCACAAAGCCATCTCAATCTGACAGGTCCCTTAACAGAATACTTTGAAACTGACCTGAAGGTATCAGGTGTATTTTATTTTTTTTAGAACAAAAAACGCCCCAGGACAGTTCCTTGTGACTCTCTATAATTGCTGTATCAGTATGGCAAGCCGTTTTAACATTTAATCCTTAAAACCTACTAGTATGCATTTTCATGCTTATTTTTTAGATACTATTATCTATTCTACTAAGTACTAGTACTTATTCATCAGCTACTAGTGCTTATTCTTTAGGTACTATACCTTTTTAAAGATACTAGTACTTATTCATTAGATACTAGTTCTTATCGTGTCTAGTATTTAATTATACCTAACTTGTTAAGAAAAAATAGAACTAGTGCTTATTTTTACTTACTAGTAACATTTTAGATCAAATATTTCCTTACCTTAATAGATACTAGTACTATTTAAATAATCAGTAAGCAAATAATGAATATTAATGAACCAACAACATATCAAAGAGAGATGACACTGGAAACGGACTGAATTGCAGAAGGATGTTTTTATAATAACAATATAATAATAGCTTACCTTTTTAATGGTATTAGAGTCAAAAAATATATAATGAATAGGCATATGTAATATAGTGCATATATACTCTTATTTTGACATGACTCTCATTCTCAGATGCAGATTAATATTCTGAATTATGAATGCTCACCAAAAATCCCAATCTCTGGGTTTTGTGGTTGTTTGGCTGGTGGATATTAACCGGTTTTTGGATCTACTTGACTATTGTTTGAATTTTATTATTGGCAGTTAAGTCTTTATTATAGCCTATTGTACATTCAAAACAATACATGTCATATTAAACATATATCTTTCCTTGTGTTTATGCTAACCAATTAGCTAAACCAACAAAGGCAGTTACCTACGAAAAATCAATCTTCTATAGCCTTGGTTTAGCCTGCATTACCATAATGAACTCTGATTGGATGGTTGAGAGAATACTCATGTTTATGTAATGATCTGTTAAAAGAAGATATCTCTTAATATTTTCTTACTAGTTCCTTATGAGGTTGAAGATATCTGGAAATTAATAGATAATAGTATCTATTCTGTTTTGATATCATCTAATAATTTATGACTAGTAATTATTCCAATATTGACTAGTATCTTTTTAAATATTACTAATAAGTATTCATTAGATGCAAGTACTTATTTGTTGTATACAATTACTTTTCATTCGATACTAGTACCTATTTAATAGAAACGATTAGTTTTTCGTTAGGTACTAGTACTTATTTATTAGACACTAGTAACTTTTTTAATTGTAACTAGTAACATTTCTATACTATCTTATCTAACTGTTTTTTTTAATGTTCTTATGTTATTACTAGTCAAAATGACCGCTGTAGAGTTCAATTAAAAATCTTACTAGTAAAATAAAAAATCTTAGTAACATTTGGAATAAATACTAGTATCTAGGGTACTAGTATATTGAATAAGTACTAGTAGCTAATGAATAAGTATTAGTATCTATTTAACAGGTACTAGTATCTAATGACTAAGTACTATTATCTATTGAACAAGTACTAGTGTCTAGTAATAGGTACTAGTATCTAAAAAAATAAGTACTAGTACCTAATGAATAACTACTAGTATCTAATAAATACGTACTAGTCACAATTGGAATACATACTAGTCAGAACTGAATAGTAGATATCTGAATGACAGATCCCCATTGTACAGTATATGGCAAAAATTTTAAATGTGTTACTAGTAACAAAAGAATAGTTACTATCGAAATAAGTACTAGTATCTAATGAATAAGAACTAGTATCTATTTAATAGGTACTACTAGTATCTAATGATTAAGTACTAGAATCTAATTAATAGGTACTAGTATCTAATGAATGAGTACCCGTCTCTAAAAGAATAAGAACTAGTATCTATTGAATAACTACAAGTATCTTTTAAAAAGGTTTTAGTATCTAAAGAATAGGCACTAGTACCTAAAGAATAAGCACTAGTACTCAATGGAATAGATACTAGTATCTAAAAATAATAACTAGTAGCATTAAAATAGATACTATAAGGTTTTAAGGATTAAATGTTAATACGGCTTGCCATAGTAGCAGTACAAAGCTGCATATGGATACTTTAATTAAGACAAGATTTAACTATCTTAGGTGACTGTTTTTAAAAATGTGTTTCCTCATGATTTATTTATTTCTCAGATATCGATTAAACATTTTAATCTGTGGAAATGTTGAGTTTAGGCATCAGAAATTTACTGTAATTTCAAGCCAACACTTTTTAAATAATCCTGTACTGCAGCATACTAATAATCCTGTACTACAGCATACCATCATTCTGTACTCTCAGCAAAAACCGGTTTCAATTTAGCAAGCAGACTATATAAATCATGCACACGTTTGCAGTTTATCAGACACTCAGTGATACCACGTAAGTATATTGCTGCTTCAAAAGGAGTTTGTTAAAGCTGCAACCATGAAGGCTCTAGTTTGTGCTCTTGTTCTGATGCTCGTGTGCAGCACTACTGGTGAGTTTATCTTCTATATCTGCTGAATAACAGATACTGAATAGGCCCACCTGAGATTTATCGTACTGGTGATAGGATTGAAATTCAGAACTATGAAGTAAAGCCGAAAATGTTGTCTGAAACGATTGTGCTAAACATTACTGTTATTGTACTGAAATCGTTAGGAAAAATCAACAATAACCATGTATATCTTGCTTGCTTCTGGTCTTTCTACATATACAATTCCACAGTAGCCTACCTCATGATCTGTTTGTGGTCATGTCTCTTTCATTCTCTGTGCAGTGCACTCCCTGAAGTGCTTCACCTGTGTGGAAGACGACTGCAAGGTCATAACTGAATGCTCCCCATCTGCCAACTTCTGCAGGACCGAGGCCACAGGTACGTGCCGAGACGTGTCCTCCTCACCCTCGGTTTAAACACCTTCAACATTTCTCACATTATCACACTTCATTCACTATAGTTTAAAAAATGGTAATAAAATATGACAAGAACTCAAGAGTTGTCAAATCAGTTCACTGGTTTTGGCCATCCTTCTGTTAGACTGTCTCACAAATGAATAAGGTTGAATAGCTGTCCGTTGTTAAATTTAAGTACACAAATTAGATAATACCAATTTAGGTCAACCGATTACCATGCGATGCTTAATTTTATTCAGTCTGTGGAGTAAAAAGGTCGCATTAGCAATTAAAGAAAAAACATGGCCAGGTCAAAGTGTCTGAATAATATTTTTTATGAATTTTACTGGTAGTCCACTGTATGAAGAATTTTTGGGTATAATATGTCACAGTTTACTGTATTTTGCTATCCTCACTTATATAAATTAACTAGTGTCCTGCAACCACTAGTAAAAAAAATATCAAAAATGATATCTGGTGTCTGAATATAATATATATACTTTTTGGTATATATATATTTATATATATATATATTAACAGTATATAATCTTAATAATATATTTAATATATGATTGTCTATTTTCAGTTTCTTATTTGTCCCGTACATGTGAGGACTCCTGCACACCTGGGGAAAATGTCCACTGCTGCGATCAAGACTTGTGTGGATGATCGTCTCTGTGCAGGGTACAAAGAGCCTTGTTATGTATGAAGAATCATGTATCAATTCTTAATCAATTTAAAATGTGATCACTCACCACCATTATAACAAAAATGTGATGAGCATGAGCACTGTAAAAATTCAATAAAACCTCTTTAAATGTGTCTGCATAAATGGCTTCCATTTAATGTGTTGCTTGTTGTCAGTTTAAACATGTATTGCTGCAGGTGTGTGAAACAAAACATTATATAAGATATAAATAAAATATCAGAAATATTCAGACTAGAAAGTTTAAATACAGAGTCCTTATTTTAATTGGGAACAAACTAGGTATCAAATAAAACTCATTTTAATTCTTACTTAAAATATCAACAAACTTGCAGGTTGAAACTTGACAGGGCGACTAGAATACGAATGAGCCTTTAGTCACACTGTATGTTCCTGAAATAGAGTTGCCACTACCAGTGTTTGGGAAAGTTACTTTTAAAAGTAATGCATTACAATATTGTGTTACTCCCTAAAATGTAACTAATTGCATTACTTTTTTACAGAAAGTAATTTCTAATAGTAATATTTTTGCTTTACTTCTCATCTGGGCTGGGCTTGCTTGTTTGTTTATAGAACAAAAAAGGTTATTCTATTTTTGACAAATGTAAAACCCCTTTGTGCATAAGGGAAATGAATAAGGAAATGCAAACTCAAACCTGTACAGAGGGCGCAATTCAGACAAGAATGTTTAGCACTCTTCAACAATAAAAACAAAAAATGAAACAAATCTGATATTTATCTAAAGTCATTTTTGCTTATTGGTATGTTTGAATTGGATTACTGAAGGTCAGCAGGAAAGACATTGGTTAATAAAGGGAGATTAATTATATAAAGCATATTTGTGTTAAGATATTTAATTAGCACAGGTTCACGTATTATTAGATATTCTGAGTTTGCATTTCACTGTTTTTATTCATTTTGATGAATACTGAATCTGTTTTTGTGTAATTAAGATGAGTAAATGCCTGCTCACATTTAGTCTAGAACTGCAATAACCATCATGTTTACACACAACGTAAACATGCTTACTATTTCCCTCAACGTGGACAGGAGAGCTGTCAGTCAATAAATGGGAAATCAAAGTAAATTAGGTCCATTTGAAAATGTAAATATTGTTGTAAATTTAAAAGTAATTTATTACAAATTTAAAAGTAATTAGTTACTTTACTAGTTACTTGGAAAAAGTAATCTGATTACATATCTTGGATTACTTGTAATGCACAACGCCCAGCACTTGCCACTACAAGGCCAGCTGCAATTTATGCTGTTTGGTGTGTTTAGTGTCAGGACTAACATGGAGGAGCCGTTGTTGCGATCCCCTAATAAATATCTGCAGGGGTGACTGTGGTTGCCTCAGCCCCGGTAACTGAGGGAATGTCTGTCTGAGACGAAACATTCAAGAGAGGTGAAAAGTTCAAAGAGGAAAGTCAGTGACTGTACGAGAAGCATTTCCATAGAAATGTCCAGTTGTTCCCTCTTCAATTCCTTCTCATTTTTTGTTATTCTTTCTCTTCTTTTTATCGTTACGACTTGGTTTCGTTCTCTCAGGTCTAGAAACGTTAAACAGCTGATTCATGTCTTCAGTGTAATGAGGCAGGAGCGAACAGCAGAATCCTAATGACGTTTTCACTGACTGATCATCAGCCAAGACAAAGCCACTGCACTAATCTGCCAAACTATGTTTGTGTGCATTTATGTTTGTTTATGCGTGTGCATGTCGATTGTGATTCGCACTGTGTAGAAGAATCTGAGGAATACAAATTTAAATGATATGGGAATCATACCTAACAAAACAAATAGCAAGTCCAGTGTACAGTGAAAATTTTGCCAAAGAAATCCAGCCAGGTGCTCTGCTTAGTGGAAAAGATACATTTGTTGTGCTTCTAACGCGGCAGTGTTTTTAACAACTAAATGTTGGTTAAATTAAACGAAAATTAAATGATTTTTTTTAAACTACAAAAATAATAAACTATACGACAATATAATGAATGGCCAAAAAATATCTAAAACTAAAAATAGAATAAAAAAATTGTAGTAAAAAACAACTAAAATAAAATTATTCTCCATTTAATTAAAAAAAATACATATATTGTAAATGTTTTTAACCTGGCATGAAAATGCCAGTAGATATCGAGATGGTGAGAAAGTTCTGAAAAATGTTCATGTTAAACATATGAAATCATTACGCATCAACTTTGGCAGCCCTAAAATACTGAAACTATTTTAACTAGTTATTAAAAGGGCAAATTAAACGTTAAAAAAACCTGCCCATGTACTATGGCATTTTCAAATTCAATAAATAAAATGAAGATTACATTTCTTTTTTTTACCCTAACATGCAATTAAACATTCTTAAGAGTATGAAAAAACTGACAAAGAACTTGTCATTCTAAACAACACAGGTGTCTTAGCCCGTAGCATTAAGATAATAAAAGTAAAATGTTCTCAGATGAATTCTATAGAAATGCATTCTTTCTCGTTCACAACTAGTCTAACAACATGCGCAAGATTTACTTATTTGTCTGACTGTCAAAAGACCAGAGGAACACTGTGAAAAACAAATGAAGCCTTAAAAAATGCGGTGAACAGAAAAAAAAAATGCAGTGAAGAAATAGACTTCGCATAAGTCACTTCTTTACTATTCCTGCCTGAACATAATGTTTCTCTTCGCACTATATTTCACTGAACTGGGAGACGAGGGGGAGGAAGTGCTATAAATTCAGTCACTCCATCCTTGATACCACAATGGCGTGTATTCACAGAGAAAAGCAGTTAGTACTGTGACTGGCTTAGACTGACTCCAAATAGACAAAGACTGATGCTGCGAAACACACTGTTAGCAAGAATCACGGACAAACACACATAATAGGTATTAGAGAACACTGGAAATGATACCATATACTGTATATTCAAGACTAAAAACAAGCATACAAGTTTGTTTTATGCATTTTATTTTATTGGAAAATATACACTGGACTTTGCACTGCAAGTCTCATGTCAAGATACATAATCATATACTGTGTATCTAACCTATTGGTTTGTATTCTTTTGCTTATCCCAGGGTTCTCAACTAGACTTACTCTGACATTTGGTACAATATCTGATTCTTTGGTACAATACTGATTCTTAGCTGCCTAAACAAGAACTAGCAGCTTTTTAAGATCATATTTGAGCCATTAAACTCTTTTGAGGAGGCCAAAATACTTTCAAAATAATATAAAAAAAGGAGGACAATTGGTCCTGTGGTCAATGGTGGTGTGCCCGTATGATGGACACCTGTCACTCAAACCCTGAGCTAAACAAAGTCGTCAAGCTGAATGGAATTTTGCCCCTGGCATCGACATACCCTTTCACTTGAGCAACGCCCCATAATACATTTCCAAAAAAAGCTTGGCACTTTTTCATACACTTTTCTCAGTTCATCACAAACATTCCAAGTCCTACATGCTTACTTTCCAAGTATAATAACACTTTCCTGCATTCTGAAATACACTACTAGTCAGTGAGATATAATTATATATATATATATATATATATATATATATATATATATATATATTTTTTTTTTTTTAAATAACTCCTTTATGCTCACCAAGGCTGCATTTATCTGATCGAAAATAAAGGAAAAAACTTAATATTATTGCAAATTTTAAATGAGTGTTTTCTATTTTACTATATTTTAAAATGTAATTTATTCCTGTGATGTAAAAGCAGTATTTTCAGCATCATTACTCCAGTCTTCAGTGTCACACAATCCTTCAGAAATCATTCTAATATGATTTGCTGCTCTAGAAAGATTACTTGTCATTATCAATGTTGAAAACCGATGTGCCATTTTTTTCAGCATTTATTTGAAATAGAAACCATTTGTAACGTTATAAATGTCTTTACTGTCACTTTTGATCAACTTAACGCATCCTTGCTGAGAACAAGTATTAACTTATTTTACAAAAATCTCACTGACCCCAAACTTTGAAGGTTAGTGTACATCAACCTTTAAACCATTCTTTTTTTTCTTAACAAAAAAAAAAAAAATCTCTCTTTTACACCTCTTATTTTTCTTTCTAACACTGCAACTCAGAAAACATAAAGGTAAATTCATCTCTGTGCAAGTCATTCCTAAGTGGCAGCAAATGTGAAATTCTGTGTGTACATGTGAATGAGAATGATTCAAGGCACTGGTCACTTCCTGAACAACCTGCATTCAAATCCTGTCCGCAAGAGATTTTCTCCAACACACACACACGAGAGTACAGAGGACTTGCACAGATCAGACTCGGCATAAATTGCCAGAGCTCAATTTCCAGCCAGAAATAAACATGTAAAATCATGTTGTAGTCTCTGCAAAACCAGCTGCTTTTACAATTCTTGTTTCTAACTCATCTTCTGTTCCTATTAGCACAACTCGGTTCAGACAGAGTCACTATATAAAAATAGATTTATACATAAACATATATACTCGTATATAAAAATGGCTGAACAATGGGATATAAATAAAAGTGAAAAAGGCTTCACATTCTGTGTAACAAACGAACAATTTGGTAAATTCAACATTCATTTAATAAAAGTGCATCTGATCCAAATGAGTCAGATATACTGCCATACGACACTTAAGGCACTTTCTTAATACGTTTTCTTTGGCTGGGCTGGAGAGAAAACTAATATACATCTTAATATGCTCTCAATATCTCACCACACCCTAAATAACCAATAAAACGCCTTATGAGATTCCCAATTTGACATCTCATCACTAAGGGAAGACTATTAGTGAGATTAGCTGCATCTTAAGGACTGTACTGCTGCTCTCTACAGGACACCATAAGGCACTACAGTTCAACAAAACTACATATTACGCTTCTCCAAAAAACCTCTTCACTATAACCTCATGCCCTGACCCTCAAGTCAAAAAAGAGAGAAAGCTGCTTTCTGTAACAGACTAAACGCTACTTACAAACGACAAATCAAGGAAGTGCAATTCTATAAAGATTAATCAAAATATAAGATTAACCACAAATTCAAAGCATTCGAGACTGACGTGCATAAGACCCTCATTTGTCAAAGGGAGAAACAAAACGAGACAATTGTTACGCTTCTTTTAACACTAAGTGCCTGTAGTCAGAAACAGGCGCACATAAAGAAACTGGCACGTAAAGCATTGGCTTCACAACTCTGCCGTGGACTGTATGAAACATTCATTACTAGGAGACATTCCTGATGTCTGAAAACCTCATTCAAGGAGATTCAGACCCTGTTGGCTTCAGACGGCACATTTGGCAGTTGTTGTAATAAACAGCTCTAACAGTAACATGTTTGTTTCATCTGCTCTTACACCATCAACCTGTTTATTCCTGAACTAAAGAGTGTATGCAGAACGAAAGTCCTGTAGCGCCCCCTGCTGTCACAAAGACACCACATTTTAAACTGATGAAGAAAAAAACAGTTTTGTGACCTAATCCAGGCAACAGCTGATTGGGTGCTGGCAGGTCACATGCTCTGGAAACATAGATTGCCTTTGAAACTGAGTTTATCACACTCTTAGATGTTTTTGAACAGGGAAACTAACAAGTTGAAGCAGTTGGATGGACAGTGGGCCTCCTCAGCACAAGATCTGTGAGAAGGGATGCCTGAGCAGCTCCTCCGCACTCGGCCGGTATTTGGCCTCCACGAAGATGCAGCGTAGGAAGTCCCGCGTGTGCTCTGAGATGTGGGAGGGCAGCTGGGGGTTGGTGGGCTGAGTGGCGATCTTAAAAATGGCCGCCATGGCCTCGTATTCAGCCCAAGGGGGCTTTTCTGTCAACATCTCCACCACAGTGCAGCCAAGACTCCTGTTCAAACAACATATACAGTTTAAGATTAATGGCCCATAAGGTCACATGATATTTTTTATTTTAAATGCCACATGTTTTCAAGTACCATCTGTAAATTCATAATGCCAATCATAATGCTCCCCTGACCTGACGGGAGACTGTCCAATCAGTTTATGTTGGGGAATCCCTGAGCAGCAACTAAGCCACTCCCACTAAATGAGAATTTGTGCAGTTAAGGTTAAAAAACAGGCCTGTTATTTTTCTCCAATTTTAAAAAGTTTTTCTTTGGCATGTTAAAATAGGTTCTTTATATTTAGAGACTGATGCCTTTTTTTTTTTTTTTACTCTCCGCAACACAGATCACAATCATGTCTGTTTAACAAACAATTTACAGAAATAAAATGACTACATGGTGCAAATTTGTTGCTGTTTAAATTACTGCAAGCATCACGCTAACATTGACTTCCATAAATCCCAGCTGCTTTTCTTTTTTCTCACTCTAGTAAAAATATGCAGCTTTAAGGTTCTCATGATTGAAGATGAAAAATGCTGTTCCAAAGCATACACGTGCTTCTCTCAATGTCAAAATCTCTCTGTCTTAAAATATTAGTTAAAAAAATTATTTACAAACAAAACAAACAAAAAACCTGCTCTCACCAAACGTCTGCCTTCCGGCCGTACCCCTCTCCGCTGATGACCTCTGGGCTCATCCAGTACGGCGTTCCGGTAACAGAACGGACCCCAGTGCTGGACATGCAGATGGTCTGAAGCCGCTTACTGGCGCCAAAATCTCCCAGCTTCACATTGCCGGCTGAATCTCGCAGGATGTTGGCACCTGAATGCACCGGAGGAAGTGACCACGGTGAGCAGTTAACACGCAGTGGACCGAAAGTTCTAGATATTTATAGATATTAGATATTTTATAGATTGGCTTTATTCAGGGTTTGAAATGAAATCTTTCACTCACCGGGCAATTTGGCTACTAAATTTTTAAATACAGGGTTCGTACACCTTTTCCGAGGTCAAATTCAAGCACTTTTCAAGCACTTTCAAGGTCCATTTTAAAGCTTTTTCCAGCACCTTACACCACCGTAAATTACATAGCAATACATAGTCAAAATTATTATTTTGTGTTTTTATCACATTAAAAGAGATAATGCTACAGCCAAAATTGTGTTTCGTAATAGCAGAAGGATCAGACATTTAAGCAAAACACAGGTTTTATTTTTCAAAATGTATCAGTCTAGTAGCACTGAGTGGGAGGATTTGAGCCAAATGACATGCAGCTGGGTCATGCTGGGTCAAATCAGACAAAATCCAGGAAAACAGTTGCTGCATCCTCCTCAGTCTTTTCACACTTTTTTCCAAATCTAGGGAATGCCGTACAAACTTGTAATGGTTCAGTCATATTGACATGTTTGTCTTTCACCCTACAAAGTTTGGGCTGCCTATGAATAATACTTTTCATTATATTAATGTCCAAATATTGCTTCCCAGATAATGTGATTTTCAGGCTGTAAAACTGCAGTAATTTCAAGGTCTGAAAATATGAATACATAGGATTTGAACAGAAATATTTTACAGGCCTTGGTTTTGGGACACATTATTGATATAGACAAGGTTTGAACAAAATCTGAGGCAGTGCAACAACAACCTGTAATTCAATTTTAACCCAGAAGACTCTGACAGTGCACAGGCACCTGCCTGATAAATAGCCTATATTAAATGAAAAAAATTAATTTAATTGTCAAGACATATACATTTATCTACTGGAATAGAGCAGTGTAAATATTGCATAAGGAATCCTCAACCTTACAGTAGGCTACTTGTATGACATTCCATCTGACACGATTTCTGTTCAGCAATCAACGATTGTTGTTGTGGACTGGGCTAACGTTAGTTACCAAACTAAACTGCCAGAGTGAAAGGACCCTAAGTCACAGTCTGCGTAAACAAATAGGCGCTAACGTGTACAGTAGGCTACTTCAGTTGGCTTACTTGAAAAGTCTAGGGTGCTTTCACACTGGCAGTTTAGTTCGGAACGGAACGGGGCACGGTTCGCATGAAAAATCGTTAATGTGAACGCTGTAATGCGGACCCGGGTGCGCACCAGGGTACCGAACCCGAGACTGCCTGGAGGAGGTGGTCTGAGTTCTGTTGCACTTGAACCGTGCCGCGGTTCGCGTGAATGTGAAAGCATCATGGACTCGGGTGCGCACTTGTTCAGGAAGTAAAGTGACCTGCGCATGCTTTTTAGCTGATTATGATGTATTTAGTTAAATAAAACGTGTAAGGGATGATAGTGTTGATAATTTACCTTGGATAAGAGCGAGAGTGAGTCTGCAGTGTATTCGCACGCACATAGCGCGTGGACTCAGGGCCATAAATTAATGGAAATCCACAGTCTCCTGCGTTTGCAATCAGCAGAAAGCCAAATGCGACACACAGTAAACCTGTGTTGTTCCCTCAGCTGCGCATAATTGCACCAAATTAATAAAAAACACAATATATTGACCCGCGTTCTGTTTTCCATCATGCGTCGTGCACGGTTGCGATAAAATGCACACAAATGCGCCGGGAACAATCACGCTCGGGCCGCAGCAAACTATTTATTTCTCCATTAAATAAACTTTTAAGTCAGATAGGTATATGTTGTGAAAGAAATAGTTACAATTTCAAGCATTTTATCCAAAATTTAAGCACTTTTCAAACCTTGAAAACACAACATCAAATTTCAAGCATTTTCAAGGATTTCAAGTGCCGTACGAACCCTGTAAGTAAGCGGCCATTCATAAATTAAAAAAACAGATTAACTACGTCACAGCTTGTATATTATAAAATTTGGATTTCATACGTTAATTTCTTATTCAAACAAACTCCTGTCGTCCAGCCATCTCCTCCCTTCCTCTTTCATCCCCATCACCAAAAATGTGTTTTAGGTGGACAGATCAATACAGTACAAAGAACATCAAAAAAATGTAGGATGTTGGAAAATAACAATGCCTTTTCTATTAACCAAATGCTTTTTAATCTTCGCTATCGCTTCAATACAAATGAACAAGTCCGCCGTTATTTGTTGCGAAGTGACGTGCATAGTCAAGTAAGCCAGATATGTGCAGATTGTGTGCAATATGCTGTATTTAATATATCATTATGACTCACGAGTTGAGTATTTGCGCTTAATCTGCGCAGATTTGGCTCACACAAACTTCCCTACCAAAGTGAGTAAACATAATAAGTAACACGCCAAATTGGCTAGTGTTTTGACAGCCTTACGCCGCGGTGGGTGTTAATTTCAAACCCTGGCTATATTATAGATTTACGAGCTATACCATGTGATCTAAAAGTATTTGAATATGAAAACACACTTTTTACTCAGAATAGTCACTCTTCAAATATTACTAATTTTCTACAGAATACATTTCCCATTGGTCAGCAGTGTGAATTTACAAACAAATTGAACTTCGACATAGTACACGTTTCAAATAACTAATTGTAAAAAAAAAATAAAAAAATAAAAAAAAAAGTTTGTTTTTGACTATGTGAGGTCTAATGCCAAGCTGTACCTTTGATGTCCCTGTGGACGATCATGTTGCTGTGCAGGTAGGACATGCCCTCCAGAATCTGTCTCGTATACTTGCGCGTCACATTCTCTGTCAAGGCCCCATAGGCCTTTAGCTGGTCTTTGACTGAACCCTGAGGGGTCAAAAACCACAGCACCAGTGAATCACGCTGAACTCTACACCACAACCACAGTATTGCTATCAAACAGGTGTGTGATGGTGACACATTACAACCCTTACGATAAAAAAAAAATAGCATTAGAGTGATAATGAAAATGTAAATAAAATTGTGTCATTAATTACTCATTCCAAACCTGTATGTTGTTAATTTTTTTATTTTATCACTGGAACACTAAAGTAGTAGTTTCCATAGATGTAGTTTGTCATATTATATTTGATTTGAGAGTTGCAGCAGAGGTGCATAAGCCTCAAATGAATAAGACTCAGATCAATGAACAATAGTTTTGGTTCGTTTCTCAAAAAAAGCCATCATACGGCTTCAGAAAATGTATATAATGATCTAAAAATCTATAGGTGCATATATGAAAATGTAGTGTAAATGTAAACATACACTACCACTAGAGTTTGGGGTTAGTAACATTTTTTGGAAAAATAATAATGCTGAATAGCATAAAATTTTGAAATATTCAAATAAAAAAGTTATTTTTAATTGTAATAATATTTCACAATATTACTGTTTTTTTTTTATCCAATAAATGGGTGACTATTAGAGACTATATTCGAAAAAATAAAACCCACTCAAAACCTACCAACTTATCCACCCAAAACCTTTGAACTGTAGTGTACATACAGGTCCTTCTCAAAAAATTTGCAAATTGTGATAAAGTTCATTATTTTCCATAATGTAATGATAAAAATTCAACTTTCATATATTTTAGATTCATTGCACACCAACTGAAATATTTCAGGTCTTTTATTGTTTTAATACTGATGATTTTGGCATACAGCTCATGAAAACCCAAAATTCCTATCTCAAAAAATTAGCATATTTCATCCGACCATTAAAAGATGTGTTTTTAATACAAAAAAAAGTCAACCTTCAAATAATTATGTTCAGTTATGCACTCAATACTTGGTCGGGAATCCTTTTGCAGAAATGACTGCTTCAATGCGGCGTGGCATGGAGGCAACCAGCCTGTGGCACTGCTGAGGTGTTATGGAGGCCCAGGATGCTTCGAAAGAGGCCTTAAGCTCATCCAGAGTGTTGGGTCTTGCGTCTCTCAACTTTCTCTTCACAATATCCCACAGATTCTCTATGGGGTTCAGGTCAGGAGAGTTGGCAGGCCAATTGAGCACAGTAATACCATGGTCAGTAAACCATTTACCAGTGGTTTTGGCACTCTGAGCAGGTGCCAGGTCGTGCTGAAAAATGAAATCTTCATCTCCATAAAGCTTTTCAGGAGATGGAAGCATGAAGTGCTCCAAAATCTCCTGATAGCTAGCTGCATTGACCCTGCCCTTGATAAAACACAGTGGACCAACACCAGAAGCTGACATGGCACCCCAGACCATCACTGACTGTGGGTACTCCAGTGCTGCTTCTCTGTAGCCCAGGTCAGGCGTTTCTGCCGCTGTTTCTGTTTCAAAAGTGGCTTGACCTGGGGAATGTGGCACTTGTAGCCCATTTCCTGCACACGCCTGTGCACGGTGGCTCTGGATGTTTCTACTCCAGACTCAGTCCACTGCTTCCGCAGGTCCCCCAAAGTCTGGAATCGGTCCTTCTCCACAATCTTCCTCAGGGTCCGGTCACCTCTTCTCGTTGTGCAGCGTTTTTTGCCACACTTTTTCCTTCCCACAGACTTCCCACTGAGGTGCCTTGATACAGCACTCTGGGAACAACCTATTTGTTCAGAAATTTCTTTCTGTGTCTTACCCTCTTGCTTGAGGGTGTCAATGATGGCCTTCTGGACAGCAGTCAGGTCGGCAGTCTTACCCATGATTGCGGTTTTGAGTAATGAAACAGGCTGGGAGTTTTTAAAAGCCTCAGGAATCTTTTGCAGGTGTTTAGAGTTAATTAGTTGATTCAGATGATTAGGTTAATAGCTCGTTTAGAGAACCTTTTCATGATATGCAAATTTTTTGAGATAGGAATTTTGGGTTTTCATCAGCTGTATGCCAAAATCATCAGTATTAAAACAATAAAAGACCTGAAATATTTCAGTTGGTGTGCAATGAATCTAAAATATATGAAAGTTTAATTTTTATCATTACATTATGGAAAATAATGAACTTTATCACAATATGCTAATTTTTTGAGAAGGACCTGTACATACATAGTGCAGAAGTCATGTGGATTCCTTTTTTGTTGTTATTTTTGGAGCATGACACCCCGTAATACGTTACTTTATAAAAAAAAGATTCTTTCCATGAGTTCCATGGAAAAAATAACAGAATACAGTTTTGGAATGACATGAGGCAAATGGAATTACAGAATTTTACTTTTTTGCCATCTTATCCCTTAAGTCTAATCATTGTTGCTTTCCCAATACTTGATGACACAATGCTCTTTCAAACTCACCCCAGGCATATACTCCATGAAAATAGTGAGGGTCTTCTCACTGTGGTCTCTAAGGCAACCGTAGTACTGGACGATTCGTTCATGGTGCAGGTTCTTCAACAGCTGTATCTCACACTCTAAAGCGCTTACCTCCTGCAGAAAGGGGGGCAAGAGTCATGACACGACCACAGCTGAGCCGAGCGGCTGTGACCAGCGGGAGCATGAGTGAGATGACTGAGCATATAAGTGTATATACAAAATATAAAACCACAACACACTAAAGCCAAACAGTGGATAGGAAAGCACAAACATAATGGAAGCACTTTGTTTTTGATTGTCTGGGTGAGCATATGTGTGTGTTTGTGTCAAGTGAGGGCATGATCAATGAGAAATGTGTTGTTCGACTACACCACTTCCCCTCGCCTCAAAACCCCCCTCTGCCCAACACACACAATCATACACAGATACAGGAAGCAACAGTGCATGTTTTTGCAATGGCAGACAGGAAAGTGTTTAGAGTGGGGAAAAGTTTGAGAAAGAAAGATATAGACATAAATCAAGAGAAAAGAAAAAAATATGCTGATAATCTCAAAGAGAAAAAGAACAAAAAGAGAAAGAGAAAAGGCTAAATAAAATAAATGTGTAGTGTACCTTACTGGTCTCTGGACTGGCAGGGTCAAAATGAACCTGTTTTGCTGCAAGTTCTCTGCCTGTGTCCACATCATAGCACAGATAAACCCTTCCAAAAGCACCCTGGCCCAGCAACTTCCCCCTACGCCACGTAACTGGAGCTGTAGGAGCTGCACATGACGCATATAATGATACAACAATGATGAATGAAACCAATCAATTGACAAATGCTTATAAACACTACTATAATGTACAACATCATAATCTATCACACTCACACTTATGAGGGACAGGGCGGTCCTGTGGGCGGAGTCTGGCCTGAGTATCCACCAGCTGCCAGCTCCCCAAACTCTCCTCACTGCCGTTCAGCGATCGCCGTGATGGCACCAATGTGAACAAGTTTCCATGGGGACGACGGATCCGCGGAAATGTCCGTCGACCTGAGGAGCAGCATTATTTGTTTAAAATATGACATGGGAGGACCTGGAGTGTGTGAGTACACTCAAATTTATGAAAGGCCTGAGGATATCGCACCTTCACTGTGGTCTTTATGATGCAGGGACACATGATACCTTCGAGGGTACGTCCCTCCCTTACCCACAATCTTATCATTTGCATGGTTTTCCCGGTCTAAAAGAGAATGGGAAGAGGAGAACGGACAATTGGGTCAATGGAAGAGCAGATTTGTAGAACTTTTTCAATTGATTTACTGATTGCAGCAGCATCTTTATTGAAACACACCAGCACAGTCCTGTCGGTTGTCAGGGTAACTCTTAACCCTGTGTGTGCGAGGTTTCCTGAGTGAGGGGCTACGAAACAAGAGACACCAATCAATGCAAAATAACAGTAACAGGTGCTTACAATTACAGTATAGTTCAAATACATTTCCGATTGTATCTGTGTCCTCCTCACCTGTCAGAGTTGCTGTCCAGTGACTGACAGCTGCCGGACACTGAGTTTTCTGCACTGCTCCAAGGATCCAGCACCTTCAAATACAGGTAAATTATAAGTTTAATTGACTCAGATGGCAAACTAGATGATTAGGTGACAATATGTAATTTCTGCAGTGGTATATTTACTTGAATTCTCTCACAGAGTTTCTATAACAATTGTAGAATGTGGCATTTATATGGGAACATCTCACTGTTTCAAGGTAACCCTGACACCTTTTCTATACAGTATTTGAAATCTATGCTGTACATGTTGCTCTTTTTCAACACATACTGGCTGCAAGAATATGCAAGTTACCAATGTACAGTATCTCGCAAAAGTAAGTACACCTCTCACATTTCAACAAACATTTTAGTATATCTTCTCAAGGGACAATACAATACTACTAGTGTAGTCAATGTGCTGCTTGCATAGTAGTATATATTTACTGTCCTCTGAGAATAACTCAACATACAGCCATTATTGACAAAATAGCTGGCAACAAAAGTGAGTACAACCAAAGTGAACATGTCAAAACTGTGTGCAAAATGTCAATATTTTGTGTGAGCACCATTGTTATCTAGCACTGCCTTAATCCTCCTGGCCATGGAGTTCACCAGAGCTGTACAGGTTGTTGCTGGGATCCTTTTCAACTCCTCCATAATGACATCACGGAGTTGCTGGATGTTTGACACATGGCGCTTCTCCACCTTCCGCCTGAGGATTCCCCACAGGTGCTCAAAGGGTTTAGGTCTGGAGAAATACTTGGCCACTCCATCACCTTCCCCTTCAGCTTCCTCAGCAAGGCAGTTGTCATCTTGGCGGTGTGTTTGGGGTCGTTATCATGCCGTTCGGTCCAGTTTCTGAAGGGAGGGCATCATCTTCTGCTTCAGAATGTCGCAGTACATGTTGAAATCCATGTTTCCCTCAATGAAGCTCAGCTAGCCAGTACCAGCAGCACACATGCATTCCCAGACCATGATGATACCGCCACTATGCTTGACTGTAGGCAAGACACAATGTTTTGGTCCTCATCTGAGCCAAACAAGTTTATCTTGGTCTCATCAGGCCACAGGACATGGTTCCAGTAATTCATGCTATTGGACAGGTTGCTTTCAGCAAAATGTTTGCGGGCTCTCTTGTGTGCCAGCTTCAGAAGAGGCCTCTTCAGGGACGACGGCCATGCAAACCGACTTGTTGCAGTGTGTGGCGTATGGTCTGAGCACTGACAAGCTGATCTTCCGCTTCTGCAACCTCTAAAGCAATGCTGGTAGCACGAGGACTCAACTTCTTTGATTGACCCTTGCGAGGCCAGTTACGAGTGGAACCCGTCTTGGAAAACCTCTTTATGACCCTGTCCACTGTACTGTGACTCAGTTTCAGGGTGTTACCAATCTTCTTATAGCCATGGGCAACTTTATGGAGAGCAACAATTCTAATTCTCAAATCCTTAGAGAGTTCTTTGCCATGTTGCCAAGCACTGTTGCCATGTCCAGTGGTCAGTATGAGAGAATTGTACTCAAAGCACAAATTTGAACTGCTCTAATACAAGATACACAAATTTGTATGGTCCTGTCAAGCAGACAAAAACATGAACATGATGAATAGGACATGTGGCTTTGCATGGTTAAACGACGTACAGCTATTATCAGTTAGGTTGTACTCACTTTTGTTGGCAGCTATTTTGACAATAATGGCTGTATGTTGAGTTATTCTCAGATGACAGTAAATATATACTGCTATACAAGCTATGACAACCAATGTCAAGCTATGACACTGACTACTCTAAAATCTATCCAGGTTTCATTTCTATAGTATTGTCCCTTAAGAAGATATACTAAAATGTTTGCTGAAATGTGAGGTGTGTGTACTCACTTTTGTGAGATACTGTATATATGATTTTAGGGGAGTACAGTAATTGCAAAAGTTAGCATGTTACCAAATTACAAATTCCCATGATTTGATCATTCATTTCTGCTTTAGAGTGTAATATACAGCACTTATAGAAACTGACACGGCATATGGAGGGTATATATAAATGTAACGTAACATAATGTTATAGAATAGAACAGCATAGATACTTTTATACAAGTACACTACTGTACAAAGTTTGGGGTCATGAATTTAAAAATAATAATAATACATTTCTTCAGCAAAGAACACATTAAATCGAACAACAGTGACAATAAAAGACATATAGATACACACATATATGTAAATATTTCAAATAAATGCTGTTCTTCTGAACTTTATATTCATCAAAGAATCCTAAAAAAAAAAAATTCCACAACTGTTTTCAAATTTGGTATTAATATAAAATGATTCTTGAGCATCAAATCATCATATTACAATGATTTCTGAAGGATCATGTGACACTGAAGACTGGAGTAATGATGCTGAAGAAATTTTAAATTATAATAATGTTTCTCAATATTACTGTCCAAACGACTCCAAACGTTTGAATGGTAGTGTATATAAAAAATAATTTATATATTAAAATAATTCTGTATAATTCTTTATATATAAAAATAATCACAAAGCACTAAACCTGTTATAGTTTTAAAGCGCCTCAAAAAACATATGAACTCACACACTGGTCACTGGTTTCAGGTATGAACTCCCCCTCGCTATTGATGCTGGTGTAAGATCCCTGACGTGCAATTCGCTGTTGCCGCTCAGGAACGTAACCAGGGGGCGGAGAACTTCGCCCAGTATTCTGAGAGCCTAGGTAATGACAAGACAAAAGACATAAATTGTTAAAACTAATAATTTAACAACTGCAAGAAGATATTTATCTGGTCTTACTGTTAAAGTACATATATCTCAGTTGGACTGTCAAATGCTGTGAAGTGAGATTGAGAGTGCACACAGGCAACTATTTGTATTCACATCATGTTTAATTACTGTTGTATTTTGGTTTCCTTTCACCCAGTACAGTGATTTAGTGAGAGGGGGAAAAACTACCGTAATTACCCCGAAAATCGACACCTTACAATTCATACAAGTTAAAATTTATATTTTAATTTATATTTGCAAACTGTCATTAATGCCACTGTTAAATAAAACATCTGTGTAACTTTATTTCAGCTATGGCCTTCCTGTTAGACTTACATGCTCAAACAGGTTGCATGATATAATCAGACAGTTGATTATTTCGAGCTCAAACTAAATCTGAAGTAAAAAAAGTCCCATGCTACATGATACACTGTGACAAGGGCATGATCTAAAGTCAAAACAGCTGAATCATGAGACTGAAGGAAAGTATAAACAAATGTCTTTTTCTTCCAGTTACAGAGCCTCAAGGAGCTCACGCTTTTCTCCAGACGCCCTCACAAGCTGTAACAACCTCCCCTCCCCCTTAAAATCAACACTCTCTCTACAACAGGCCATTGGCCCACCATGCTAATAATGTCTCGCAATCTGATTGGCTGGGATCCAGCAAGCCATTGTGGAGCAGCCAGTGATGGTGGACAGGAAAAGGAAGAGGACCCACTGCTCACAGAGGAAGTGAGTGAGTGAGAGAGAGAGAGAGAGAGAGAGAGAGAGAGAGAGAGAGAGAGAGAGAGAGAGAGACAGAGAGAGACAGAGAGAGACAGAGAGAGAGAGAGAGAGAGAGAGAGAGAGAGAGAGGAAGAGAGAGAGAGAGAGAGAGAGAGAGAGAGAGAGAGAGAGAGAGAGAGAGAGAGAGACAGACAGAGAGACAGAGAGACAGAGAGACAGAGAGACAGAGAGACAGAGAGACAGAGAGACCAGGGCAAGAAGATTGATAAGAAAGGCAAAGTGATTTTTCAGTGTGTGTGAACTCACTGGTGGAGTGGTGGCGTCCTCTGGGTTCTGAGGACTGGTAGGCAGTGCTGACATCACCAGTGGACTGAGAAGTTTTGATGCGAACCTGCTTACTGACTGTGTGATGAGATGGAGAGGAGGCCTACACACACACACACACACACACACACACACATTAAGCATTTAGAAAACATTGTGTGTAGAAACAACATATTATGGGACTCTTACGTGTACTAATTGACCTCTTTCTAGTGAGCAGAGATTTAATAATCAGCTCTGCACCATTTGTCTTCTTTCCAAATTGAACTGGTTGATATTAACATAGATTAATTGTAAGTCTCACATTGCTTTGTTCCTGTGTCAGCAGCATGATCTTGATGCTCTTCATGTTCGAGCTGCGGTCCAGCAGATCAATGGCTTTATCCAAATTATCCTGATCACGCAGGGGAATGGACAGCTGTGTGTACAAACAAATGCGCAAATACACTTAATACATACATTTAGTAGAGCTGCCTGATTGATAAAAGGTGCACTCAGTATTTTTCCGTTGCTTAAACATTTCAGAATAAGAAATTATCTTTTGGGGGGAAAAAAGTTTAAAACGTATTAACTAACGCGATCATCTGTTTCGTGTCCAACCGCTGCAGTGTAGTCCAATTCAGGAGCAAATAACTCTTAGTTGCCGATGCTTTAAATGAGTCGTTCAAAAGACTTATAAATTTAGGAGTTACAGTGAATCAGGCTGATGAATCCTTTATACAAAATAATACACAAAATTCAATCAATCTACCCAAGAAATAGGACTAACAGGACATTAAATTATTGAGTATTTTTGCTAAGTGACCAGACATAAGCGAGTGTCAGTGAGTGCATTTGAATGGGAATCAATACCTCATTATTCATATAATGCAGGTCTAACTGCTGACCGAAGAATGTTTTGACTTTCTGCTGGACTTCCTCAAACTGCACAGGCCGCCCAAACATCAGAATCCTACACAAACATATATAAACATACACACACGCCATGCACACAGAGGGGGGGACATCAAACAGGAAGCTGAGATTTCTTTAGATGTGTAATCCGAGGCGGCAAGTCAAGTCGAACACACAGTCGGATCTGCAGAGTGCACACATTCCTGCGAGTACACCTAGCATAGCTGTGGTCTGTCCTGGCAGCCACAGACAAACCACAGTCCTTTCCCTTTCCACTGTGTTACCAGTCTGAGAGCTGAGAGAGAGCATGCCTGTGTGTATCTGTGTGTAATCTCTCAAAATCAAAACCCCAGTGTATTTGATTATTACTTTTATTTTTACACATACATGCATGCACATTCAAGTAGAAAAGAAACTTAAATTCACCTTCTTTCACCACAGAACTCAAACTTAATCCTGACATCCTCCTGAGGAGAAAGAAAAAGAGGTGAGGTCACATCAGGGTCATATAGGACTAGGAGTCACAAGGTCACTGTTTCCACTGTATGTATGTGTATTACCATTCTGTTGGAAGTGCTGGCAGTGTTGACAGGTTTAGGTTTTGCCGTGTCGTTATTTGACGCAGGCTGGCGCCTGGTCATCTGCAGGGCCACCAGATCCTTCATAATTGAATGGAGAGCCTGTCTCTCATCTGGGGAGAAAGACAGAGATAGTGATAAGCCGATACTTATTTTCATGTTATTGCAAAAACTTTAGATAGACAAAGACGGCACACTCACATTAAAACAACATTTATGGGACAGATCATATTTTCATATTAATTTTGAGATTACATTTAACAGTGTTAATTACTTTTAATTAAAGATTTACTTTAAGTGAGTCTTAGATGAAGGCAAATTTTATCTAAATGTAAAAATAGGGGTAGGGCTGCATGATCAAATCGCAATATACATGAAATCGCGTTTAAACTGAAATGGCTTATCGCTATTATGAAATCGCAAAGGCTGCGATTATTTTTTGTGCGCAGCTTGTCATTGATGTACGGCTCTGTAAACGCTGCTCCATCTGAAAGCACTTTGAGTTTGAGTTACTTATAACGTGAATTGGAAAAAGCAACACGCGTCAAACATCTTTTCAAACATCAGAAGCATTTATGAACCACTTGTCCAACAAAAAACAACATTTAATAACATGCTTTTACTCCAAACTCACTTCATAACGACAGTTGACCTCATTCTTCTGTGAGATGATGTAGCTTCTTACACAAAATAAGGAAGTCGTGTGTTTATTAGTCATGTTTAATCAAAGCGTTTCAATCTTCTGTTTATCCAGCTACAGCGATAGGGATTTCCTGGAATGATGTGTGTTATCGTACTTCTACTGCGGGGCATGTTTGGCATAAAATAAATGTATTTTATGTACATGTAACTGCGCATAAAATAAATCGCAGACTTTGCCAAATCGCGTTATTATTATAAAATATTATCAGTCAATAAAGGTTTAAAAAAAAACTCTCATACCAGCTAAGTTATAACCGATATAATATGCAGTGTTTCCTATTAATTTCCTAGACTCATGCAGCCCGCCACGGTTTCATAAATTTTTTTTTTTAAACTTTTCTCTTAATAACATAAAAGGTCACTAACATTGCACCATTGCTTTGACAAAGTATCCATCAAACAAACTAAAATCGAAAATGAAACCAATTTGTGTCTGACCCTAACTGCGGTCAGTAAGTGGCTGAATACTTAAACCAAACAAGAGATTATGTTGCAGAAACTATAAACTTGCTATACTGTTACAACACAGGTGCAGAAGAACTGAGAGGATGTTCTTCTCTCCTTTGTGAATAAACACTCACAGTCAGACGACTAGACCTGCGTCAATGCAGAGAAGTCTGAGAAAGGGAGATGACCATGTTTTTGAGATCTCTGTTCTCATGTTTGATGTAAGAATGAGCCGAGTCTTGGCTAAGCTCACTCAGGGAAAATATTCGCAGTGTGTTCTTTGGATGGACTTCACACACCTCCTGAGAGGGAGAGAAACAGAGAAGCCTCGTCTACCCACTAATACTGGGAAACCTGTGTTAGAAAATGGCAGATCAACCCAAGCAACAGACTCAACTGTTGAATATCTGTGTG
Source organism: Gila orcuttii (assembly GCA_026230005.1). Lineage (NCBI taxonomy): Eukaryota > Metazoa > Chordata > Actinopteri > Cypriniformes > Leuciscidae > Gila > Gila orcuttii. The sequence continues at coordinate 33,496,684 of JAPDVR010000003.1, forward strand.
TTCATGTGACCAGTGAGAACGTAAACATCACTTTCTGTCTCCATGTTTCCCTCTGTCTCCATTTAATCATCTCACAACATCCTTTTAATTCCAGATATCACAGTTGTTTCCAGATCAACAGCAACTTGTCTGTCATTTAGGAAGGCCCTGATATACTCACAGCAAATTTATTTTTCGTTATTCGCTTAGAGGTAAAGTGAAGTTTGAAAAACCTTTTCAGCGGTATAGTGTTAGCGAACATTCCAATGCCATTCAATTAGATGACTAAGTAAATATGTCCTGCACACTTTCCTCTCAACAACAAAATAAACAACAAAAATGACAGAGGTGAGAAAACAGCAATACATATAGCACTTTGTACAATTGATTGCGCTGAAGCAAGCAGATTTACGGGATTAAAAATTATAAAGTGTCGCTTTCAATTAGAAGTACTTGTACAAGAACTTATCCAACTCGCCATACACTAATGTATACATACATAATTTACAAAGTAAGTTTGGGGTCAGTAAGATTTTTTCAAGGAACTTAATACTTTTATTTATTTAATCACATAAACAATGCACCACAGTTTCCACAAAAATATTAAGCAACACAACTGTGTTGAGCTCCAAATCATCATATTTGAATGATTTCTGAAGGATCATGTTACACTGAAAAGTATTGATGCTGAAAATTCAGCTTTCCTTCACAGGAATACATGACATTTTAAAACGCATTAAAATAGAAAAGAGTTCTTTTAATCTTCATATTTGACAATATGAATGTTTCTACTGTATTTCTGACTAAAATGCAATATTGGTGAAAACAGGATGGAGACTTCTTTCTAAAACATTACTGTTCAAAAGTTTGGGGTCAGGACGATTTTGTAGTGTTCACTTCAGTGAGTGAGGGGGACTTACATTTTTTTTACTTTATCTTTGGTTGAAATTAACTTAATATTGTATACATTTAATTTTCTCTTTTTATTTTCATAAAAGAATTGTTTGAGCTCAAGCAATAATTGAAGACCTGTTGAGGATCCCTTATATATGATTTTAAAAAAACATGAGGACTCACTCATTTTGACGGTATGAATGTGTGTGCTATTGATTGAAGTTCAGGTTTGAAGGTCCTCACACACCCTTTCCTCTAGCGTCACCCATCAATGGCCTAGAAATGGAACAATATTCAGGTTATACAGAAACTCCTGATAAAATGATTCATCAGCTGGAACTTGCCTACCTACCAAAACAAATGTAATCTGACCCACCAAACAATGATATCAGTCAACAGCACCACAACAACAACAACGACATATGTTAATGCTGATGGTTAATGCAGTTAATGCTGATGGTGAGGAATTAGTTGCAACATTTCATAATGTAGGCTACATCAAACTGAGTAGCGCATCATTGAGAAACATCCTGCTCAAGTCGTCCTTGCGATCGGATTGATATGGTAAATTCGAACCCATAGTTACGGTCTTTACAGTGTGTACAATCGCTGAGCTTTAGGAAGCCTACAGAGCTGAAATTCAGTTAAAGTAATATAGTAATATAGTTTCGTTTCCAATACATGCTGTAAGCAATAGACCAATCACAACAGACTGAGCCATCTGGCCAATCAGAGCAGAATAGGCTCACGCAAAGGGATTTAGAAAGACTGAATCTTCGGAGTGCTTTGGACGAATCGTCTCATAATCATTGAAAAATATGATGTGCAATGTATGTTATGAGAAAATATATATGTATATATATATATATTTTTTAAACCTTTGATGCATGTAAACCTGTTGTAGGAGACATCCAAACAAATTAGGAACCTTTAAAATAGCATTATAGGGGCACTTTAAAAATGACTGATGCTAGATGCTCACAACCCCCATCTGAAATGCAGGAAAACTGAATGTGGAATGTTTTACATATGTGACGGGATGGTGAAAGTATATGCTGTGCGTGCATGTTAGTGCACGTGAGACCTGAAGGACTGTAACATGATCCTCTGCTGGAACCAAGGCACAAACCTTCCAGCCAAGGGGAAATGAACATAGGGAAATATTTACCATTTAAAAATTGCCAGATTTCAGCCCCACAGGCTCGATTCCAGCCATAAAAGTCCCTTTCAACAATGCCATACTCCCTATAAACACCATCACTGAAATATTTTCAAATTTAATTTGCCCATGAATAAAGGTGGCTCACGTTAAGAAAAAGAATGCGAATCAAAATGGCTGTACTGTACATTGGATGTTCTGTATTTTAACTGAGGTTTTGTCTTATTTTTCAAGGCTAAACAATGTTACAAACCATTTGGTGCATAACAATATTGTTGACTATGTGCTGGGAATTCTAAAGAAATTTGCTAATTTTTATAAATAAAAAAAACTCTTACCTTGTATCCTTTTGATGTCCTTCAAAGATATTATCTGTTCTTTCTGAAAGAAGAAAAAATTGCTTTACCACAAAGGTGTCAAAATTATAGTTTCACATAATAGTTTAACCATTTCTCTGAAGAAATCCATTTAACCACAGCTAACCTCTGTGTTATGCATGGAATCTGTAGTGCCAGTATTTATTTACCAAACAGTATGATTTTATTAGCTTATTTTTTTCTGTATAAAAATGTTTGAGCACATTTCAGTATTCATCTCTAGTATATTTCACAAACTACAGTTTTTTTCTACAAATGCATTTGATGGACAATATCAGTGTTAATTCTGCTGTAACTGAGGTTGTGCAATTTTTCTGATTAATCGCGATATTCATTTAAACAATTCTTAAAACCGAAAGATTAATAATTGACACTATGCCTATTTTCAGTGGCTGCGTAAAAATGACTATGCAGCAGGTGTCAATGCGTTTTGCTGAACTCCCTCGGCTGAATCTTTAGAGCCACGACAAAATAAATAATAATTTACCCAAGCTGTGAATAGGAGTTCTGCATTGACTGTGATGCAAAAGGTTATGTACCACTATGTCAAGAAATTAATTTTTATTGAGTTGTCCTTTGCAGGCTGCATGCAAAAACAAATGTATATCGTGACCAGCGTAGTCAGATTCATGAACAAATTACAATATGAAGTGTTCAAAAACAAACTGAAACCAGTGTAGCCCAATTTCTCAAAACATTATTCTTATGAGTTGGTTCTTTTAATAAAATTAAAAAAAAATAATAGATGAATCAGTTAAAAAAAAACTGCCTTTACATTAATAATTTAAATAATTTACAGCATTAGCCTAGAGAAAATGTCATATGCAACTTTCATATTCAAGTAAAATGTATGCCATACGTTATACGTTAAATTTGTACTAAATTAAACAGTTATATTAACTGAAACATACACAAGCGAATCAGAATTAAAATCTAATAATTTAATCAGATGGAAATCAGAAAAGACTCTGGAAATCTGTATCAATACTCAAGCCTTAGTTAATTCTGTTATTTTCATTAAATACAACACTAAATACATGCAAAAATGCCATATCAAATCTATACAATGTAAAGGAAATGTTACATCCTGAAGAACTCACACCAGGTGAGATGTTGAGGGGCAAACAGTCCAATGGTTGCACTAGAAAGTCAGCAAAATCTCATTAGAATGCTTCCATCAGCATATCCTGACCTTCAACAATGAAGCGCTGGATAGGACTGCATCATTATTAATGACATGACCTGCCTGTGCTTCACTGTCAGACTTCATTTGACCTGCAAAACTCTTTAGATGCAATTACAGTGGCCTGAAGAAGAGGACTAACTGGACATTGCTAAAGAAAATTGCTCATCCTTCCATATTTATGGTCAACGCTGAAATTAACTAAATGGATGAGGTAAGGAACGTGCACACATGCGTGCGTTTGTTTCAGCGCCTCCAGTCATGCAACTTCAACTGAACCGAGAGAAATTACAGAGGTCTTTCATTTGCACTCATTTAGTCAAATATGGGTGGCACCAGGTGGCCTGACCAACTGAACCTATGAACATACTGGACTAGACGAGCAGCGAATCCATGCGGCTTCCTCTGATATTACGCTATATATATACACACACATCCAAGTCTAAGTGAAACAGACCCTCACCAGGAACATCATCTCAGTTTCCTACCTTACTTTAGATCCCACTTCTGTCTTTCCTTCCTTTCCAATTAAACCAATTTCACCTTGTTCTCCATTTAAATTAGAGGATAAATCTAGAGTCTAAACTCCAAGATGTAATATTTTCAAGCGGGTTAAAAAAATAAGGCAGAGATTCTTAAATAATTTTTTTTTTAGATGATATTTTCAAATGGGTTACATTTATTAATAAACACATTATTGAAATAAAAAGTTGTATTTGTTAACATTAGTTAATGCACTGTGAACTAACAAACAATGAACAGCTGGATTTTTGTTAATTAACATTAATTAAGATTAATAAATACTGCTACAAATTAGGGATGCGCGGTATACCGGTACTGCCAAAATACCGGTATATGTTATATTTCAAACGGTACAATATCATAATTTTGTTCAATTCGGTTTTTGATGCGCTGCTGTTTCGAAGTTCACCGCTAGGCGGCAGTGCGCTATCTAAACTGATGCGGGTCATGCGAAACCGGCAAACGGTGACAGAGGAACACGATGGATCAAACCGGATCAAACGAAGCTCATTCGAATTTCTACACGCCCGAAATTAATAAATAGAGAGAGCAGTATGAGTGAAATAAGGCATTACTTTGCCTACAAAAGTAATGAGAAAAGTAAAGAAACAGATCTCAATGCACCACTCTGCAAAAGGGGAGGCATTTGACGGGGAGAATGTCAAATCTGCCTAAGCATTTGAATCGTCAGATGACTTGTTCAAAGAGTTCAGAGATCGACAGGTTAGTGACCGTTAGTCCATCATTCAACTGATTTAATTTAGACTTTTATTGAACACTGAACAGCGCACATACATAAGAGCTTATCAATTATATATGATACGGTAAACACGAAAGCTCAAATCTGCTTGCATGACACGCTAGAACCAATTAAGTTTAGGGCTCATCATTTTTTATATTAATTTTAGTATTTAGTGTTAGTAAAATGAATGGCATATTAGTGCCGCTGTGGAGAGAGAGAGAGAGAGAGAGAGAGAGAGAGAGAGAGAGAGAGAGAGAGAGAGAGAGAGAGAGAGAGAGAGAGAGAGAGAGAGAGAGAGAGAGAGAGAGAGAGAGAGAGAGAGAGAGATTACAATTAAGCTACATTTGTCAACATTCATTATAGGGATGCACCGAAATGAAAATTCTTGGCCGAAGCCGAATAATAATGAAACGCTTGGCCGAAGGCCGAACACCGAACGCGGTGTTTCACATTTTTTCCATTTATTTTGCCAATTTTTTCACCATTGTATTTAATTAAATAGTAAAAATAAGCTTTTTTACTATTTTGTCTTGCTTTTCAGAGAAAAAAATCAAATTGCAAAAATACAATTTATTTAACACTGATTTTTTTATTTTATTTAAACAAAGCACAATATAACTTACAATAAATAAATTAGTAAAATAAAAAATATTTTTATTTGGCCATCTTTGAAGCCCCCCTTCTTGAATAGCCTATGTTAGGCCTATAACTGACTGCTGAAAGAATGTAACCAAAAAAGTGCATTGAAAAGTGCCCAAAAAAAAAAAAAAATTACCCACAACAAATGAATAACTGTCCTAGACATAAGCCTACTTGTGCGGTTTACATACACTTTATCGTGGGCGTTGACAGGTTTGCATGGATTGCCTCAGATCATTTGGGTTTCAATATAGCGCGCGCTCTCCGTGGCGATTAGCAGATAAGGAGTTGCCATGAGAACGACTGACATCTCTCTCTTTTCATTACATAAACAGAGAATATTTGTTTTCGTTTTGAATTAGATCATTTAAAAGTAGACAATTAAAGATATATTGCCTTTGCCTGTGTGACTGCAATAAATGTTGATAATTCTCTGTTGATGTATGACAGCTATGGTTTACATGTCATTTCATTATTCTATTATTATTATTATTATTATATGTGAATCTATCATTATAGATATTAACCTATTTTAATTGTATAATTTCAGGGTTTTTTTTTCTCTCCAAAATCAAAATTTAACCTACTGTATGTTCCATGACTGATTATTATTATTATTTATTTTTTTAATTTACATTTTGATACCCTTTCTTTGCACATTTGGTAGTGGAGAGTTTCAAGCAGTGTTTTTTAAGTGTCACTTAAATTGAGACTTTTTTTTTTTTTTACCTGTGGTATCGATTTAGTATCGATACCGAGGTATTAGGTTCTGGTATCGTACCGAAGCCAAAATTGTGGTATCGAGCCATCCCTACTACAAATGTATTGCCCATTGTAAGTTAATACATTACAATAAGATCTCATTTGTTGAACATTAGTTAAAGTGCTGGAGGCATCTGTTGTGACAACATGCCTGGACACTTGTTCTAGGGCACTGTTTCTCAACCTCTCCTGCAGGGACCCCCTGACAGGACATGTTTTTGTTTTAACCCTTAAATGGCACACCTGATTCAATTAGTCAGCTGCACATTAAGCCTTTAATTAATTGAATCAGGTGTGCCATTTCAGGGTTAAAACAAAAACATGTCCTGTCAGGGGGTCCCTGCAGGAGAGGTTGAGAAACACTGTTCTAGGGGAACTGCTGCCCACAGAAATGCAAGGTCTTGTGCAAAATGATGCGCAATACAAGCATAATTAACCGGAGCGAATAAGACCTATGAGTGAGAGGCGGCAGGTGTGTGTCACTTTGCCGTCGGAGAGAAGAGAGCGAGAACTAGAAGGACCACAATTCCTGCATGCAGGACAGGAGCATCCTGCCACTACTGAACCTGGGGGGATGCCAGGCAAACTGAATCGCATAGCCAAGTTTGATCATTTGAATGACCCAGCGAGACGGGCTGGTAAGTCAGGCTTGCAGATACTGCGCAAGGGGGACCAGTGGGACAACAGATGTGCCTGCAATGGGGCAGCGCTGTGGAGTGCAGGGGAAGCCACAGCGTCCCAGTGTGGGGGCCGTGAGTGTAGTATCACACCTACCTGGCTCCACAGTTACCGTGAGGGAGAGGCTGGAGACGCGTGAGAAGGCATCGCGTCCTCGAGCCGCAGAAAGAGAGAAAGAGGAGTGGAAGGGCCGCGGGGATTGACCTGACGACGAGAGAGCTCCCACTGTAATGCTCAGATCCCCCTGTGTATTAACCAAACGGCAACCTTCCGTTCTCTCTCTTGAATCCAACACGAAAGTGACTTAAACTGCAATTCATCATCTGGCCAACTTTACAGAAAAAAAAAAAATATTTTACAGCCTGGTACAAAAAGCGGTTTGGGTCTATATAGCTAATTTTGCCCTTCATGACAACTGTGAAGGGAGTGATTTTTAAATTTTTATAACTCGTCCGTTTACATTATATTAAGCCTCATAGTTCTGCATAATTAAGGGTGTGGCCACTTGAGTGACAGTTGGATTGTCCGTTTGTCTGCTGTCTGTTAGCCGTCACATCACCTCAGTTTCAGTTATCCAGGAGTGATGCGCTGCCAAGATCGTGACGGCTGGCTCTGCCCACTTTGAAACCTACGGGTGACGTCACGGACACTACGTCCATATTTTTTTTACAGTCTATGGCATTAACCGATGCGGCTCTCTGCTGGGCAGACAGACTAGATCTGGGAACAGCAGAGAGGGGACTTCACCTTTCTCAAGATATTTGAGACTCAAACTCAACATCGCGATGGTCATCTTCCCGCAGTGGGTACATGACTCAAAGAACGCTACCTCAGCACTCTTACGGCCCAGACACTTGAGGCATTGATCGTGGCTGTCAGATTGTGGAATATTTTTTTAAATGTACTTTAGGCATAAGCATTTTAAGAATTTATTGTAGTAGACCAGATGTGCTTTTCTTGTGTCTAAGACACTTAGCAAAATATAGGCTAAAAAACACAAAGGTAAACACACATTGTAATGAAGTGTCACATAGGCTGAATATATGCAGAAAAGGCACTAGCTGAGTTTCCATCTATGTATTTTTAAACAAATTGAGATGGAAAATATAAAATGCTGTACAGGAACACCAACATGCAAATTGTATCCCTAAAATGAACATACTAAAAGTATAGGCCTAGATTCCATAAGATTTGTATATGATGGAAACACATTAAAATAAAAGAATTAGTGGTTTCCGCAGTGGCTACTCTGGCTACAATGGCTATTCTCACTTCCATACCAATTTTTCACAAATTTCCTGAGAAGTGACCTTTTTTTCTGTTAAAAATATGTTTTTTTCTTTCTTTCTTCAACTTGGATGGATATTAGCTACTGACCAAGCACCAAAAAACTGCTGCTACTGTCTTCTGTTGAAACCTTAAAATGGTTCATGGAGCAAAAAATTATAGAGAACGCCTGAATTAAGGTTTGTAAAACTTTTTCCTTATTGAATCTCTAATCCCCTCTCAGTCTCATTTTCCTTCTCTCCTGCTAAATTACCTTGTGGTAAGTATGTGTGGAATCTGGAAAGGGGAGAAGGCTGCCCATGGGCCCTGTCAGCTGGCCTGGGCCTGCATAGTTATGCTTGTATTCCTTTTCCAGTACTTGCCAGAATCTCAACAATTTTCTCTTACCATTCCCGCTCTAACCACCTCCCGCATGAATTTTGGCTGTTTAGTCTGTGGCTGGTTTTCCCAGCCACGGCGCTGAGGCTGTTGGCTTTTGCTCGTGGAGGGGCTTACAGTACATTCCCCTCTAGGGTTCCCAACACTTTGGAGTGGCTAGACTAAAACTGTTCCTGTCAGCTCTAGGGTAGAGATGACAAGTTGTTCTAGATGGTGGAAAAGACAATGTTTTATCACTAGGTCATGAACTGGCTAAAAACCCACGTTACATCAAACATAAACAGATCTGACACCATCTGTGTAAGTTGTGATGCAAAGGCACATTGACACTCAAAACCTGTTAGGGATTTTCTCAACACGGGCAAAGCACAAAAATCACTTTCACAAACTCATTAAATACATTCAAACAGGAATAACTCTTTGCTGACTGTCAGTTCTGTACCATGCTGCTATTATCTTCTTGTATCTACTGTAAACAAATGTCTGATTTAAAGCTCCTTTGGTATCTGAGCCCTTTCTTTATGAGGCAATTCCTAAACTTCAACATTTCTAAACTGTAGACCAGTGTACTTGTAGAAATGTTAACGGATATGCGTGTAATTTAAGGTTTATTCATTTATAACAGAGATTCCAGACCAGCTAGTACCCAGGGTACTCAGCATTGGAAATATTTCAGTTTTGCTAAGTTAAACATGTGAAATAGATGCATTCACTAGTGGTCAACTGATACAGGTTTTCAGTGGCCAATGCTGATATCAAGAATCAAGCTGATCAATAAAAGGCTGATACATATATAATACAATTCAATGGTAGCCAATAAGTTAATGGTAGCAAAAAAAAAAGGTACACATTATGTGTGTGCATGTATAGCCTAGTTCAAGTTCATTTAAGCTGGGGAGATTAATCAATTAATCGGTCAAGTGGACATGGTCTATTTATAGAACTAAAAAAATCTAAATGATAGCCAACTAATGATTACTCTCCATTTTTTGTGCAAACGTTTTATTAATTAGTTTTTGGCAACATTTACATAGCAGCAGAATACGATTGTCAGTCCTGTATTTAAGTCCATAATAAAGTTATATTCAGACAGACACAGTACAGTTATTTACAGGTGTGACAACCACAGTCTATAACCGAACTCACACCCTCAAATTTTCATGACTCAGAACCGCACTCTAGGAAAACCTGCGTAGTGTGTACAAAATCGTACCGTAACTTCCAGCAACGGTGAAATAAGTTGTGTGGATTAAGATATGGTCACTTCTCCACCAGAATTTCTCCTGTCAGTTTTGTGTTTATAAAAGATATAAAAGCTGATGTCAGTTAATGAAGATTTGATGGATGAACTTGCAGCATGATTGGACTCTTAATAAAATTTTTAGTTTTATGGATGTTGCCATCTTTGATATTACTTTGGTCATGGTCGCTATTGTTCCTGGTTAGAGGGGGGCTTGACTCCCATTGCAGAAAATACAGACAGTCAGGCCCAGTGGCCATCGGGTGAATCTGGAGAATTCCCGGTGGGCCGCTCATAAATTGGGCCGGTAGGGCCACTTTGACAAACGCAGGTCTCTACTTCATTTTCAATGAGAGACAGAAATCAGCATATCGCAGGCGGTTCTAGTAGTGACAACCGTATGCAAGCTGTCCTCGTACAGCTGTCCTCGAAAATTACTTGTGCATCCACAGCTCTTTGTATTGGTTATAAATGTTATAAATATTATTATATGTCAAACTTGCGCACGCAGTTAAGGCGAGCCACGTGACTTCTCCCCGCTTTCTCTACTATTGCTTGACTGATAATGGAACTAACACTGCAGACATTATCCGAGACGCTATTGTAAGTTGCTGTGTGAACGGGACATTTTGAGACTCACACCTGTAAGTAGCTAAATGTGGTTGACAATCCCAAAAACTGACAGTGTGAACAGCGCCTTAAGTCCTATTCGCACTAGATTAGTATTACCTGGGGATCTCGTGTAATTTAGAAATTACCCCCCACATCTGAATTTCGTGTGGCGCATTCGCACGGGATAAGTGAAGTCTGTGATTTTACTCGAATTTACTGACTTATCTCCCAGATATGATGTCAATAGGCTATTGCTTGGAAATGTCTTGTCATTATAGGTCTAGCTGTATGATATAACATAAACAGAAAAATGTTCCTTACCGCATGCTGCTATAGCCTACATGTCATTCATTTCCATCTAATCATTCTTTTTGTTTTTGCTCTTCTGATGGTTTTCAGCTTTTTCTTTCTGCAAATTATATAGTTGTATGGTGTATAGCGATATGACCCAGCACCCAAAATACTATCAAAACACTCCAACGCAGCCTGCATTCTTCGCGAAAGCTGGATAAAAAAGCGCTCAGGAAACAAAAACCTTGAAAAAATTATATACGACCTCGCCAAATCACAGACATGCCGATACGCACGGGACTAACATTATCACAGGACCTCGGTGTTCAGCGAAATATGGTAGGTCATTTGCGGGGGAATTTTTACTTTACAAATAACAGACATGGCCGATTTGCACGGGATTAAGATCACAGACAACCTCCGCAATTATTACAAATGACTAGAGGTCACCAGGTCATACTTATCCCATGCGAATAGGGCTTTTGGGATATGAATCAAAATAAATGTGCTTAGTGAGTGTTTTACACCTCCACTATCGGTTACTTTCTTGTTTGACATGGCTTCAATAATATTGTCAGCGCTAAATGATACAACAATTGCAATGATATAGAGCATAAATTAAAGCAAAATTAACAATTTCTGGTTTTGTCGATGACCCCGTCATTAAACCTAACTGCTGTTGCTGAGGGGTCCATAAGACAAAAAAAAAGGTTGATAAGGGAAACAATGACCTTGAGCACTCATTCCCTACTGTAAAATACCAACAATTTGAGCATTCGTTTGTTTGCATGAGTAGCTACTTGCATGTCATACATATGATCGAGTAGAGTACCAGAACATATAGGCAGGTTCAAATAGAAAACTTATGGAAACCGAGTTATGACTTATTACCAAACATCAAAATATAATTTCTAATTCCATTTTAATGCAATATCATAATTTTCCCATTTCAAATCAAACACAAGAGCATGGAGACCTCCATATACGTCCATGGTAAATAATATTCGTTTTTCTACACGATTCCAGCACTAGTGAATCAGTTTACACCTGCTGTTCGTCACACACTGTGTGCATATACAGTGCATATTTTATGAATGACAAGAGGGGAAAAACATGGGCATGTCAGTTTCATTAGTCAAGGCTGTCATCCACCCAAAATACAATATCAAAACCTGTAGCAAGTTGTACATACTGCATTAATAGCAAGAGTATCAATGAACCCCAGGTTAAAATACTCACCTGAGCTTGGGGTGAATTGCACGCAATTGAAGAGGGACTCTTCACTCAGTCACTTTCTGTCCTGTCTTCGGAAACTCGATGTAAATCGCGATGACAAACGTAATAGCAACAGTTAATGTAATATGACTGTCCACAAATTTCCAGGCCGCTGCCATTGCTAACGCGCTTTCAGGCGCGCGGACCCCTGAGGGTCTCCCATTTCATCCATAAAACTTATTCCTCAAACCAGTCAAGAGAAGAGACCTCTTTAATACACAAAAATACGTAATCTCCAGTTTATGCTGAGAGAAAGTAGCAGTTTAGTGACTACGAATACAGCATGGACGTTTCATGAAGCGACATATCTTTATAGCTTTGTGAAGAAGGCATAACTGCATGGAGAGTTCAAAATAAATCTAAATAATAAGTGTCACGTCCAAAAGCTAAAGCAAGAATGTCTCGTAACAACACTAATGGTGCAAATATAAGCGAGTTGCGTACATAAAATCCATTTGTATTAGCAGACTGGAGGAAAAGAAAGGATTTCCGTAATTCTGGTGGCTTCTTTTCCTGCTAGGTTGGCAAATTTTCCCCCTCCGTTGATGTGTCTGGCCAGCTCACTTGCACGAACGTACAGTTTTCACTTTTCCTAGTGAAAGGCGAATCGGTAACAGTCCGTAAATGTTCGTTAATCCTGCGCGTAACAACTTTGTAAAGCCAAATAAACCAGAAAATGAACCCTCAGCTCCATGATTGGACAATCTGCGCATTAGTATGCGACAAATGATTATGAGTGAAGGCATGTGACAGTGAAAGCAGCATTCGTGTATCCACTTTACCGAAGGAAAGGCGAAAAACGAATGAGGATAACTGCACAGGAAAACCACTGTCGAAGATCTGGACAAAAGAGCGTGCGCATTACAGTCAGCGGCTACTTGAACTTCGAGAACAAATAGCCTTTTCCGTTGATGACGGTTAAAACTCAGCGAAAGTTAAAACTCCGCGAAAGTGCGAGAAATGCGCTCCCCGTGGGCCGTTCAAGTGCTTTTGGTGATATTAAGAGTGAGATGAGATTTTTAGGCGACATTAGTCGAAGCATTCTCGTGATGTTGAGGATGATAAACAGCAGATGCTAGAATGAATATTTAGCGCAGTGAGTTTCCTGACAGCGAAAAAGCAGTTCGTCACCGGAACACATAAGCTCGCTTCCTTTAAAACCAGCCAAAAGTTCGTCATGTTAATGCCCGTGCACGGATAAAATTGCTTTCACGTTTTTTTACTCGTCGTCGGTGGAAAAATGCATTGTAAAACGTTTGTAATATCCGTAACACGTTCAAGATGACAACTGTGTTTAAGCACACGGACTTCAGTGTACGCTCGGGGGCGCGCTGTTCCTCTCTTTAAGTTCTTGTTTGGTGACGTAAAGCGCACACGCACGGCGTCACTGCTGCGCACACATTTATGACGTAAGATTCAGACGTGAACTTTTTCAAAGGGCGGTGCTGTGTTTAGGTAAATAACGTGATGCATTAAACAAATGCACAACATAACCTTTCTCACTGTTGTCATCCAGACAATAATTTTCAGCAAAAATTCCTTACTGTGATTTGTTTTTGGATTTGTATCTGGGACCAGGATTAATTTACAATATTAACGATACATTTAAATAGACATTTCAAATGAAAACGCTGATAATTGTGTCAATAAAAGGTAATTACAGTCATCTCATATTTATTCCCCTCTGCTGTATGTTTTACATGCTGTTATTTGTTTTACTGTCTTTATATTTTAAAAAGTTTTTTATATTTATATAAAAACTAACTTTTTAATATATACTTTTAACAGTAGGCTATTAAACTCAATCACATTTTATTTATAAAGATGACAAAAATGTTTAATTCTTTTATAAATAAAAAAAAACTTGAAAATAAGGCTCAGGTCACGCACTTTAATGTGAGCTTTACTATAATAAAACATCCAAGGGTTGATCAACACCGGCATATATTTTATTTATCTATGTGTACAAAAGAGTGTACAAAAATGAGAAATAAAGAGGAGGGGGAAAGGACAAGACAAGTCTGTGGGAAATGAGAGAAAGAAGAATCACATTTTATTAAAAATTGTAGTAGCAGTTGAACTGCAGGGCTGATTAAAGTACCAAACTGAAAATAAACCTGATGGGGACAAAAGAAACAAATAAAGAGCCAAGACCTCCTTCTGCTTTAAGGCCACCTTGTTCCACTGATCAAGTTTTAGATATAGAGTAATACACTTTGCGTACATTTATATCCTCTCACTCAATGCATGCATTTAAAAATAATCTTTTGCATCCTTAACTATCAATACACTTACAAAGACACACTCACACATTTCAATAACTACAAATCCATCAGAAAAGAGCAAAGAAGAGTGTACCTTTTCCTGTTTGTTCTGTAGTTTATAAAAGACAGTGAGTGTTTGCAGGATATTGTGACATTTGTACCATGGCGCACTGTGTGCAATCATAACTAACAATTGGGGTAAACACAGTGATTCGTGCCTGTGGAAAGTTTGTTTCTAAAAATAAAATCACATTTGGACAGAAAAGAAAATGACAGCAAAGAAATCCAAATCATTTACATTTGGTGTAACATTTAGTTAAGAGTGAGAAAGTTGATTATGACATTTTTAAAACGGTTAAGATTTTGGGGAAATAAACTCAAAAAGGAAGCTGGAAAGAAAATGTGTTCTTAATATGAAGGATTTGAAACAAACTGATATAAGGCTTAATATGAAAATATTATTTCCGTTCATGCCCAGAGCTTTCAATAATTCCTCTAAACCTCGCAATGCATTTCAATTTCACAGTAACCTTAAATATATAAATACACAGGGTATTTTTGTGGCATTCAAGTTGTTGAAAATATTTGGATGATATTCAATGGCTTTGCAAGTCTAAACGGAGCATGTCAAACGTACAGACAAAAGGCCATTGCACTGGAAGGCAGACAAGACACTTGCAAACACAACAAGCCACTATCATGGACTAAAACTAAGGGCAAATCTATCTAAAGACCACTTCCTTATGGCATTTAACATATACAGACATCCAAATAGCTTTACTGTTTGTTACACTATAAAACCAAAAAGCAAAAGTATTAAAACAGAGGCATTTCGTTCATTAAAAGAAACTACATGACGGCATAAATGATATTTGTACACAAATACATGAACCACAGGAGAGGTCACAGCTTATGGCCACAGTGACAATTTACAAGATGCAAATTTGCAGTTTCACGCTGACATGCGCATATAAAACCTGGGATCATTTAGATGATCTTCATTTAGATGTATATCACTACCATTCCTGCTCAAACCCCAACTGTTTCAACAATTTCGAGTGTAAAAATTATTTATTTAGTGAACAGCATTCAATTGAACAACAGCTTTTAACAATGAACACTAGGGGTGACGCTGTTGGATCATTGTGACCCATCTATATTCCTGAGCAATACTTAGGAGCAACACGTTTACGTATGTACTCAAAGTCCTACCAAACCACATCACAGAGAAGCCTACAGGAAAAAGCCAACAACTATGTGATGACAGGAAGTGGTGGTGGGGTGGGGGGGGCGGCGGCAATGGTGCGAAGCATCATAAATATCATTTCCTCTGAGACCTAGTTCCCTGTGAATATCTTAATTTGTCAAACAAGCTTGGTCCCATGCAGCAAGGCATAAGTACAGTACAGTGCATCACAGTACATTCACTCTGCTTAGTGGCGCTCATGAACAAATGCCTCTGCAAGAAATCACTGAGCAACAATAATAAAAAAAAAAATGTGCAGTGTGCAGAAAAACACTAAAATGAATCAAATATGATATAAGCGGCTTATCTATGGTTGATATAATGAGCATAGATACCACTAGACAGCATTGAGTTTCTAAAAGAACAACTAACATTTAAGGAAAAGCATCCAAAACACTAGAGGCCGCCAAAAAAGAGAGTCGACATAAGACTGTGCAAAGTCTAGATCTCAATTTATAAAATTAACTGAAAATGCTCAATCTTAAGCAAAGGGAATATAATCTCAAATACTTTTATAAATTTTTATAATTACATTTGATAAGGATATCCATGCTTAATAATAATAATAATAATGATGATGAT
The DNA here is from genome assembly GCA_026230005.1 of Gila orcuttii. NCBI lineage: Eukaryota > Metazoa > Chordata > Actinopteri > Cypriniformes > Leuciscidae > Gila > Gila orcuttii. The sequence continues at coordinate 33,512,794 of JAPDVR010000003.1, forward strand.
ATTATTTGATGAGTTCGCAGAGGCCCGTTTTACAGGATCTGTAAAGTTCTACTAATTCTTAATGTCAAAAGATGATAACATTTAGAAAAGGTAGGATAAGGAAAAGGAATGAGGAGGATGTAAACTCAAGTGAGTTCTTTACAGTACAGTGTACCCTGTAGATTCACACATAAAATATCCTGCACCAACAAAGCAAAAAAAACAAGACAGAACATTGTTAGGCCATATAGTCTGAAATAGTACAGATTGCTGTAAATAGAGAGACAAATCTCAATCATAAAAAAAAGCAAAAAAAAAAAAGCACTTAAGTCGACCATGAACATAAAAGATTGCTGTATAATTTTGATGCAACACCCCAGAATCATTACCTGAGTGTATAATCGAAGCCATCTTGAAACAATTCTTACTACAGAAAACCAACAATACTAGTACTGCCATACAGGATCGTAATGATGCTAACAAGTGAATCATCCCACCTATAGGGATACAAACATTTTGGTCACAATCAACTAACTAACTTAACTCCACAACACTAGACAAAAAGAAATGGACACAAAATTACATTTGCTAAAGCTAAAAAAAAAATTAAAACTAAATTAAAATTGAGCGAGGGGTGGGGGGTGGTATTTGTGACATGGTGAAATATCTGTGATTGTGTTATTACATCATGAAGAGCCTGGCTCAAGAGTGTCTAAGTGTGTATGCATGTGTGTATTTATTGTGTGTGTCAAAGATGTGGGCTGAGTAAATAAAGGGTCATCATCATTGGCCAGTGGAGAGAGAGGTGAGTTTTGGAAATCACTGAGGATTATGCCGACTTGGTGATGCTCTCTGCATCCTTGGAGGCCCAGAGCTCCTTATGCTGCTTGCGTCCGAAGCCCTCGTCGTAGTTCCCTTTACTCTTGAAGAGCTGCTGGTAGTGTGGTTTGCAGTAAAACTCCCCCTGCAGTGCTGCATAGGTTCCCAGACTACAGAGCAGAGAAACCAACAGATTACATGCATATACATGTACGCATACATACAAAAATGGGGTCAGTAAGAATAAGAAATTAACACTTATTTACCAAGGATGTTAGCATTATTACAAAAGATGTCCATTTCAAATAAATGCTGTTCTTTTGAACAGCTATTTCAATTGCAATAATATTTCACAAAAATACTGTTTTTACTGCATTTCTGATTAAATAAATGCAGCTTTGGTGAGCATAAGATAGAACACTTCTTTCAGTTTACAACATGTTTTACAGCTCCTGTTTGCTGTTTTTCTTAGTCTGTGCTGGTGAGGAAGTGTCTAACCTGAGTTTGGTGTTACAGTGCTTGCAGCAGAAGCATGTGGCGTGGAAGATGAGGTTGTTGGCCACCAATCTCTCCATCGGATACACAGTCTTCTCACATGATGCACAGGTCTCCTTCTGTGTCTTAAAACTGAAAGACTAGTAGGAAACAAAGGCACAGCCATTTGTTTATAGTCATTTAAAACAATAGTTCACTCAATGAATTTGCAAGGAACAGATCAAAATTTCATCACACGACTTCAGAATATAGACTTAAGATATAGTGCATGGCTCATAAAGACAGACAGCGAGAGATTCACTCCACAAAATAAAATCTAGAAACAAATGGAGAACAAACAAGGATGTGAACAAAGTGTCATACCTTAGAACGCTGAACAGGCTTGTCATCAGACGTGTTCCTGTTGTCCTGGAAAAAAAGAACAAGAAAGAAAGAAAAATTAGCGTTTGCTCCTAAGACAGGTTACCCATGGCAACCCTTTTTCAGTGTGAATACCACCTGCACATCATCCATCCACCATCACAGCTGTCCTTCTAACCTGACATAACTCCAAAAATGTCCAGTCCCCCCTATATCCCTCCATCTGGTCGCATGCTTTTACAAGCACCTTTTGTCGATGTACCCACACACACACACAAATCCATGAAGAGGGATCAACGAAGACTAAGCCTGGTGAGCATTTCTAACTCAATCGCCCGGTGAAATAAAGACCCTGTGCACACACACGCTTTCAGTTTCAGCCAGTCTAAAGCTAAAATATGACATTGCATAACACAAGCCCATGTCCCACGGTCAACTCTGCACCACATATTCTGTAGTGCTTAAAATCAAAACAGCTGCCAATCTGTACAGGCCACCAAATCACGCACACAGGAGAACGGGAATTTAAGAACCAAGCGTTTATGACAGATTTCAGAAAAAAATGCTAATGATAGGGTCAGGCTTTGTGACACCGGCACGACATTGAACCGGTAACAAAAGACAAACAGAGTCTGTTAAAAGTTAAACCAATGCAGTCTAAGAATCTTCTGCTTGATAAAATCCTGAACTGACAAGTTTTTATGCAACAGCTCATGTCTGTCAGAAAGCCAAGAGCAGTTCTCCACCTCCACTACGGCATCTATACTTGTCTCTTTCCAATAAACCTACAGCTTGAATCGCACACAGATCTGCTGGTATAGCTCACAGTGAGTTCATTTGCTCAGCTCAGAAAAGCAGTGCAAGTATCAGTGATGACCATTATATCACATCAGATATTCAATAACACCACTTTTCACAAATTATAGCTATTATCGAGAGGGATTTCACTCACACACAAAGAAATGAGATTTCAACCAGTCAGCCTCCTCAACATGATAATATTTCCTTAAAAACAGAATCAGACAAGAACGCCAACAGTATCATACACCAACAAATGCGCTTCAATCGTTTCATCTTTTCATTAGTCATTTCCTCATTTCCAATCATTATCCACATCAATTTCAAAGCAGAAGTAAGCAATTTATGTGAATGTGTGAGACTTCTGGTACACTAGCTGCTATAGGTAAATAGCAAAGTGCAGTAAATGGTAAAACTATTTTGTGCTATTTTTGTGTTTGTGATTACGAAAATGAATTAAAATAAAGTAAATACAAGTGTGTAACAATCGAGCTGTTTTTGAACAGCTAAAACAACTGGATGTGACAAGCTAAAAATGACCATCCATGCCAGCTTTTACTTTAAAAATAAGACCGATTTTGTCCCACCCCAGTAAACAATGTCACGTAATATTACATTTACCTCTGAAAAGCCAGGCATTCAGTGACCATAAAGACATTAGTCAGCTAGAAAAGTGAACTCAGAGAGGAGCATTTTGCTAAATATGCGCTATATTATACATTTTATGGTTCTTCAATATTTGAATGTCTGAATATATCCGTCAAATTATAACAGCCAACATTTAAATTTTTATTTCAAAATCTTCTAGAGTAGAAGCATCATTGTAAAATTATATTATATTGACTTCATTTAGTAATGTAGTACCAACTGACTCCCTGTATAGGGTTAAAGCAAAACATTTTTTCACTTTGGCATACTGTACCTGATATGCATCCAAATTAATCAATATATAGCCTAATCGAATAGTGAAGTTTGTCAATATTTTACTCCCATTAATCTGCCAAAAGAAGTGCATAAGCCAAATGTTTTATGAGAGATAGCATTTTTAGGATTTAATTTTTTTTAACTTATTTATTTTAATTTTTACACACACCCACACACACCTGCAAATGTAAAACGAGAAGCCAACATGATTGCACTTTATCTGAAAAGTCACAACACACCCTAAGCGCAAGACAACCCTCAACCCACTTCCTGTTTCAGAGTGTTTGTGTAACATGTTTGTTTCTGAGCCATTGCCACAGTTATTTAACTATTCATGCTAAATGCACACAAATATCAAAAACACCATGTACATTTAAAAGAAGTAAAGATGGAAAATAAATAGAGCGTGTGAAGGAGACTAAACAAGTACACAAAGGGAACCAAAAAAAGTTAGGGATTTTCTGTCTTCTGGTTAGCAGAAATGCAAAAAAAGCCACAAACTATTGAACCAAAAACAAAGATGCTCCAATCAGTCACAGTTTAAATGGTGGTAAAAAACAGGATTAGAGATGTGTGAGTGTGTTAATACTTGCACACAAGAGAAGCACACAAACCAGTGGAGCAGGGCACTATCTCAGCCGGTGCCATCTGTCCCTTTTTGCCTTATTTGTACATAGGATGGAGAAAACACGCTTTCTCACCACACACACGCACGCAGACAGCACTGCTGCCCAACCGTTTGCACTGTGGCAGGAAGGAGTGATAACACATCTTCTTCCTGTGCTGTGCTCTGCTCAGAAGCACTTTACGATGATGTGGTCCAATCCACCCTCCTTAGAGATCCTCAAATCAGCCATCAGCTGACCTGCACACCAAGTCTAGCCTTAGTGCTGTATATGTATGCCATATGCAGTCATAAGACCCTGAAGATCACGACAGTTCACATTACCAGCTCCTCTGGGTTTCACAATGACACACAAAGAAAAAAAACATGTTCTCTCAAGTTCAGCCTCGTTTCAAAAACACTACCTTGTGTAAATGTCATTTACAAGAAAATAATTGCAATCAGGCCATTAGGTATAAAGGGATCATTATAGTGTGAAATCTAACAATGTCAGTGTTCTAAATATTTTTTCAGGCCCTGCTCAGACTCCAAAAAACTTTTTCAAGCACTCCACTAATTTTAAAAATGCATCTAAAAAATAGTGCATAGTACAGTGCATTAGTGATTTTACAACAGACGAAGTGAAAATGATCAGGATAAGGTGTATATATATACATTTTAATAAAGCTACTACTACGATAATTGGCCATCATAGTTAAATTAATTAATTCTAAAGGATGACATCAAAACTTTTCTGATCAGAGACAATGACAGAAAACCCTTGTTAGTTTCAGATTTTAATGTTCTGAGCAAAACAAAGTGGGGCAGAGAGTGTGCTGTGCACAAGACAGAACAAGCTAAATACCAAACCAAAAAAAAAAAAAAAAAAAAAAAACGGCCAGCCAACAAGATGGGCTGCTGGCCATACTATGACCCAGGGACCTATTGCTCCCCCTCAAACACTGACACACCAGTATGATTTGTGATGCCCTGCCATTGCCAAAGGTCAGCATTTTACTCTCTCCCACGGCCACACACTGTGTACACTCAACATTCACTCTCCATTACTTTTCCTCTCTGGTACTAGACTGCAGACACTCTTTTAATCTCATTAGCTGGACAAAATCCCATCAGCTGCTCCCCATGGGTCCAGACAGCCAGGGGAATAAGCAGGAGTTCAGTGGACTGAGGAGGCAACAACCATCTTGTGGTCACCATCATCCAAGCCCGGTTCACCTTGTGTCTAATGCATCATGTGATTATTCAAACTTTCAGATGCAACCTGGAATGCACAGAACACATTACATTTGTAGCATTTCTTTGGTATGCCTGATCAACATGCAGTGACATGCATGTTAGACTACAGTTAATAATAGGTGTAAATGGCAATCTGTTATGGGTGACCACTTGTGCTCATCTGAGCCAGGTAGTACATAGACATGGAGTGAATGGTTTGGCTGATGTGACGTCACATTTGCCACATTCTGCCAAGCTAATAATTCTTAAAGAACAAGAGCAATGAGTCAGATTTCGAAGACAAAACTCTATTGTCAAAATTCCTGGCAACACAGATATGAGTTTCATGCAGCAGCCCTGAGGGAGTTTGGCTGGGCTCCATGAATGAGATTCAATATACTAAAAGATGCTAGAGGGCCCATTTTTGCAAAAGTCAAGTTATGTTTGATATCCATGTAACTAGAAAAACAAAATGAGCCTTTGGACACCAAAACAGATACATTCATTTACCAAATGACACATTAGGGTCAGTCTTTTTCCACTGGTTCCAGTCAGCAAGTCATTTTCTGAAAGTTTCAGTTATTTTGTGCATTTCTCCACTGCAATGCATTGCTAACTTTCAGCCTACAGAGACAACTCAAATGAGATGCAGAACAGAAAGGACATAAATACTTGGTTGCCAATTACTCTTGTAGATGCATGACTGTTTTATGTTTTAAATTAAGCCTTGAGTTTGTCTTATTCAAATTTCTACCTCAAATTTTGTTTCGTACCATCGTTAGAACTATTTCCTGTGTTTTAACTGCTTCTCTAACCATTATAGTGCTCATTTTTATAAATTGCAGACTGAATTCTTACTGAGAGCAGAAACTCTGGGTCGGAATGGAAGAGGGAGAAACATGAAAAAATACTTTGGCTCAAACACTTCTAAAGAAGAATGTGAAAGTCTTCACCAATGTGTTGAGCCACTGACAGAAGCTGACACTGTGACTGGAGTCTGCACGGATGTGAAACTTTAAATGTGTTGAGGCAGAAAAAAACAAATGCCTAAACTGAACGTTTTAAAGAGAATGCATGTGGGAAGGGTAGAAGTGGAACAGTCTAAGATTTCATTTGACTCCAGAGTACACCTTTGACCAAGAGAAAGTGCATGGTGTAAGATTTCACCTGTTCAAGCTGAAGTGGCGCCATGAACACAACTGCAAAAATAATGATGCTTTCCAAAGAACCATCCCATTTTCCATAGGCTCAGGTATGTTTGCAACACGCTTTGTGTTTATATATCAAAATGAGAAGAAAACCAGTGGATCTTAAACAGTTCTGCCAGGACACATCCCTTTTTTGAAGCTTTTCAAACATGTTCAGACAGAGTACGAAACTTGATCTAGGCACTTTGTGGTACTTCACAAAACACAGCAGTCAGCTTTTACCATACCATGATCTTATCACAAGAAAGGGAGTGCATTTTGCAATTCAGAAATAATAAAACATACCGACAGAATTGCCAAGAGACATTGCTCCTGTCCATGGAATTTGACAAACATGTAGAGATGACTAACCTATACTCTTTTGCCCTTACACACTCATTTTCCCACAGGAAAGCAAATAAAATAAAATATGCTTCAAAAAAGCCCCTAAAAGTGTCCAATACTAAATGGCTAGGAACGTTTAAATTTGGGTTAACCTCAATGCATGCAAGGGGTCAACAGACCAAACACACAGAATGACACTTGATTCTCATAAACACCTGCATTAATGTGATTAAAAAAAAAAAGTGCATTATACCACAAATACATGCATGTACTAATTTGAGCTTACAAAAATGCTCAAGTCAAAGACATACCGCTGGGACACCACAGACAACAACTGCATCAATTGTGGCACTACAGCTAGTCACTCAGTGGAAAGTTCTATTTAAGCCTATGGAGCAAGCCTAATTTCTTCTTTCTCCATATAAGGACACATTTTTTGCAAAGGAAAAAAGGATTTCCATTATCACTCTGCAGAGGCTGTCCCAGAGTCCTTGTTGGCATAATTTCATTAGTATCGAGCTCTAAGAATAGTCAAGAGACTAAGAGTAGTCCATGGACTAGAACCTCAGTGTGAGACGTTCAGCTCGAGTAGGTACATCGCTGATGCACAGTGTTTTCTGTACAAGAGAAAATCTGCATTTGAGAGTAGACTTGAACAGACTTGAATGAACAAACATACCTAGATGCTCATGATTCCATTTTTATCTGATATTCCTATGAATGAGAACTTAAAAAGAAATTCATATATTGATGTTTTCTTGGGAAGTCTCACACAAAAACCCTTTTAACTTCTGTTGTGACACCTGGAATGACATGCCTCCAGCACATTCGTTTCTGACAACTGGACAGTTGATGCCGTAGGCTGTCATCTCATCTCCACATGAATAATCTGTGTGTACACAATCTTCAGGGCTTAGTTTCATCTGAAAACCCTGAGTGTTTCTGCCATCTGCCATCTCCAGTAACTTCTGTGTACAACAGAGATTGACACCTCTAATGAAAGAAGACATCATTAAAAAGCAACACATGCTTCTGGAATAAATTGGACTCTGAAAGCGGTTACATATGCGTGTAGTGGTACCATTTGCAATCTCTCAAGCACATCATTACCTAAAACCATTTTCCTTATGTTGCTGAATACCCAATGAAGCCAATTTAACTGAGAATGTACATGTTTGATCAGACAATCCACTGCCAGATGATCCCCAAAGTGCCACTATCACTAATGACCGCACAGAACAGCGCAAAAGAGGAAAGGAAGCTTTAAAAGACTAAAGATACAGACATTTAAGTTTTATTGGTTAAGTTTAATCAAAAAAATTAATTATACAACAGTTAGCTAGTTCTGTTCATCAAAATTGATTCAGTACTGATAGAGTATAAAACTGGGGCATTTTGCTCTTTGTATCACTGTTTGTTACTTTGGAGTATGCGGAATTGAAGTGGGCTGTGTTTTGCCAAATGGAAGTTGAAGAATCTACATTCTCTCACAAATGAGCATGTTGGGTTTTCTCTCACTAGTTAGAAGTTAAACAAATATGTTGTCATGACAACATTAGGCTGAAATTCACTGGTGTGCATGTCAAAACATTTACATAAATTTCCACATTAAACCTGTGCTTACTCCTAGTTGCTTTTTCCATGATACAATAATAAAAAGAAAGCTTGTTGGGCTATGAAAGTAGACAAACAGTTTGGTCAACGTGGGATGAGTATTGATTGTCAACGTTCAATTTACAGCGTTCAAATGTCACACAATGAGACAAGACAAAATGTGAAGCATGAATGCGTTGCAAACCACTTTGTATAAACGTGTCTGCCAACTTAATAAATGTGGACAGACAGGAGAAAGGATGCATTAAACACGGAGAGGCTGGCTGGGCTACGTAATTTGATGTATTCAAGCATCATATAAGGGCACAAATGCACAATGACACTTAACGTTAGATAAGTACAATGAATTTATGGTTACAAAATCAAACAAATCCGTAAGTTTTTGATTGCTTCAGTACGGAAGAAAAAGTCCACCTTTCCGTGAACTAAAATGGGTCGACAAAAACCAGGTGTCAAAACATGGCTTTGCTATGCGTTTTCGGTTTTAATTCATACACGCATCTCCAGGAAGACACATGACAGCTTTGGACCCTCAGAGGCTCAGACCTAGACCCCCACTACACAACAAGGTCTGATTAGTATTCATCTTCTGTTTCCCGTCTAAACGCTCACATAAATAACGTTAACTTACATCTCTACAATAAGAAAGTTTATCATTAAACCATCTGATTTGATGGATCACTGCACCACCATTATGTTTCAGCCCAGTATCCCACAGTTAGCTCTTGATAGCTCCCTAGCTAGCGTACTGCACCTCACCACAATAGACGACGAGGGGGTCGCTGGGTTCACTCACTGGCTGCTGTTGCTGAATCAAAGCGGGGAAACTCACCATCTGGGTTTCCTTATCAGCCTGCTGAAGAGAAACGAGAGATCTGCTGTCTGGTCCGCTCACTGTGCAAGAGTCGGTTGAAATCTCATTCGCTTTTCTCTGCTGGTCTAAAATTATGTTCTTCTCCGGCTGAGCTAAATGAAATGTACCACAAGCTCTGATCGCCCGAGCCGTATAGCAAGAGAGCAGAGCTTGACGTGCTTTCCCCCCACCTCGCTCTTTTCAACGGACGTTTTTTCTCCTCCTCATCACGCCTTTTTTTATTCAGCAGGATGTCGCACGCCATTGGACGCAGCTCGCGCCGCGTCCTCGCGCTCTCCTCCAACCTCAGAATTTCGGTATTTTGCTACGGGTACTTTAGCACGAAATAACCATATTAAAGTTACCTGGATTGCTAATTTCTCGTCTTTGTTTATTTCCCTTACTGACTAATATAACATGAGGTAAGCAATAATTTAACAGGGCTAATTCGTTGAAGCCATCGTAACGTAGACAAAACTGATTTAAGTTAGCTTTGACTGACGGTCTCTAACTCTAACGTTACCTCTCTACTACTCTACACCGTAATGAACGTTAAAGGGTTTAGTTCAGCTAAAAATGAAACTTTTTGCCTTGTTATTCCAAACCTACGATATATGACTTCATTATTTTGTAACAGTTCATGGCAGGGACTCTCTATCTTTAAATATATCAAGAAGACACCAACAAAGCCTCACAAATGTAGGCCATGCAACGTTCCAAGTCGTCTGAAGTCATACAATGATATTGAGAACAGATCCAAATTTACTAGGCTAATGTTCTATGTTTGGCTATTCTAATGTGAGTGCCTTGTGGGTAAAATAGAACAAAAACAATATTAAAAATAATAAGTTAAATTAAAGTTAAAATAAAAAGTAAAATAAATACAGAAAAAAATAATGACTACATTTAATTAAAAATAATTGTATTTATTTTATCAAGTAATTTATTCCTCTATTTTTCCCAGTAGTTACATTATTTTTCATTTCTGCTAATGAATATACAAGATTACAAATTAGGCAATTATAATAGGCTACAGATACGTCATTGTACCTCATATATATATATATATATATATATATATATATATATATATATATATATAGTGGTGGTCAGAATTAATGGCACCCCTGGTACGTATGATCAAAAATGTCTGTAAAAAATAAATCTGCATTGTTTATCCTTTTGATCTTTCATTCAAATAATTTGCAAAAATCTAACCCTTCATTGAAGTAAAATATTTGAAAGTGGGGGGGGGGGGAATCACATTATGAAATAAATGTTTTTCTACAAAACACGTTGGCCACAATTATTGGCACCCCTAGAATTTGTTACGAGTAAAATATCTCTAAAGTATATTCCCATTAATATTTACCTTTTTTTTTTTAGCACACCAGGGTGACTAAGAACATGAAATTGTCTAGCTATGACTTCTTGTTTCACAGGAGTTTAAATATGAGGAAACACAAAGGCCAAATTCCCTTAATCATCCATCACAATGAGTAAAACCAAAGAATATAGTTCTTATGTGCATCAAAAGATTGTTGAGCATTACAAAATAGAAAGTGGCTTTAAGAAAATAGCTAAAGAATTGAAAATCGCCATTTTTGACCATCAGGGCAATAATTAAGAATTTCCAATCAACTAAAGATATTACCGTTAGTCCGATGGATTTCAAACTTGACAGGTGTCTTGCTACGGGCACGAGTGGAGTAAGTGCAGTGCCGAGTTTGAGGTTGTTTGGTTTAGAAATGCAAAAGATATCGGTAAATATATTGGTAAAAGAAGCACACATTGAAGTTGTTGTTTAAAAATAAACATTCTGACATTAGAGAGGGTTGTGGTTTAAAAATTGTGGTTTAAAAAATAAACATTCTGACATTTGAGGGTTGTGGTTTAAAAATTGTGGTTTAAAAATAAACATTCTGACATAAACAATCTGTCAGCTAAACATTAAAGGGATAGTTCACCCAAAAATGAAAATTCTGTCAGTTATTACTCACCCTCACGTTGTTCCAACCCCGTAAGACCTTCGTTCATCTTCGGAACACGAATTAAGATATTTTTGATGAAATCTGAGAGCTGGATCACTCCTCCATACGCTTATTTCACGCAGCCGTTATTTTAAATTCGAAAGCGAGGCTCAGGTGGGAAGAACCCCGGAAGTACAGATAAACAACAATGCCTTGGACTACCAACCTGAAGCTGCTGCCGCGATTTACACTATTGGATGTTAATATCCAATATAGGATATCTAGATATAGTTCGTTCCTGCTTCTTTTTTTACTGTCTGAAAAAAAAAATTACAAATGAATTTCACTGTATATAGTCTAAAGTATGAAAGAAATGTATGTACATTTTTAGAATAACTAATTTCTACATTAAACACAACAATACGCCATCGCATTCGCGACTCTCCTATGATTAAAGGCGACACTTCCGGTTTTCTTCCCACCAGAGCCTCGCTTTCGATTTCAAAATAACGGCTGCGTGAAATAAGCGTATAGGCTTCTTGAGGGATTGAACTTGCAGGCCCCGAAAAGTTATTAAAGACATCGTTAAAATAGTCCAAGTGACTACAGTGGCTCAATCTTAAGTTTATCAAACGACGAGAATACTTTTTATGCGCAAAAACAAACAAAAATAACGACTTTATTTCAACCATTCATTTCCTTCTCTGTTGGCCTCTAGTCAGTTAACTTAGTGTAATAGCGTAGAGCAGGGGTGTCCAAACTCGGTCCTGGAGGGCCACTGTCCTGCAGAGTTTAGCTCCAACCCCAATTAAACACACCTGAAACAGCTAATCAAGGTCTTGATTAGCTGTTGAAGGTCATTAGGCATGCTAAAAACTTACAAGCAGGTGTGTTGAGGCAAGTTGGAACTAAACTCTGCAGGACAGTGGCCCTCCAGGCCCGAGTTTGGACACCCCTGGCGTAGAGCTACATCACACATAGGCTCACTATTGGCCGACGCTGGTCATGTGTGTGATGCGTGTGACGTACAACAACAGAAGCTCTACACTTTTACACTAGTGAACTGACTCGAGGCCCACAGAGAGGGAAATTAATAGTTGAAATAAAGTCTTTTTTTTGTTTTTTTGCGCACAAAAAGTATTCTCGTCGTTTGATAAACTTAAGATTGAGCCACTGTAGTCACTTGGACTATTTTAACGATGTCTGTAATAACTTTTCGGGGCCTGCAAGTTCAATCCCTCAAGAAGCCTATGGAGGAGTGATCCAGCTCTCAGATTTAATCAAAAATATCTTAATTCATGTTCCAAAGATGAACGAAGGTCTTACGGGGTTGGAACAACATGAGGGTGAGTAAATACTGATAGAATTTTCATTTTTGGGTGAACTAACCCTTTAAGTCAGCTACACTGTTTACTTCTGAATATTGTAGTTATTTCCATATTTATTGTATGTCATTATGTCAGTATCAGTATTTGCTTTCAACCATGCAAAAATAAAAATGTCACTGAACTTTTGCTGTGGAATTGAGGGGAGGTTCAGACCTTGGCTGGAGCAGCTACACAGTGAACTCTGAGAAAACGCTACGCTTGAGCAAGCAGTTTCTGAATAGGCTACTAATGATGGCCGTGAATAAAATATAATATTCAGATATTTTTAATCCCCAACCCTCTAATGTCAGAATGTTTATTTTGGGGAGTAGCCACTCAGTGTGCAGTGTGAGCCAGCTAGTTTCCCTTTTTTACAGCAAGGGTTAACGTAAAGGTTAAGTGCAGTTATTATCAATAAAAACTGGCACTTCGGGTGAAAAATGTCGTCCTGTGTTTCATCTTTTAAACTTCTCCTCAACGTGCATGCAGTGTACATAAAGCAGTTGCATCAATAAAATGATAGTAAAGTTAGTCCACGGCCACACCCCCGTGATAATGGTACCGCCCACGGCGCAAATTACAAGACGAAAAATAGAAAATCGGTTAGATTTCATTTATTCAAATGTTTGTTTCCGAAGTCACAATTTAGCACAAGTAAAATTGAAAAAAGGGGAGAAAACGGCAACTATTCATTGATAATGTAATTGAAAAAAAAAAAGAAAAATTAATGTCTGGTTTCAATTTTTAATATTTGCATTTGCATTATATGGTCTGAAAACTGAATTGTGAAGCGTTACACCAACCTTAACTGAATCTGTAAGTCAGCTACACTGTTTAATTCTGAATATTATATATTTTATTCTGGTGCGCCTAACGTTATCGTTTTCTCAGAGTTTAGGCTCCTGTGTAATAGTAGCCTATAGGCTATTCAGCAACTCAAACATACCAAACCAACAATTACTAAAAACACACAAAAACAGATTTTGCACGGGCATTGCGCTAGTAGCCTATATTTAATTAAAGGAAAAACTAACAGGCCTTAAGACAAAGAAGAACAAGCAGAATTAGAGTAACATTAGATGAATATGAAGAAATTATCACTCATCATTGGGTCTGTGTAACGCTTCACAATTCAATTTTCAGACCATACAATGCCAATGCAAAAATGAAAAATTGAAACCAGACATTCATTAGGGCCCAAGCCTTGAAAAGGCGAAGGCCCTATTGTTTTCCTGATGATTATTCTTTATTAGGGCCCAAGCCCTGAAAGGGCGCAGAGCCCTATTGTTTTCCTTAGGATTATTAGGGCCCAAGCCTTGAAAAGGCGAAGGCCCTATTGTTTTCCTAAGGATTATTCTTTATTATTAGGGCCCAAGCCTTGAAAAGGCGAAGGCCCTATTGTTTTCCTAAGGATTATTCTTTATTATTATTAGGGCCCAAGCCCTGAAAGGGCGCAGAGCCCTATTGTTTTCCTTAGGATTATTAGGGCCCAAGCCTTGAAAAGGCGAAGGCCCTATTGTTTTCCTTAGGATTATTTATTAGGGCCCAAGCCTTGAAAAGGCGAAGGCCCTATTGTTTTCCTTAGGATTATTTATTAGGGCCCAAGCCTTGAAAAGGCGAAGGCCCTATTGTTTTCCTTAGGATTATTTATTAGGGCCCAAGCCTTGAAAAGGCGAAGGCCCTATTGTTTTCCTAAGGATTATTAGGGCCCAAGCCTTGAAAAGGCGAAGGCCCTATTGTTTTCCTAAGGATTATTCTTTATTATTATTAGGGCCCAAGCCTTGAAAAGGCGAAGGCCCTATTGTTTTCCTAAGGATTATTCTTTATTATTATTATTATTATTATTCTTTATTATTATTTTACTACCTTTTGGGCACTTTTGGGGGCCTTAACGTGCTCGAAAACTCTTGAAACTTTGCACACGGGTCAGAACCCGCGGCCATCAGGGCCGGGCTGAAGCTGGTATCTGGGCGTGGCAGGGGGGCTCGACAGCGCCCCCTGGAACGGGGTCCGAAAACTTGGTCCATAAATCAAACACGCTTGCATGTAATAATATGAAACTCGGTACACATATAGATCTCATCGGTTCATATATCCTTTGTACTTTTACTTTTTACCCCAGCCCAACAGGAAGTCGGCTATTATGGTTTGTTTGGAAGCGTATGCCCCTGGAATTCGATATACTCCTCCTAGAGAATTCAACCAATCGCCACGAAACTCGGTCAGCATGAAGTCAAGACATTGAGGATGAAAAATTGCCAGGGGATTTTTGATATCTCGAACGGTTTGGCCGTGGCGAGGAAACGAATTTATGGCGAATAATGGAAACAGGAAGTGTGTTATAACTTCTGCATACATTAACTGATCTTGATGAAACTTCAACAGTGTGTTCGCTGTAAGAGGCCGATCACATGGATGTGACTATTGTGAGTCAAAGTTATAGCGCCACCAACTGGCAGCAGGAAGTGTGTCACTTTCAAAATGCTTTGAAATCACCCTCTTATTTTTACCCGATTTGCTTCAAACTTGATGTGTATAATGTAGACACTCGCCAGATGTAGACCTGTGAAAGGATTATTGATATCTTAGATACTGTTGCCATGGCAATGCAGCAAACTTTAATATTCTTTTTGGATGCTTTTGAGACTCTTAGCATGCCTGAAATTGCTTAAAATTGCATGAAACTCGACAGACAGATCACATTTATTAGCCAGTAAACATGTGCAAAGTTTCAGAAACGGGCGTGGTGCAGGGACTCAGTAGTTCCACCTTTTGACAAAAGAGGGGGAGTTAGGTCTATAGTTTTACCTACAATCATAAAACTCGGTACGCATATTGTTCAGATCAAACTGGACAACTTTCTAATTAACTGTCATTAGCTCAGACCAAGAGGAAGTCAGATATTTTAGTTTGAATGTGGATGTTTCTGAGAAATTTCTCTCCCTCTCTCTCCGTCTCTGTGTGTGAGGGATTTGTGTATTGCTTTTAATGGATTTCAAGGTTTCAGGGGCTTTTGGGGCTCTTAACGTGCTCAAAAACTCTTGCAATTTTGCACACAGGTCAGAACCCACGGCCATCAGGGCCGGGCTGAAGCTGGTACCCGGGCGTGGCAGGGGGGCTCAACAGCTCCCCCTTGAACGGGATCCGACTATTTGGTCCATATATCAAACACGCTTGCATCAATTAATATGAAACTCAGTACACATATAGATCTCATCGGGCCGAACATCTTTCCCCCGGTCAAGTTTTACGCCAGCCCAACAGGAAGTCGGCTATTTTGGGTTGTTTGGAAAACGTTTGCTGTGGAATTTAAAGTACTCCTCCTAGGCAATTCATTCAATCATCGCCAAACTCGGTGTGCATGAAGTCAAGACTTTGAAGATGCTAAATTGCGGACGGATTTTTGATATCTCAAGCGGTTTGGCCGCGGCGAGGAAATGAATTTCCATGACTAAAATAGGACATATAAAGTGTGTTATAACTTAGTTAGTTTTACCTACAGTTACAAAACTCAGCTTGTATATTCTTCTCCTCAAGCTGAACAAATTTCTAATTTACAGCCATTAGCTCAGACCAACAGAAAGTCAGATATTGTAGTTTGAATGTGGACATTTTCTCTCTCTCTCTCTCTCTCTCTCTCTCTCTCTCTCTCTCTGAGCCAATATGGCAAGCCGTTTTAACATTTAATCATTTTAACCTACTAGTCTCTATTTTCATGCTACTAGTACTTATTTTTTAGATACTAGTATCTATTCAATTAAGTACTAGTACTTATTCATTAGCGACTAGTGCTTGTTCTTTAGTACTAGTGCCTATTCTTTAGATACTATTGCTTATTCTTTAGATATTCTTTTGAATATGTATTAGAAGCTAATGAATAAGTTCTGGTATCTATTTAATAGGTACTAGTATCTAATGACTTAGTTCTAGTGTTTATTGAATAAATACTAGTATTTATTAATAGGTACTAGTATCTAAAAAATAAGTACTAGTTATTCTTTATTAGGGCCCAAGCCCTGAAAGGGCGCAGAGCCCTATTGTTTTCCTTAGGATTATTTTTTTTTTTCTCTTTTATTTTTCTTACGACTATTCGGGCACTTTTGGGGCCCTTAACGTGCCCGAAAACTCTTGAAACTTTGCACGCGGGTCAGAACCCGCGGCCATCAGGGTCGGGCTGAAGATGGTACCCGGGCGTGGCAGGGGGGCTAGACAGCGCCCCCTGGAATGGGGTCCGAAGACTTGGTCCATAAATCAAACACGCTTGCATGTAAGAATATGAAACTCGGTACACATATAGATCTCATCGTTTCATATATACTTCATACTCTTACTTTTTACGCCAGCCCAACAGGAAGTCGGCTATTATGGGTTGTTTGGAAACTCGTGCTCAGGAATTTGAAACACTTCTCCTAGGGGATTCACCCGATCGTCACCAAACTCGGTGTGCATGAAGTCAAGACATTGAGGATGAAAAATTGCCAGGGGATTTTTGATATCTCGAACGGTTTGGCCGTGGCGAGGAAACGAATTTATGGCGAATAATGGAAACAGGAAGTGTGTTATAACTTCTGCATACATTGACTGATCTTGATGAAACTTCAGAAGTGTGTTCGCTGTAAGAGGCCGATCACATGAATGTGACTATTGTGAGTCAAAGTTATAGCGCCACCAACTGGCAGCAGGAAGTGTGTCACTTTCAAAATGCTTTGAAATCACCCTCTTATTTTTACCCGATTTGCTTCAAACTTTATGTGTATAATGTAAACACACGGCAGATTTAGACCTGTGAAAGGATTATTGATATCTTAGATACTGTTGCCATGGTAACGCATCAAACTTTAAGATTCTTTTTTGATGCTTTTGAGACTCTTAGCATACTTGAAATTGCATGAAACTCGACAGACACATCACATTTATTAGCCAGTAGACATGTGCAAAGTTTCAGAAACGGGCGTGGTGCAGGGGCTCAGTAGCGCCACCTTTTGACAAAAGAGGGGGAGTTAGGTCTATACTTTTATCTACAATCTTAAAACTCAGTATGTATATTGTTCATATCGAGCTGGACAACTTTCTAATTTACAGTCATTAGCTCAGACCAACAGGAAGTCAGATATTCTGGTTTGAATGTGGATGTTTTGGAGAATTTTCTCTTCCTCTCTCTCTGACCCTACATCTCTCCGTGTGTTTGAGGGGAGGGGGGTTTGTCTGCTGAGTGAGAATGCTTTTATTTTTGTTTTTCAAGGTTTTGGGGCCCTTAACGTGCTCGAAAACTCTTGAAACTTTGCACACAGGTCAGAACCCGCGGCCATCAGGGCCAGGCTGAAGATGGTACCCGGGCGTGGCAGGGGGGCTCGACAGCGCCCCCTGGAATGGGATTCGAACACTTGTCCATATATCAAACATGCTTGCATGTAATAATATGAAACTCGGTACATATTTAGATCTCATCGGGCCGAACAACTTTCGTGCTCTAAGTTTAACGACAGCTCAACAGGAAGTCAGCTATTATGGGTTGTTTGGAAAATGCATGCTTTTATTTTTTATATACTTCTCCTAGATAATTAATACAAACACCATGAAACTCGGGCAGCATGAAGTCAAGACATTGAGGATGCTAAATTGCGGACGGATTTTTGATATCTCGAACGGTTTGGCCGTGGCGAGGAAATTAATTTATGACTAAAAAAGGACACATAAAGTGTGTTATAACTTAGATAATTTTACCTACAATTACAAAACTTGCCGTATATATTGTTCTCTATCAAGCCGAACAACTTTCTAATTTACAGTCGATAGCTCAGACCAACAGAAAGTCAGATATTGTGGCTTGAATGTGGATTCTGAGAATTTTCTCTCCCTCTCTCTCTCTGACAGAGAGAATGCACCCTGCCATTCTGTATGTGTGTGTGTCTGTATGTCTGATTTAAACCCGACCATTTTTAATACGTGGGCCATTATAACCAGGGACGACGCCAGACCGTTTTTTTTAACGCAGGTGCTGAATGGGTGCTAGACCATTGACAGGGGGAAGCTGCGCAATTTTACAGTATATATATTATATTTACTATTAAGAAATGTACAAAAATTGGCTACTTAATATTTAATATTCAATTATTTTAATTATCACAATGAAAGTTTTAATTTTATTAAATTGAACAAGCACAACATTCAGCATTCAATCAAATAGGCCTATTCTTAAAGATTAATTAATAATGTTATTTCGACATATGTGTGCAACGCGTGCAACAAGCAAGATGTGCATTTGTAAATTCGGTGACCAGCGTGCCGAGAATTGATTTAATTTATGATGAGATGGCTCTAGCCTCCAGTTCACAGGCTATGGTGACCGCGGCTCGCCGGCGCCTTCATGTCATTATTAGCCTATATTGTCTGCTATATTTGCTTCTTATTAAATACAGGCAATTGGTTTATGAAAAATGTATTAAAATTAAGATACAATTTATACAAAACGAAATTCACTTTAAAGAAAGGCTTTCTACAAAATAAAAATAATTAAGTGGTCAAAATCATGCCTGAACCACTCCATGTCTCCCGATATTGCGCATCCTCCTATCTACTCTGTTCACTTTCATTATCAACATAGATGGAAAAAAATAACATTATAATGTTTTAATATGCAACTAAATGCGCTTATTTAAAGGCTACAACACGTACTATAGGCCTACACAGACTCTCTATTTGTACAAATTGCTACACATTCATTTAATTCTGAATTTTGCACACTTAAGTTGAAAGGCATGTTGCCTTTATTGCGTGCATTTATTAATTATTATCTTTATGAATAATGTAACAAGGACGAAGCATGTAAACTGCGTTGTTTATTTATTCAGAATCTAATGGATCGCAAATGGATCCGAATGAAGAAACGTAAAAAAAAGAAAAAGAAAGAAAACCTCGCCCTCAGCGGTATGCTTGGAGAAGTAACAAAAGAGGACATTGAAGGCTGACTATCATCCTTTCTGTCATGGCAAGCCTGCTTCATGTGTCTGCTCATCGTCGAAGTCCCCGTTTTTTTGCTGTCATAGGCGAGCAGCGCGCCGCACTTGCACTCAACAAAGCCAACACATATGTTGTCACTGCCCACGACTAATTTAAAATATTTCCATACCTCCGACTTTCCTTCATACTTGCTCAAAGTTAATTCTCCTGTTTTCTTTTTTTCTTTACTTCTTCAAGCTCCATGTTGCACTTAAGCTACACAATACAGTGTGCGTGCGTGCGAGTGGAGGAGACCATTGACACTTGACGTGCTTGATCAAGGGCCCGACCCGACCCGACCCGAGCATAGTGGCGGAATCTAAGCTCTAATTTATACGCACTTTTATTTATTTATTACATGTATTACGCACACACACACACAGTTCGATCGCGCCCGCGCCTCTCTCTCTCTCTCTCTCTCTCTCTCTCTCTCTCTCTCTCTCTCTCTCTCTCTCTCTCACACACACACACACACACACACACAGTCTCTCTCTCTCTCTCACACACACACACAGTTCGATCGCGCCCGCGTCTCTCTCTCTCACACACACACACACACACACACACACACACACACACACACACACACACACGGTTCGATCGCGCCCGCGCCTCTCTCACACACACACACACACACACAGCTCGATCGCGCCCGCGTCTCTCTCTCTCTCTCTCTCTCTCTCTCTCTCACACACACACACGCACACACACACAGTTCGATCGCGCCTCTCTCTCTCTCTCTCTCTCTCTCTCTCTCTCTCTCTCTCTCTCTCTCTCTCTAATGTGCTATATTAGATCAATATGTTTTCCTTAAAAATTGTATCCACACTAACTTTATTCTCATCAGAATTATATTTTTTTGTATAAAATAAAACTACAATAAAAAAAAAAAACACATTTGATTTTCTATTTTAATCAATGTAGAATGTGCAACTTAAAAATAAACAGATTAGTGCTCTGTTTGAGGACAAGAAATTAAAACCAATGCAATATGATGAATGTCCAAAAGATGGCACTCACGGACTGTTTCTAAATGACGTTGGATATATCATATTGGAACGTGAGTGAAGTACAAAGCCTATAATAAAGAATAGTTAAGCATCCAAATACATCGCAAATTTTGAAACAGTTTGATTCTAATGAGAGTTACGTGAGCCCAACACCACTTACTTTCACTTTCGCTTTACATTATTTCGGTTACTTCTTGTTTAAAGTTTTTAACAATTCTTCTGTTCTGAATATCATTCAATTTAAAGGATTGCTTGTGTAATATTTTGAGTGTATCATCAAATCAGAATAATTATCTCGGTTTAGTGATTCCCTAGTTATTTTTTTAGTTATTTTTTCATTGTTCTAATCAGGTAATGCAAGTAATATTCTATGTGTCTTTATATATATATATATATATATATATATATATATATATATATATATATATATATCATCTGAATTATAAATAACTTATTTCTGTATAAAATAAAAATTCCCGAATAATCCAGACCAACCAGAGCGCACTATTTCTACAACATCATCAGTGCTGAAGCGGAACTACCAGAGCCGTTCGGCAGATAGCGAGCAGATATTTTGTGTCACGTCGTACACAATAACCCTAAAGGCACCAGGGTGGCGGTGCCACCGGCTTTATATATATATATATATATATATATATATATATATATATATATATATGTATATAAATATATACAATAAAAGTTCGGGGCACTTTTGGGGCCCTTAACGTGCCCGAAAACTCTTGAAACTTTGCACGCGGGTCAGAACCCGCGGCCATCAGGGTCGGGCTGAAGATGGTACCCGGGCGTGGCAGGGGGGCTAGACAGCGCCCCCTGGAACGGGGTCCGAAAACTTGGTCCATAAATCAAACACGCTTGCATGTAAGAATATGAAACTCGGTACACATATAGATCTCATCGGTTCATATATACTTCTACTCTTACTTTTTACCCCAGCCCAACAGGAAGTCGGCTATTTAGGGTTGTTTGTAAAACGCATGCATTGGAATTTAAAGTACTTCTCCTAGAGAATTCAAAGAAATGGCACAAAACTCGGTCAGCATGAAGACAATACATTGAGGATGAAAAATTGCCAGGGGATTTTTGATATCTCGAACGGTTTGGCCGTGGCAAGGAAACGAAATTTATGGCGAGAAACGTGAAACAGGAAGTGTGTTATAACTTCTCCATGCATTAACTGATCTTAATGAAACTTCAGCAGTGTGTTCGCTGTAAGAGGCCAATCACATGGATGTGACTATTGTGAGTCAAAGTTATAGCGCCACCAACTGGCAGCAGGAAGTGTGTCACTTTCAAAATGTGGCCAAAAGGGCCAAAGCCGGCGGCACCGCCACCCCGGTGCCTTTAGGTAACTAAAGGCACCGGGGTTGCGGTGCCACCGGCTTGGGCCCGCAATCGCTGCTCGCAGCTATATTTATTATTATTTTACTACCTTTTGGGCACTTTTGGGGGCCTTAACGTGCTCAAAAACTCTTGAAACTTTGCACACGGGTCAGAACCCGCGGCCATCAGGGCCGGACTGAAGATGGTACCCGGGCGTGGCAGGGGGGCTCGACAGCGCCCCCTGGAACGGGATTCGAAAACATGTCCATATATCAAACACGCTTGCATGAATTAATATGAAAATCGGTACACATATAGATCTCATCGTTTCATATATCCTTCGTACTCTTACTTTTTACGCCAGCCCAACAGGAAGTCGGCTATTATGGGTTGTTTGGAAACTCGTGCTCAGGAATTTGAAACACTTCTCCTAGGGAATTCACCCGATCGTCACCAAACTCGTTGTGCATGAAGTCAAGACATTGAGGATGAAAAATTGCCAGGGGATTTTTGATATCTCGAACGGTTTGGCCGTGGCGAGGAAACGAATTTATGGCGAATAATGGAAACAGGAAGTGTGTTATAACTTCTGCATACATTGACTGATCTTGATGAAACTTCAGCAGTGTGTTCGCTGTAAGAGGCCGATCACATGGATGTGACTATTGTGAGTCAAAGTTATAGCGCCACCAACTGGCAGCAGGAAGTGTGTCACTTTCAAAATGCTTTGAAATCACCCTCTTATTTTTACCCGATTTGTTTCAAACTTTATGTGTATAATGTAAACACACGGCAGATGTAGACCTGTGAAAGGATTATTGATATCTTAAATACTGTTGCCGTGGCAACGCATCAAACTTTAAGATTCTTTTTTGATGCTTTTGAGACTCTTAGCATACTTGAAATTGCATGAAACTCGACAGACACATCACATTTATTAGCCAGTAGACATGTGCAAAGTTTCAGAAACGGGCGTGGTGCAGGGGCTCAGTAGCGCCACCTTTTGACAAAAGAGGGGGAGTTAGGTCTATAATTTTATCTACAATCTTAAAACTCAGTATGTATATTGTTCATATCGAGCTGGACAACTTTCTAATTTACAGTCATTAGCTCAGACCAACAGGAAGTCAGATATTTTGGTTTGAATGTGGATGTTTTGGAGAATTTTCTCTTCCTCTCTCTCTGACCCCACGTCTCTCCGTGTGTTTGAGGGGAGGGGGATTTGTCTGCTGAGTGAGAATGCTTTTATTTTTGTTTTTCAAGGTTTTGGGGCCCTTAACGTGCTCGAAAACTCTTGAAACTTTGCACACAGGTCAGAACCCGCGGCCATCAGGGCCGGGCTGAAGCTGGTACCCGGGCGTGGCAGGGGGGCTCGACAGCGCCCCCTGGAATGCGATTCGAACACTTGTCCATATATCAAACATGCTTGCATGTAATAATATGAAACTCGGTACATATTTAGATCTCATCGGGCCGAACAAATTTCGTGCTCTAAGTTTAACGACAGCTCAACAGGAAGTCAGCTATTATGGGTTGTTTGGAAAATGCATGCTTTTATTTTTTATATACTTCTCCTAGAGAATTAATCCAAACACCACGAAACTCGGTCAGCATGAAGTCAAGACATTGAGGATGCTAAATTGCGGACGGATTTTTGATATCTCGAACGGTTTGGCCGTGGCGATGAAATGAATTTATGACTAAAAAAGGACACATAAAGTGTGTTATAACTTAGATAATTTTACCTACAGTTACAAAACTTGGCGTGTATATTGTTCTCGTCAAGCCGAACAACTTTCTAATTTACAGTCATTAGCTCCAACCAACATGAAGTCA
Source organism: Gila orcuttii (assembly GCA_026230005.1). NCBI lineage: Eukaryota > Metazoa > Chordata > Actinopteri > Cypriniformes > Leuciscidae > Gila > Gila orcuttii. The sequence continues at coordinate 33,536,534 of JAPDVR010000003.1, forward strand.
GATATTGTGGTTTGAATGTGGATTCTGAGCATTTTCTCTCCCTCTTTCTGACAGAGAGAGTGTCCCCTGCCAATCTGTGTGTGTGTCTGTGTGGGGAGGGGTCTCTTCGGGTGATAGTTTAAACACAAAATCATAAATAAGGCTATACTGCCCTCTTGTGTCCAAATTTATATACATAAAAATATATTACATATTTGACTGAGGATGTTGTGTTTTATTGGGAGTGTACACATATATAAGTAAACAGTTTGCAGTCTGAATGATGTCCTGTATGAAAAAAATGACGGAGTATGTTTCCACTGTTCACACACACCCCAGATAGCAAACAGTCATTTAAACTATGTTAAATCAACATTCCGTTGTCAACATTAAGTCATTGAATCAACATCGAACTCTGATGTTGATTCTACATCATTTTGCACCCTGTTTTAATATTGAAACAACATTGAAATCCTGTCCATAGATCAACAGAATTTCAATGGTATTTCAATTATCAGGAATATTGAAACAATGTTGAAATTTCAACTGAACTAAGGATCAACGTGATTTCAATGGAATTTCAATCGTTTTTAAATGTTAATTTTAAATGTAATGCCATAAATTAAATGGCCTGCTTTATCTACAGCCAGGATGTTAAAAGTAATGGAACATTTGAAATCTTGGATAAAACACTGAACACACCACACTATTTAAAAACAAATTCATTTTTATTAGCCTTTTAATTTAATTATTTGTACTTTATTTACAATTCAATGTCGTCTGACGCTGGAATATTTTGTCGTCCAGTCCCTCCTGCCCGGTCTGGCGCATAGCGCAGCCACTTTTGCACAGCCTGTGCAAAAGTGAATTAGGTGACGGCGGCTGTCCCCATCTGCTGAGTAAGAGCATCTAAAACAGAAAATAAAATCACAATGCAAAAAATTAGCATTTAAGTTAAACAGAAAACATATTTGAACACTTGGAACAAATTCAGTAGCCATAGGCCTATGATTTTTCAATGATCGGATATTTGTCCATGTGTTGTAGGCTGGCCTATCATGTTTCCCCTACATTCAAAGAATTTTTTAGACTGCCCAATATGTTCATAGATGTATTCGAATTAAAGGGAGGCAAAAAGGATTAGCTTGCAGTGACATCTTTCATAAGGGAAATTTATGAAGCCAAGACTCTAAAAAATTAATGTTTATTATTTTATTAGTTCAGAACTAATTGTAAAATAACTCAAACTCAACCAATTTAATACTGGATACTTATAACTAATTAAATAGTAAATGTATTGATTAGAGTTACCATAGACAAAAGATTTTTCTGGTTGACTAATCACACATTTATATTAATTTCTATGACCCTCCAAAATGATTGTGAAAAAAGGCATTTTTTGTGGGGTTTGAGAAAAGGATTTTTTTTGCCAAAAAAAAAAATCAAATTTATTGATTAGGCTACTGGTTTGCGCTTGGCAAAGATGTTCAGATAGCCATTGTTTTTTTTTTACAACCATGACAAACGACTAAACTCCTGCTTTCTCATCTTACTAAGGCTGTAACGATAGACCAAACCTACAATTCGGTTCATATGATTTTTTATTTTAGATTTAAAAAAAATAATAATCATGTTTTCGGTGCTGATGCAGTGGTGACGCGTTCATGTAACAAGGGTGGTGCTCCCAATAAAGTATCCTAAAGCTGCCACAAAGAACCGGCAAAAGTAATGATTATGAATATGTCAAATATAGCAAGGAGAGATTTTAATTGTTTATTAATAAACAAGGTTTTTCTGTGTCAGTGTGTCGGCTTCAAGATGAAGTTGATGCTGACTCGCGATCTTCACAGTAACGCGCCAGAGAGAAGTGCAGATTTCATACGGATTACATAAGCAGAGAGCAGTCTGTTTTTTGTTTTTAAATGTTCTGTTTAAAAGTAGACATCAAGCTTTCTATATTTCTCAAGTCTGTGAGGCAAGTACATTATACGCTGAGTTTCGGTTCATTCATGAGACAAGTCCAGTTCACGCGCCGGCGACTCCGTGGCATGATGATCTATTTACTATATTTAGGCTACTTCTTATTTATTAAATCCAGGCAATTGGTTGATGAAACATTAATTAAAATTAAGATACAATTAATAAAAAACGATTGTGCTTTCTGAAGTCTCTGTGAAAGTTTTAAAGTCGCTTTCAGAGCGGTCATGTCCATAACGGAGAACTGTCACGTCCGTAACATTGTTTTTTTTTCCTGGAGGCCGACCCTTCTTCATCCGGTTATTAGCCTACTTTTGTTTTGCGCAGTGTAATTAATAGAATTATTAAAAAATATTTTGCCACCTAAAAGTTAAAGATTTGTTGTGTCACGTCACGTGTATTTCGCTCATATTAAATATAAAACGCATGTGTAGACTGATATTTTTCTAATGTCTTGACTCCTTTATTAAGGGGGTATGGATATATAAACAGACGTTTCAGTATTAAATGCATTTTCTGATAATTTATATTTCAAGTTTTGACTGCAAATGTCACGTCCATAACGCTGGAATTGCCCTATTTTAAAGAATTTATCCTCAACTAGTTTTTTGGTGTAGGTCTGCATATTGTATTATCCTATGTTAACTTCAAATAGGCTAATTCTAATAGTAGCCTAATTTAAAAATATGGTAGCTCTATTTAACACATCACACTCCACTGTTATGGTGGCAATTTCAGTAGATTTACTCACTAACATTGTTGTGGAAACACAATAAGAATGGAAACTAAAATATGGTATATCGTACAGCGCACATTCTATCAGCTGCAGTTCTGGCGCCTCAGTCCCAATACACTCAACGTACATTCATATCACATGTTAATGCCGCGGTAGAGTTACATTCACAGGACACTGCACTTATTCGCAATCACAAGTTCATTATTTGCTCGTGCTTTAAAGCTATGCCGGGTAAACATTTCATTGGCGTTCTGTACATGATGCACTTTTTCTGAGCGCGTACTGAAGTGCGCGCGCACTGTCAGACAGGCCAAACTGGATTTTTGTTGGGTCAGACCCATCTGATAGCGATGGGGGATCGAGACCGAGAGAGCTACATAAAGCTACATGGAAAAAATATGCACCAAACAAGCCACTTTGAAATGTTGCTGTTTTCATGAATACAAAAGTTGGGTGACCCTCCCCCTAGACTAAAAAAAGTTGAATGACCCTCCCCTCAACAAAGAATAAAAAGACATGACCCTCCCCTATTTTCCTCCGGTGGCCCTTTCCATAAATACCGAACGGTCCCTAACAGTGTGACGAGAGTGAGGGGCCCCAATAAGGAGGATGCAGAGAAGTTGCTGCGTTTTTATATTAACATTCCTGACTGTTTGAATGATTAACAATGGCTAATTTAAATCTGGTTAAGGATTTCAATGCATTTAAAACGACAAACAAGCCAAAAGAATTTGGTGTGCAGTTTTTTTGTGCATTCTCGCGGTTTTTGACGAGGTTTTGGGCTGGAAAACCTTGCTGGCATCTGGCAACCCTGCCGGTCGACAGCTGACATTACCTCACGATTGACACACCTCTCTGGCTACCAACCAAAGGTAAGTTACTGTTATATATATACAAATTATATTGCTGCGTCACTTGGACTGTAAGATAGAACAGTTTGCTGTGGTCTAGTTCCCAAATTTTCTAAATAATAATAATAAAAACCCAGATGGTCAGGTAGGCAACGCATGCTCCAATTCCTGTCAGCAAATAGTACGTTGCCTACCTGACCATAATAGAGGCAGCTGTTAACATAACGCTGACCTAAAGCTGGGTGGTAGTTTGTATGGTATTATACCTTTGGGATGAATATAATATCAACATGATTAACACGTGCACGCACAATTAGCCATGAACTTGATAAATGTTGCAGATATGTTTTACTATTATCCACAACCAAATGCCTTTCATCTTGCGTGAGCAAATTCAAAATTGAATGAATGTGTATCAATTTGAACAAAAAAAAGAAGAAATTTTTGTTAATACAAATGTTTTCTTTTGTATTAGTGTATCATAATTTGCGCATGCAACAAAGAAAATGTGCATGTGTGGATCAGGTGACACGTGCATTCATTGAGTTAATCTAACAAATCATTCAACAATTCACTCTACAAATTCACAAATGTGCGTCACTACATTTAAACTGTTACAATACAACTTGTGTGTGAGAAATTCAGAATCACATGAATGTGCAGCATTTTGAATTTGTACAAATAGAGACATAGGCTAAGCCGCCAAAATGAAAGTCTCAAAATCCGACTCAGAAACGCGCCAATGAATGCAATGCGTCACCTCATCCACAAATGCACATCTTGTTGCATGCACAAATTCTGACCTACATTAATACAAAACCGTGGCTTTGTATTCACGACTATGTCTTCATTTGTACAAAATGCTGCACATTCATGTGATTATGGATTTCGCACAAACAAGTTGTATTGTTATAGTTTAAACATAGTGACGCACATTTGTGATTTTGTCAAATAGATGGGTAGTTGTGTACACATTAAAAATTAGCACCAGGCCTATTCATTTGTAGTTGTTTGTGTGTGGGTTGTGGAATGCTTAAAAACTGCGAAAAGAAAGTCTCAAAATCCAAACTAATGAAATGAGATTGACGTCAATGAATGGTCACTTGCGTGAGCAAAATTCAGATTTGAATGAATGTGTAGCAATTTGTACAAATAGAGACATTTTTGTGAATACAAATGTTTTATTTTGTATTAGTGTATCATAATTTGCGCATGCAACAAGGAAGATGTGCATGTGTGGATCTACCTATTCCAGCTAGTGATGTGAGCCGACCAGGAGAGATGTCTGTCAGGTGGGCCAGTTGAAACTTTGAGAATTCAATACTCAAATTATTTTAAAAAAATCATTTTAGTAAACTAGTGTAGCAATGTAGCAACATGTTCTCTTCTAATGTTGTAAATGTCAAAGTATTAGTTCACCTCAAAAAGAAAATATCCTAATACTTTAGATGCCATTAATGCCATCCAAGATGTTCATGTCTTTCTTTCTTCAGTGGAAAAGTTTGAAGTTTTTTGAGGAAAACATTACAGGATTTTTCACAACATAATGGACTTCAACGGCAACCAAAATGTTGAAGTCCGAATCAATGCAGTTTCAAAGGGCTCTGCACGATCCCAGCTGAGGAATAGGCTCTTATTTAGCGAAACAAAAAAAATAAACATTTATATACTTTTTAACCACATTTGTTCGTCTTGTGCTGGTCTGCAATGTGCCAGGCATTACGTTATCATGTTGGAAACGTCACAAAAGATTTTATTTTAAATAATAATAATAAATTAAAACAAAGATGTCGGACGATTTTGAAGTTGGAGGAGAAGATGAGATGGAATTTTTCACCCTTCCCTGCCTTTTTGAACCGGAGTACACAGACAAATACCTTAGATGACGTGATGCGTGACATCTCCAATGTGATGACGTAATGCCCGGCGCATCGCAGACCAGCACAAGATGAACAATTGTGGTTAAAAAGTATATAAATGTTTATTGTTTGTTTAGAAAATGACTGATTGTTTCACTAGATAAGACTGATCCTCAGCTGGGATCATGCAGATTAATTTGAAGCACTTCAAAGCCCTTTGAAACTGCATTGATTTGGACTTCAACATGTTGGTTGCGATTGAAGTTCATTGTGTGGAGAAAAATCCTGACGTGTTTTCCTCAAAACTTAATTTCTTTTACACTGAAGAAAGATGGACATGACCATCTTTGATGGCATTGTAAATTATCAGGAAATTTTCATTTTGAGGTGAACTAATCCTTAAACAATTATAGATCACTGTTACAAGTCACTGAATGCTGAGGTTTCTATTGGATTATTGTGTTAACTTCGTGCTAAGATTCCTGGTGCTGTAGGCTATGGGGTGAGTTGGGGTGTGCATTAAGGCCCTTTGGCTTGCAGCCTAGGATTGATAATATAATAGTGATTGAAAATGGAGCAGGACTTACCAAACATAGATCGGCAGAGTGCCAACTCTTTAAAGGGACGTTTTTGTTTTGTAGGCTCCTTGTTCTTTTTTCCAGCCCAGTTCAGTCCTGAAGCCAGTTCATTTGACAACAGGTGTGCCATCATACGGCGGACCCTCACCTCTAGGGTAGTCCCTCCAATAGTGGCGAGACGAGCAGTCTGGCAAAGTATAACAAATTTGCAGCGTTAACATATGCAGACTGGATTCACATTTGATCATGCCAACATATTCCTAGATCCAACGACGTTACTTTCAGGAGAGCGCCGCCATATTCCTCACCAATCTCGTATATTTTAGCAATAAACTCAATGTATTTGTCCTTTAATGTCGGTCCCTCCCCTGCCACAGCGTACTCTCCTGTCATCTACAGACTGTAGCTAGATGGGTAAAGCACGCAAAAATACGGCATCAGGAGACAAAAAGTATTTCTTTGATCACGGCAAATATGTATTGCTATTACAGTCAACAGCACATAATATCCCAGATGTAGGCTAATGCACAATCTGCTTGTGTGACTTTCCCTTTCCTCTAGTCATGTAGCACAGCCATAGGAAATTAATGGTGTGGGCGCCGACAGTGCAAAGCTACAGTAACTCCAGAGTAAAAACAGCTCAGGGTCTTGGATTTCTTGATTCTGCTTTTGTGAAATACACCTCTGTACAGTGCTTCATGATCGAACATCATTTTTCGAATTTTTTTCAGTCTGAATGTAACTTGGATTGATAAAGGTGTACTGAAACAACAGCAGTTTTTAGGAGATATTGAAATGTGAAACGTGGAATGACTGAGACTAAGGTTCAATACAAATTAACCCATGAGTCTACTGTCATAACTGTCAGGCAGTTTAAGGAAGTTGTGCATATCAGTGAAGTTTTCTGACAGAAGAATGATGTAACTATTAAACAACTACCATTGCCTGGCAGTTTGTGCCATTTAGCAGTGTCTCTTCTGCACGGACCAGGGCCTCCATGGTGTGGAGGGGCAGCTCCAAGGGCTCCGCCAGTGGCCGTCCCACAGACTCCGACTGTCCACACCTGCAGGACTGGCGGAATTGCCTTAACTCCTCCCGCAGGTCCTTCACCTCCTTGGACAACTCCGTCACTGCAGTAAGAAGCTTTTGCATTGCCACATCTATTGACAAAGAAAATTGTACAAACAAATTTCAGAAGATGTTGATCAAAGAAATGTATCATAAAAAATTACTTAGAGCAGTCAGTGTAATGTTTTTTTTAAATATTCTTTTATCATTGTCATACACTAATGTTCAAAGGTTTGGGATCACCACATTTTTTTTCGTATGGGACAACTCTTGGACTGCTGTAAAACCATTATTTCATGAGGCTGGTTATAATGAATCCAAATGGAAAAATGAATGGTGGTAACAAACTTTTTAACAGTTGTTTATTTTAGCAATGTCTTCTTCCATTGGTTTAAGCAAACAGTTGATAAGTGGTAAATCCTTCAATGATTCAAATCATTGAGGAAAGATAAGGCTGGGCCTCTAGGATTAAACTTTACTTACCTTTTAATGCCTGCCTGGCAGTTTCTGAAGAATCTGTAACAACTATGAAGACAATTAAACCATTTGACTGGATATACTGCATGATTTGGTTCGAATTTTGAATGTTTGAATTGACTGAATTTAATTACTTCTTTTTAAAAGCATACCTTCAGGAGATGGCCTCTGGAGTAAATTCATTGGAGAGAATGCCAATTCATCTCCAGGGAACGATGCTAGGACATTGGGGTAAGACAACATGGGGGAATTGGGGCGTTGGAGGGTCTGATAGATTCGTGGAGGTGGTGATGGTTGGCTGTCCTGACTGGCTAGTTGGGTCGCTGCTTTGTGTAAAGGAAAAAAAAATGTGGGTGGGGGGAGTTGGTTAGGGGCTGATGTGTGTAATGCATAATTAGATTCTCTATTTTTTGCAAAAGCTTTCTTTATGTACACAAACACACACACACACACACCACAATGTGGCTAACTATACCTGGAAATAACACTTTGGGGGCTCGGGCGAATCTGCGCTCATTCTGGGGCTCCTCATCTGAATGATAAACTGGATTCGGTCTAAAAGTAAACAAGGGAGCAAAGCACTTAAATTGTCACTTACGCATGTCAACAAATTGTTAAACTGTTAAATTGCACGTCAACAACAAATGGTTGAAACCTTTTATATGTTTGCTTTGGACAAAAGCATCTGCCAAATGTGTGCAACTGGAAATTGGACATTCATTATTACATTCTTTTTCTTTTTAGGCCATGGTGGCTCTCCTCCTCAGACTGGATGTCAGTGGTGTCACAATCTTTATTGACATATCTGTCCAGGCTCCTCGCTGCCTCATCATGACTATCTACAAACATAGAATAACAGTCAAGTACAGTCAGAGTCAGGAGGAATATTGTCAGACAGGGGTATGTTCAGATTCTTATACCACGATTCTTATACCAGAACACCCACCACGAGTTATGAGGAGACGGACTGGTTGGTATGTATGCCATCCCTGTCCAGGCTGCTCTCGGTTTAGGATGGCTGCATTCAGCCTAATAGAGTCCTTAGGAGGGTATGGGGGCCAGAAGACTTTATCCCCTTCAACCCATGTGTTTGGCACAATTTCAGTTGCACCACTGCTGAACTGTACTACGCACCACTTGGTCATTTTCTTTTAACGCAGGGGATTTAAAAGATTCTACAGAAAACAAAGCACGACAAAATTTACTTATAAACTGACTGCATAAACTTATTATATAAACTGATTTGGACATTTTGGAAATTTTAATTGGTATGAATGATGGGAATGGCGATGAACTGTGTTTTGTCAGGATAAAGGATGTACTTTTTGCCAATGTGCTGAAGCCTCGTCACACCGACATTCTTGCTCAACCCCCAAACTGTATATACCCCAATGTTTGCAGATGGAAAGGGATACTGGCCATAGGACTCTTTCTTGGTAAACTTTCGAAAAATTATGTAAGTCTCCTGACCTACCCTGACAATGTTTTCAACAACTGCAATGTCATCTACAATTTGAAAACAGTTATCCCCAGACCTAGATGATAACGTGTACTTTTCCGTAACAAGCTTACGGTACTGGTCCCCAAAACTTAATGAAGAGATCAACGGACCATCATAATGAGGATGCATGAATTTTTGTCCTTTCTTCACTGTGTCCAAGGTTGGTGCAGGTGATTCTGAGAGCCTTTTTACTACTTGCTGTAAAGGCAAGTGAGGCTTGCGCAATAGGTGCTTCAGTTGCGCTAAATAATTCTCGTAAGGAAATGCAGATATGTTGTCCAAGGGACCAAACAGATGGTATTCTGACGGCAAGTGTGTCAGCTTATGGACATTGTAGGTGATTTCAACTTTCCCATATAGCTGCCCAAAGTGAGTTACGAATGAAGTCAACAATCCCTGAGCGCAATCAATCATTTCCTCTGATGTTCCAGGAGACAACAGAAGATGCATGGCCACAGAAAGTAACATAAAGTTTTCATAAATTTCAAGGGCAATGGTATTTTTCAGGACTACTGGGCCAGCATAAAGCATGAAATATCGAAGCTCTGTAGCCTTCCACCGATCTATTTCAGAGAGGTGCCTGGGTTTCCGACTGAACTCAGAAGGAGTGTAAGGTCCTAGTCCCTTCAATTTAACGGATATCTCTTCGATTGATTTACTGGACAACCTAGTTGCCAGTGATTTGCCCCTCATCCAAATATAAAGCAACTTCCTGGTTACCCCAAGACAGCACAAGTGCATGTAATCTAATGGGAACATTGTCACCATTTTGACCAGACTAGCTAGCGGGGACAGTGTTTGTTTTAAGTGGTGTTCATCATCAGTCATAGAGTTGAAGTCTGTGTCTGTCCTCAATCTAACATTTGTTTCCGGATATGTCATCTTGTTGTGCCATTCACCCACTTGAAAACACTTGTCGCAGCCTGAATAACCATTGTGGCTTTTTATATTTTTAATAAAAGCTCGTGCTGGGGCGTCGCATATAAATGAGCACACTTCTGCCATAATCTGCTGCCCATTGTGAACAATGCCATTTTTTAGAATGCCACTAAGGTCCTTAATAAATGGGCCCAAGAACTCAAAGACACTCTTTGGTTTGGTAAAGCCACAGAAGAGGCCGACAAGGAATGGCGATTTTCTGTAGTCAACATTAATGGTAGCTAGAATGGGCCAGAACTGAGTTCTGCTGCTTCGGAATAGTGGTAAACCATCTATACTGAACTGCAGCTCAATTGTGGTCAAATTAGCAGGCAGCTTCAAAGATTTTAGTTTTGACATCAATCCAGTAGCTAGGCCAAAGTGATAATATTCCCCACCTTCCATTTTCTCAGTTTTTATTTCACCTTGTGTCTTGAGAATTGTCCGAGCATCTCTTGGCAATTCTGGATGAAATACTCGCAAAATGCTCAAGAGTGCAGTCAATGCTGCTAATGAGACAGAAAAGGAAGAGGCCCAAAATCTTAGACTCGTCACTAACTCTGATGTTGGAGCTTCAGCATCAGAATCATCTGATTCTGAATCAGCAGGCCTAGCTGATGGACAGTCGTAAACAGAGTCCAATGAGAGATGGGATTCACTGAATGCTGATCTCTGCTCAAGTTCCCCTATACTTGGTTGTTCCACAACTGAGCTCGATTCTAAAACACCTGACTCCAATGCTACACTTGGGAATTCAACATGTTCTAGTTCTGCAACAGAGTTGCCTTGCATGTTGGAACCAGTATAGGTTTTCTCATACTGCTCCAGGATTTCTGACTCTGTGGCCCTAAGCATTGATTTAATTTTCCGCCTCTTTGACCAGCGTGATGTCATTGTCAAGTGGTGCAAGTTGTTTGAAAAAATGAAATGAAATAAAATGAAATCAAAAATATTGTTTTGCTTACTTGGTGTGCAATAGTGATCTGTAAAAGAACAGAAAAGACAAAAGTCAGTGATATAAAACAGCAATTAAAATTCACAATCACACAGTGTGACTGTACTTTATACATATGTACTCAGGTAACCTATCTGTTATTAAAAATATAAGAACAAAGAAAGTTTCATATAAACAACATAATATACAAATTAAATAAACAGTGGTTTATTTTTTTCAGCTACAGTATATTTAACAGTAGCATTCAAGAAATAAATGTAAAATATAAAAAAACGAAATACACTTTAATGTAGGCCTATAAAATATATATTCTCATTAAAGCTAGTGAATTACGCCCCCTCTACTGGACTCCCTCGCCCCCTCAGATCACCATAAATGTTAAGTGATTTTAATCATTTTTAAATGGCTATTTAAAAATTACATTCGCCAACGGCATTTTCTTCCTATAGTGAATATCAAGCTAAAATAGCAATATTTTAATTAAGGACAGTCTTAGGGAAAGTCGATTTTGATTGGTCGTTTGAAATCAGAGAAACTCTGAAATATTCGTTTGCGTTTTGTTCGTATTCTTCTTTCGGTGGCTCTGAATCGTCAAAACACCTCTCAAAATACTTGCTATGGATGCGAAAAACGCAGAAAGTCGAATCCGAACCTAATTTTTATATGACAGACGAAAGTTAATGAAGCATTGTGCAAACGTGATTGACAACGTGGGGTCATATATTTATTTTTTAACGTGCGAAAATTTCACTGTGCAATGACCTTTACTGCTGAGGTGGTTTCACTCATCGAAAAGAAGATTGCAGAGCTACTGAGGCTAAAGGTACAATTACATTATTTTGCTCGTGATTTAAAAGGTTTGATAATTAAAAAACACATTTCAGCGCTAGATCGCCTCTTATTAAACTAAGGAACAAAATTGATGCTCAGCTAGTTAACTGGAGATGTTATATTTATTTGTATTGGTACATTCGTGCCGCGAGATGTTTCTATATGAAGTATGTGGGGCTAGTCCCCCCTTGACTGCAGGCCTGGTTGTCAGGCGCTGTATAACAGTGCGCACGCTTCCCCGCGCTCAGAAAAGGTGCATGTCAGAACAGAACGAGAATGAGAATGTTTTTCTCAAAAGCAGATCCTGGAGACGATCATCAAAAATCGTGATATCGCATAAGCACTAGTATAAAACGACTGCTAACATTTCTGAAAACAAACTCAATGAAGTTAACTCTATCGCACGCATATCGCAGCCCTGCTCGAGGATTATTAATATTTTGGATTTGTGTTACGATGAGATGGTCTAATCGGCATTTCCAGTTAAAACTCGAGACAGTTCTGCATTAAATAAAGTAAAGTCATGTCTTCTGTGTAATTCTGGCCCGCCGCGGTCACTAATGTGGGTAACGTTAGCGCTCGGTTGAGCACTATGCTAGCGTTGGTTCCGCCGGTAAGCTATTCTCCGGCGGTAAGAAGAAATAGCTGTGCTGTGTTAATAGATTTTACGACCCCAGCAAACACAAAAACGTTTTTTTCGCGTTGTGAAAAGGTTGTGATAACGTTTTTATCCGACGTATTTAATACGAGAGATGTCGGGGTTTTTTTACGTTATAAATACGTTTTTTTACAACGTTGCATAAAGTCGTAAAAACGTTGCATAAACGTTGTTAATGCGACGTTCTTAAAACGTAAATATCACGTCTTACTTTCTGGATGTCGTCTTGGTTATAACACATTCACCCAAAATCACCAAAATGAGGTTTCCAGGTGCTTTGGATGTAAATTACCTTGAAGTGTTCCTCACAAAATGCATGTGTCCTACATCGGTCTTTTGTGATTCCATTGTGAAACGTAGTCGACCCGTTAAAAACATTGAAACGTCACTGGACATAGCCTTTTGGTTAGGACATAGATTTTACTTAACTTATTACATTAAAAGTTATGGACTGATTTATTAATTCACCATCATGTAACAACCCAACTTTTCATTCAAGCAAATGTGTCCCCACTTGAATTATACAAAAAAACAAAAGTATACTCAAAAAAGAAAAGAACTCGCATCTCACAAAAAATAGGCTACATTTATTAATAATAATAATAAAAAATATATATATATATATATATATATATATAAATATAAAATATATTCGAATTTGTATTGTATTATAGGCCTATACAGGTCCTTCTCAAAAAATTTGCATATTGTGATAAAGTTCATTATTTTCCATAATGTAATGATAAAAATTAAACTTTCATGTATTTTTGATTCATTGCACACCAACTGAAATATTTCAGGTCTTTTATTGTTTTAATACTGATGATTTTGGCATACAGCTCATGAAAACCCAAAATTCCTGTCTCAAAAAATTAGCATATTTCATCCGACCAATAAAATAAGTGTTTTTAATACAAAAAAAAAAAGAGTCAACCTTCAAATAATTATGTTCAGTTATGCACTCAATAGTCAATACTTGGTCGGGAATCCTTTTGCAGAAATTACTGCTTCAATGCGGCGTGGCATGGAGGAAATCAGCCTGTGGCACTGCTGAGGTATTATGGAGGCCCAGGATGCTTCGATAGCGGCCTTAAGCTCATCCAGAGTGTTGGGTCTTGCGTCTCTCAACTTTCTCTTCACAATATCCCACAGATTCTCTATGGGGTTCAGGTCAGGAGAGTTGGCAGGCCAATTGAGCACAGTAATACCATGGTCAGTAAACCATTTACCAGTGGTTTTGGCACTGCGAGCAGGTGCCAGGTCGTGCTGAAAAATGAAATCTTCATCTCCATTAAGCTTTTCAGCAGATGGAAGCATGAAGTGCTCCAAAATCTCCTGATAGCTAGCTGCATTGACCCTGCCCTTGATAAAACACAGTGCACCAACACCAGCAGCTGACATGGCACCCCAGACCATCACTGACTGTGGGTACTTGACACTGGACTTCAGGCATTTTGGCATTTCCTTCTCCCCAGTCTTCCTCCAGACTCTGGCACCTTGATTTCTGAATGACATGCAAAACTGAGCAACAGTCCAGTGCTGCTTCTCTGTAGCCCAGGTCAGGCGCTTCTGCCGCTGTTTCTGGTTCAAAAGTGTCTTGACCTGGGGAATGCGGCACCTGTAGCCCATTTCCTGCACACGCCTGTGCACGGTGGCTCTGGATGTTTCTACTCCAGACTCAGTCCACTGCTTCCGCAGGTCCCCCAAGGTCTGGAATCGGTCCTTCTCCACAATCTTCCTCAGGGTCCGGTCACCTCTTCTCGTTGTGCAGCGTTTTTTGCCACACTTTCCTTCCTTCCCACATACTTCCCACTGAGGTGCCTTGATACAGCACTCTGGGAACAGCCTATTTGTTCAGAAATTTCTTTCTGTCTTACCCTCTTGCTTGAGGGTGTCAATGATGGCCTTCTGGACAGCAGTCAGGTCGGCAGTCTTACCCATGATTGCGGTTTTGAGTAATGAAACAGGCTGGGAGTTTTTAAAAGCCTCAGGAATCTTTTGCAGGTGTTTAGAGTTAGTTAGTTGATTCAGATGATTAGGTTAATAGCTCGTTTAGAGACCCTTTTCATGATATGCTAATTTTTTGAGACAGGAATTTTGGGTTTTCATGAGCTGTATGCCAAAATCATCAGTATTAAAACAATAAAAGACCTGAAATATTTCAGTTGGTGTACAATGAATCTAAAATATATGAAAGTTTAATTTTTATCATTACATTATGGAAAATAATGAACTTTATCACAATATGCTAATTTTTGAGAAGGACCTGTATTATAACCAATTTAGCCAAATAAATGTAATCAACAAAGAAAATACATTGTATAACAAAAGTTAATTCCCAATCATGTTGACAAAACCAACTATGCAAAAACTTAACTTATAACATTAAAAGTTATGGATTGATTTATTAATTCACCATCATGTAACTACCCAACTTTTCATTCAAGCAAATGTGTCCAAAAAAACAAAAGTATACTCAAAAAAGAAAAGAACTCGCATCTCACAAAAAATACATTTATTAATAATATATATATATATATAAATATAAAATATATTATAATTTGTATTGTATTATATGCCTATATTATAACCAATTTAGCCAAATAAATGTAATCAACAAAGAAAATATATTGTATAACAAAAGTTAATTCCCAATCATGTTGACAAAACCAACTATGCAAAAAACATAGATACACAACTGTAATAAATAATGCTAAAAGTATTGATGAAAAAAAATACAATGTTGATTAAATATTTCGATTGCGTATCGTTACAGCCCTATTAAGGTGAATTTCATTTTGTATGAATTGTATCTTAATTTTAATCAATGTTTCATCAACCAATTACCTGGATTTAATAAATAAGAAGTAAGTTAAATATAGCAGACAATAGATAAAAACGACACGGAGGCGCCAGCGCCTGCCCTGAACTAGAGCTCGTCTCGTAAAATGAACCGAAACTCAGCTTATAATGTAGCCTATTGCCTCACTCACCTGAGAAATATATAGGCCTGTATGTCTAATTTTAAACAGGACCATTCAAAACTAAATAAAACACGACTGTTCTCTGCTTATGTAATCCGTATAAAATGTGCATTTCTAACTGGCGCGTTCACTACTGCGAATATCACGAGTCAGCATCGTCAACTGTATCTTTGCAGCGACACTGACAGACAAAAAAAAAACGTATTAATAAATAATTAAAATGTCTCCTTGCTATATTTGACATATTCATAATCATGAATCCTTTAGCCGATTCTTTGTGACAGATTTGAGATGCTTTATTGGCAGAGCGCTTAAAAACACTGAAAACATGAATCTTTTTTTAGGCAAGAATTGCACAACCTATTCGATATTCTATAATGAAATACTCAGTGACTCGTCCCAACCAAATATATATATATAAAAAAATTACTTGAATTATATTTTAAGTGAAAGAGTTAGCCATGGCTCGCAAGGATTGTTGAGCCACGACAGAAGTTTCCACTTTGAATGCTTTCGCCTGGCTGTTTTTTCTCCAGCATCTAAAGTGAGAAAGAAAATGTAAATGTAAACAAAAACAATGGTTGTCCAAAATGTGAAGTACAGTGGAGTTTTCCCTCTACATATACGTGCAAGATTTCAGTCATAGATAAATTGTAGGCTAAATGTTTGCTTGATTGAGTGACGTCACGTGAAAACTATTAATTAAACTGTAGGCTAACTTACAGAGCATACTTTTAGGTTAAAATACAAATATCTACAAATAAATATCAAAATCTCTCATCTACACATAAAATGCGATTAAAGGCCCAAACTTACAGCTTAACCTAACTTGCCTATAACGTTAGCTGCTAGTTAAGTTAGCCTAACGGTTAACGTTAAGATGCTAACGGACTTTTTCGAAGACACAACCATTTCTATACAGTAAATATTCAACGAAAGCGAGTCATTTACATGAAAGAACGTGTCAGAACCATTTGTATGTACTAGTTGTGTAATTTCAGGGACTAATCTTACCTGAAAGTAGTTAAAACAACAGTGAGAGACAGAGTTTTGCAGCGTATCAGTTGAGCTGCAGTCCCGTTTCCATGGTAACGCCCTCCTCTCCAGTTCAGATGCGGCTCGAATTTTCAGCGCGCGCGCCCATTAAAATACGTTAAGTCATGCAGCATTTACATACATTGATGGAGTGAATTATTTGATAATCAGAAAACATATCCTGAAACTTGATTCATAGTGGATCGTAGGTATGTGGCCATCGTCAAACTGTAAATGGAATGAGAATGAAAGCATTGAAAATGTAAAACAATGTTTGAAGTAGGCTATATAGTAGTAGGCTATAATATAATTTAATGGTAAACGTGGTGTAGAAATGAAATTGCAAAAACTACATGATGTAGTCTAAGGCATGGACATATTTTCTCATATACACAAATTTACAGATAACACGAGGAACAATTAAGCTTTAAGTATTTTTCAAATATATTTCAAATATATTTAACAGTGCTTCATATAGGCTATGAATATTAATATGCAGTTATTCATATGCTATTTAAGTGCTGTTGTTTATTGGGGTGTATTGTGTTTACTACTGTGATGTTTAATGTTTTCTTTTTATGGATGCATTAGGCATATTTAAATGTAGCCTAGTGATTATTAATAACTTAAATTCAGAAATAGAGTTAGCCTACTAATATACAGCACAAATGTTTTCAACGAGATATAAACCACCAGGGAGCGCTGGATTTCTGCCAAAATTATAATGTAGATATTTATGGTTTGCGAACATATGTGCTTATAATTCATTGACGAGGCAACTTGATTTAGCACAAAAAAACAACGTTTTTTGCTGGGTGAGTTAGTTTAGTCTTGTTTCGTTTTTGTAGACAAACATCTAGGTTTTTTTTTTTTTTTTTTTTTTGACTAGAAAGAAAACGTACCAGTTTGGTATTTTAACAACGTTTTTAAAACGTCTTATTCCAACGTAGAGATTAAGTTATTTTAACACCTGAATAAAACGTCTCCCAAAAGTTGTAGTTTGGTCTAGTTTCCTTTTAGTAGTAAACAAACGTGATATGTACGTATTTTTGACTACTTAAAGAAAACATACCAGTTTTGTATTTTCACAACGTTTTTAAAACGTTTTATTTTGGTTACATTATTTATCCATTTTTAAAAAACGTTTTAAAAACGTTTTGGAAACGTTGTAGTACAACATTACCTAACTGCAACCAAAATACAACGTTGTGAAAAGTGAAAACGTTTTGTGTTTGCTGGGACACTAGCAATGGGTACAGACATGTATTTTGAGCTAGCTGTCACAAAAAATAGACTGGAGATTTTGCTAACTTTATAACCTAGAAGAGAACCACAAAGTAGGCCTACTTTTGGCAAATTTTGACATAGTGGTAAAACAAAAATCTATTTCAGTGACTGCAGCACTTCGTCGGTTACTACACTAACCATCATGTTAACGATCAGCCTAACAGTAGGCCTATTTGATTTGGTACAATTCATCCATATCAAACAATAAGCAAGCTTACCTGTACGCTTGTGCCAAGGGTCCAGAATGAGCTGTGTCCGGTGCAGTACGTTGGTATACCACCCGTTGATCCCCCGGTCAACCAAAAATCGATGGATTTTCAATCATATTTCCCGGTCAACTATATATCGATGCACTTTCAACCATATTTCCCGGTCAACTATGTCGATGACTTTTCAACAACAGGTCGTTTCCCGGTCAACTATAAATCAATGACTTTTCAACACATTCAGCGATCGTCCGGTAAACCAAATATCAATGCTTAATCAATCATAAAGATAACTATAGATCAATGTTGTTCCAATATTGTTGCCATCAACATTAATAACATCAGGTTTTCATCGATATGGTAATGGTGATTCAACATTAATTTTGCATTGAAATTTCAATATCAACCATAATGATGATTCAGATGGAAAAACAATGTTTATTCAATGTTGGCTTGCTGTCTGGTACACACACACACACACAGTTCGATCGCGCCCGCGCCTCTCACACACGCACACGCGCGCACACGCACACACACACAGTTCGATCGCGCCTCTCTCTCTCACACACGCACACACACACACAGTTCGATCGCGCGCGCCTCAAGCTGGAGTGTGCGTGTGCGCGTGAGAGAGACGCGCTGGCGCGATCGAACTGTGTGTGTGTGTGTGAGTAAGAGAGAGAGAGAGAGGCGCATGCGCGATCGAACTGTGTGTGTGTGAGAGAGGGAGAGAGAGAGAGGCGCAGAAATCATTTTATACGGAAATCAATTATTTATAATTCAGATGAGAATAAAGTTAGTGTTAATTAAAATTAAGGAACATTTAGTTTTTCTGTTCTGAATATCATTAAAACAGAAAAGGCAGAGACAACATAATGATGAATAATCTTAAGATATTATATCGTATGCTATGTGTTGTGAATACACCCATGTTAAACATTAAAATTTACTTCCATTGCATATCATAGAACACATAAGCGTAAAATATAATTACATTAATAAACCTGTACAAAGACCTCCAGATAAATACTGGGCTTCTATATTTAACATTTAAGTGCTGAAAACAGGGATGGAAATTAGCACCCGCCACCAGCCAAATGCGGGTGATTTTGTGTTGTGGCAGGTAAACTCGCTTCACCTACCGGCCACTATGGCGGGTAAATAAAAATAGCATACCGTTTCACCCGAACGGCGGACACTTTTAGAGGAGGCACACCTTCAACACCCGGAGGGAAGAAAACGTGGGAGCGCGAGAGGCGGTTTGCCGTCCAAAGGGAGAGCTAGCCGCGAGCGCATGGTGTATTTTTAAGGCGGGGCAGCTCTCTTGTGTCGTAAAGAGCTAGCCGCGCGAACATCTATCCGTGCGGTTCTTCCGTCGAGGCTTGAGCGCGAGAGGTGGTTTGCCGTCCCAAAGGAGAGCTAGCCGCTAGCGCATGATGTAAATATGCAGACATCCCAAGTCTCCCGAAAGTTCCGGGAGTCTCCTCGCATATTGATATCGTCTCCCTGATGCCCGCAAATTAGTTCAAATCTCCCGGAATCTAGAGCGCGCATGCGAGACAGAACATACTTAACATACATAGTGCATGCATGCACGGCAGAGAGGGAGAGAGCGAGAGACCATGCGCGCGCTATGTATGTTATGTGCGCAGTATAGTCAACACCCCCGTCAACAATCCAGTCAAATTAATGTGTATCAGTTCATGGTTTGTGTGTGTATAAGAGAGAAAGACAGTATTTCATTGAGACTTGAGATTAAATAAACTGCTTAAGTATTGTAGATCTTGTAGTATTAATTTTCACATGCAGTTACACATTGTCGGTTAAAAACAAGTAAGTGGCTGGTAAAAACATTGAGTGGCTGGTAGATTTTGAAATCCACCAGCCACAGTGGCCGGTGGACAAAAAAGTTAATTTCCATCCCTGGCTGAAAAACATATTGAGCTATGACATCCTATGACATTAAAAATTATTCTATATTTAAATTATCTCATGTATGTGGCTTTTGTGGTTCACGATCATAGGCCCTGTCCCAAATGGCACACTTCATATGAATACTCGGTCTTGTGTACTTATTTCATGTGTCCGTTAAATCCATGAGACCCATGGATGAGGTGTCTCATTTTTCATTTTAGGTTTCAGAAGGTTGCTCATGCATACTTTGTGGTTGATATGTGCCCGCGATGCGCACTTGATGCACCCAAACTGATGCAAGCTCTACAGCACACTTCTTTTCGACAGTCAAAGCAGGGTTACGTTTTTGCACGTCGTGCACAATAACCCTAAAGGCACCAGGGTGGCGGTGCCACCGGCTTCTTATATATATATAAATATAGCTGCGAGCAGCGATGAAGGGCCAAAGCCGGCGGCACCGCCACCCCGGTGCCTTTAGGTAACTAAAGGAACCGGGGTTGCGGTGCCACCGGCTTGGGCCCGTAATCGCTGCTTGCAGCTATATTTATATATATATATATATATATATATTTATTCTTTATTATTATTATTTTACTACCTTTTGGGGGCCTTAACATGCTCAAAAACTCTTGAAACTTTGCACACGGGTCAGAACCCGCGGCCATCAGGGCCGGACTGAAGATGGTACCCGGGCATGGCAGGGGGGCTCGACAGCGCCCCCTGGAACGGGATTCGAAAACATGTCCATATATCAAACACGCTTGCATGAATTAATATGAAAATCGGTACACATATAGATCTCATCGTTTCATATATCCTTCGTACTCTTACTTTTTACGCCAGCCCAACAGGAAGTCGGCTATTATGGGTTGTTTGGAAACTCATGCTCAGGAATTTGAAACACTTCTCCTAGGGAATTCACCTGATCGTCACCAAACTCGGTGTGCATGAAGTCAAGACATAGAGGATGAAATATTGCCAGGGGATTTTTGATATCTCGAACGGTTTGGCCGTGGCGAGGAAACGAATTGAT
Organism: Gila orcuttii; assembly: GCA_026230005.1. NCBI lineage: Eukaryota > Metazoa > Chordata > Actinopteri > Cypriniformes > Leuciscidae > Gila > Gila orcuttii. Next base: position 33,557,381 of record JAPDVR010000003.1, read on the forward strand.
GGCAAATAATGGAAACAGGAAGTGTGTTATAACTTCTGCATACATTGACTGATCTTGATGAAACTTCAGCAGTGTGTTCGCTGTAAGAGGCCGATCACATGGATGTGACTATTGTGAGTCAAAGTTATAGCGCCACCAACTGGCAGCAGGAAGTGTCACTTTCAAAATGCTTTTAAATCACCCTCTTATTTTTACCCGATTTGCTTAACTTTATGTGTATAATGTAAACACACGGCAGATATAGACCTGTGAAAGGATTATTGATATCTTAGATACTGTTGCCGTGGTAACGCATCAAACTTTAAGATTATTTTTTGATGCTTTTGAGACTCTTAGCATACTTGAAATTGCATGAAACTCGACAGACACATCACATTTATTAGCCAGTAGACATGTGCAAAGTTTCAGAAACGGGCGTGGTGCAGGGGCTCAGTAGCGCCACCTTTTGACAAAAGAGGGGGAGTTAGGTCTATACTTTTATCTACAATCTTAAAACTCAGTATGTATATTGTTCATATCGAGGTGGACAACTTTCTAATTTACAGTTATTAGCTCAGACCAACAGGAAGTCAGATATTTTGGTTTGAATGTGGATGCTTTGGAGAATTTTCTCTTCCTCTCTCTCTGACCCTACGTCTCTCCGTGTGTTTGGGGGAGGGGGATTTGTCTGCTGAGTGAGAATGCTTTTATTTTTGTTTTTCAATGCTTTTATTTTTGTTTTTTGGGGCCCTTAACGTGCTCGAAAACTCTTGAAACTTTGCACACAGGTCAGAACCCGCGGCCATCAGGGCCGGGCTGAAGCTGGTACCCGGGCGTGGCAGGGGGGCCCGACAGCGCCCCCTGGAATGCGATTCGAACACTTGTCCATATATCAAACATGCTTGCATGTAATAATATGAAACTCGGTACATATTTAGATCTCATCGGGTTGAGCAACTTTCGTGCTCTAAGTTTAACGACAGCTCAACAGGAAGTCAGCTATAATGGGTTGTTTGGAAACGCATGCCCCTGGAATTCGATATACTTCTCCTTGGGAATTGATCGGAATGCCAATAAACTTGGTCAGCATGAAGTCAAGATATTGAGGATGATAAATTGCCAGCGGATTTTTGATATCTCGAATGGTTTGGCCGTGGCGAGGAAATGATTTTATGACTAAAAAAGGACACATAAAGTGTGTTATAACTTAGTTAGTTTTACCTACACTTACAAAACTTGCCGTGTATATTGTTCTCTTCAAGCCGAAAAACGTTCTAATTTACAGTTATTAGTTCCGACCAACAGAAAGTCAGATATTGTGGTTTGAATGTGGATTCTGAGAATTTTCTCTCCCTCTCTCTGACAGAGAGAGTGTTCCCTGCCATTCTCTGTGTGTGTGTGTGTGTGTGTGTGTGTGTCTGTGTAGGGCGGGTGAGAAGGAAAGGGGGGGGGGGTCTCTTCCAGTGATAGTTTAAACACAAAATCATAAATAGGGCTATACTGCCCTCTTGTGTCCAAAATTATATTTATATATAAATATATTACGTATGTGACTGAGGATGTTGTGTTTTATAGCGAGTGTACACAAATATAAGTAAACAGTTTGCAGTCTGAATGACGCCTGTATGAAAAAAATGACGGAGTATGTTTCCACTGTTCACACACACACACAGTTCGATCGCGCCCGCGCCTCTCTCTCTCACACGCGCGCACACACACACAGTTCGATCGCGCCCGCGCTTCTCTCTCTTTCTCTCTCTCTCACACACACACACACACACAGTTTGATGGCGCGCCTCTCTCTTAAGCTGTAGTGTGTGTGTGGGCGCGAGAGAGGCGCGCTGGCGCGATCGAACTGTGTGTGTGTGTGTGTGTAAGAGAGAGAGAGAGAGAGAGAGAGAGAGAGAGAGTGAGAGAGAGAGGCGCGGGCGCGATCGAACTGTGTGTTTGTGTGTGTTTTGAGAGAGAGAGAGGCGCTGAAATCATTTTATATGGAAATCAATTATTTATAATTCAGATGAGAATAAAGTTAGTGTTAATTAAAATGATAAGGAACATTTAGTTTTTCTGTTCTGAATATCATTAAAACAGAAAAGGCAGAGACAACATAATGATGAATAATCTTAAGATATTATATCGTATGCTATGTGTTGTGAATACACCCATGTTAAACATTAAAATTTACTTCCATTGCATATCATAGGACACATAAGCGTAAAATATAATTACATTAATAAACCTGTACAAAGACCTCCAGATAAATACTGGGCTTCTATATTTACACATTTAAGTGCTGAAAAACATATTGAGCTATGACATCCTATGACATTAAAAATTATTCTATATTTAAATTATCTCATATATGTGGCTATTGTGGTTCAAGATCATAGGCCCTATCCCAAATGGCACAATGTCTTGTGTACTTATTTCATGTGTCCGTTAAATCCATGAGACCCATGGATGAGGTGTCTCATTTTTCATTTTAGGTTTCAGAAGGTTGCTCACGCATACTTTGTGGTTGATATGTGCCCTCGATGCGCACTTGATGCACCCAAACTGATGCAAGCTCTACAGCACACTTCTTTTCAACAATCAAAGCAGGGTTACGTTTTTGCACGTCGTGCACAATAACCCTAAAGGCACCAGGGTGGCGGTGCCACCGGCTTCTTTATATATATATATAAATATAGCTGCGAGCAGCGATGAAGGGCCAAAGCCGGCGGTACCGCCACCCTGGTGCACCAGGGTTGCGGTGCCACCGGCTTGGGCCCGTAATCGCTGCTCGCAGCTATATTTATATATATATATATATATATATATATATATAAAGAAGCCGGTGGCACCGCCACCCTGGTGCCTTTAGGGTTATTGTGCACGACGTGCAAAAACGTAACCCTGCTTTGATTGTTGAAAAGAAGTGTGCTGTAGAGCTTGCATCAGTTTGGGTGCATCAAGTGCGCATCGAGGGCACATATCAACCACAAAGTATGCGTGAGCAACCTTCTGAAACCTAAAATGAAAAATGAGACACCTCATCCATGGGTCTCATGGATTTAACGGACACATGAAATAAGTACATAAGACCGAGTATTCATATATAGTGTGCCATTTGGGACAGGGCCTATATATATTTTCTTGTTTTTCCAGTTACATTATCAATGGATAGTTGCCTTTTTCTCCCTTTTCAGTTTTACTTGTGCTAAATTGTGACTTCAGAAACAAACATTTGAATAAATGAACCGATTTTCTATTTTTCGTCTTGTAATTTGGGTACCATTATCACGGGGGTGTGGCCGTGGTCTAACTTTACTATCATTTCATTGAAGCAACTGCTTTATGTACACTGCATGCACGTTGAGGAGAAGTTTAAAAGAGAAACACAGGACAACATTTTTCACCCAAAGTGACAGTTTTTATTGTTAATAACTGCACTGTTAACCCTTGCTGTAAAAAAAGGCCAAATTCTGACAATATCATACCATTTTCCATTAAAACAGTATTGCCAGTATTTTATTGTAAAAAAAAAAAAAACTGGTAGGTCTAACAGTGTGTGCTAAATGTAGAATTCAGGTCTGGCCATCGGGAGCAGCCGGTGAAACAGTGGTGGCCTGGCTGCTTATTTCGCCCGTTGCCCCGCTGGTTTGTATTTATCTAGGCTAGCCTATTATTCGTTATTACTTTATTATATTGATGCATGCCTCGATGCCCCCGAATGATTTAAGAACTCCCCATTTGATAATTAACCGAAACAAATTATGAATCCGCTACTCTTGACATGCAGCATATCATATGCATAGGATACATATAGGCCTACGTGCATATCAAATTCTCGGCTAACGGCTTCTATTGTAATTGTTGGCGCTGCCATCTCAATTAGAGCTATAACCGGTAATACATGACGAAGGATTAAAAGACTTACAACTCAGAAATTATCTGGCGTTTAGCCTGCACACCTGCACAAGAGAGCAGCGGCCATTTTATTAATGATTGCACACCTGTGTGTTACTCCACCCACATCATGATCACAGTCAATTAGAGAACATATACAATTACATACAGATCAACAGTAATGGACCGAGTTAATAACTGCTAAATTTAAGGGTATACGAGAAGCTGTGAGAAGCACTGAAGTTCAATGTTGCCGTGGAAACAAACAATGATGCCCTTGAGAGAAAACATCTGCATCTGAGGAGTTTACTAGATAGGCTAAATGAGTTGTGAATAAAAGCTAACAAAATCAACAAACATTTGCTAAACCTTATAATTGTAACAAAATGATGAAGAAAGCAAAGGTGAAAAGATAGCTAGGGGATCAGTTCAGACAGATTTGATGTTGCCTTTTGTAAACATATTATTTTTATTTTATATTACATTTCATTATTTTTGAGTAGACCTAACATGGAACCTTCAATATGACTACAAGCCCAAAATTAAAAGAAAAAATAAATAAATAGCCATAGTAATTAAATGGAAAAAAAGTGTGTTTCGTAATAGAACTCTATCGCGGGGTAGCCACAGTTGATGTGTCTCAACCCTGTCCCTCGCTGCCCACCTCGCACATTTGTCTAGATTTTGCAATGACCTTGCATGACACAATACCATGAAATATGCCAGTTTTTAGGGCACATAATAACGTGTGATGATACCAGTTACGTTTAACAGTCACATAAGGATAATAAGCTATTCAGTGTGGAGAGTGCATGGTGAAGTGAACTTACGTTAGAAAAAAGACTTTTGCTGATATCTTCGTTTCGGAGATGTGTCCGTTGTTCAAATTTCCCACGATCAAAGAGGACACTAATACGCATGTGCACAGCAAATATCACAACGTGTGCTTGCTGCGCACGGAAGTTATTTAAGGTGTCTCAACTGTACACGTCTCAACCAGAGGCTACACAGTCTACCCAAACCAGCGGGGCAGCGGGAGAAATAAGCCAGGCCACCGTTAATTTCGACCGCTGCTCCCGAATTCTACATTTAGCACACACTGTTAGACCTTGCCACCAGGTTTTTTTTACAGTAAAATACTGGCAACACTGTTTTAATGGAAAATGGTATGATATTGTCAGAATTTGGCCCCTTTTTTTACAGCAAGGGTTAACGGTCCAGTTATTAACAATAAAAACTCACTTTGGGTGAAAAATGTTGTCCTGTGTTCATCTTTCAAACTTCTCGTCAACGTGCATGCAGTGTACATAAAGCAGTTGCATCAATGAAATAATATTAAAGTTAGTCCACAGCCACACCCCCGTGATAATGGTACCGCCCACGGGCTAATTACAAGAAAAATTTTTAAAATCGGTTAGATTTCAATTATTCAAATGTTTGTTTCTGAAGTCACAATTTAGCACAAGTAAAACTGAAAAAAGGGAGAAAAAGGCAACTATCCATTGATAATGTAACTGGAAAAACAAGAAAACTGAATGTCTGGTTTCAATTTCTCATTTTTGCATTTGCATTGTATGGTCTGACAATTGAATTGTGAAGCGTTACACGGACCTCATTGATACTTGACAGTTTTTAGTGTAACATGCAGGGAAGTCATGTAATAGGGTGAATAAGCATCTGCCACCTCCTGGGAATATACCAGCATTTCAGTTGGGATGTAAGAAACGACTCGGTTACTAACGTAACCTTGGTTCCCTGAGAGGAGGGAACGAGTATTGCGTAAGTAGCTTACGCTATGGGAAAACTCCTTTTCTCGAGAATATTGAAGTCTTTATGTAAAACGCATTGCAGCTGCACAGCTGACAGCAATGAGCGAAGGCAGCTCGGTCATTGGCTGTGCTGCAGCAACTTGCTCGAACCAATGACGGGGCGACTCTGAATGCGTGACCAATGAGCGCGCTTCACGCCCGCGCGCGTCAGAGCCCGCCAAGATGGGCGTAGCCAAGAGCTATATAATGGGCGCCCTGTCATGAGAGTTCTTTAGGTTAAAACGACTGAAGCGAACTAACCAAGCACAAGCACGGCAGCTTACACAATACTCGTTCCCTCCTCTCAGGGAACCGAGGTTACGTTAGTAACCGAGTCGTAACTTTTCGAGAGGTCTCTCCTATTGCGTAAGTAGCTTACGCTATGGGAACACCATGCAAAACGCCGTGCGTGCTGAACTTCGCCTTATGATAGCCAGAGGCAGGTGCCTGAGCTGAAAAGCAAAGTTATCATCCAACTAGCCGGCAGAGGCGAGCTTTATATGTGGAAAGAATACAGAGCGGCTAGAAGGCGCTCAGTGTGACACAAGCACATACATAATCTAGATATGAACTCGTAGTTCAACTAGCATCATGCTGATAGTACATTGGAATGCAATGTCGGGACCTGTAGGTTGTAGAACCTGATAAATGTGGACGGTGAGGCCCAGCCTGCCGCCGCACAAATATCCTCGATCGGTATCCCGCTCGACCATGCCCAGGAAGAAGCCACGCTCCTGGTGGCGTGTGCTTTGACTCCCCAGGGGCATTGAAGTCCCTTAGCTTCATAAGCCAGCGCTATAGCCTCAACTATCCAGTGAGAGATTCTCTGCTTTGAAATGGCGGAACCTTTCGTACGGCCGCCAAAGCATACAGTACAAACAGTTGTTCTGTCTGTCTGAATAGGGCAGAACGCTCCAAATACACTCTGAGAGCCCTAACGGGGCAGAGTAGATTAGCGTCGTGTTCGTCTGCTGGAGACGATAGCGCAGTTAGGGAGATAACCTGTGCTCTGAAGGGAGTGGTGAGCACTTTAGGAATATACCCATGTTTTGGCCTAAGGACGACCCTGCAGTCGTTAGGTCCGAATTCTAGGCAGGCAGCGCTTGTCGAAAGCGCGTGCAGGTCGCCCACTCTCTTGACCGAGGCGAGTGCCAGCAAGAGCGCAGTCTTGAGCGAGAGCTGTTTAAGGTGCACGGTTCGGAGTGGTTCGAACGGGGGCCCTTTAAGAGTGTCTAGGGCAGTAGATAGGTCCCAGATCGGCACTGAGGGGGGGCGTGAAGGGTTCATCCTCCTAGCGCCCCTTAGGAAACGAATAATTAGGTCGTTTCTTTACAGGGTTGTGTGACGCTGTGATGGCTGCCACATATACTTTGAGCGTGGAGGGGGTGCGGCCCGCCTCCAGAAGCCCTTGTAGAAAAGCGAGTACGTTCGTAATCTCGCATGTTTCAGGGTTCAGGCCCTTGGCATTACACCAGTCACTGAACACTTTCCATTTCTGGGCATATAAGCGTCTCGTGGAGGGCGCCCTTGCCTCAGCGATGGTTTTTAGCGCTCCGCTCGTGAGGTTCCTGGGAACCCGTTGAGGGGCCATGCATGAAGGGCCCACAGATCGGGGCGGGGATGAAATATCATCCCGCTGGCCTGACTGAGGAGGTCTGGCCTCAGTGGAATCGGCCGTGGTGCAGATTGCATTTGCATCAGATCTGGAAACCATTTTTGGTTCTTCCAGAGTGGGGCTATCAGAAGCACTGCGTTTTTCTCCTCTCTGACCCGACTGATGAACTGTGGCAGCATCTCGATCGGGGGAAAGGCATATAAGGGGCGGCTCGGCCAGCTCTGGGCGAGCGCGTCCGTGCTTTTCGTGAAGAAAAGAGAGCAGTGCGCGTTCTCCTTGGAGGCGAAGAGGTCGATCTCCGCTTTGCCGAAGGTTATCCATAACCACTGAATCGTCAGCGGGTTGAGAGCCCTGTCTCTGGATAGCATGTCTGCCCCCTGGTTCAGGGCGCCTGGCACATGCACTGCTCTCAGCGAGCGCAAGTTGTGCTGGGACCATAAGATGAGTCTCCTGGCCATTGAATGTATGGAGCTCGACCTGGGTCCACCCTGGCGATTTATGTACGACACTACCGTCATGTTGTCCATTCGGACCAGGACATGTTCGTTTTTTAGATGTGGAAGCAGGACTCTGAGAGCCAAAGCGACCGCTTTCATCTCCAGACAGTTTATGTGTAGGCGCTTCTCCGGGTTTGACCAAAAGCCGGAGACAGGCCTGCCCTCGTAAAGGGCCCCCCAACCTATTTTGGAGGCATCTGTCGTGATCATCTTTCTCCTTGTGTTCACACCCAGACTCACGCCTGACTGGTACCAGTCGGCGGCTTTCCAGTGCGTCAGGGCTTTTATACAGCCGTGGTTCGCTCTGATTAAAAAGTGGCCCGAACGCCACGCGTGAGTAGGGACGCGGCTATTGAGCCAGCGTTGGAGAGGGCGCATATGCAACAATCCTAGCTGGAGTACGGCCGATGCTGAGGCCATGAGACCGAGCATCCTCTGAAACCGCTTGACGGGGGCGCGCGCGCCCGCCCTGAATAATGTTGCAAGGCGCCGGATGGTGAGCGCGCGCTCTGATGAGAGACGAGCTGTCATTTGCATCGAGTCTAGAACTATTCCCAGGAAAGAAATCCTCTGGCTGGGAGATAGTATGCTTTTTGCAAAATTGATTCTTAGACCCAGGCATTCTAAATGGCTGATAATCCAGGATCTGTGTGTTATTAACTGACTCTCTGATTGTGCTAGGACCAGCCAATCGTCGAGATAATTCAGTATTCACACTCCCCTTCGCCTCAAGGGGGAAAGTGCTGCATCCATACATTTCGTGAATGTACGGGGAGCCAGGGACAGGCCGAACGGAAATACTGTGTACTGGTAAGACTGTCCCTCGAAAGCGAATCTCAGAAACGACCTGTGATGAGGCGCTATAGGAATGTGAAAGTAAGCATCTTTCAGATCCACTGAGAGAAACCAATCTCCTGGGCGTACTTGCGCGAGAATATGTTTGGTTGTTAACATTCTGAACGAGCGAATCATTAGTGCTTTGTTCAGGTGTCTGAGATCTAGGATGGGGCGGAGACCGCCATCCTTTTTCGGGATGAGCAAATAGCGGCTGTCAAAACCTGCCTCGCTCATATAGGGGGGAACAGTTTCCACAGCGCCCTTTTCTATTAGTTTGCGCACCTCGGTGCGTAGAACATGTGAACACTCCTTTCTCACTTTCGTCTCGACCACAGTTGTAAAACGTGGTGGTCTGCGAGCGAACTGGAGCGAGTATCCGTGCTTTACTATATTCAACACCCATTTCGGCATATCTGGAATGTTTTCCCATGCCGCTGCATGTACAGATATGGGCTGAATACAGGCTAAGGGCGGGCCGCTGTGATGTAGGGACCCGGCCAGCGAATCGCCTGAGCTCGTAGCTCTCAGAGGCGCGGGCGCGCGCTGAGCGGCTGCGCGCTGAGCGGCTGAGTGAATGGGCGCGTGTGTGATTACAACAGTGCGCGCTATGTCTGTCAAGCTCGCAGCCTGAGCTGGGGTTGTGTTTGACACTGTAAGGACAGTGTTTATAAGTGGGGGTGCATAAACAGTGGTAGGCACACGCGTCACTTTTATAATGTTTCCCGCTTTTACTGGGGATGAATTCATAACTGTGTGAACAGTGCTTGTGTGTAGTGGTGCGTACATGACCGTAGGCACGTGATCTACATTCATGGGGCGCGCAGCCTGAGCTGAGAATGAATTTGGCACTGTTTTGACAGTATCTGGGAATGCACACTTTGTGGACATATGAACCCTTAGTGACACAGGCAGAAAAAGACTCTTTTTGTGTTTTCTGTGCGTCGCCGTAAAAACGGCGTTTGTTTGCAGGTGAGCGAGCTCTGTGACTGGCCCATTGACTGCTGTATGGACATTTCCAGCCGCCTGTAAGGGGACTGGGTAATGTTTGAGATTTTGCAGAGAGAGTGGTCCGGCTTTTGCGAGACACGCACTCTCTCTTCTCATTCCTGTGGCTAGGAAGGCTTTCGAGGCTCAGGGTTCAGCACAATCTTGGGCCGAGGACCCCGTCGCTCAGGAGGCGGCTTGCGGTTGTGGGAGCACGAGCGGCGTCGAGCGTCAGCCTGAGGCGCGGGCTGAGAGGCGGAGGGAGCTGCTCTAGCCCGCTGCGGCTGTGGCAGTCTCTGTCTGCTCTGCGATGAGCTGGAGCGCTTGGGCAGGAAATGGCGCATAGCTTGTGAAGCGTTCTGGGCCTCAGTGAAGCGTTCGGCGAAACCTTTAACCGCCGGTCCAAACAGCCCGCTGGTGGAGATAGGCGCGTCGAGAAACGGCACCTTATCCGCGTCCTTCATCTCCGTCAGAGTCAGCCACAGATGGCGCTCGAGAACAGTCAAATTAGCCATGGCGCGGCCAATAGACTGGGTGGTGGCCTTCGTGGCTCGCAGAGCTATGTCAGTTGCGCTGCGTAGGTCCTTGAAGGCTTCGGGTTCGGGGCCAGACTCGTCCATGGAGCGGAGAAGCTTGGCTTGGAACACTTGAAGTACCGCCATTGAGTGAAGCGCTGATGCAGCTTGGCCGGCGACGGCGTAGCAGAGATGATTCGTTAACGAGAAAATAGCGTCTGGAAAAACCTGCCTCGCTCATATAGGGGGGAACAGTTTCCACAGCGCTCTTTTCTATTAGTTTGCGCACCTCGGTGCGTAGAACATGTGAACACTCCTCTCTCACTTTCGTCTCGACCACAGTCGTAGACGTGGCAGAGATGATTGGCCACGGCCTCCTCGAGGGGCGGCGTTCCCTCGTAGCCTCTTTCCTTCGCGCCGTCCACAGAGGAGAGCGACGAAGAAAAAGAAGGCTTCAGACGCGCAGAGTGGGGGGCTTTCCATGAGGTTGGTGAGTTCGTCATGAACTTCCAGAAAGAAGGGAGAAGGCCTTTGCCGAGAGGCCTGCTGGCGCCCCTGCAGAAACCACTCATCCAGTCGGCTTCGGGTTGGTTCTTCGGGAGAAGACCAATCGAGCCCGAGGTCCTCCACGGCCTTCGAGAGGACGCGGATAATCTCCATATCCATGGTGGAGCCCCCACTCGTGCTAGCTAGCGTCGACGGGGCGGGGTCGAAAGTGGAGCCCGGCCAGTCGTCAGATGCAGCATCAATGGACAAGCTGTCATCCACTCCCCCATCGTCCTCGGACGCGCCGAAAGTCACAAGGCCCACCGCTGGGGAAGGCAAGAGCGGCGGTGTTGCACGCGGAGACTGGCTCGGCGTGACGTCACTGAGCTCAGGTTCAGGAAGCCTCTGTGAGCGGCGCTTTTTCTTAACGCGCAGCTCAAACAGAGGGGTGGCGGCGATGGGCTTGCTCGCGGCGAAAGCGGCGAAGCGAGCCCGCAGTGCGGACAGACCCAGGTTGTCACATTCCGGGCATCCGCCCTTGGTCAAAGCAGCTTCTGCGTGGTCCCGGCCCAGGCAGCGAGCGCAGATGATGTGACGATCCCCGTCCGGAAGAAGGTCTCTGCACGACGCGCAGGAAGGCATTTGAAACAACGCCTCAGAAAATTGCTCTTTTACTAGTGTCGCGGGGCGAACAGATGTAAAATACTTGCGTGCGTAGCGCGCCGGATGGCTCAGTAGGATGGCGTTCGAAGGCGGCTGAAGGTGCCGACGTCCTCGTAGCAATCCCGCTGGTATGCTTTTCCACGGCGGCGAAGGCTTTCAATAATCCGAAGGATCCAGCGAAGAAGGTGTTCGCTGAAGGAGATTAAATCTAAAGAACTCTCATGACAGGGCGCCCAATATATAGCTCTTGGCCACGCCCATCTTGGCGGGCTCTGACGCGCGCGGGCGCGAAGCGCGCTCATTGGTCGCGCATGCAGAGTCTCCCCGTCATTGGTTCGAGCAAGTTGCCGCAGCACAGCCAATGACCGAGCTGCCTTCGCTCATTGCTGTCAGCTGTGCAGCTGCAATGCGTTTTACATAAAGACTTCAATATTCTCGAGAAAAGGAGTTTTCCCATAGCGTAAGCTACTTACGCAATAGGAGAGACCTCTCGAAAGGGAACACTATTTGCATTTTCTGAAAAAAATACCAGTAGCAATTAAAGTTTTAGGAAAGCTTAGGTTGCCTCAAAGCCACATTTGTTTGCCATTATTGTTGGGTATGGAATCCACACTTAAAATAGCATATTTTGTACAGTGTAAAACTGTAGCTTGATAAACATAAGTATTGCCAGTTCAGTATGCAAATAAGAAATGTAGACAAACTGCAGGTGCAATTTGATTGTTCAAAATTTTGGAAAGACAAGTGCCAACAAGCTTAACCTTCAGTTGTTCAGATATTTCTGGGCAGGAAAGTTAGAGACTGGATCTCACTGATGCATCGTTTAAATGCCTCCATCTAGCCAGGTTAAACTGTGAATAGAAGTTTAACCCTTGTGTCAATTAAAAAAAGTTACACATAGGTCCATAGAGGACATAAATGTTTGTGTCAAAAAAAAATCATAAAAATTAATTTAAATTAAAAAAAAAAAAGAAGTGATACAAAAAAAATTATAGAGGTTTAAGTTTATAACATTGGACATATGAACATTATTTTATATCAAATATATAATTTTTGAAACATGACCTCTAAAACTGCTAGAAAATCAAAGTTATACATCAAAATAAGTTGTGTTCTAAATTTGAGGTTGATATCTAAAAAAAAAAAGAGCTTTCAGTAAGATTTTGTTTGGGCACAGTACCAGATTTTCCCCATTAAATGCCAGCAAAGCTTCACTGGATTTGTGATTTGCAGTAGAGTTTTTCTCTCTCAAATATTACAAGAAACAAACACATTTATTTATTCATTTATTTATTTATTTATTTTACACACATACAAACCACACTCTGACATCCATACCAACACACCCACACAATTTTAGCTGCATAATTTATCAAATTGGCTCTACAGAAGCAGAAAACCAAAATAAATAGAGTATTTGCTTTATAGGCCAAACCTGAGAAAATGGCACCATCTGGTAAAAAAATTATAATAATTTGTACAATCGTTAATTTTAAAGCCTTGCTTGCTAGTTAAATGGACCTTGGATTAAAAATTGCAGTTTTAATGGGGACATTTTTGTCCTTAAAGTCCTGAGAGTAACTCACTTATAGCTTAATTGGAAGCCTTCTCACTCCTCGTTCCTTGCAGTGCAATTAAAGAATTGAGATTCTTCAGGATGTTTTTTTATGATCAGTTTCCAGGTCACAGGCTGGGGGACTGAGGAGCGAGGAAGCATCAATTTGATGATTGAGAAGCACCCAATGTTCCAGTCATCAGCAATGAAATTTTGTTACCAACACTGACTGAAGTTGTAGATCATACAGTAACTCAATACAGTATGATAAGAAAACTTTTTTGACATTCTGCATTGGTACACTACATGGGACTGAAACCATGGTCCTTGACTCTGATGGGTCCAACAGATGCCCTGTCCCACCACCAATCTGCTGCTTTCTGCTCAACATTAGTAGGGTTGGATGCTGCAGCCACCTTGAGAACACAAGTAATGTAGACCTACAAAAAGCAAAATTATTTGTACACTCAATGCTAACATGCACCCAAACTGCTAATCCACATACGTACAATTCCACTAATCTCTTGCTGGAATCTCAACGCCACCAACTGAAACCGCAGCTTGTCAATTTGAGTCCGGGGCATAAAGCGAGAGTCTGAGCCTGTAAGCTTGGCATCAACTAGACACTTAGGGTGGAAGAAAAAAATTAAATACATTCAGACATTCCACAATGCCTCATTGTGTGGTTCTTGAAGAACCTCTACTCACCCATTATTCTCAATAAAGGAGTATCTGGGTGTAGCACTGGTATCAGGGACTGAAGTAGCCACAGAGCTATCCACAAACACACGTTGAGGAATGTGGTTGTATGACCCCAGTGAAGCCTCAATATTAATGGAATCACCCAGGAAGAAGAAGAAGGTCTTTCAAATCTCCAGTCATCTGCAAAGAAATCATTTTAGCCCAGGTTCACAAGCACTGGCATGTTACAAACATTTACATTATACCAACCAGTCATGAGCTTGAGGGAGAAGACAAAAAGTTCCTCTGCAACTATAGCAGGCCCGGCGTCAAGGGGGGGCTTAGCCCCCCCTATGATAATCTCAAGCCCCCCTAGCGGTGATCTGAATGATGATTATGTGACTGAGCGTTCGTGCAGGGTTTTTCTAAACACTTATGAATAAGATAACTATAAACGAGAACCGTCTGAACTGTTCTCGACTTTACCCCTTTTGTACACTGCACACGTCTGCAGTGCATTACGGCTCCGACAAGATTTTATTCTATCCTCCACGCGGTGCCAACTCACACCAGGAGCATTTCAGAAGCAACGCGACTGGATGCGCGAGACCATGTGATTTGCCTGTCCGATGTGATTTTTCTTGATTTTTGGGTTTCTACCTTACAGTCTATGGTTTCTACCAAGGATATATTGGTGTGCAATACAATTGGGAGTCCTTACAGGGTGTTTATTTTAAAAATGTACAGTGTTTATTTACTGTTATTTTGTATTTACGGTGCGGCTTGGACGCGGCGTCCGTTGAAAATAGACTTAGGTTAGCACCTATCTTTAGTGAAGCGGTGCGGAGAGCCGCTTCTGGGATGCTTCTGAAACGCCGCGTCGCGGTTGGTGTAAACACAAGCGACTAGAGTGGGCGCGATGAGCTCCGGTGTTTCTTACTCCGGTGTCGCAGCCGTAGCGCGCCGCAGACTAGTGTTAACTAGTTTAACACTAAATAATTCTCTTTTTTTTCAATATGGGGCACGAGAGAAACAGACCCCCCCCCCAGCCCCCCCCCAGGGCTGCTGTGGTTCCTCTGGTAGACTTGGAAAGCTCCAGGTCAGTTTCGCCACTGGACCTTGCAACAGCTCTTTTAATTGAACAACCATAAGATCTTGAGAAGAATTTCCAAAGTTTGTTCTAGCTGGTCTCTGAACAGGAAATGAAGCGGGAAACCTTTGTGGTACAAATACAGGATTACATAGCTCTGGGGAATTCTGGATTCATCCGGTTGAGGATCTTGTGCTAATGCCTTATGCCCAACTTGGTACTGATTATGTATTGTCCTTCCTTGGCACTGTTTCAAACAAGCAAAAACACCAGTCCAAAGCCAACTTGTCTCAATCCCATTTTCAAAGACTTGATGCTGATCTTTCACTTTTCCTTTATTTATAAGAGTTTATAGTAGTAAGCTTGGCTCTTCCTCTCAGCATCAAGCTTAATGGTCATCAGCAATTTGAGGAAAATGTGTTTTGTGTTATTAAATGACATCTATAAATTTCCTTAAGCAATTAAGTCAAAACTTTACTCATCTTTCCTGAAAAAAAAGGTTGCAAACTCAATATATTATGCCCCTTTCAGCATGTTTCCAGTAAAGTTTAGGACACTACACAAGGGGAGAAAAGCAGCACAAAGCTGCTAATGTGCATGGTGTTAATGTGACTGCAGAAATAATATATGCTGCTAATATAATCGGTCCTACTGACCCAGTCCAAGTGGGATTAGCACTGGTCTCCAGCGTGTGACGAGGGTGCTCTAACAAGGAGGCGAAAGACCATAGCCTCTGGCGGCAGTCGCTACGGCACCTCTTGAGATCAGGGGAGTGAGGTTTACATGCATAGCTCTTACTGGCCGATGACAGTTACACATGGTGATTAAGAAAAAACAGAGCCAAGAGTCACTACTCAAGCCTAGAGAGTCAAGAGAATGGTTTATTGAAGGGATATAGAAGTCAGATGACAGTTTTAAAAATTTAACACCCACTGGACACAGCAATTTAATTAGATTTGGCCAGATTCTTTAACAATGATGGGTCCAACAGAGGCTCTCTCCCACCATAGATCTGAAGAACAAACAAATTGTGAGAAAGCTTTATACATAATCAATAAAATATTTACGAGTTTTCATACCTGGAAGCTGATCGCTTGCACTACAGGATGCGTCACAGCAACCACACACCTGTTCAGGTTCATCTGCAGACACCCACCTGCCAAACAAATATTAATTCCTTGCACAGCCTAATTTACCCCTAGCATTTTGATTTGTCAACATACCCATCAGCAGTGAACGAACAAGCTTTCTCCTCAGGACTTGTTGGAGTGGTTGATGCGGCCACCTTTACAAAACATGAGATGTAGACCTGCAAAGAGAATTGTTTGACCATTTTGCCAGCATATCAAAAGTGTAGCACAACCATCACATACCAATCCATGGTCTGCTTCCTGGAACCTGAATGCCTCCAGCTGAAATTGCAGCTTATCACCTTGAGTCCGGGGCATAAAGTGAGACCTGGAGCCTGTTATCTTGGCATCAACCAGGCACCTAGGGTAGAATCTAGTCAGACCTCTGCTATATACCCACAAGCACATTACACAAAAGGACTTACCCATTGTTCTCAATAAAGGAGTATCTAGGGACAGCACTGACATCAGGAACTGTTGTAGCCACACATCCATCCACAAATAGACGGAGGGGAACATGGTTGTATGACCTCACAGAGGCTTCAAAATTTATGATGTCACCCAAGAAGTACTGATTAGAAGGCCTCTCGGATTTCCAGTCATCTGTTGGGAAATATTGTTTAAGTTCAAACAAAGGGGGCATTAGTGAATGTTGCACTCTACCAACCAGTCATGAGCTTGAGGGAGAAGACTAAGAGCTCCTCTGCAACTTTAGTGGAGGCATAAGGTACCCAAGTAGGCATTAAGGCGTCGCTGTTCACCTCATTTACTCTATAGATGAAAAAGAAAAGTGTCAGTCAATATTAAATATAAATAACTTTGTAGTAAATTTGATGGCATTAGGACATCCAACAATCATTAAGTCTTCACCTTGGATAATGACATTCAATTCCAACCACCGCACCACTGCTCCGGACAACAGGAACACCATATGAAACCTCTTCTGGAGTGTAGATGAGGGAGAACATATAGACCAGCTCATTTTCAGTCACCTTAAGGATTAGCATTGCAAATGTTATTCACAGAAACCACTACTACAAAAACATGCAAAAACTCTCAACATACCATTGATATGCTGCTACATCCATGCAGTTCAGACTCAAAGATCAGCACTTGAGCAGAATAATCCTCTCCAGTTGCAGTACAGCCTCCCAGTGTAAAACCAGAGGACAATAGTGGGTTCCCAGTCCCAAAGAAGTCCTTCATCACTTCCACATACACTGAATTCTCTCCACACTGAGCAGCTACACTGTTGGCAGGGACAGGATAAGGCAACTCAAAAGGAACATCTGGCTGCTGTGGTTCCTCTGGTAGACTTGGGAAGCTCCAAGTCAGTTTCGCCACTGGACCCTGCAATAGCTCTTTTAATTGAACACCCATAAGATCTTGAGAAAATCTTCTAAAGTCAGTCCTGACTGGTGTCTGGACAGGAAACTGAGCGGGAAACCTTTGGGGTGCAAATAAAGTGTTACTGGGAACCAAAGACATCCTGGAATCAGCCTGTTGAGAAGCTTGAACTAATGTTCTAGGCCTAAACTCGCTTGGATTCCAATTATGTGCTGCTCTTGCTCTCCACTGGGCTTCAGAAAATCCAAGTGCAAGAATAAACACCAATCCAAATCCAACCTGCCAAAACCCCATTTTTGCCAAGCTTCATTTCAATGACACATTAGGGTGCTACCATCCAAATTTATACAGATGTAAATCAGAATGGCTCCACCTCTCTCTTGACAAGCATAATTTCTCTCTACACCTGCCAATTTACTCAATCAATATATCACAGGTGAAAGTCATTGATTCTTTATTACTCAAAATAAAATTAAGTACCATATAAGGGCATGTTATTAGTAGCTAAACCAAAATTGCTTATTTTAAATATTAAAATGACAAATCAATTCTCTGAAACACAAACAACCCCAAATATTTTTGTGTCTTCCTTTTTTTTATTAATTCAGAAACATGGCCACAGACAGAATTGTACACTAGAGTATCCAAAATAATAAAGTTAGCCTAAGTATGTTTCAGGTTTAGATTGTAACTAACATTCTTCCCTCTAATCAACAGCAATCTTCACAAGGGACTGAAATGGAGACATTTAGTTCAGAACCAAAGGAATGCAGGATCATAACATTATTTTATTATAGATTCACTGATATGTTTTTTCCCCAACTGTAAGTTTAGGTTGATCAGAGTGTTTGTGGATTCATTGTAGACTTCATTTTTTCTTGAACTATACTATCTGCTGGTCAGCACCAAAAGACTATAATCTTAACAGTCTACTGAAATTTTTTAATTTAAAATATTAACAGGTATGAACAAATGACAAGCTCATTAATTGACATTAAGAACTTAAAATGTTGTTTGAAACATGACATAGCACACATTAAAACACGCTGGAGAATCTTAAAGAAAATATATAGTTCACAAATAGTTTGTGAAGCAGCACAGAGTACACAGTAATAAAAAAGTACTCAACTATATGAAATCAGATTATATTTCCAGTTACACAGCCAGAATCAACATTTTCTCATTCTTTTAGTCTCTTCATAAAGAAACAACTTGTGTGCCACTGAACAGGTATCTACTTTAACACAACACTTGGGCTCAAGATGCATTTGGTTACTCATCCTGCCAATTCACAGCTCTAAATGGTTGAAACAGCCTAAAAAAAAAACACAGACAAATAAAGACACTGCTGGGGAGACTGGGTCAGCTGTGTGTTCGGATCTAAGAACAGTTGACTGCTTCTATCCTATAACCTTTAATTGTCCCATCTGCTTTTCTTGCGTTTGGGGGGATCAGGAACTGCAAAGTTGTCTTTATGAGTCCCTGACCTCTCACCCCCATCTCGTTCTGACCGTCCCTCTCTGTCCCTATGGCTCCCTTCTCCGTTTCGGCTATCGCCATGACGATCTCTGTCACTATAACGGTCCCTTTCCCCATAGCGATCACGGTCTCCCCCACTATGCCTGTCACCATGGCGATAATGACTTTCTCCATGACGACCCCTGTCGTCAGCATTCCTATCACTACGGGACCCTTCTTTTGAAGAAGAGCTAGAGTAAGAGTCTGAAACTGAGCTCAGGGAGGCAGCGCTACTGAAGCCGCTCATTTTGGTGCCTGAGCTGAGGGCAGGGAGCGGCAGCATGGACGAAAATGAGGAGGATGACGATGGAGAGTAGGACAGGTGGGGTCTGTCAGGCCCCTCAGGTGCTCCTGAAGGCAAAGAACTTAGACTTCCTGCACTGGTCCACCCAGAGGAGCTGCTGGACTTTGTAGTAAGTTTAGGAGGAACACCAGATGCCGCCACAAAGTGGTTTTTATACTGAGCCTGAGAACAAAACAAGAGCATGTTTAACAAACTCCATAGATTGGTATATTTACACATATGTAAACTATATCTATACTGAAAAACATGAGAGAGGGCTTTTTTTTTACGTGAAATGCTTGCTTCAGGGCAGACATACGGTCTCCCATGGCTCCAGTGGAGGGTTTGTAGGCCTCATAGTTACCAAGAGCAGCACCACTACTACTACTGCGCTCCTGATTTAAGAAAAAGAAAAATGCATTAGCAATTAATTGGCTCAGTTCTGTTTGTATGGTAATTGCAAACACAGGAATAACTAGGTATTATGGAAAAAAGTGGAGTAAAACCATGAACAGACATTTATATAATAATATATATATAAAAAAAAGAAAATACTAAAATAAAAAAATGAAGCAAAAGTAATATCAAACTAACAGTGGATTCAGATCCAAGGCCAGGTCTCTCTCTGTAACCCAGGCCTCCACCTCCAATATTTAGCTTCTTCCCTTTCCCTCCCTTAAAGCGGGATTTCCGGAACCAGGGATTCTTAAAAAAAAAGAAAATGCAAAGTTGGTGAAAAAAATCGATAAAACATGCACAATGAAAAATGTACATTGTAAACAGGATGTTGTTTTACCTGCATTGCCAGGTCCATCAGCTCCTTTGAAACACTCTGATTGGCTCCCTCTAAATTGCGAACCAGGTCACCAGCGAATGAAGTGTCTTTAGTGGTGAGCAGAGTGTAAGCTACACCTTTCTCTCCTGCACGACCTGTTCTACCAATTCGATGTGTGTGTGTGTCAATGTCTCGTGCTACATCGTAGTTCACAACTGTACGGATAGATGGAATATCCAACCCACGAGCTGAAAAATGCAAGAGAATTTTAATTTGAATGAATACAGAGATATTTATAATAAAGGGAATAATTACACAAATGTAAATGGTTCATCTATCTTGAACAGATGCAGATAGATACACAAAATAAGTAATGTAATGCCTCAAGTGACACTAACCAGCAACATCAGTAGCTACCAATATGGGCAGATTCTTCTTCTTAAAGTCAGCAATGACTTTGTTCCTCTCACTCTGATCCATGTCTCCATGGAGCAGCCCCAGGCTATAACCTTCCTGATTCAAATTTGTAGCCAGCTCCTCACAGTTAGCCTTTTTAGTGACAAAGACCAGCACTGAGCCAGCGGAGGTGAACTCCACCAGCCTGCGCGTCAGCCAACCCCACTTCTCCTTCCCAGTCTGCAGCACCTCCACTATCTGAGTGACATCTTCATTAGCCTGGGAGGATGAGAAAAGAAGTTTAAATAAACTTATTCAAATACTATGTGTACAAATTATTTTATAAGAAACAAGGGCTGCACCTCTCCTATATCTCCCTGCACAACACGGATGGGGTCGACCAAAATATCTCGTGCCAGCTTTTCGATTTTCTTCCGAAAAGTTGCACTGAATAACAGAGCTGTGAGAGATCAGGTCATGAAGGGCTTATAAGTACAATAAATGGAATCATGCTGGAAACTAGTAGAAATGTTTTCAAGCAGCACAATAATATGAACATGAAAGATACTTACTCTGTCGATCAGGTCTGACATGGCTGGCGATGGATCTCACTTGATATTCTGTATAATGCAGGTTAAATTTAAGACAAGGGCATCACAATTGTACTTTTTTTTTCCTTAAAGGAATAGTTCACCCAAAAATTCTACCATAATTTACTCTCCCTTATGTTGGTCTGAACCTATTTAATTAACTTTTATTCACATATAAACACTGATCAATGCACATACATAGACCACATTGAATATGGTAAACGTTTTGAGGAGTGAGAACCAATGAGGTTTTTTCTTGCAAGCGCATTTGAGCTTCCATTTACCATATTCGATGCCCTCTATGTATGTGTGTGGATCAATGTTTATATGTGAATAAAAGCCTAACTTAAATCTGTTCACGTGTAAGTCATCACGTCTCTTCAGAAGACTGAATTAAACAGTCTTTATGGACATTTTGAAGCTCGTTTTGGTGGAATAGACTTAAGTGGAGGGACAGAAATATCTTAGATTTGATTAAAAAGTTGTTCATGTCCGTTTCGAAGATAAACAATAGTCTTATGGGTTTGGAACAACATGAGGGTAAGTACATGATGAAAGAATGATCATTTTGGGTGAACTATCCCTTTAATTCAATACTTTGGTGACCAAACAGCAATTGTGAAATGCACTGCTGTTTTGACTGAGCTTTTAATAGAAAAAAAAAACATGGGATAAAAATGAATGAGATAATACAAAAAAGTGACATTTCACACATACCAAAGCCCATATCAAACATGCGATCAGCTTCGTCAAATACCAGGTAGGTTACTCGCTGCAGAGATGTAGCTTTCTTCTTCACATGATCGATTAGACGACCCTATGTGAGAAAAGCAAACATATGAATGAAATCTTCATACAATATATTCACTTTCAAAGACAAACCAAGGAACACCTTTAATAAATAGAAACAAGTTGAATGAGGTTGTGTATTGAAAGACAAATGCCTGGTTTCACAGACAAGGCTTAAACCTAGTCCCAGGCTAAACTGCATGTTTGAGCTGTTTTAACTGAAAGTAACTTGCATCGAACAAATCTTAAAACCAGGCAGAGATGTTCTTACTGGGGTGCAGACAACAATTTCAGCTCCTTCCTGTAGAGCTTTGGCTTGTTCCCACATGCTGCCACCTCCGTACACTGCCACTGAGCGAAGGCCATATACCTTCCCGAATCGCTTGCATTCGGAATGGATCTGAACCACAGAGGTAAGCATTGCAAAGTGATTAAAATCAAAAACACACTATCATGAATCAAAACCTTGAATTATGACCAAGACTGCTTTATAAGAAGAACATATTTCATTATTTGGCTCAGTAGTTATTTTTTCATTTCCTTCCACTCATTCATCCCTTACACCTTCCCCTGACATGAAGGAGCTTTCTTTCTCACTGACCTGTTGACAGAGCTCTCTAGTGGGGCAGACAATCACAGCAATAGGTCCTTCTCCCGGCTCCAGCTCCTTCTGGTCCATGATGTGCACCAGCATTGGCCAAATAAAAGCTGCAGTCTTTCCGCTGCCAGTTTTGGCAATGCCAATCATGTCTCTGCCACTCAAAGATATGGGAACACCCTAGTGAAACAACACACAAATTACTTTAGAAAATAAATGCATAAAGCATTAAATGTCGAGGTGTCCATGAGCAAGACACCTAACCCCAGCTGCTCCCGACGAGCTGGATGGCGCCTTGCATGGCTGACACCGCCGTCGGTGTATGAATGTGTGAGTTAATGGGTGAATGAGAGGCAATATGTAAAGCGCTTTGGTGGCCATTGGGTCTATGAAAGCGCTATATAAATGCAGTCCATTTACCATTAAATGAACAAAGGGTTCATTTGGATGGGTGTGACAGCTCACCTGGCACTGGATGGGTGTGGGTTGAGTGTACTCGGATTTACGGATCTGGTGCATAAGCTGCTCATCAAATCCAAAGTGGGCAAAACTGGTGGATGGTTTAGGAGGGGCTGCACCTGAAACCTGTTCATTTTGAATATGGTTTAACGTTGGTTGAAAGAAAGAGAATGATCAGTTGTGTATGTACTTGTGTATGCTGCCATTGACCTTCAGGTTCAGTTTCTGTCTCAATTCCACCACTCCAACCCCAGTCAGACCGCTGAGTTCCTCATGCTCAATATAAAAGTTCTTCTCAAAGGGAGGATAGTCAATCTACAAACAGAAGAGAGGTAAAAAGTCATTGTTTACATCTCATACTTTTCTTTAAAGTATATACAGGGGCTTTTTAAAATGAGAGACCTAATAAACTACAATGTACTTGCTCATCAATAGAGTGCTGCAGGAATGAATAGGAAAACCTGGAAACAAGTTAGCAATTTTTAACTTCCAGTTCCATCCAAAGTCAATGGGTCTTTTGTTAAATGCCTGAAATAAAATGTTATTCTATGACATATGAATCCGTAATAACACCCTTGTGATTTTTTTTTTTTTTAAATCATAAACGTTTGCTAGTCACAGAGCGTATTTTCTGCTATAATCCAAAAGCCAATGCACAAATTCCTAATGGCTTTTGGTTGAGGGAACCAGGGAGATGCAAACTTCTGGCATACAAAATTACATCATCCCTACAGCCCTCTATTTAGGGATGTTAAAGCAACAACTACTGAAGGGAGATGCAGTAACAATACCTCTGAGTGGTCTATGGGGGGCAAGGGCAAGATAATCTTTTTGGTAGTAGGAGCAATGGGATTCCCATCGCTGTCATAGTCCACTTCTTCCTCCTCTTCCTCTAGGGTCAACCCAGCTGTTGGATTCTCCGCCATGTAACGGAAATATGCTTCCTGCAAAGAACACAAAACCATGCTTTAGATCAAGACAAAGAGCAGCAGGCCTTTATATCTGAAAATAAGAAAGTCATTCAAATGGAACTACATCAAATTCAACTTTGAGTTCAAATTCAAGTCCGAGAAAATACGCATTGCCTAGGAAATTGACCCAGAATAACTAATTATATGAAATAGCAAGTTCTCACCAAAATTTCAAAACCACAAATCTGACAGCACTGATATGGTGTCAATGATATTATAATTGATCACTGATATTTTAACACACACATTTAACATGGACTCAAATCTCATGTTTCAGTAACAAAAGAATCACTCTACCTGTGTAAACATTTAAAGAAAATAGATAATGACTGAGACCTTTTGAATCTGTTGAGAAATCAAATCTGATGAGTGCATTTAAAGCCTTAAAAACAAGCTACTCTATGCTCTATTGCACCAACTCTATAACCAAAAGCACATTTCAATGCCTCAGTCTATAAACTGATGTATTTATATATAAGTGTATAAGGAAGAAAGATAAAAAGAGGGGTGGGACACAGCCATTGCTGTGGCAAAGATACGATGGCGGTAGTAACGTCAAGAGGGTCACTCACTTGGTCATCTTCTTCTTCAATGTCATCCCGTATACCCCTGGAAGAAACAAGCGGAGAAAAAAAAACTTCCCTGCGACTCGCTCAATCACCCATGGAAACCCATATTCTACCCATTAACCCCCATTTTCTATTCCCATCCTCTCTGCTATAAATATTATCTGAATGAATGGTCTTAAAATTATATATTTTTTCTGTGATAATTGCAGAATCTTACTTGGCCAACTTTTTCTCTTTTTCCTTTTCCTCAAGTTTCTTCATGTCCTTTGCTGCTTGGTCCTGAAAGAAGTCAAAATAATTACAAGAGCAAGAATTAAAGCAAAAGAGCAGCAATGTTAGCTGCCGGTTCAAACAGAGACCAGTTCAGGAACGCAGCTCTCACCTCCACCTCAGCCATAAAGGCATCAAGGGGGTCATCCTCACTGTCTGAGCCTCCTCCTCCTCCACCTCCAGATTGGAACTGCTTTCTAGTGGGAGAGTTCTCGGCAGGTATATATGGCAGATCTGCACTGCTAGACTCCTCTTCATCATCCTCAAAATAACTAAAAATACATTTCAAGCATTAAATGTAATAGCCTCTTTCGTTCACCTAACACTAATTCATTTACTCAATCTCAAAAGGAGACATTAGGCATAAGAACAGAATCCGTCAACTTTCATTTTCATGAAAGATGGAACAAAAGCAATGAAAGTGAATGGTGACTAAAAACTCATATCCTTTTGTGTTCTACACAAATAACTAAGACATATGGGTTCTGAACAACATGAGGGTGAGAAAATAACGACAAATGTTCTTTCTTGGTTAAACTGGCGTTTTTCATTTTTATTTTGGGGTGCAATGTCTTCATTTTAAAAACAGACACATTTTTAGTACTTACGCATTCTCCTCGTCGAAATTGGCTCGTTTTGTTCCTATTTTGTAAAAAGACGAAAGCTGCTGATTCTTGCCATATCCACCTGATGGCCCTGTACTTCCAAATGCGGAGTGGGCCTTCTGGGTAACAGGAGGTTCTTCTTTCTTCCCACTCGCAAGAGAGAATCCCCCGAATCCAAAGCCTCGCTTGCCACTCGGGCCTCCCTTGTTCCAGTTCATCATTGCTGCTGGGCTGCAAAAAACAGCATCAGATTGGAAGTTTAAACACCTTTATAAAACACACACACACACACACACACACACACACACACACACACACACACACACACACACACAATCAGGTTACTGAAGCACAACAATTACAGATTCTGCTTGTAAATATCGCTCAGCTTTGCTGTTGTTGCCGTAACTTTCATTTTCAGTGTTCTCTTCTTTAAATTTTCACTCAATATTTTTGTTGTCAAACAGCAGGTAGGCGACCGTGTTTTGTTATGCTGTGCTAGTGGCCGTGGAGAGGCCTTGAGCGGTGTATAAACGGATTATGTTTCGATTACTTTCACTATGAGTGCGTGAAAGATTAATCGATATATTTCTTCGCTTTCTGTTTATTTACCTGTCACTGATACGGTGGGGGAAAAGCGATCTTCTAAAGTGGGTGGACACCTTATTTATCCACAGCGTATTTACCACTTCATGCTATCTTGCACACTTCTTGGAGATTGTGTTTGACGTCATTTAATGGACTCGTTTTGTGTTGCGTAAAATTTACGCGACGCGTTTGGTGTAAACGTAGAATGCAATGTTGCCAGATCCCATCTTACAGTGGGATGTATAGTAATAATATTAATAATATTATATATTTATAAAAAAATATGTAATATTATATTAATAATATTATTTATTTACGTTTAATTTCGCTTTTATTTATCTTTTTTATTTGATTTAGATCTGTTTAACATTTCACGCTAGTTTATTGTTGATTGACTGTTTATGCCATTCATATGTTGTGAAAATAAATAATTAAATAAATCTTAGTGTATGAATTGAGAACAATTTTATTGCTCTGCACAGAAAACATACAAAAAACTTTGATTAAATGATAATAAATGATTATAATGCATTTTCAAAATAATGCAAAATACGATTTCAAAAGATAATTAAAATAGTTTATATATTTTATGCAGACCTTCTAGATAAATTAATAAATCCTTATGTCGGTGGTGGTGGGATATTTCACAGTTGCGATAAGTCTTTGGACCCTAAAATTGCAACCTGCAAAAGCTCTTCTTTATACGCGATAATAACAAGATATGGCAACACAAAACGCAGAATATTTAATTTGCTCACGAATTTACACCAATAGGGAGACACGCATCCAACATTTGATCCAATAGTAACGAGGAAGCCAGGTCGTCAACGTCACTTGTCCAATCACCTAACGTTTTTTAACACGATCCCGCCCACTGCGAGGAGAAGAAATACGTTACATCCCCTAGTTTTATTGATAACTTAAAATCGGACTATTTGATCAATAAGACGAACGCAAGATTTAAACAGAAGGTGAGTTTAACGATTATACTGTATTACTTACACAAGTAAGTTACATTGGACCTCTGAGCTCTGAGAGATATTCGTGTCGCTGCTTGGCTAGCTGAAAGATTCTGAAACTTGCATGCTACATTGTTTATAAATGATTAACCCTGCTTTTTATAATATAGCGGGTTTGTGTGAGTGAATACACATCTCTCATGCTGGTCACTAACTGAGCAAGTCATTTTATGTATAAACACAAGGTAGTAATTAACGTTAGTCAATAATTCCTATTTGCTTTCGAGCATTGTTCTTCTCTGTTAACGTAACGTTACTGCTGAAAACTCGGTCATTTAATAATTTCTTTGCATAAATCAGAAAGTAACAGCAGGAGAAAATAATCCGTTGTAATTTTATGAATCTCAGCAACTTCTGCTATGTTCTTGCAGATCTTTACTCTTTTTGTGTTTGTGAAAGTATTGCTACCTGTCTTCACCATCTCCAGGATCCATGTCTTTTTTGGTGAGTGAGCTTGATTGAGTTAAAATAACTGGTTGTCAAAGTGACTGATTTTGTTTGCATGTGGGTCAATGACATGACTTGCATATTTTTGTGCCCAAGTGCATTATTTCATGAAATTCATGACACGTATCACTTTATTTTATAAAACCTATTTAGGCTAGTTTAAATATTTTTTTAGTACATTTAAATAATACATATTACATTATTTGTTATCTTAAAATCCCAAAATGTCAGGTGGTGCAACTGTCTGGACAAATGAACAGACTAAGATTTTTTTTTTAAATGGTGTCTTAATACATTTTTTTAAAACCATGGCATCGTTTTAGGTTTGAAACCTTTCATATAAACAAATTTGATAAATATCAGTATTTATAAATCAATTAGTATATTCTTAAAGGGTAACTAAACCCCTGGTCAGAGCCTGACTCCACCCACTGGCAATATTTGAAAAATGCTGGAAGTGGGCAGAGCCGCGCAGGGGGGAGGGGGAGGGGGGGCGGGGGCGTGCACCTGAGACGCATCTCTCTGTATGGAACCTGCCTACATCACCTGCAGACGCCTACGTCACAAACCATCGCAAACATCCAATAGGAAAATTCAACTGCAGTAGCCACCGGTCAACCTGAAGAGGGCAGCACTCAGACGTTTTTACACCATATATTGTAGAATTAAAAGACTTTAAACCCAAATGTCAAAAAATGTACTGAATCAATGAACAGCATTTATGAAGCTCCATTCTTACAGATCATTAACTAAAAAAAGTTGTTTTAGTGTTTAGTTACCCTTTAAATGTCAGGGTGGCACAACTGCAAAACATTTTATTATGAATTGATCAGGTAATATGATAATGCATCATCCTTGTGCCAGTGTGAAAAGGTTTGTAGGTCTCCCTCAAATACTGGTAAAAAGTGCTGATTTCAAGTATGGGTAGGTTGGTACACTTTCCATGTCAGGTGGGACATCTGCAGTATATAGAGGGTTTTCACTACACGTCATCAATCCGGAAGTCGGCCATTTTGGAGGTACTGAACGTCAACAATGCCCATAGATATATACACTAGATGTCGCCTTGGCTACGGCAGTTCATTGGAACGAATGCGTCAATAGAGCCGCCATCATGGAACAGGGGAGCCCCTCCTCTTTAATGCATCAGCATCAATGTAGGAAAAGGTCTAATGGAAATAAAATCGTCATGAATGTGATTTTCTAGTTGTTTTGGTTCGTTCCAACGGTCAGACATATAATTATCATTGAGTCCAGAGAAATTAAAAAAAAATTACAAAATGTCACATTCTTGTGAAATGTAATCCCTTGCTATCTGGTTTTTAGATTTTGTTAGTGTGAACATCGATACGCAGCACAAAAGTCCGGCATCATACATGAATTCAGCGTTACCCAGCTACTTCCATAGACAGTAAAAGAAATGGACACAAGGACCCCCTTGATTTCAACGGAGAAGACTGAAGCCCGATTATTGCACTTCCTACCTGATGGCTGAGCGACTGCGCAGGCTCAAACTGAGTTGGACGACAGTCTGACAGTTGTAAATCTTCTAGTAGCTGTGCCAAGACAAATCTGAATCACCTAATTCCTCAAAAACGTTGTTGAAATATTTTGTCCTGTTGCTTTTGTGGACTCTCTATCTATGGGCTTCTCCCTTGACTTTATGCCTCTATGTCCCCCCGATTGCCGCATAGACCGTAAAAGATTGCCTGCGAGCTTCTCCTCCTGTCTATACGGTAATGTCTCTATTGTGCGACAGAAAGTCGCGTGGTTATGACGTAATTGACCCTTCGCTAAGCCACGCCCGAAAACCGCCACTGGCCAATCGTGTCTTAGCAACCGTAACTAGGCGCGGGAGGTCTGGCAAGCTTTCGAGCGAGGGAAACATGCTGAAGCGTTGTGCTTATGGATTGTGCAATTCTGATACCCGGTATCCTAAAAGTGTGGACGGGGAGTGGAATTTTTTTCCTTCCACAAAATCTAAAAGCCAAGGGGAGAAATGACGGGTTTGGATCAAGCAGTATGGGAGACCCCATTCACAACTAAATGTCGACAGGATTAACAAAAACACCTAACGTTATTGCTTGGAAGTTGGAAATAATTACGGTTCTTTGTTCATAATGCACGTTTTAGGCTCACTGACATACTTTAAAATATATTTCAGCATTTTGTTAATCGACGGCCTTCTACCCCTGACTGAGTAACTTTAACCCAATCCGATCGCGGCTCTCCCGGTGTTAGCGTTATTCCACAAGATTTATGGATAAACTGTTTGATTTATAATTATTAGATTAGTTTCACATTGCACTTACCCTGCTCTGCACGAACATAGCTGTTCCTCAATTTGTGTGTTTCCCATTTGAATGGTCAGCGTATGAGGCGGCGGCTGCTGCGACTATAGGCTTTAGCTTAAATTTTTATTAAATTATTCTCTAATCGGTTGCATATTATGTCGTGGATATATCCCTCGAATGCATACTGCAGTCCCTTTTGTCTTGCTCTCTCAGATATTTCACATGTTCGCCAAAACTTACTAATTATCTCATTGGGAATGTCTGACACCGGTGCATACACACTGTAATAGACGTGGTAGACGCAAAAGCTTGACAGGCGTAGCAACAGTAACTAAGGAGGGCGGGGCTTAGCGAAGGGTCAATTGTTAGCCTATTTTTACAAAAACGGCTTCTACGGGGCCATAACATAAGATACAAAGTAATGGAGCCTTTTATACATTGTCGTGTTTCTTTAGAAATAAATAATGGACAAATTAAGTCTTTGGACGCCTCAGATGTAAAGTTATTCGCAGTCAATGGAATGCTAACAGCAGGTGATGGTCTGCTACAATGATGGCCCCAAGGGAGGCTTCAGTTTCCGGCTGATGGATTACCCCCTTGGCTACTTCCTATGACAAGACCCCTGTTCCAAGATGGCGGCGGTTTTGACGCATGCTTAGAACCCCAAGGCGACATCTACTGTATATATCTATGAACAATGCCACTGAACTGAACGGACTTGCATATTTGGCTGGTTATTGCCGCTGAAAAATGGTCGTGTTTTGGTCTCTACTAATCGGTCGCACCGGGAAAAAATATTTTGAGTTCTATAGACTGCCAAAAGTTAAAAACAGTGCAAAAAATGGATGAAAGAAGGCGTTTGTGGTTGAGAGAGGCACAGCATTAGCCACACATGTGTAAATGAAGCGTTGACTATGGTATAGTATGACTATGTCGACGTAAAGTAGTTAACTACGGCTACATTCACACTGTCAGTCCAAATCCGATTATCTTTGTATCCGATTGGAATCTGATCTAAAATGATGTCCACACTGTGTATCGCAATTGTTCAGATCCGATTTGTGTGTTCATGCAGCTCTTTGGCAATATGGCAATGACGTTGCGTTGTTGGAGGGGTTTGCATTTGCAATAGAGATGTTGTCTTATTTAAATTTTACAACATGAAATTTTACAACATTTTACATTCAAGCTAGCTAAATTCAGCGAATAAAAGTCTCACACAATGATGAACAAATATTTGCAAAAATGTGTAGCCGCCGCGCTGGACTAACTTACTGCGTCTTGAGCTGCAGAACTGTAGGAGGCTGGTATGCACAGCTTTTTTTCCACGCTCTTATTTGCGCCGGTTTCATAAAATAATTATTTTCTGCTTGTCCGGCACTTTGCAACAACACAGCCTTGTTTCGGCAGCGACTTTCAGCATGTTCCCGATAACAGCGTCTGACGTTTACATTTTACGTGGCTTGAGAAAGTCACATAACACGCGAAATCTGATCAGAGCGTTCAGACTGAAGCGGATTTCCTGATGGTTGGTTCACTATGATTTCACTTTTCTAAGTTAATGTGTAATGTTGCTGTTTGAGCATAAACAGCATCTGCAAAGTTATGAAGCTCAAAGTTCAAAGCAAAAGGAGAGATTTTATTTCAAAGAAATTGCTTTTTAAAGGTGCATTGTGTAATATTTAGGAGGATCGGTTGACAGAAATGCAATATCATATACATAACTATGTTTTCAGTGGTGTATAAAGACCTTACTTAATGAACCGTTATGTTTTTATTACCTTAGAATGAGCCATTTCTATCTACATACACCGCGGGTCCCCTTACATTGAAATCGCCGACATGTTTCTACAGTAGCCCTTAATGGACAAACGTGTTTCGTCACTGTTAATCTTCGTACAAAGAAGCTAGCTAAAGTCAGCGAATAAAACACTCACACAATGATGAACAAATATTTGCAATAACATATAATTTTACTGAATAATTAAGTACACCTAATTTCTTAATTTATATTTGTAAAGAAACCTCATTGCTTAACTAACTTCTGTTGGTTGCAATTCGCAACCTCACCACTAGATGCCACTAAAAAATACAGTGCACCTTTAAGGACTACAATAAACGACTGGTAGGGACTACACGAGCTTCCTCCCGTGTTAGTGACATCACTAACCCTTAAACACTAACAACAACAGCAGCTCATTTGCATGTAAAGGGATAGACACAAAAACGGTGCATTTTTACTCGCCTTCAAAATGTTACAATTTTAACATGCTATATAAAAATATCTGTGGGGTATTTTGAGCTAAAACTTCACATACACACTCTGGGGACATCAAATACTTATTTTACATCTTGTGAAAAGGGCATTATACCACCCCTTTAATTGTCAATGACCCATGTACATCCATCTCTCACTTTCTCTCAGCGCTGGGTGTCAGAGAAACTTAGTGTGGAAAGCCTGAGGGACCTGGAGTTATTTGGAGGTGAGTTCAATAGTCCACTCCAGCATCTGATGTCGCTGTGCTTCTCGTACCTCTTTCAGCAAACCCCACCCGCCTGAGCTTATTCCACTGTAGCCAGGGTGAGTGTGAAGGGGAGCCCTAGAAACTCAAACTCAAAAAATTAGTTCCTATAATACATTAATTTTTCAAGATACTTCTGCAATATTCAAATGGTCAATTGGCCCATCTTGAACTTGTCAAGGAGATACACATTTTTGGACACAAATCCCCCTCATAGTCAGCTATGCAGGCAGATAGCAAAAGAGAAGCTCTGCATATGCAGATTACCCATGATCGCAACCAACCAGTACCTTTGCAAAAGCAACAATACGGCTTTTGGCTCGCTGTTTGTTTTGCGTGCGCTTCATTAAAGGTTTTGTGAATTTAATATTGTCAGTCGTTGTGGGTTTTTGTTGTAAATGTGTTATACGGTGTGGTGTGATACTGCTCTGTAATGAAACAGATGCGTTTCATGTGTTTGTGTCATGGTGACTGATGATGGTGGTAACCGCAGATTCTGTGTGTCCTTGTGCCTGTGAGGCTTTTTAATCTCCTTTCTGTGGTGATTTATTTGTATGTATGTAGGATGACTCTGATGTAGTGTAATTGCTAGGTGTTGACGGATGGCTTCTGTGGTGTAACTGACAGCTGAGTCACTGCAACTGATCTGCAGGGGAGGTCTAAGGTGAAGCCATATGAAATCTGTTACAGGAATGATTGTGGGCTTTACTTATAGACTAGTTTACAGAGAAATCCAGATAATAAAAGGCTTGATGCGATTGCCTTTTGACAGCATTGTTCTTATATCAGTATAAATGTTCATATTTTCTCCCATTTAGTTGCTATACATACAATTATAATATACACAACCGTTCAAAAGCGTGGGGTCAGTAAAATGTTTATTTTAAAGACATTATTACTGTTATTCAGCTAGGATGCATTAAACTGCAAAAAAGTGAGTCTATTCATCAAAGAATGCTGAAAAAAACTATCACAATTTGCAAAATAATATTAAAGGTTGTGTAGGTAGGAAATTTATAAAAAAAAAAAAATTCCAAATTTGTTTAAACTTTCTATATATATCAATGCATAATTAAAATCTAAGTACTCTGAAAAAGAAAGTATAAAAATCGAGTGTCTGTAGACCTCTCACGACTGTTTTAAAGACAGCTCATTATTTCCATTCACTTCACCCCCTCCCTTCTGGTCTCCTTCCAAAGCCACACCCCCAAAACACATGAACGCGCAACTCTGACAGCTGAGCTGAAGACGCATTATTTACCTGAGACGAGCGAAGAGTAGAGGAACGAGTGCATGTAGTGACATCATGTCAGACACACATGTAAATAAAAAAATCTAACTTTATCATTATGAAGTTAAACAAATAAGTTGTATTTTATTACTCACTATCAAACTAGCATATTGATATTGGTAAACTTTACTATATATATTTATTGATTCGCTAACGAGCTAGTTATCTATAAGGCAAAGCTAAACACAGGTTGCGTGATACACGTTGTTCCATTGCCATCATTTACACTGTGATGTAGATGAATTTCGTGTAAGATTTCTAACATATATATGATGTTCTACATGTAAGAGTTTGCTTGATGAAAGCATAGTTGATTCTGATGAGGACTACACTCCCGAGACAAGTACCACATCGTCAGCTCGAGGACAGAACCGTGGTCGAGGGCGAAGCAGAGGAGGTCGTGCTACTAGGGTCAGAGGAAGTAGAGGCCGAGGACGGGCCATATCAGGACACCAGGTGTCATCTTCCCAATCGATACTATGTAGTAAAAAAAGAAAAATATATCGAATCTAACAACATAATGTAAAAAATCTATTCAGTCAACACAACCACTTACGTTGAGTTTTTAATATTGTTAAATTCATCTTCACTGATGACATCCAGATCCAGTGATGACATACTAAAGAGAGATAACAAACAAGATTTTATGTCACCATCACTGGTTGAGGTAATGATGGAGACAACTATAAAGTGAAGTTTAATAAATAATGTAAATAAATGTCTAAAAAATCAATACCTTGCATCTAATTCATGAATGTTTTTCTCCTGTATGCTGCTACTATCCAACTCTTCAACTCCATGTACTGAGAAGTCATCATCTCTAAGAAAATGACAATAAAAACAGTTAAAAATGTGGACTGTTATAAAAACTGTCACTCGTTCACTGAACGACACAACATACAAGTCTCACCGGTCAGAAAGCGACTCCGAGACAATAGTGGATACAGGTGGTGGTGGCCGTGTAAATCCACTTTTGGACGGAGTGGATGTTGATATGTCTTTCTCATAACTGTAGGAAAAAAAATACAAATCAACACAACCATCACATTTATAAAATGTCTTGATTATAGATAAACAGAGTAACATACACTCAAATAACTCACAAATGCATTGCAGACACAAAATATTAACACACACATACAACATAGTGTGTACGACAAACAAAGATACACGATAAAGACATCAGTAAACATCGGTCTAGAATATAAAAACAAAACAAAGATGAAAAAAATGATAAATCATGGTAAACATGTTAAAAGAGTTAGACAGAGGGTAAATATAATACTAAGAAAAATACCAGGATGCGGAGTAACGTTAGACCTACTACTATCTGTTAAACCTACATTTAGTTATCTAAACAAAATTATGCACAATTCAACACTACAGCTATCATCTTGAGCTAAGTCTATTATTTACCGTCTCTACTACGGCTCGCTGAGTAATGCTATGTTAGCTATATTAGGCAGCTACGTGTGCTAATGACGCATGCTTCTTGAAAAGATAAAAAAAAAAATCTGTATGATCTAAATACAAAAAGAAAGATTTACCTGTCCAGCAGAAATGAAGCCATCAAGGCGTCACTTTTCAGCCCCTTGAGGTCCCTCAATTCTCGCCAACGCTGGAAAGCCACGCCGATATTCACCCGAGTTTTATTTCTTTGTTTATCCAACAACTTTTTGTTCATTACCTTTTCTTGTAATGTAAATGACTTCCTTTTTTGACTGGGTTGCCTTCGTGAACTGCAAATGTGGACTTAGATTGGTCTTTCTCTGCCATTGTTTTGGTAATCCTAGGTTCCGTGGCTCTTGAATTACATAAACCAAACGAGTGCGCGCAAAAGGGCAGGTCCTGTGTGGCGAAGGGGTGGTTGCCATGGTTGCGAGAGAGTGACAGTCGCCTAGGCCAATCCGTTGTTTCGTCCCGGTTCGAAATAATGAGCTGTGTTTAATGCAGATTAAACGGTCTAGAGTCAATCGATTTTTATACTCTTTTTTTCAGAGTACTTAGATTTTAATTATGCATTGATATATATAGAAAGTTTAAACAAATTTGGAAAAAAGTTTTTTATAAATTTCCTACCTACACAACCTTTAAGCAGCACAACTGTTTTCAACATTGATAATTATGAAAAATATTTCTTAAGCAGAAAATCAGCATATTTTAATGATTTCTGAAGGACCATGTGACACTGAAGACTGGAGTAATAATGCTGAAAATTCAGCAGCTTTGACATTACAGCAATTACAGTTTAAAATATATTTAACAGGAAAACAGCTATTTTAAATTGTAATAATATTTCACAAAATTATTTTTATCAAATAAACACAGCCTTGGTGAGTGTAGGGGAATAGTCTTTCAAGAACATTAGAAAATTGTACCGACTCCAAACTTTTGAATGGTAGTCTGTATTAGACTATTGAAAATAATCTGATTCTGAACAAAAATGTTAGTGGTACAAACAATAACTGTCATTTTAAAATGAAAAGCATTATTTCAGACTTGTCTGGTGTATGGTTCTCTGGTTCACACGTTTTTGCTGACATCGGTCTTGTACAAGAGATTTATTTTAATGGAAAGTTGCTTTGATATATATATACCTAATATCAATTAGTTTTCAAAGCTCTAAGATGGTGTGATCCATGGAAAATGAAGGGATTTTTTTTTAGATGTTGCTTTTTCTGTCTGCTTCCATTCCTTTTGTTGCAGTCCATAATTGCTGCTTCATGTCTGCTTTAAAGACGCTAAGTTTCGTTTGCTTTTGGCTGTTACATGTTCCATGGCAATGCGTAAATAAAAAGGGTTGATCACCAATATGGTTCAATTTTAAAAAAAGATGTTAATATAGAAAGAAAGAAGATATTAAAGAGTGCTTTTCTGATGGTTTATCCTTTTTTTGTTGAATTGAGTGTTCAAGTATAAAAATAATTTCTGCTTTCTTAAATGATTTTGATCATTTAGTAGGCCTATATGCAATTTGCTGCCATATAGATCATATGTGGTGTCAATTTTGACTAGGCAAGTAAAATAAATTGACAGATACGGTGTTTCTTATATTTATTTATGTTACAATCTTTCTTATGTTATGTTTCATTGTTTGTTTGTTAGGAGAAAGGGTGGAAAACTATTTAATAAATAGGTGTATATTCTTATTTTTATTTTATACCAAGGATGTAGAGCGTTTTGATTGGCAGGATGTTGATAATAAGCTAAGAAGAGAGGCTCTCAAAAACTAAAGATGTTCTTGATGTTTCTTAAATTTGTGAGAACCACTTTAAAGGCAGATTGTTTGTTTGTATGTGTCTTTTGCGTCATTTACATGGGTTCTCTACGCCAGAGCAAACTCAGGCAAGCCCACTAAGGAAAGTAAGTGTGGAATATCTTCCATCTTTTCCATCCGCCTGTTGGTGTGGGTGTGCGTGGATGAGCATGTGAGCTGGTGTGCGCTTGTGTAAATGTGCAAATGTAAGATTAATGGTGTGTGTGTGTGTGTATTAGGGCTGGGTGATATGGCCAAACAATCATATCTCTGTTTTTTTTTTTTTGTTAAATGGCGATATACTATATATATATATATATCTGTACTTTCTACGTTTTTTCTATTTGGATAAAGAAAAACTGTATTTATTTATTTAAAAAAATAAATAAATTTCACATCCAGCCCAATGATATCATACAAACAATGTTCATATTGAAGGATATGGAAACAAATATAGCCTAGTGAATGTAATGTAGGCTATGCAATATATTATGTGGAAAATGGTGGTTAAAATCACATTACATTCTAACATTGTAACATTACAATCTAAAAACAAAAATAATGCTTTTGTTTTTAAATTGACTAAAGGCTAAACTAAAAATGAAAATAAAAACAAAAGCACAAACGACTCGGTTACTGACGTAACCTCGGTTCCCTGAGAGGAGGGAACGAGTATTGCGTAAGTAGCTTACGCTACGGGAAAACTCCTTTTCTCGAGAATATTTAAGTCTTTATGTAAAACGCATTGCAGCTGCACAGCTGAAAGCAATGAGCGAAGGCAGCTCGGTCATTGGCTGTGCTGCGGCAACTTGCTCGAACCAATGACGGGGCGACTCTGAATGCGCGACCAATGAGCGCGCTTCGCGCCCGCGCGCGTCAGAGCCCGCCAAGATGGGCGTGGCCAAGAGCTATATACTGGGCGCCCCGTCATGAGAGTTCTTTAGGTTAAAACGACTGAAGCGAACTAACCAAGCACAAGCACGGCAGCTTACGCAATACTCGTTCCCTCCTCTCAGGGAACCGAGGTTACGTTAGTAACCGAGTTGTTCCCTTTCGAGAGGTCTCTCCTATTGCGTAAGTAGCTTACGCTATGGGAACACCATGCAAAACGCCGTGCGTGCTGAACTTCGCCTTATGACAGCCAGAGGCAGGTGCCTGAGCTGAAAAGCAAAGTTATCATCCAACTAGCCGGCAGAGGCGAGCTTTATATGTGGGAGAAAAATACAGAGCGGCTAGAAGGCGCTCAGTGTGACACAAGCACATACATAATCTAGATACGAACTCGTAGTTCAACTAGCATCATGCTGATAGTACATTGGAATGCAATGTCGGGACCTGTAGGTTGTAAAACCTGATAAATGTGGACGGTGAGGCCCAGCCTGCCGCCGCACAAATATCCTCGATCGGTATCCCGCTCGACCCTGCCCAGGAAGAAGCCACACTCCTGGTGGAGTGTGCTTTGACTCCCCAGGGGCATTGAAGTCCCTTAGCTTCATAAGCCAGCGCTATAGCCTCAACTATCCAGTGAGAGATTCTCTGCTTTGAAACGGCGGAACCTTTCGTACGGCCGCCGAAGCATACAAACAGTTGTTCTGTCTGTCTGAATAGGGCAGAACGCTCCAAATACACTTTGAGGACGCCATGCAGGTCGCCCACTCTCTTGACCGAGGCAAGAGCGCAGTCTTGAGCGAGAGCTGTTTAAGGTGCACGGTTCGGAGTGGTTCGAACGGGGGCCCTTTAAGAGCGTCTAGGACAGTAGCTAGGTCCCAGATCGGCACTGAGGGGGGGCGTGAAGGGTTCATCCTCCTAGCGCCCCTTAGGAAACGAATAATTAGGTCGTTTCTTCCCAATGGACGTTCCATTACAGGGTCGTGTGACGCTGTGATGGCCGCCACATATACTTTGAGCGTGGAGGGGGTGCGGCCCGCCTCCAGAAGCCCTTGTAAAAAAGCGAGTACGTTCGTAATCTCGCATGTTTCAGGGTTCAGGCCCTTGGCATTACACCAGTCACTGAACACTTTCCATTTCTGGGCATATAAGCGTCTCGTGGAGGGCGCCCGCGCCTCAGCGATGGTTTTTAGCACTCCGCTCGTGAGGTTCCTGGGAACCCGTTGAGGGGCCATGCATGAAGGGCCCACAGATCGGGGCGGGGATGAAATATCATCCCGCTGGCCTGACTGAGGAGGTCTGGTCTCAGTGGAATCGGCCGTGGTGCAGATTGCATTTGCATCAGATCTGGAAACCATGTTTGGTTCTTCCAGAGTGGGGCTATCAGAAGCACTGCGTTTTTCTCCTCTCTGACCCGACTGATGACCTGTGGCAGCATCGCGATCGGGGGAAAGGCATATAAGGGGCGGCTCGGCCAGCTCTGGGCGAGCGCGTCCGTGCTTTTCGTGAAGAAAAGAGAGCAGTGCGCGTTCTCCTTGGAGGCGAAGAGGTCGATCTCCGCTTTGCCAAACGTTTTCCATAACCACTGAATCGTCAGCGGGTTGAGAGCCCATTCTCCTGGGAGAATCTTGTCTCTGGATAGCATGTCTGCCCCCTGGTTCAGGGCGCCTGGCACATGCGCTGCTCTCAGCGAGCTCAAGTTGTGCTGGGACCATAAAATGAGTCTCCTGGCCATTGAATGCATGGAGCTCGACCTGAGTTCACCCTGGCGATTTATGTACGACACTACCGTCATGTTGTCCGTTCGGACCAGGATGTGTTCGTTTTTTAGATATGGAAGCAGGGCTCTGAGAGCCAAAGCGACCGCTTTCATCTCCAGACAGTTTATGTGTAGGCGCTTCTCTGGGTTTGACCAAAAGCCGGAGACAGGCCTGCCCTCGTAAAGGGCCCCCCAACTTATTTTGGAGGCATCTGTCGTGATCATCTTTCTCCTTGTGTTCACACCCAGACTCACGCCTGACTGGTACCAGTCGGTGGCTTTCCAGTGCGTCAGGGCTTTTATACAGCCGTGGTTCGCTCTGATTAAAAAGTGGCCCGAACGCCACGCGTGAGTAGGGACGCGGCTCTTGAGCCAGCATTGGAGAGGGCGCATATGCAACAATCCTAGCTGGAGTACGGCCGATGCTGAGGCCATGAGACCGAGCATCCTCTTAAACCGCTTGACGGGGGGGCGCGCGCCCGCCCTGAATTATGTTGCAAGGCGCCGGATGGTGAGCGCGCGCTCTGATGAGAGACGAGCTGTCATTTGCATCGAGTCTAGAACTATTCCCAGGAAAGAAATCCTCTGGCTGGGAGATAGTATGCTTTTTGCTAAATTGATTCTTAGACCCAGACATTCTAAATACATTCTAACCTGGGTCTCTATCAATCCCTCCTCTCTTCCTTCTCTGCTAATATCTCTACTGCTAAAATGGCTTACTATCACAACAAAATGTTCAATTCTTCTGACTCTCGCATGCTTTTCAAAACCTTCTCCTCTCTTCTTAACCCTCCTCCTCCTCCTCCTCCATCAACCCTAACAGCTGATGATTTTGCCACATTTTTCATAGAAAAAACAACCACCATCAGCGGCCAATTTACCAATCCACAAACTGACACACACATTTTACCAACAAACGCACACATTCTACCCTCCTTCTCTCTACTTTCAGAGGCGGAAGTCTCTAAACTCCTCCTTTCCAATCACCCTACTACCTGTCCGCTTGATCCTATCCCCACTAATCTACTTCAAGCCATTTCTTCCTCAGTTGTACCCACACTCACGCACATCATAAACACCTCTCTTCACACTGGTACCTTTCCCACAGCTTTTAAGCAGGCTCGAGTAACCCCACTGCTTAAGAAACCCAATCTAAATCCAGCACATCTAACAAGTTACAGACCGGTATCTCTTCTTCCATTTGTCGCGAAAACACTTGAACGAGTTGTTTTCAACCAGATCTCCTCCTTTCTTACACAGAACAACCTCTTGGACGACAATCAGTCTGGTTTCAAAAGCGGACACTCAACTGAGACTGCCCTGCTCTCAGTAATTGAAGCTCTGAGACTGGCAAGAGCAGCTTCCAAATCCTCAGTCCTCATCCTGCTGGATCTGTCTGCTGATTTTGACACAGTTAACCACCAGATCCTCCTGTCGATCCTAAAGATGAAGGGCATCTCGGGAACTGCACTCCAATGATTCGAGTCTTACCTCTCAGGTAGGTCCTTTAGGGTTTCCTGGAGAGGTGTGGCATCTAAGACCCAACATCTAGCTACTGGGGTGCCTCAGGGCTCAGTGCTTGGACCACTCCTCTTCTCCATCTACATGACATCACTAGGATCTGTGATTCAGAAACATGGCTTTTCCTATCATTGCTACGCTGATGACACGCAACTCTACCTCTCATTCCAGCCTGACGATCCGACGGTAGCTGCTCGTATCTCAGCCTGCCTGACAGACATTTCTGGCTGGATGAAGGACCACCACCTTCAACTAAACCTTGCGAAGACAGAGCTACTTGTGGTCCCGGCCAACCCAACACTTCATCACAACTTCTCCATTCAGCTAGGCTCGTCATCCATAACTCCATCAAGGTCAGCTAGGAACCTTGGGGTTTTAATTGATGATCAGTTGAAATTCACAGACCACATTGCTAGA
This sequence comes from Gila orcuttii, assembly GCA_026230005.1. Lineage (NCBI taxonomy): Eukaryota > Metazoa > Chordata > Actinopteri > Cypriniformes > Leuciscidae > Gila > Gila orcuttii. The sequence goes on from JAPDVR010000003.1 coordinate 33,598,281, forward strand.
ACTGCCCGGTCCTGCAGATTTGCCTTGCACAACATTAGGAGGATCAGGCCCTTCCTTACAGAGCATGCTACACAACTCCTTGTCCAAGCACTTGTTTTATCCAGACTGGACTATTGTAATGCTCTCCTGGCTGGTCTTCCAGCTTGCTCTGTCAAACCTCTACAATTGATCCAGAATGCTGCAGCCAGAGTAGTCTTTAATGAGCCAAAGAGAGCACACGTCACTCCTCTCCTCACAAAATTGCACTGGTTGCCAGTTGCCGCTCGCATTAAATTCAAGGCACTGACGTTTGCCTACAGAACAACCACTGGCACTGCTCCCTCTTACCTAAACTCATTACTTCAGACTTATGTGCCATCCAGAAACCTGCGCTCTGCTAGCGAATGTCGTCTTGTGGTACCATCTCAAAGAGGCACAAAATCTCTTTCTCGGACCTTTACCATGACTGTTCCCTGTTGGTGGAATGATCTGCCTAACTCAACCAGAGCTTCTGAGTCAGTAGCCACTTTCAAGAAACTGCTGAAGACGTATCTTTTTTGGCAGCACTTGATTCAGTAGTATTAACACTTTCTCTTCTCCTCTATTCTTAAAAAAAAACAAAAAAAACACTGCACTTAAGTTAAACTGAGAGGGGTTATAGCACTTACGTATTGTTGTCCTACTGTTAGTTTTAACTGCTTCTATTGTTCTCATTTGTAAGTCGCTTTGGATAAAAGCGTCTGCTAAATGAATAAATGTAAAATGTAAATGTAAATAACTGATAATCCAAGACCTGTGTGTTATTAACTGACTCTCTGATTGTGCTAGGACCAGCCAATCGTCGAGATAATTCCGTATTCGCACTCCCCTTTGCCTCAAGGGGGAAAGTGCTGCATCCATACATTTCGTGAATGTACGGGGAGCCAGGGACAGGCCGAACGGAAGTACTGTGTACTGGTAAGACTGTCCCTCGAAAGGGAATCTCAGAAACGGCCTGTGATGAGGCGCTATTGGAATGTGAAAGTAAGCATCTTTCAGATCCACTGAGAGAAACCTGGGCGTACTTGCGCGAGGATATGCTTGATTGTTAACATTCTGAACGAGCGAATCATTAGTGCTTTGTTCAGGTGTCTGAGATCTAGGATGGGGCGGAGACCTCCATCCTTTTTCTGGACGAGAAAATAGCGGCTGTAAAAACCTGCCTTGCTCATAGAGGGGGGAACAGTTTCCACACCGCCCCTTTCTATTAGTTTGCGCACCTCGGTGCGTAGAACATGTGAACACTCCTTTCTCACTTTCGTCTCGACCACAGTCGTAAAACGTGGTGGTCTGCGAGCGAACTGGAGCGAGTACCCGTGCTTTACTATATTCAAAACCCATTTCGGCATATCTGGAATGTTTTCCCATGCCGCTGCGTGTACAGATATGGGCTGAATACAGGCTAGGGGCAGGCCGCTGTGATGTAGGGACCCGGCCAACGAATCGCCTGAGCTCATAGCTCTCAGAGGCGCGGGCGCGCGCTGAGCCGCTGAGTGAATGGGCGCAAGTGTGATTACAACAGCGTGCGCTATGTCTGTAAAACTGGCAGCCTGAGCTGGGGTTGTGTTTGACACTTTAAGGACAGCAGTGTTTATAAGTGGGGGTGCATAAACAGTGGTAGGCACACGCGTCACTTTTATAATTTTTCCCGCTTTTACTGGGGATTAATTCATAACTGTGTGAACAGTGCTTGTGTGTAGTGGTGCGTACATGACCGTAGGCACGTGATCTACATTCATGGGGCGCGCAGCCTGAGCTGGGAATGAATTTGGCACTGTTTTGACAGTATCTGGGAATGCACACTTTGTGGACATGTGAACTAGAGGCTGACATTTTTTCGGGAATCCCACGGGTCACGGGATTCCCGTGGGATTCCTGCAGGATGGGAGTCATCTTTGCTATTAATCACGGGATTTGGACGGTACAGGATAAATGGTTAACGGGAGCAGACGGGAGCGGGAATCAACCAATAGCAAATACGACAAAAAAAAAAAAAATGTAAATGCACCATTTTGTAGTTTCCTTTTAATACGCCTACAATGTAACGCAATTAAAAAATAACTACACGACCCAGCCGTCCCAGAAGCCATCAGTGCTTTTTGTCACGGCTTACCGCTGGAATTCAAAGAGCAGTGATGGAGGAAGCTAACAGCCAAGGAGAAGTCGATGTGGCAAAAAATGATATACAGCGCAAAGTCAGAAGTAATGACATGTCTATTAAGTTAACAGAACTGGTCGGAAAGTCTGAAATATTAAGTTTATGAGAGTAGAATGTTGAAAATCGTTAACATGTAACATGTAATTAAAAAAAACTATAAATATAAACTATAAATGTATTGTTTACTCAACAATAAATGAGTAAAATGCAGCTTTATGTGCTGTTTGGGTTTATTAAACTATTGTAGACATGGTGTGAACTATGTACTGTTTTTCTTTTATTTGCTGTCTTCCATTTTCTGGAGAAAATCTAGAAACAGGGGCTCAGCAGCTGGTCTAAAACAGGATGGAGAGGATGCAGATTAAATCAAATTCTATGTATTAACTAAACACTAATTGAAGAAAAAAATATATGGGAGCGGTACAGGAGCGGGAGTCAGTTTAAACAGGAGCGGGATGGGAGTGGGAGTCAATTTACCAGGAGCGGGATGGGATGGGATTATTTTTTAAACTTTCTATGGGAGTGGGACGGGACAAGATTTCTTTCTATGGGAGTGGGACGGGACAGGAGTGAAAATCCACTCCCGTGTCATCCTCTAATGTGAACCCTTAGTGACACAGGCAGAAAAAGACTCTTTTTGTGTTTTCTGTGCGTCGCCGTAAAAACGGCGTTTGTTTGCAGGTGAGCGAGCTCTGTGACTGGCCCATTGACTGCTGTATGGACATTTCCAGCCACCTGTAAGGGGACTGGGTAATGTTTGAGATTTTGGAGAGAGAGAGTGGTCCAGCTTTTGCGAGACACGCACTCTCTCTTCTCATTCCTGTGGCTAGGAAGGCTTTCGAGGCTCAGGTTTCAGCACAATCTTGGGCCGAGGACCCCGTCACTCAGGAGGCGGCTTGCGGTTGTGGGAGCGCGAGCGGCGTCGAGCGTCAGCCTGAGGCGCTGGCTGAGAGGCGGAGGGAGCTGCTCTAGCCCGCTGCGGCTGTGGCGGTCTCTGTCTGCTCTGCGATGAGCTGGAGCTCTTGGGCAGGAAATGGCGCATAGCTTGTGAAGCGTTCTGGGCCTCAGTGAAGCGTTCGGCGAAACCTTTAACCGCCGGTCCAAACAGCCCGCTGGTGGAGATAGGCGCGTCGAGAAACGGCGCCTTATCCGCGTCCTTCATCTCCGTCAGAGTCAGCCACAAATGGCGCTCGAGAACAGTCAAATTAGTCATGGCGCGGCCAATAGACTGGGCGGTGGCCTTCGTGGCTCGCAGAGCTATATCAGTTGCGCTGCGTAGGTCCTTAAAGGCTTCGGGTTCGGGGCCAGACTCGTCCATAGAGCGGAGAAACTTGGCTTGGAACACTTGAAGTACCGCCATTGAGTGAAGCGCTGATGCAGCTTGGCCGGTGGCGGCGTAGGCGCGACCGGCGAGAGCAGAAGTAGTGCGGCAGGGCTTCGAGGGGTGGGAAGCTTTGGCTTTCCATCCAGTGGTGGAGGGCGGGCAGAGATGATTGGCCACGGCCTCCTCGAGGGGCGGCGTTCCCTCGTAGCCTCTTTCCTTCGCGCCGTCCACAGAGGAGAGCGACGAAGAAAAAGAAGGCTTCAGACGCGCAGAGTGGGGGGCTTTCCATGACTTGGTGAGTTCGTCATGAACTTCCAGGAAGAAGGGAGAAGGCCTTTGCCAAAGGGACCTGCTGGCGCCCCTGCAGAAACCACTCATCCAGTCGGCTTCGGGTTGGTTCTTCGGGAGAAGACCAATCGAGCCCGAGGTCCTCCACGGCCTTCGAGAGGACGCGGATAATCTCCGTATCCATGGTGGAGCCCCCACTCGTGCTAGCTAGCGTCGACGTTCAGGAAGCCTCTGTGAGCGGCGCTTTTTCTTAACACGCGGCTCAAACAGAGGGGTGGCGGCGATGGGCTCGCTCGCGGCGAAAGCGGCGAAGCGAGCCCGCAGTGTGTAGAGACCCAGCTCTACACACCTGTAGAGACCCAGGTGTGTAGAGACCCACATTCCGGGCATCTGCCCTTGGTCAAAGCAGCTTCTGCGTGGTCCCGGCCCAGGCAGCGAGCTTAGATGATGTGACGATCCCCGTCCGGGAGAAGGTCTCTGCACGATGCGCAGGAAGGCATTTGAAACAACGCCTCAGAAAATTGCTCTTTTACAAATGTCGCGGGGCGAACAGATGTAAAATACTTGCGTGTGTGGCGCGCCAGATGGCTCAGTAGGATGGCGTTCGAAGGCGGCTGAAGGTGCCGACGTCCTTGTAGCAATCCCGCTGGTATGCTTTTCGATGGGGTCGAAGGCTTTCAATAATCCGGAGGATCCAGCGAAGAAGGTGTTCGCTGAAGGAGATTAAATCTAGAGAACTCTCATGACGGGGCGCCCAGTATGTAGCTCTTGGCCACGCCCATCTTGGCGGGCTCTGATGCGCGCGGGCGCGAAGCGCGCTCATTGGTCGCGCATTCAGAGTCGCCCCGTCATTGGTTTGAGCAAGTTGCCGCAGCACAGCCAATGACCGAGCTGCCTTCGCTCATTGCTGTCAGCTGTGCAGCTGCAATGCGTTTTACATAAAGACTTCAATATTCTCGAGAAAAGGAGTTTTCCCATAGCGTAAGCTACTTACGCAATAGGAGAGACCTCTCGAAAGGGAACTAATTATATTAGCCTGCATTTGATTACCCCATTATAATGGTCACTTTCATAAAAAATATACTTATAGGTTTCAAATTCCACATATGGCACATTTATTGTCTCCAACAAAAATTATTTTAGCAATATGTATATATTATTCAGAATGATTCCGGTGTTGTTCTATTGTGCTGTTTGGCGCGCATGCTCACGGCGGCACTCATTCACGGAAGCTTGCATTTTAGCGGAGATTCACTTGCAGAAGGCTCGTCCTCTCCTGACAGTGCAATGGACATATTTGTTTGACTGAGGAAAGCACCACATCTCAAACAAATTAAAGGATCACGCCGACTTTTTGGGACTTTAGCTTATTCACCATATCCCCCAAAGTTAGATAAGTCCATACATACCCTTTTCATCTCCGTGCGTGCTGTAACTCTGTCTGACGCACCCACCGCTAGCCTAGCTTAGCACAAAGACTGGAAGTATGATGGCGAAGCACTGCTACTTGGGCGGAGTGATTAGCGCAACACTCTGAGCGAACTCTCTGCTCCTCACCACGGGGCATAGATATAAACACTAGATGTCGCCTTGGCTACGGCAGTTCATTGGAACGAATGTGTCAATAGAGCCGCCATCTTGATACAGGGGAGCCCCTCATCAGCGTCAATGTAGGAAAAGGTCTAACGGAAATAAAATCACCATAAATCGTCATGAATGCGATTTTCTAGTTGTTTTGGTTCGTTCCAACGGTCAGACATGTATTTATTATAGAGTCCAGAGAAATTTAAAAAAATGTACAAAATTTCACAATCTTGTGAAATGTTATCCCTTGCTGTCTGGTTTTTCGATTTCGTTTGTGTGAACATCCATACGCAGCACAAAAGTCCGGCATCATCCATGAATTCGAAGTACAGGCGGAGATAGGAGCGTTACCTAGCTACTTCCTATGACAAGACCCCTGTTCCAAGATTGCGGCGGTTTTGACGCATGCTTAAAACCCAAGGCGACATCTATTGTTTATATCTATGACCACAGGGCTTCTCAGGTGCTGCGAGCAAATCACTCCGCCCAAGTAGCAGTGCTTCACCTTCTGAGAATATAGTTCCCAGTATGTATACGGTTAGAAGATGCCTGTGTCTCATATGACCCTGTTATTTGTACACACTGTGACTATACAAATCACAACATATAAATAGGAAAATGTTGGCGTTATCTTGTCACTTATTGGGAGCAGTATGCTAGCTGGAGCCATTTACTTCCAGTCTTTGCGCTAAGCTAGGCTAGCGGTGGGTGCATCAGACAGAATTACAGCACGCACGGAGATGAAAAGGGTATGTATGGACTTAACTAACTCTGGGGGATACGGTGAATAAGCAGTCGGCATGTTCCTTTAAACAGCACAAGTAGGCTATTTATCTGTCAGTCAGCAACCGTATCTGTCAGAGCATCTGATAGGGCAAGCTGCTTTAAACTTGTTAACTATATCTTACCAGTTATTTTTAAGCCCTTAATATAAGCTTGTGTCATGTTTAGGACAAATTTTACTTTCACTGCAGCAGCTCACACTGCGTCCTCCGCTATTTTTCAGATGTGCTCGTATCAAACTACTGTATCGATATTAAAAAAAAGTATATCGTACAAAATCGATATACCGCCCAGCCCTAGTGTGTATGCTCGGATGAATACATACCCCGGTGCTCCTGTGTTTGCTTGCATGCACTCATCGTGCTGCTGTGACACTCATACCTCCACACTTGCTCAGACTGAGGGTCCGGAAAAGGAAACTGCTCATATTTTAATGAGGAAAAGAAAAATTACGGCCCAAGAAACTCACTGGGTAGGGGTTTATTATTGTGAGTGCTTGATAAACCAAAGGGAAGCAAATACTTGGGGTTCAGTTACCAAGTAATGTAATTCTTAAAATCATAAATAAGAATTAAAGAGCAAACAGATTAAAAGAGCAATATAAAGCATTTATGCTAAAGAACAGATACAATAGATATGAAGGATAGCTCACCCAAAAATTCATTAGATAATTTGGCCATTATGTCTCCAAGGGGGTGTGTTGCTTTTTTAATTTTTCTTTGTCTTGTAGTTTGCAAGCTTAATTGTGTTAAGACACTATTAATAGTCTAATTAACTTATTTAATAGTCTGAATAACTACAATGGCAAAAATTGACCTTTAAAATAATTTTAGAGCAAATGCATAAATATTGAGAGATTCACTACTGTTTAAAATTTTGGAGCTGGTAAGATTTTCAAAAATGTTTTTACTTTTAAAAGGCAGCCTTTATTTTATCCGAAACACAGTAAAACAGTAGTATTGAGAAATTGTATTAGAATTTAAAATAACATTTTCTCTATTGTTATATATTTTAAAAATGTTATTTTATTCCGTTGATGGCAGTTTTCAGCATCATTACTGCAGTGTCACATGATCCTTTGAGAAATCATGATGATTTGCAGCTCAAGAAGTATTTCATATTATTATCAATGTTGAAAAACATGATTTTCATGCTTTGAAGAATAAAAAGAACTGCATTTATTTTGAACCATTATAAACATATTTACTGTCGCTTTTGACCAATTTATTGTACCCTTGCTGAATAAAAGTATTAATTTTTTTTTTTTTTTTTTAAATACTTAAAATTTAAAGTTGATAAAGGCATGTGGGATCCTAAGGGATGAGTACATACTATTTGCACTTATGGGTGAGCTGTCCCTTTAATGAAGGAGGACATAGACTTTGAGTGAATTCACTGAATTGCTTCTAATAATAATAATAATATTTATTATTTGTCAATAATAATTAGCAGTCTAATTCAACAGACTAATTCTGCATTACCCCTTGCAATTTAAGGCATCTCTTATGAAATTTACTCATAAGAGATGTCACAAAGAACGAACCAACACCAGGAATAATAATAATGTTGTCATTGGTCACTTAAGCATGTGAAGTGGGATGATGCTCATTGTGTTAATGCAACACATGGAGTCATCCTGTCAAAGCCTGGGCTTGCTGCACTGTTCACTGAAATAGTCCTGCAAACACATCACAGGGCATAAAATTATTTTATTTTTTTCATGAATTGCCATAGACCTGCATGTTCTCCACTGACAAATACTCTCATCATATTTGAGAGGATGTTATTGTTAATATTATCTGTGACTTCCACGGCAGCGCTAATGGAAAATAATGTAAGTTAACAAAAAAAAAAAGTACTTGATCTTAATGGGATCATGTATATTTATGACCAATTGCAACACAGTGTATTGTAAAGTTTGATGCTTATAACATGCTTTTGCAAGTATGCAGAGTTTTGTGAAGCCATTCCTGCTGCAGTTTCAACTTCTCGCCTCGTACTGAGTTTCAGAACAGTTGGACTGAAACTTTAATTAGCCATAATCTGCCGTTTCTCAGTACTTGATCTGTATGATTCTCTGAAGAGCTTTGCAATGGCTGGGATTTATCCGTGTATGTGCAATAAAAACCCTTCCCCTCTTCAAAACCAGGTTGGTTTGTGCCGTTTTCTGTGATTGTATGTGTGTACTTGAAATGTTTCCTAATTCACTGAAACTGACATAGTTTCATATGTCATAGTATATTTGGTTGGCATCACAAATTAATTTGATGCTTTTGAAGTAAAGCTAATAGTTACTTCAAATGTTTGCTACCCAAACACTGCTTGCACAGTGACACAAATCCTGTCAGAAACACTAAAGGTTGATGCTGGGTCACATTCAAAAGACTTTTATGTTTCATACTATTATTTTCGAAACTCCCTATAATACTTAAAAAAAATGTCTTTGCATTAGCAACAAAATATCAAACTACAGGTCCTTCTCAAAAAATTAGCATATTGTGATAAAGTTAATTATTTTCCATAATATAATGATAAAAATTAAACTTTCATATATTTTAGATTCATTGCACACCAACTGAAATATTTCAGGTCTTTTATTGTTTTAATACTGATGATTTTGGCATACAGCTCATCTCAAAAAATTAGCACATCATGAAAAGCTTCTCTAAACGAGCTATTAACCTAATCATCTGAATCAACTGACTAACTCTAAACACCTGCAAAAGATTCCTGAGGCTTTTAAAAACTCCCAGCCTGTTTCATTACTCAAAACCGCAATCATGGGTAAGACTGCCGACCTGACTGCTGTCCAGAAGGCCATCATTGACACCCTCAAGCAAGAGGGTAAGACACAGAAAGAAATTGCGGCGTGGCATGGAGGCAATCAGCCTGTGGCACTGCTGAGGTGTTATGGAGGCCCAGGATGCTTCGATAGCGGCCTTAAGCTCATCCAGAGTGTTGGGTCTTGCGTCTCTCAACTTTCTCTTCACAATATCCCACAGATTCTCTATGGGGTTCAGGTCAGGAGAGTTGGCAGGCCAATTGAGCACAGTAATACCATGGTCAGTAAACCATTTACCAGTGGTTTTGGCACTGTGAGCAGGTGCCAGGTCGTGCTGAAAAATGAAATCTTCATCTCCATAAAGCTTTTCAGCAGATGGAAGCATGAAGTGCTCCAAAATCTCCTGATAGCTAGCTGCATTGACCCTGCCCTTGATAAAACACAGTGGACCAACACCAGAAGCTGACATGGCACCCCAGACCATCACTGACTGTGGGTACTCCAGTGCTGCTTCTCTGTAGCCCAGGTCAGGCGCTTCTGCCGCTGTTTCTGGTTCAAAAGTGGCTTGACCTGGGGAATGCGGCACCTGTAGCCCATTTCCTGCACACGCCTGTGCACGGTGGCTCTGGATGTTTCTACTCCAGACTCAGTCCACTGCTTCCGCAGGTCCCCCAAAGTCTGGAATCGGTCCTTCTCCACAATCTTCCTCAGGGTCCGGTCACCTCTTCTCGTTGTGCAGCGTTTTTTGCCACACTTTTTCCTTCCCACAGACTTCCCACTGAGGTGCCTTGATACAGCACTCTGGGAACAGCTTATTTGTTCAGAAATTTCTTTCTGTGTCTTACCCTCTTGCTTGAGGGTGTCAATAGCTGCGTTTACATGGACACTTATAATCGGATTGACGGCTCAATCGGACTAAAAAACCTTCATGTAAACACCTTAATCGATCCGATTGAGCTCGATCCGATTGAAATTTAGATCCGATTGAAAGGGGTGGTTTACTCCTTTTGTAATCCGATCGAGAGAACATGTAAACACTTGATCGGATTGAAAACCGAAACTAAAAGGACTGCGCATGTGCAAAGACGTTGAAATAGCGTAATGACGTATGACGCACGGAACGAGCTGTTCTTCCTGTTGAATAAAGTCAATATAAAATGAGTGTTCCGTTATTAAAAAATTCTCATTTCACTCAGCGTCTGTGAAGTGAAGCAGGACAACGTCCCACCAGTGCTTGTTTAAGATTATCATCCATAGACGACTAGTTTTGGGCGCGGGGTTTTACTGCGTGATCAATATAAGCAGCTAGCAGCACGGCAAAGCGGTTCATGCTCATCGTCTCCAAATCATGACCAGAGATGGATAAATATTAAGTCTGCTGTTTAAAAAAAATAAAGAACCAATAGAGGAGAATAGTTATGCAATAGAGGGGAATAATTATGCGCGAACAGCGGCATATTCGTGCAGTGTGCGCATGTCAAAAAATCAATTCCGATTTGAATCTTGTGACATATAAACGCGGACATCAACCCGATTACTTCATTTATCGTTCATGTAAACACCGTGTTCGGATTCATCAATCGGATTGATTTCATTCCGATTGAACCATGTAAACGCGACTAATGATGGCCTTCTGGACAGCAGTCAGGTCGGCAGTCTTACCCATGATTGCGGTTTTGAGTAATGAAACAGGCTGGGAGTTTTTAATAGCCTCAGGAATCTTTTGCAGGTGTTTAGAGTTAATTAGTTGATTCAGATGATTAGGTTAATAGCTCGTTTAGAGACCCTTTTCATGATATGCTAATTTTTTGAGATTTTTGAATTTTGGGTTTTCATGAGCTGTATTTCAGGTCTTTTATTGTTTTAATACTGATGATTTTAGAATCATCGGTATTAAAACAATAAAAGACCTGAAATATTTCAGTTGGTGTGCAATGAATCTAAAATATATGAAGGTTTAATTTTTATCATTACATTATGGAAAATAATGAACTTTATCACAATATGCTAATTTTTTTAGAAGGACCTGTAAGTGGCATCTGCAAGCAAATAATGCTAGACCTTTATCTTTAACTTTTTGCTGTGACTTTCAACTAACTGGTCCTAAGGCCATTGTAGTAGATTTAAGTAGATTTTAAGTAGATTTCATTTATTTTTCAAAATTATATTACAATATTTTTCAAGTATAGCATTTATTTGAAATAAAATATGTTGTAAAATTAGACATTTCTTTACTGTCACTTCAATTTAATGCAACCTTGCTGAATGAAAGTATACATTTCTTAAAAAAAAAAAAAAAAAAAAAAAATATATATATATATATATATATATATATATATATATATATATATATATATTACCGAGCCCAAACTTTTGAATGGTAGTGTAGTTCATCCACTATTGATCAGATTTCGCTATTGTTTACCACCAGAAAGTGTCAAGAATGTGTTTTCTTAATTTTGTACAGTAGTTCTATTGTTTTATTTTTTAAAACCTAACACGCTTTTTTGTGTGAAATGTCTTGCTTGGAAAAGAGAACAAGAACATTTCTTTAAAATTGATGCCATTTGATTTGATATTTAATCATCTAATGTAATGACATTCATACGTTTTTAAGTGTGAATTAAATGTTGAAATACTTTATTGGGTCACTGTATGACTGCGTACCCACAAACCACTTTCGCGAATACACCTCCTGTAAAATCACAGGGTTCACAATCTAATAATTCAAGTATGTTAAAAGGATTTGAATTGTGTTGAATAGGCTATGCTAGAATGCTGAACTGGGATCTGAAGTGTGTCAATCCGCTCCCTAGTTTCTCAATATTTAGTGGATAAAGGCCCATTCTAATACCTGAGTTTATGTTCACAATAAACTGTCTGACATCAGGAAGGTGATCGAGACACAACCATATTCATTTTGCACTTTGTTTATTTGGCCCCGCCCCCAGTGGCATAACTGTAGAGGTTGTAAATACTTTTGTGGGCCACACTGTTGCCTCATTTAACTAATGACTCTTTTCATTGACTCAGGCCCATGAAGACAGTCGAGAGTCTCTGAGCCCCCTCCCACGCAGGGACACCATGGGAAGCTTTCTTCCAGATAACAACGCCTATGAGCTGCGCACTGTCATAGGTGAGGCCAAGACTGCACAGCACTAGTACAGACATCTCTGTGAGGTTCTCTGCGATAGTCTGTGATTCCTACAGCTGATGTGTGTGTTTGTCTGTGCTTGTGTAGGTCGTGGTTTGGAGGACTTGATGACAGTGAATCTGGCCAGGTACAAACCTACAGGGGAACTCGTGGCCATTCGGCGTATTGACCTGGATTCCTGCACTAATGACATGGTCAATTACTTGCAGGTCAGTAGAAAGTGACAGCAGGGATTCTCTCAGAATATACTAGAGATGGACAATTTGAGTCATTTTATATTTATTTTTAATGAATGTAGCAAAATAATTAATATTTTGTTGTATTCACAAACCTCACATCACTGATAACGGTTTAAAAATAAGCTATTGGAAAAAATGGGCAATATACATTAATAATGACATTTAGATTTTTCAGTTCAGATACAGATTTAGTTTATCTTATATTTTATTTAATAGTTTTAGTTAACAACACTGATTCAGTAAGAAAGTTTATTTCAATTTGTATTTCAAAAATCATTTTGCAATGTTTGAGTTGTGTTTTTATTAGGCGACTAGTTGGTGCGGAACAAATACTTAACTAGTCAATTAGTCATGCACATCGCTAGTATACAGTAAACGTAAGCATTGCAACCACTTTCTTTTTGTTTTTCCAAAGGGAGAACTCCATGTCTCTAAGCTGTTCCACCACCCCTGTATTCTCCCATACAAAAGCGTCTTCATTGCTGAGAATGAACTGTGGGTGATCACACCCTTCATGGCCTTCGGTTAGCTGAGACATTCTGCATCAACTATATCAAGTCTGAGCTGCTCATAGTACCAGTTGAAAAATGTTTCTATTCTCTATCAGGATCAGCACGAGACTTGATCAGTACACATTTTGCTGATGGTTTGAGTGAGCAGACAATTGCCTACATCCTGCTGGGTGTGCTGAGAGCGCTGGAGTACATACACCAGATGGGCTACGTTCACCGGTGAGGAACGCATGTACACTCATGATTATTTATTGTTGTTATTAGTCAAACAGGTTAATATATCAACCAACCACTCCAGACTGTTGGTCTCGTGTTTTTAATGTAGGTGCTACAAGAATACTTTTCAATCATCTTAATCTATGTCTGTAGGAGTGTGAAGGCAAGCCATGTTCTGATTGCAGCAGATGGGCAGGTGTATCTTTCCGGTCTTAGGAGTATCTTCAGCTTGATCCGTCACGGTCAGAGAGCACGTGTTGTGCACGATTTTCCCCAGTACAGTATTAAAGTACTACCTTGGCTCAGTCCAGAGGTTCTGCAGCAGGTATGTTTCATATACTGTACCAATCTAAATTTTGGGGTCAGTAATAATTAGGGGTGTAACAATATCTCGTGTCACAATATATCGCAATACAAAAATCCAGCAATATGTATCGTGGATAGTGACAATCTGTATTGTGTATATTTCAAAATGACTGTGAGGGAAAAAAATTAAGGTTTATAGAGTTTTAGTGTCAGTACTACATTAAACTATATATAATGTTGAATATAATGTATAATAATGCAATGGGGGAATATTTGTGGGTCCTGATAATGCCAAATGTCTTATGTTAGTAAAAAGTGGCCTACATTATTTTAAATATATGTAGTCAGTGACCGAGTGGAAGCATATTCGTCTAAAATAATTCTGTATTTTCAGCTTCAGAATCATGAATATTTTTATTCTGGTGTCATCATTGTCCTGTGCATTTGGTTTCCAGCACCAAGTCCAAGCCTATTCATTTACACCCACAATGTAATATCAAATTTTCCATTTCAATCAACAATACATTTTTTGTTAACCTTTCGCCATATGTCTATCACAATAATATCGTATTGTGAGTTCAGTATCGTGATGTATATTGAATCGTGAAATGAGGGTATATCGTTACACCCCTAGTAATATATGTATATAATTTTAATTTTTTTTAAAGAAATTAATAGTTTTGTTCAGCAAGCATACATTAAATTGATTAAAAGGGACCGTAAAGACATTTACATTGTTAGAAAAGATTTCTAATAAATGCTGTCTTTTGAACTGTCAACTGATTCAAATAATATTAAGCAGCTCAACTGTTTTAAACACCGATAATAATGACAAGAAATGTTTCTTGTGCACCAAATCAACACATTAGAATGCACTAAAACACACAATTACTTTACTGTATTATTGATCAAATAAATGCAGGTAAGCATAAGAGACTTCTTTCAAAACATTAAAAAAATCTTATTGGCCCCATACTTTTGATCAGCATGAATACTGTACTTATAATGCATCAGAAATGAGCAAATTACATTTTTATTAAATCTGTTTTAATCTGTGCATATGACAGAATCTTCAGGGATATGACTTCCGCTCAGACATTTACAGTTTGGGCATCACTGCATGTGAGCTAGCTAATGGTCACGTGCCTTTTAAAGACATGCCTGCTACGCAGGTAAGGCAAACACTTGCTTTTTATCGATTCATTTTTTGCTTTCCCTCCTTTTTTAACTTGCATATAGCTTCATAAACTGTCTCTTTGCCTGTTGTCAGATGTTGTTAGAGAAGTTGAATGGTACAGTCCCCTGCCTGCTGGATACCACCACCATCCCCCCTGAAGAACTGAGCATGAAACCGTCTCGCTCAGGGGCCGACTCTGGGATCTGCGAGGGCCCCAGTGCCGGTGGTGCTCGCCACACAAACGGAGAGCCCTCATCCTCCTCCGCGGGAAACCCATACAGCCGGACCTTCAGTCCTCACTTTCATGCCTTTGTGGAACTTTGTCTGCAGAGAGATCCTGAGAAAAGGTCAATATTACACTCTAGTGCTTCATTTATGTTTAAAGGACTAATTCAACACATTTTCATGATTTACTCACCATCATATCGTTCCAAACATTTTACTGTGGAACAGAAAAAGAGAAATTTTCAGGAATTGACTTAACACTCTTTTCCTTGTAATGAAAGTGAAAGGGGATCCAGGATGTTTAGCTCCAAATTGATAAACTGTAAAAAGTTTGTCTTTACTTTACAAAAGGTCCCATTTCTTAGCAACTATATATTTTTATAGCATTAATATTTAATGTTAGTCAATAAATATACATTTGTTCATTGTTTAGTTGTGTAACGGAGGGCAGCTAGTAGTCGCTGTGCGAGTAAAACCTCACTTCCCTGATCTCAAGAGACCCGGGTTTGTTGTCTGCACAGAGCGGGGCGAGTAGGACCTGGGTGAGGGGTAACAGTTGCATTAACTAATGTTAAAGAACATCTCTGAGGAGACTAATGTTCAAAAATTTAAATTCTGTCATTTACTCGCCATCATGTCGTTCCAAATCTGTATGAATTTCTTTCTTCTGCTAAGCTCAAAAGAAGATATTTTGAAGAATATGGGTAACCAAACATTTGATTTTGAAAATGTATTAGTATATGAAAAAAATTACTTTAACCATGATTAATAAATGTTGAAGAAGTATTGTTCATTTTTTATTTAACTTATGTTAACAAATCAAACCTTTTTGTAAAGTGTTATCAGGTAGGTTATACTTTTGTGGTGCTATGAATAGATTGAAATTTATGTTATGTCTTCAACAGACCTTCTGCCAACTCTCTGATAGGCCATTCCTTCTTCAAACAAGTAAGTTTTACACTCTTCTGAGCAAAAACCTGACATATTTGTACAAATTTAAACAGAAAGTGGTTGCACACTTACTCTCCTCAATGTTCCATTGTGGTCATTGTAACGTTTCAGATAAAGCGCAGACCATCCGAGGCCCTTCCTGAGCTCCTGCGTCCAGTTTCTCCAATCAGCAGCGTAGACTGCATGCAGCCTCAGGATTCGCCCACTGGACTAGCCAATCTGGAGTCTGATCTCAGCAAGCTGGATGTGGATGACTGGGACTTTTGACATTAAAAACGGATGAGAGATGGAGGGACGATGAATTGGATGGAAAGGGGTGATACCGTAGGACTCTTAATGAGAAATTGAGAAATGTGGATTTTGTTTTGTGTCTTTTTTCTTTTTAGTTTGAAGGGAGAAAAAGGAAAGGCCTGTGGTATGCGAGTGTGATAGACATTACAAAAAGCTACAAGAGACTCTGGAATGTTTCTTGCTTGTCTTTGTGATTTGTGTATGTCACTGAAACTAAAATAAGAGACTATAAGAAGAGAAATGAAAAGCCAGCAGCCACTTAGCCTTGCTAATGCATCCAGAAGCATGAACTGAAGCCAGAGGCATGCACTGCGCACCCTCGCCTACATTTTAGTTACTCTTACAGACTGGCCATGTGACAATGGTGATCACTTCAGGCTACTGAAATGTGTTCTATGCGTTTCAACTGAACTAATGACACTCTATGAATGTCTACCAGCTTACAGCAACGTTCACAATTGAATTACCATGTATCCTAGCATATTTGTCCAGTGAAGCATAAAGAGCTGTCAGTAAAGTCTAACTCGACTGTCCAATTTTTGGATGGATTGTGGGTGCTCAATAGTGGTGCCACAAAAACAATGCTAGATTATTATTATTATTTTTATTTTTTTTTGCCTGCTATCTTGTGCAGTTGTTAGTTTAAAAATATTAATTCTGTTGTATTTTTGCTAAGATTAATTTCTGTTCTTGGCATGCGTTACAGAAGGAAGTACTTCAATGGACCGTCTGTGTATTTTCAGCATATTTACATCTTGGTCAAATGGAATAAATGTTGCCATTGATGTTGTTTGCCGTTATATATATTTTTTTAAATATTTAGAATGTTGTTCATTACATTACAACTTGTTTTGAAAAACAGCCTCTGCAATAGTGATTTCACTACATACTATGCAGTTTATAATAGGGATTGTCCTGGAAATTCTTAATACGAATACAACCTATTAAATCTGACTTCTTCACCACAGACAATTTAAACAACTTCCAGTTGTTAATAATAATAACTACAGTATCTCAAGGTAATTCCCTGAATACTTACAATACAATCCAATACTTCCCAGAAGTATGGTGACGGTGTCCCGCCAAGAAGCTACTATCACTACCTCAATCACACATGAGCACACAGGTCTTTAGCATCTATACATCCTTCTCAGATGTATGCTGGTCCGACACAGGATCATTAATACTAACTGAAAGTATTACAGCCTCACCCTGAGGGCAGCTCTATAGTCTTCCAACACAATCACTGTGTCTGCGGTGGTCTTTTGAGCGTAGAATCTGTAATACTTCTATTCCTCAGCTCAATCACACATAGATGTTTTCTTTTGAGCGTAGAATCTGTAATACTTCTATTCCTCAGCTCAATCACACATAGATGTTTTCTTTTGAGCGTAGAATCTGTAATACTTCTATTCCTCAGCTCAATCACACATAGATGTTTTCTTTTGAGTGTAGAATCTATTTCTCAGCTGTGCAGCACATACCTGACAAGACTCCCAAGTTGCTCTTTGCAGAAATTAAGTTTTATTCACGGCCCGGGAGAACACTGGCCAGTGAAACAACCAAGTGAGTCTCTTGAATAGAATGATACATGTACATTTAAATCATACAGTTGAGTAAAAATCAATGTCACTCAAGTCTTCTTCACTGTGATTTGTTCTGGTGATTGGTTTGTAATGATCTAAGCTAATCATATGACTGTTAGTTCTACTGTGTCAAGCACTTTTTGGGTAAGTATATATGGTCTTTGACCTGAGCATCCTTAGTCTGCACTTCTCTGTACATTTAAAGTTGAAAATACGGATTACATAAAGCATCTCAATCACAAGATGCACTGACATTCAATTTTACAGATAAGCTTATAATTATTTTCATGTTTTGACCAACAATGAATAAATGGCAGATATTAAAATTGTTTACTATTTTGCCAAAATATATAAATCAGTCATTTAAAATGGTAGGCATTTAAGCATTAAGCAACATTAAAATGTACGGGATGAAAAATGGATATTCTTTTTGAGATGAGTTTTTTTTAGTAGTAAAAATTAACTTTACCTTTGTCATTATCGAAGAACACTCACTTAACCCGAATGTAAATATAGGGTAAATGAGCATGAATAATTAAATGTCCAATATCAAATAAAGCTGATTAAAAAAACCTCATTCTAAAGTCCTCTTCACAACAAGAAAGATAGAAAACTATAACGTTTACTATATTGGCATCCACAACGACGATTAATATGTCATCTGCCACCTTGAATGCTCAAGCCCTTTAAAGTAGAGTGGATTCTGATTGGCTTTTGAATGTTTTTATCCATCAGCTGGAAACCAATTGTTTTGAAAGTAATTACAACGATATTGCTCCTCTGCGTCATTACTATTATAGCTGTGGTGTGGACTTCACTACTCTCATAGAATAAGAACAATTATTAAAACTTGGTGTGAAATATTGACCAATAATGTTGTGCGTCTCTAGTGAATGACGTACAGATTGTCGAGTTCTCATCCTGGGAGATTTCTGAGAATAATGAAAAAAAGTGTTCTACAAAAGAGTGCATGTTTATTTCAAAGGTTCATAAAATGTACAACGCAGCTGCAATCTGAATGATTAAAGTAGAAAACAGAAGGGGAGGCTGTGTGGAGCTATTCATCCTCATCAGAGGGAGGCTGGTCAGCAGCTGCCTGCTGTTTCTGCATCTTAGCCATGAGCTCTGAGGAAAAATACACCAAAAAATTAGTTCCTTATTCTCCATTTCATTTTATATATGACATTAGTGAGTGAATTTATCAGGGCTCCAAGAGTTAATGACCAATTGACCAAACCTTGTCTAGTCATTTGTGATTAATGGAAAAGATAAGCACCTTTGGCCGGGTTGAAGACGCCATTGGTCTGCTGGTTACAAACATAGCAGCGCTTAGACTTGCGGTAGTGCTGGAGAGCACAGGCCTCGCAGAAGTAGTGCCGGCACCTGGAAAACAAAGAAATTAGGAATACTAGGTCTGCAGTCAAATATGTGGCTACAACATGCAAACAAAAATATAGATATGATGTACACCGGCTAAAGCATCATATTGTGGATTTGTGCCATGGTAAGAACAGCATTTGCAATTCAAACTGGCCATGGCTTGATGTTGCACTTACTTTGTAATAATGGGGTTCTTAAAGGACTCTCTACAAATGAAACACTTGAAAGGAAGATCTTCCTCGTCGCTGCTCACTTCATAGTTCTCATCGTCTGCAAGATAAACAATAAGTCAGAAAGCAGAACAAAAGAAGCTAAATGTTTTCAAAGACCTGTACCTAAAGGTGGCTCACCATTTGCCCCATATCTTCCTTCTTCGAGCTCTCGCTCAATCTGCCAGCCGTGCTTGTAGTCTGAGCGGTCATGCAGAAACTTACAGCTGTCTGAGGATAAAAGAAGACATGTTTGTTCCTGCAAAAACATTTATCATGGGTGTTAACATGAACCTCAAAAGAAATGCAAAAACAGAGAGGAAACCGGTGGCTTACTAACCTCCAAACCCACAGAAGCCTGTCTCTTTATAGTCTTTACAAATGTCAGGCTGGTAATCCCACCGGACTGTGGCCCTGAGGTGCTCAGGGGCTCTGATTGGCCCTTTCCTATCACATACAAGACATTGTGGATCAGTTAAAAGTTGTGTGTCAGCATATTTATTCACAGCAAACAGGACCAGCTGCTTGTTTGACCAGCATTTCTACTGACTCACCTGACCATACCAGAGGAGGCGTTGCCCATGGTGGAATCTTTGGGTTTAATGAATTTATGGTAGTTGTTGATGCCACGATAAATTTTATCGTCGTCTTTACCAGTCAACTCCTATGAATAAAATACAGACATGCCACTAAATTAGGAGATTGTGCCTATTGAGGCCACTCAAACAATATCAATAATCATGTATCCTTAAAGTCGGTATGAAATGGAAATTCACCATCTATTTTCTAAAAGCATCTTAATGATCTTACTGTGAATGATTCACCCATGAATGCGTTTAATTTTTTTGGTAACACTTTACAATAAGGTTCATTTATTAAACATTAGTTACTAACCAACTAACCATGAGCAATACATTTGTTACTGTTTTTGTTCATCTTTGTTAACAATGCAAGTTATGGCAAGTTAATACAAATACAACTGTTCATTGTTTGTTCATGTAAGTTCACAGTGCATTTACTAATGTTAACAAGATTAAGATTAATAAAGTATTAGTCAATGTTTCAATTAACATTAACAAAGATTAACTAATGCTGTATAAGTGCAGTTTACTAATGTAGGTAACTAATTAACCTTATTGTAAAGTGTTGTAAAAAAAATTACCTCGTTATTTTTAATGTAAACATTTTAATTTTAAAATGTCATAACTCATTCTTTCTGTAAAACAACAGACTTCTCTCAAGTGACATGCTGAACTTTTGTGCCACTGTATGTACCAAATTTGAATATGCACATATTTACATCACACAAATGAGATTCGAGAGCTGAGGTTGAGAGGAAGAATTTCTGTGCATATCGGCTTTTTGTTCCTCACACAAAGCTACTGTATCATTTTTGAGGACTTAAACATAACATACAAGTTGTGTATTTATTATACTTTTATTGATCACTGTCTTTTTATGTTCATTTCATTTTTAGAGAAACATTGACATCCTGCCTTACATCTCCTTTTGTGTTCAATACAAGAACGTTTTGAAACAATATTAGGGCGAGTAGATGATTACCCCTTTTTTGAGCAAGTATCCCTTTAAAAGCAAGTTCATCATAATATCTGTTTATTGAGAGATTGTTTCCACCTGTTGTTATAGGCCATGGAAGTGTTTTTTTTTCTAATATATTTATTCAATTATATATTTAGACAATTACTGTTCAGTAAAATGTATCAATTCTGCTGTGCTCAATTTTTGAATGAGGTTTTGAATTTATGATTTGATTCTTCGGTAGAGCTGAAATAGGTGTAATAATAATAACTGAAAATAATGAATTCTGATATGACAATTTTGCAATGCAGATGCCGTTTTTCTATTTACTGCTGTAAAGCTGCTTTGAAGAAATATGTAATGTAAAAATAGCTGTACAAATAATCAGTTATTAGATATCAAACCATACCTCTTTGTTTTTTGTATGAATATATATATTTATATTAGATATTAACATAATCCCTCCGTACCTCTTGAATCTTCTGGCTGCGCTCAAAGATGGCCTGAGCATCTTTGTCCCTCTCTGTGTCCAACTCATAAACAGCAGTGGCCCCCATGTCATCTGGTCCCTCTGGTTTCTGCAACACACACACACACACACACACACACACTGAATTACAAGAATCAAATGTTTGGAATGAAATCAAATGAATAATTTGCATTCTTAAGGGTTTGCTATAAATCATAAGAAAACCCCAGATGTAAACATCTGACAGACTCACCGCTGACCGAGTGGACTTGTACGCGACAGTGACGCTCTTGTCTTCTTTCTCCTCTTCACTTTCACTTGATGAGACTGCTTCCTTCTCCACTTTCTTTGTCTATACGGTGGGATGTGCAGTATTTAACTAGCGGTTATGGCTTCAGAGTAAACAGTAGCTTCGTAAAAGACTAAAATAATGCAGATTTCATTAAACATTTAAAATACCGACATACTTTCTGAATCATGGGGTTAGTAATAGCAGCTTTCTTCTTTCTGACCACAGCACTGCCCTCCTCGCCGCTACTTCTGTCTGATGAACACACAAAAACTGATTTAATACATCAATTACTTGGTTGTAATCAGAATTACGTTGGCCATACACATTGACTAAACAGACAGTTTACTGTATTGGCTATGGAAAACTGATCAATCAGTTTGCATTACCGAGCACTGAGAGGGAAATCAGCACAAATTACCTTTATCGCTATCACTTGCATTTCTTTTCCGTGCAGAAAATTTCTTGTTTGATTTCTTAAAGAGAAACTTGCAGATTGTTTTAGGCTCTTCTGACTCCGCCATCTTTAACTACATACATAAACCACAGAATAATATGAGGAACTTCAGTTATAGTGCCTCTTGTGTTTGGGAATGGGATGAATAATACAGTGCAAGTTAAGAGTGTATTTTAATTAATAATGTTCATATTTTATTGTTATTAAGTCTATTATTAGACTACCTGTCAGAGATACCTTGAATTGAAGCGTATAAAATGTATGTGGTAACTCGCTTTTCTGTAATTTAATACTGAACTGTACTATTCTTTACACCAGAGGTTTCAGACATTCTCAATGCCAAGGACCTACATGTGTAAAATCTAAAAATATGAGATTATTGTGATCATTACATATTGATGTAATATAGGAGTATATTATGTCCTCGTTGCAGACATTAGATTATTTTTTCTTTTGATTTTATTTTGTTAGAGTTAAAAAATATATTATTACTTGAATGAAATACAAAACATGCCTCTATACAAAACAAATTCAACAAATCCAAATAGCAGCTAAACATTACTGATAGATAGATAGATAGATAGATAGATAGATAGATAGATAGATAGATAGATAGATAGATAGATAGATAGATAGATAGATAGATAGATAGATAGATAGATAGATAGATAGATAGATAGATGACAAAAGAACATTACATTATACAACTCCATAAGATTGCACAACTTAAGGGCTTTTTATGCATACATTTTAAGGATTTAAAGAAGATCACAAGACCTTTATTTAAAAGCAAGACATTGGAATCTAGCAAAGACAAGAGTATAGAAGCCAATATAAGCTATTTGAATCTAGTCAGAGCATTTATTTAGCAAAACACTTAACCACACCCCTGTCGTAAAGTACCAGGAGACGGGCAAAAGCGTCGTAAAATACCACAGTGGTTTACGGCCTCGCGCCATTTTAAGAAAGGAACGACTCGTTCAGCTTGGTGAGAGAACACGTTGGGTATTGTGTGGACCGAAATACAGAAAAATACTAAAGGGATTTAAGAAATTCATGCACGAAGATTCCCCACAGAAACACGCCGAAGTTATTGGGCTAAAATCGGAGGTTTCGTCGGAACTGAATGAGAAGTTAAGGTAATTCGCTATTGGAGGCCGCCCGTGGAAATGTTGGCGATCTCTGATCTGATCAGTAACGTTAGACTTGAATTCGTAGAGCTGCTGACTCTAACCAGGATTGAGCTTTGCTTTACACTCGTGTAACAGAACGTGCACTACAATTACTTATGTGATTCGTTCCGGTTTGTTTATTATTACATATATATTACATATCTGATTATGAAGAAGCTAATTATTCAAGCATTTATGTAAAGCAAATATAGGGATGTTGGTTTGCCCGAAGCTAGCCGAGCTAACGTTAGCTGGTACTGCTAGCAAGCTGCTTACTTTTAGAACCTCGTTTAGGGGGTGTTTCCTTATTGATACAGATACTGAAAGATACTTGGACGCCACATTTTCAGTTAAAGTTTACCAACGTCTAATTTATCCGTGCTGTGTTTTCGACCGAGCCTATAGTAGCTGAAATCTCCTTTAACTTCTCAATCATTTAAGTTACCCACAGTAACTGCTTATATAAAGTAGGCTATGCAGGGCATCTGTAAATTATTGTTCTGGATTTTAATTGAATCTTTTTTAATTTCTCTTTTCTAGGTGAACAATGACTCAGTTTCTTCCGCCGAACCTGCTGGCATTGTTTGCCCCGCGGGACCCGATACCTTTCCTGACTCAACTCGAGAAACTTCCCCACGAGAAACACCACAACCAGCCCTACTGCGGAATTGCCCCTTTTATCCGGCATTTTGAGGTGCTTTTTGCAATGCTATATCATATAAAAGATTTTTAAAAAGATTTTTGTTGTTCAATTTTTTTGGACTGCCAGTAGATTACAGATCAAGTGTTCTAATCAGGCGATTGTTGTATGCATAATGCAAATTACTTAAGATCTTTTTTTCAGTATTTTGTGGCAATATATAATGTTATTTGTTACCCACTGTTGGTTAGGATCCCAGAGATGCTCCGCCACCAACAAGAGCAGAGACGCGGGATGAGAGGTTGGAGAGGAAGGTGAGGAAGTCCTAACGTTTTAGTTTCTGTGGGAATTTCACTGATGTTTACTCATGCTGAATGGTTTAAAACTCACAGACCTTCATTCAGAAGGCTTTCAATTGGGTTATTATGAGTTGAGAATGGCAAACATTTTATCTTTGAAAAGCTTCAGTGGAAGAGTGACTTTGTCTGTGGGATAATCTTAATTATGAACAGTGTTCACGTCTTTCTAGAAAATGACAACATGGGATATATATATATATATATATATATATATATATATATATATATATATATATATATATATATATATGTATATATGTATGTGTATATATATCTATATGTTAATGTTTTTATGTAATATGGTGCATTGTTATTTCAATTCCAGAGAAGAGAGAAGATGGAAAGGAGGCAAGTTGTGGTGGAAACAGAACTGAAGCTATGTAAGTATCTGAACTTAAGTGAAACGCTGAAAATATAACACTATTATAAAACCTTATCAATTGTTTCTTGTATCTCCACAGGGGACCCACATAATGATACTAATGCTCAAGGAGATGCTTTTAAGACCTTGTTTGTTGCTCGAATTGTGAGTGTTTTTGTTTTATATGGGCTTGTACACAAGAATAAAAATATTTTGAGATCTTGTCCTGAGAATTTTAATCTTATGTGTTCTATTCATACAGAATTATGACACCACAGAGTCCAAACTACGGCGTGAGTTTGAAGTCTATGGTCCTATCAAACGGGTAAGTTGTTGAATGTACATTTCTCCACTTTGCTTTTTTTTTTTTTTTTAAATCCCACAGGCTTCCCTTTAATGTTTATGCCTTTATTAGATCTACATTGTGTACAACAAGAAAACTGGAAAACCAAGAGGCTATGCGTTCATTGAATATGAACACGAGAGAGACATGCACTGTGAGTAACCAAGACATCTCGTTCTTCTTTAAACTCCTTAAATGACTTGGAAATACTACACCATCTTTTACTGCAATGTAAAAAGGCATTCATTGTCTTCTCATGAACTATTTTTATTTGAAGCAACAAATTATGTTGGTCATGGTCTATCTATTTAGATTTTTTTCTTTTCTGCCGGCGTCACCACAAATTTAGAATTAGCCTACCAATCAAAAATGTAAAAACATGAGAATGTGTAACTCTGTCATGTTATAAAACTCCATTTTGTGTGTGCGTGTGCTTGTATGATGGCTTGTGTCAACCCTATCATACCTGTGTTCGTAGTATATTCCTGTTTTTTTTTACCCCGTGTGTGTGTTGCATCTGTGTGAGTGTGACGGTGCAGCACATGTGGGTGAAGAGCGGAGTGTGGCTGTGCGTTAGCCCAACACACATTCTGATGAATGTTGCCACTCTATGGCATCTCTGTAATGTTTAGGCAGTGTGACATAGCAGTGTGTTTCCGGACGGAGCGGTGATGGTAAGCTAAAGGCTAAGGCTGTCTGTAGTGAAAAAGGTGACCCATATACTTACACACCTGTTAATGTCTGGTGCACAAACAGCCGTTATTATCAAGGCTTTTTATACCTCAGTTCACACAGGGGCCTTTATGATTGAAGTGTTGCGGAGCGAGTCAATGCTTTCTATTAATTGTGTGTTGTTCTCATTGCTACTGCAGCCGCCTATCTCTGATGGCTATTGGCCAGAGCTGGCTTGCAGATCATGATGATGGTTTTGATACATCTACACCCTACTACCACAGCTCAGTATATGGTTGGTATGATGGGTTTGTATGATGGGTAAGATTTCTTTACACCCCTCATCTAATTTTAGTTGATAGGTGATAGGTGTACCAAATCACTCCTCATCTGCCCCATTTTAGGGCTAAACATAGGGCTGCCAGTTGTTATTGACTGTGGCTTGGGCCAGTTGTAGTGAGTGCGAGCCTGTCATTAATCTCTTCTATTAAAGCCATTGTACTACTAATGTGGTTGTACCCTGCAAGATTTAGGCCGTGCAGTATTGGTTACACTTGAAACGAACTTTGTTGTAAAGAGAACCTGTTTGTTACATTACAACACACAATTGCTGTGTTAAAGTGGAGGGTGATCTCGTTGTTAGATATTAAAAAGTACATGCTTTTTTTTTTTTGCACACATAGTTAAATGCCTTATTTCTCCACTAGGTTAGGTAATCCCTGCCATAAAAGTGCTGTTACATTTACAGTTTAAGTGAATTTTTGCAGAGGAAATCCAGTCATTTCAATAGTAATCCATGTGATGTAGAATTTTGCATTTCAGGTGGGTAGAAGATTTACCCATGCAGATTTCGCGTAGGGTTCAAGTTGATCACGTAGATTTGGGATGTTGGAAAAACAGAGCTGCTTGGTTTGATAGTGACTTAGCTACACTATTTACAATTTGACAGTGGATATTTTTACCTGCAAAATGTTGTGCTAATGTGATTGCACCTTAACACTGTTGCTATGCAACAAGTAGAAGAAAATGATCTGCTCTTGTGTTGTGCAGTGACAATGTGAATGTGTCTCACATTATTGCTATAACTTGCTATATTGCCAAGCGTTACTATATCAAATAAGCCAGGACCTTGACTGTTTTATAATGTAAACAATGGCACAAAGACTTATTTGGTAATGCATTTTTGTTTAAATAAAAACTCATAGTGTGTGTAGGCACTATATTTGCTGAAATGGTGGTGTTGGCTTTAATAGAATAGGTTAACTAAGGACTTTGGATATTTAAATCACTGCACGGAACATAATTACATTTCAAGATTCTTATCGCCATGGATTCACCTTGTAGGGCATCAATGGTTAAATTCAGTCCCAGAGTTCCTCTGTGAGACACTTGATCCATAGGACTCAGAAATGTCTATTTAGGTTAAGTGAGGAGCTACAACCTTTCCTGTGACTTTCCTTGTGTCCAAACTGGCTATTTACCACTATTTACAAAGCTCTTAATGGGCTGAAAAAAATGACATGGATACAACCAATAAAATAAGACTTATCTTTACTTTTGTTAACACATGTTAAGGGTTTACAATTTAGTTTCCTAATACGCATTTTTCACAATCTGAAGTGTAGTTTTTTTTTTTTTTTTTTTTTTTTTTTTTTTACACCTTCAAATTTTGACTTGCAAGGCCCTGTAGAATCGTAAAGAATTTAAACTAAATGGAAAAACTGATCTGAGAGATTTTATGGATCTAAGGGTGGTTGGTAAGCCCCTCTTGTTGATTAGGTAGGTGAGGGTTGTGGTAAGGCCCTCTGTTAACTATTAAATGAGGGTGGCTGGTAAGGCCCTCTTGTTGGGTAGGTGGGCTGAGGGTGTTTGGTAAGCCCCTCTAGTTTGGTATGGTAGTCTGAGGGTTGTTGGTAAGGCCCTCTGGATGAGATGTCAGGACAGGTGTGTGCGAAATAACGAGGGTTTGATGGTAAGGCCCTCATGATGGGTTTCAACTGAACGCCGTCGACAGTGCAGACCAGAATAGCTTCGTGGATTTCATCATATCCCTTGTTGATGGATTGGATCCCTAATTCCTTGGTTCAAGGTTGTCCAGTTTTGATTTAAAAAAAATTGTATCAAATGTAGGCCTACTGAAAGACATTTTGATTCGAGGCTGCTGGAATCGCCATGCTACATTTCCGTGGGGTGTTCCATCAAGGACTTCATTCTTGGCCAGGTGTTATGGTAAGATAGCATCTCCAGGTAATGTGGTAAGACTGAGATAATGACTAAATACTTAAGGGCTTAGACTTATCTTAGACCAGCAGAAGGAAAAGACCTAAGGGTATTGGCCATATTGAAGTGTGTGGGAATTGTTACTTTCTTAAAAGCTGTACTTCTAGCATACCCATTATTTATAATGTATAGAAGCTAGAAGTAAAGCTCTGCCCTTTTTTTTTTTTTTTTTCCTCCCCTTTGGTCTACCGTGATGAGCGTAAATGGTGCTTTAATGCTCAGAAATTCTGTATGAGTGTGAATGAATGTTTGAGAGATTTTGGAGAATGGAAAGAGTGGCTTTTAGTGTAACTGTATTCACTAAGTGCCTTTTTTTCTTGTGGCTTTCTATCAAGATTAAATGAGAATAAAATGGCGTTAATGGGCAGTTTAATGTGGATCAAACTTAATTTGGAGATGACTAGTTGTTCAAGTTGAGTACAATGCTTTTGTTTTTGCGATCCACATTGCACTGTTTTTAATTTTGCCTTAAATTTTATGTCAGCCATAGCTAGGTCTACCATAGCACTTAAATGTTCCTTCATATTTCTTTCTGAATACCAGAGAGATACCGTTTTGCCTGAATATTACACGTTACACAGCACATGTTTTAGTGTCTTTAAACTCTAAAGGCAGGCATACACTGCACGAGTTCTGACACTCAGGAGGTTTTGCGCCATTGATTGACATGATTATCAGGTCAACTAGTAACATGTGCAAAGTAACTGGCACACTGCACGACTGTACTGCACTGTGAGCCGGCGGCAATCATGAGCTTTCATGTTTAACCAGTCCTTCCAGAAATTTTTTTTTTTGTGATTGTTGCAGTCAAAAATCCTTGATTATGCGGCACATTTTCTTAAATGCTATGGAATATGCGGGATATTTGTGCAATTTTAAGCAATGAAATTGCAGGAACTTGAGAGAACTGCGGTTTGATGAAAAAGAGAAAAAAAGTGATTCCCCAACACCCTGTTCTCACTAGGCTACTACATTAATGTAAAGAGTCATTTCTTATTACTTCCTGTGATAAGTAAGCATACTACATCACAGAAAGTGCTGGGAATATTTAAGTTCTCATCTTGTTTTATTGCAGACCTTAATAAACACATGGCTCAAACTTTCAAAACATTGAGTCAAACAAGTTCTGTAGCTTTACAAAAGGAATATGCTACAACTTCTGTCAAAATAAATAAAATATAAAAAATAAAATGTGTGCTTCCTGGTTAACAGCTTTTCGACGTTCACGTCATGTAATTGCGTTACTTCATATAGTTCCCATGGCAACAGGGGAAATTGGCTGCTCTTGTGGAAGTAAACGCAACATTTTTCAACTTTCTGCTAAGATATGTGACTTTTTGCAACGAAAATGCGGGGATTATGAAATCATGCAAGCCCCGCATATTTTGCATGGAAATCGACAATTTATGCGGCGTATTTGAAAAAATGCGTCCCCCGCATAAAATGCAGACTAATCGCATTTTTCTGGAGGGACTGCTTAACACGTAGATTCTGGATTATGTTGCTGCTATACCTTTCAGATAGAAAAAAGACCCAAATAAAAGACAAATGTGCAAATGATTTGGTGAAAAGCAAAGAACAGCACAGCCATTCCTTTGACAAACACAAATACATTCTAGTTTGTTGAGTGCATACACTGTAGGGTTGCATCCACTGGGCTATAATAATATTGATCTAGCCTATGTGATGTGGTTGTGTATGATTTCGCAATAGGGGACAGCATATACATAACAATTGGGTGAGTCAGCCCAATTTTGCCATGAGTGTTAAAACAATTATCGGGGTGTCTGGAGGTGCTCATAATTCCTCACGCAATGTGAGCCGTGACAATACGAGCATCAGCAATTTCCAAGCGATTTCTCCCGAGAGAA
This sequence comes from Gila orcuttii, assembly GCA_026230005.1. Lineage (NCBI taxonomy): Eukaryota > Metazoa > Chordata > Actinopteri > Cypriniformes > Leuciscidae > Gila > Gila orcuttii. Next base: position 33,627,916 of record JAPDVR010000003.1, read on the forward strand.
GAAAAATCGCCTGTGAGATTGTACGACATCAAAAATCGTACCGTGTGCGCCCGGTATCTGGAGTTTTTATCTTCAATACTGAGAATTTAGATGCCACTGCAATGTTCTCACATTCCGTGATGGGTTACACTTAAATTTAAGGTATTTGGCATATTATTCTGCAGTATTCAGTTTAGTTTTAACTGCTGAAATTGTCATATGGATCATGAATTCATATCATACAGACCAATCCCTATAAAAGCATTATTGTGCTTTGGAATTATTTTAAGGAATGCAATCTGGAAAATCTGCTTAAATCTACAATCCAAAACACGAACCTCAGTAATTACTAAATGCTTTTTTTTTTTTTTATGCAATGTTTTTGTGATAATTGTTAATGCGTGTCTCAATCCATGCAACTTATCATTAACTAAAACTAAGGTAGAAAGTAGCTATTTTATAGCTTTTTTTTTTTTTTTGGAGCTTTTAGCAGCATTTTCAAGCAGTCAGTTTATCTCATTCCTGGTGTCTTATCCATTCGGAGGTAAGCGTGTGTCTTCAAATAGCTTAATTTTTTTAATGGAGTTCATCCCAAATTCAAGGTATGTAGTAGGAAATACTGTTGTGTGTATTCTTGTTTTCTCATTGTCCACCTCTTTCTTTCTTTGTACTCCTTATTCTCTTCATTCCTCAATCTCCGCTTTTCTATTGCTCGTCTATCAACTCTACTAGCTGCCTACAAGCATGCGGATGGCAAAAAGATTGATGGACGTAGAGTACTTGTTGATGTTGAAAGAGGACGAACGGTCAAAGGATGGCACCCCCGACGACTTGGTAAGCACTTGTTTCCTAATCAAGTGTTCTTTTCCAGGCCAGGACTGTCAAATGCTGTTCCTGGAGGGCCAATGTCCTGTAGCCTGCCTCAACATCCTTGCCTGAATGTTTTTAGTAATCCAAAAGACGTTGATTAGCTTGTTCAGGAGTGTTTGTTTTAGGGTTGATAAAACAACTCTGCATGACAGTCAGTCTTGAGTTCCAGAGTTGCCCACCCCTGGTAAAGATGGTATGGTTGGGATAGCAAGTGTTAATACTTCACATCAATATACATGCATTTTATTATCCAGGTGGAGGTCTTGGGGGTACAAGGCGAGGAGGAGCCGATGTCAACATCAAGCACTCTGGCAGAGATGACACCTCCCGTTATGATGACCGACCAATTGGAAGGTAAGTTGCGTAGAGTATAATTGTGTTTTTAGATGGGTACATTTCAGTCCTTACCTCTGTTGTCTATTGTCCTGCAGTGACCGTGATCGGGATCGTGGTGAACGCAGGGAACGCAGTCGCGAACGTGACCGAGACAAGGAGCGTGGGGAGCGTGGAGAGCGCCGCCGCTCTCGATCTCGAGAGAGACGCAGACGCACCAGATCTCGTGAGCGTGAGAGGGCCCTTGTGGTTCCAGGGGAGGAGACTGGGGGCGGCAGCCGACGTCGAGACAGAGAAAGAGACAGAGGTGCCGCCGGAGACAGCCGAGAGAGGAGTAGAGACCGGGATAGAGAAAGAGACCGCAAGAGGAGAAGCAGGAGCAGGGATAGAAAGAGAGATAGGGAAAGAGGCAAGGGCGCAGAAGGAGGAGAGGAAGGCATGGGCGGGCTAGTTGATGGAATGATTCCAGAAGGAGGAGAAAGGGGTATGGAGGACACCGTGGGTGGTGAACCAGGACGAGGTGAACCAGGACGAGGTGAGGAGGGAGGGCCTGAAGGAGAAGAGAGAGGGAGGGATCGAGACAAAGACAGAGAAAGAGACCGCGATAGGAAGCGCAGCCATAGAGATAAAGATAGAGACAGGGATCGGGAGAGAAGGCGAGATAGGGATAGAGATCGTGAACACAAACGGGACCGGGGTGATCGAGACCGTGGGGAGCGAAGGGAAGATAGACATGTATCTTCCTCGGGAGATCAAGAGGGTTTGGGTAACGGAGGTGATGGGGGTGAAGAGCCAGTGCCACCACAATCAGAAGACGGTTCACAGGATGGGATGAGGATGATGATGATGGATCAGGATTCCATGCAGTCAGGAGAGGGCTATGCCTCCAATGAGAATGGTTACAGGATGGAGGGCCAAGGTGATGAGTACTGAAAGTGCCACTGTTGTGTGAAATGATCCAAGGTTATCCAATTGTAATGTTGATTTGATTTACAAATATCGTCTACCGTTATTTAATGCCTACACCCTCCTTTGCTTGCACTATGTCCACAGTGTGTGAGTATTATACTGTACTACCAACAGCTATCACTGAGAGCTTAGTGTCTCCCTGGTAAGAAGCGTACTTTGTTAAATAAAGATTATGTAGTTGAACTGAGTTTTTTTTATTATAGCCTGTTTAAATTATATCTGGGGCTTTGTTTGCATAAAACTTCACCTAATAACTAGCCTTATGATGCATTTGAATTCCCTGTTATAACATCAACTAAGTATCAATTGACTGTTGCTGGGGCGAGGTCTCTTGACTGAAGTACTTTATCTTTTACGGTGTAGTTTCAGGAAGGGATGGGTAATTGATGGTTTAAAACATTTCTGTACATTGTTCCTTTTACATTAGTCTCCCCCCACCCCCCCACCCCAGTTTCTCCTCAGTATTTTTCTTTTTTCTTTTGTCTTGTACATTTGTTTTATATATTTGGTCCAATATGTGGATCGTTTGCAAATCATACAGTGGCCCCTCATTTTACAGAAGGAACAAATACAGAAAAAAATTACACAATTGTGTTTTTAAATGGGAATGTTTGCCATGGGTTCACGAAAATTGCTCTTAATTTTTTTTTTTTTTTTTTTTTTTTTTTTGCTTGTATCTCTGGTCGTATTGGTTCTGCCTTTCATTCTTGAATAAATACTTTTTTATTGACAAATTCAGTTCTTGATTCCTTGTCTTACAAACGGTATTGAACTTGCTCCTCTGGCTCTGACGTATAACGTTAGTATTGCGTCATTCAGTAAGCGGCTGCCTGGGACGAATCGAGTGCAAAGACTTCGCGCATCTCTCCACATTAGCTGAAGCATCTACGCTTTCACTGGAGCTGCAGCAGATACGATTGATTCTTACAATTGAAAATCCGTTCCATCTGATCCAAAACGTTATATTCTAATTTATTACAATTTTACTTCTGGTGCAACGCTTCAGTCCTCCATTGCAGCAGACTATCTTCATGATGTCATCGTATTATCATACGGGGAAAGATGTGGACATGGCGGCGATGACGGAACCGCTCTGCTTGGAAAGAGGTAACGTTAGTTTACTTGGTCATATTTATTATCCCAACAGACCAGTAGCATTTGGAAAATGCTATGGCAGATAGCTTAGCCAATGAACTGACAGGTTCTTCTCTCTGTTAATCAGGCAGCATTAGTGACTACTGAGCGGGGCATAATGTGAGTGAATCAATGTGGTGGTTTGTTTTATGATTGAAATTCATTAAATAAAACCGATTCATTTACAAGTAAATGTCACATCTGTGCATATGGAAGCATATAGCAGAAAGTAATTTCCCTGATCTAATTGGCATCCGTGTTCATTTTTACGTTGTATACGGGTGTATGTTCTCGTTTCTATCCTACATCTTCCACCGTTGATTCGTGCCTTTTCCCCATGGTTATCAAAAGAATGCAGTAGTACGTATAGACCGTGGGCGTATTTAGTCATTTTATTAAAAACTGCCCTTAACCCCTTAAGAACCTGGGACCATTGAAATGGACATCACATGGTTTTTGGTTTAAACCAATAAAATTGTTTTTATAATGTGTAGGCCTACTGCCTGGTCAACCAATCAATGAAATAATGACCCATAACTTAAAGGGTTAGTTCACACCTATGGTTTACACACACAAAAAAAGAATGTCATATTACTCACCCTCATGTCCTTCCAAATCTTTTTTTTTACAGTCTGTTCCAAACCCATATGACTTTCATTCTTTGGAACACAAATATTTATATGTGAATAAAAGCCTAAATTCCATCTGTTGTTGCTCATATAAAGTGGTTGAGTCTCTTCAGAAAATTTGGACTAAACTGCTCGATTCATATGGATTAGTTTTACGATCTCTTTAGGAACTTTTTGAAGCGTCAAAGTGGTATAGAAAGCTCTCAGATTTCATCAAAAATATCTTCTTTTGTGTTGTGAAGGTGAAAGTCTTACAGGTTTGGAACGACATGAGGGTGAGTAATTAATGACAGAATTTTCATTTTTGGGTGAACTATCCCTTTAATATGATTGAAATTCAGGCATCACACAAGACCTGCTTGGCCGGAGGTGGAGGAGCATCTTCAGCGTGCACCTGTTATAATCGTAATAGTATCAAGTGATTATATTCCGTATAAATAATTAATATGAAGATCCTTCAGAGCTGTAGAACACAGGATTTTTTAATGTCTATCGCAATGGACATTTGGGTTTTAATAAAATGAATTAATTTTATTCATATGAATTTATGACTTCAATGTTGTAACCATAAACTGTCATTCAGTTTTTCATGAGTTTTAGTGAAAAACAGCGAATGAAATGAGGGAATACAAAGCAACACACGCACTCAACACACTGATGCCTTGATGCTATATAACACAATCATATATTTATCAAAACCAGCAAGTACACACAAATACATCAACAAACGCCCACAGACATGCACACATACTCTAATTAACCCACTACAACAAACAAAAAGAATCAAACAAGTTTTTTGGGACTTCATTGTATCAACTTTTTTTCTGCATTTTATTGCGTTTATTTCAAATGAGCCCCGCTTCCATTCACTCATAGCAGCTCAGAGATCCACTCAGTCAACTTCACTGAAGTAAACGCTGCACAATGGTATCTCTCTTTACAATGTCAGACACCAATTAATATGATTAGCCTAATGCTTGACTACGTTATCAAACAGTCAATAATGTGTTGCTTATGATACACAAACCATGTTGCCGTTCACCATCTTAGACTCAGACAGCTGCCTTCAAAAACCAGCATCCTTATAAACGCTTTGAACAACTCGAACGTCGGTGGAGAAAGGAATATAGTTCATCATAACATCGTAATATACATCATATACATAATTCACCCACTATATTGCTAAATGTACACGATTTTTCATATCAATAGAAAAATATACCAGGATAACCTGGCTTCCCTTGAGACTCCACTGCTTCGCAGCACAGTAATGATGATATGCTAAAGCCCTGTCACGAGGTAGTCTGTGATGTCAGAAACACCAGCGATTTCAAACCACGTTTTTGAAACTGTCTTTGGTTCACTGCAGTTTTAAGAAGAAAATACTCCGCAATGGTGTTGACATTACTTTGCTCATGTTTTGTCTTAAAGCATATTAAAACAATAAACATAAAAACAACATTAAAAGCTTGATTTTCACCACAGGTGTCTGTAAATGCTAGTTCACATGCTGTGTTTAAACTCTAGTTTATAAGTACTGTATGGTTAAAATATATATTTTTTTTGTTGCTTCAGTCCGTGTATCTATTGTAGTGGACATGAAAAAAAATCTAATAAAAAATGAGTTTGCACAAATCTTGTTTTTTAGACTATTTTATGCACTGGAGAAGAGCAAATTTAAAGTGGATAAAAAAAATTTTGCTCAGTGGAAAAACAATCAGGTCTGAAGGGTTTAAAGCATCATTACTTAAAAATATGGTGCTTTAAAAAAATCAGCAGATTAATAGTTTCATAATACCCAGAACTTTCCATGACTATTTGGCTTTCAATCCCAGGTTAACTTTGTTAGCAAGTAAGTTTTTTTTATGTATATTTCTGTAATGATTTATTTCTCTCCAGATGTTTGCAGAGTGATAGAACTGTTGGACAGGCTTCAAAGAAGCGGTGAGCTTCCTCCTCCCAAACTTCAGGCTCTACAGAGAGTTCTACAGAGCAAGTTCTGTGCTGCCATCAGAGAGGTAAAGTCTACTTCAGTCCTTCAAACGTGAGGACACTTGACTCTGTGAATTTGCTTCTATTAATAACTGTTTCTTGAATTCTCTTGCTTTCAGTTGGAACTAATTGCCTTCATTAAAAAACAGTGAGAAATATTTACTAAATTTTTACCTTTTGTTTTGTGCTGATTTCACAGAACACTAATGGAACACAAGTAGTTAGGTTAAAATGAAGGTTTGGAATGTATAAATTGTCACCAAATAACACAGGATAACACAGGTCCTTTTCCACCCCCACACATATATGGTCGTTTCTCATAGAAAGTATTGTGCTGCACTGTTCCTCCTCCTGAATGACTCACTTTCCTGTCTTTTTGAGACTGCATCTCACTTCAGCCTCCATGTCTCACTGCTTGACTTGCGGTAATCGGTTCCTATGCCAGGAGCCCAGTCTGTTCACAACAATAAAACAGATATTTACCCTTTTCAGATTTATTCAGTTTTCACATGTATTTCTGATGTCCTGCTCTTTGCGTAGCTGAGAGAGAAATGTCTTATAGGAAGACAAGGTTTTGATCTGTATGTCTGCATTGGTTGATTTCTCACACTAAAATTAGCCTTCTACACAAATTTTACATTGGAATTAACTGATAAAACTTACATGGCTCTTGATTCTGATTGTTCAAAAATGGTATTATGTCAAATATTCTTCTAAGAACATTAAACTGTGTACCAGTATTGACCATTGTGACCATTGAAACTGATATTATACACAAGCTCTTAAAAATAAAGGTTCTTTATTGGCATCAATGGTTCTATGAAGGACATTTAAAATCACAGTAAGTGATTTCTGAGAAATGCTGTTGAAAGTGGATCGGACCGAGCACCATTACACACTTGTAGCCAATCAGCAGTAATGGGCGTATACACTCATGAGTAGGGATGGGTATCGTTAAGGTTTTAACGGTATTACTACTCTTACCTAGCCTGATGTCGTCATACTCAGATTCTAGTCAGAATGTGAGTCTGATACTGCTCCATTGGGCTGTGATTATGGGGCGTGTTTCAGCCGAACTAGGAAAGAAAATGCCTCTGCACTCAATTGGATCGACAAATGCCTTGATCGCGGTTCTCTGTTCCTCTTTTAAAATGAATTCCGCTGTCTACATCTTCTTTAACAGACGCGATGGCTGAATCTACACATCTAAATTATCCAGCGGCAGCCAATCTTTGTTGTAAACTAATTCAACCCAAGCGCTCGTGACGTGGATAATTACGTTATTGTTGATCATCTGTCCATCATCTTATAAAGCCCGCCCTGACAATTTGATTGGTCCAAACAGCTTTGGTTCGGCCATACTTGCTTCACAACGGATCAAGTCCAGACTGAACTTCCCATCCTCAAATGTTGTGGGCGGGGCTAAGTTCGGCTGGCATCAAGACAAACTCTTACCGATACTGCTTATCGATCCAGTACTTTAACAGTAAGAATTACGAATATAATTAACATTGCTGTATATTTTGAAATGTAAAATATCTATAGCAAAAGAAAAAGCAATGCCTTAACAAAACGAATAAAATATATATTTGTTATGCAGCAGTGTGCAGGCATTTTTGTTTTCAGGGATGTGATTTTTCCGGATTTTCCGACCTGAAAATGTGACCTACGTGAATCATGCAGATCTGTAATAAAAAAAAGGGAGGGAGGGAGGGTCGGCTGCCGGAGTGAAAAGGAGAGGATATGAGGACATAACAGGCTGACGTGCGTAGATTTTTCCTTCCTTTCCATTCCAAGTATCAACAAGGACGTATTTGCGTTCAGCTTGTTCACCTGCTCAATTTCGTACCTCAGTCGCTCTCGCGCTACAGTGGTATCATCAGTTGACAAGAACATCGCCGTTCCCTTTCGAGAGGTCTCTCCTATTGCGTAAGTAGCTTACGCTATGGGAAAACTCCTTTTCTCGAGAATATTGAAGTCTTTATGTAAAACGCATTGCGGCTGCACAGCTGACAGCAATGAACGAAGGAGCTCGGTGATTGGCTGTGCTGCGGCAACTTGCTCGAACCAATGACGGGGCGACTCTGAATGCGCGACCAATAAGCGCGCTTCGCGCCCGCGTGCGTCAGAGCCCGCCAAGATGGGCGTGGCCAAGAACTATATATTGGGCGCCCCGTCATGAGAGTTCTTTAGATTTAATCTCCTTCAGCGAACATCTTCTTCGCTGGATCCTCCGGATTATTGGAAGCCTTCGCCGCCGTGGAAAAGCATACCAGCGGGATTGCTACGAGGACGTCGGCACCTTCAGCCGCCTTCAAGCACCTCCTACTGAGCCATCCGGCGCGCCATATACGCAAGTATTTTACATCTGTCCACCCCGCGACATTTGTGAAAGAGCAATTTTCCAATAAGGCGTTGTTTCAAATGCCTTCCTGCGCGTCGTGCAGAGACCTTCTCCCGGACGGGGATCGTCACATCATCTGCGCTCGCTTCCTGGGCCGGGACCACGCAGAAGCTGCATTGACCAAGGGCGGATGCCCGGAATGTGATGACCTGGGTCTCTCCGCACTACGGGCTCGCCTCGCCGCTTTCGCCGGCGCCGCTCACAGAGGCTTCCTGAACCTGAGCTCAGTGACGTCACGCCGAGCCAGTCTCCGCGTGCTTCACCGCCGCTCTTGCCTTCCCCACCGCCGGTTCAGTTCACCCAGCCGGACCCACACCCCTCTAGCAGAGCGGTGGGCCTTGTGACATTCGGCGCGTCCGAGGACGACGGGGGAATGGACGACAGCTTGTCCATCGACGCTGCATCGGACGACTGGCCGGGCTCCACTCTCGACCCCGCCCCGTCGACGCTAGCTAGCACGAGCGGGGGCTCCACTATGGATACTGAGATTATCCGTGTCCTCTCTAAGGCCGTAGAAGACCTCGGGCTCGATTGGTCTTCTCCCGAAGAACCAACCCGGAGCCGACTGGATGAGTGGTTTCTGCAGGGGCGCCAGCAGGCCCCTCGGCAAAGGCCTTCTCCCTTCTTCCCGGAAGTAAACGACGAACTCACCAAGTCGTGGAAAGCCCCCCACTCTGCGCGCCTAAAGCCTTCTTTTCCTTCTTTGCTCTCCTCAGTGGACGGCGCAAAGGAAAGAGGCTACGAGGGAACGCCGCCCCTCGAGGAGGCCGTGGCCAATCATCTCTGCCCGCCCTCCACCACCGGATGGAAAGCCAAAGCTTCCCACCCCTCGAAGCCCTGCCGCACTACCTCTGCTCTCGCCGGTCGCGCCTACGCCGCCGCCGGCCAAGCTGCATCAGCGCTTCACTCAATGGCGGTACTTCAAGTGTTCCAATCCAAGCTTCTCCGCTCTATGGACGAGTCTGGTCCCGAACCCGAAGCCTTCAGGGACCTACGCAGCGCGACTGATATAGCTCTGCGAGCCACGAAGGCCACCGCCCAGTCCATCGGCCGTGCTATGGCTAATTTGACTGTTCTCGAGCGCCATCTGTGGCTGACTCTGACTGAAATGAAGGACGCGGATAAGGCGCCATTTCTCGATGCGCCTATCTCCACCAGCGGGCTGTTTGGACCGGCGGTTAAAGGTTTCGCCGAACGCTTCACTGAGGCCCAGAACACTTCACAAGCTATGCGTCATTTCTTGCCAAAGCGCTCCAGCTCATCGCAGAGCAGACAGAGACCGCCACAGCCGGGCTAAAACAGCTCCCACCGCCTCTCAGCCCGCGCCTCAGGCTGACGCTCGACGCCGCTCGCGCTCTCACAACCGCAAGCCGCCTCCTGAGCGACGGGGTCCTCGGCCCAAGATTGTGCTGAACCCTGAGCCTCGAAAGCCGTCCTAGCCACAGAAATGAGATGAGAGAGTGCGTGTCTCGCAAAAGCCGGACCACTCTCTCTGCAAAAGCTCAAACATTACCCAGTCCCCTTACAGGCGGCTGGATATGTCCATACAGCAGTCAATGGGCCAGTCACAGAGCTCGCTCACCTGCAAACAAACGCCGTTTTTACGGCGACGCACAGAAAACTCAAAAAGAGTCTTTTTCTGCCTGCATCACTAAGGGTTCACATGTCCACAAAGTGTGCATTCCCAGATACTGTCAAAACAGTGCCAAATTCATTCCCAGCTCAGGCTGCGCTTCCCATGAATGTAGATCACGTGCCTACGGTCATGTACGCACCACTACACACAAGCACTGTTCACACAGTTATAAATTCATCCCCAGTAAAAGCGGGAAACATTATAAAAGTGACGCGTGTGCCTACCACTGTTTATGCACCCCCACTTATAAACACTGCCCTTACAGTGTCAAACACAACCTCAGCTCAGGCTGCGAGTTTTACAAACACAGCGCGCGCTGTTGTAATCACACACGCGCCCATTCACTCAGCTGCTCAGTGCGCGCCCGCGCCTCTGAGAGCTACGAGCTCAGGCGATTCGCTGGCCGGGTCCCTACGTCACAGCGGCCCGCCCCTAGCCTGTATTCAGCCCATATCTGTACACGCAGCGGCATGGGAAAACATTCCAGATATGCCGAAATGGGTATTGAATATAGTAAAGCACGGATACTCGCTCCAGTTCGCTCGCAGACCACCACGTTTTACGACTGTGGTCGAGACGAAAGTGAGAAAAGAGTGTTCACATGTTCTACTCACCGAGGTGCGCAAACTAATAGAAAAGGGCGCTGTGGAAACTGTTTCCCCCTCTCTGAGCGGGACAGGTTTTTACAGCCGCTATTTTCTCGTCCCGAAAAAGGATGGCGGTCTCCGCCCCATCCTAGATCTCAGACACCTGAACAAAGCACTAATGATTCGCTCGTTCAGAATGTTAACAACCAAGCATATCCTCGCGCAAGTGCGCCCAGGAGATTGGTTTCTCTCAGTGGATCTGAAAGATGCTTACTTTCACATTCCAATAGCGCCTCATCACAGGCCGTTTCTGAGATTCGCTTTCGAGGGACAGTCATACCAGTACACAGTACTCCCGTTCGGCCTGTCCCTGGCTCCCCGTACATTCACGAAATGTATGGATGCAGCACTTTCCCCCCTAAGATGAAGGGGAGTGCGAATACTGAATTATCTCGACGATTGGCTGGTTCTAGCACAATCAGAGAGTCAGCTAATAACACACAGATCTTGGATTATCAGCCATTTAGAATGCCTGGGTCTAAGAATCAATTTTGCAAAAAGCATACTATCTCCCAGCCAGAGGATTTCTTTCCTAGGAATAGTTCTAGACTCGATGCAAATGACAGCGCGTCTCTCATCGGAGCGCGCGCTCACCATCCGGCGCCTTGCAACATCATCCAGGGTGGGCGCGCGCGCCCCCGTCAAACGGTTTCAGAGGATGCTCGGTCTCATGGCCTCAGCATCGGCCGCACTCCAGCTAGGATTGTTGCATATGCGCCCTCTCCAACGCTGGCTCAAAAGCCGCGTCCCTACTCACGCGTGGCGTTCGGGCCACTTTTTAATCAGAGCGAACCACGGCTGTATAAAAGCCCTGACGCACTGGAAAGCCGCCGACTGGTACCAGTCAGGCGTGAGTCTGGGTGTGAACACAAGGAGAAAGATGATAACGACAGATGCCTCCAGAATAGGTTGGGGGGCCCTTTACGAGGGCAGGCCTGTCTCCGGCTTTTGGTCAAACCCGGAGAAGCGCCTACACATAAACTGTCTGGAAATGAAAGCGGTCGCTTTGGCTCTCAGAGCCCTGCTCCCACATCTAAAAAACGAACACGTCCTGGTCCGAACGGACAACATGACGGTAGTCGTACATAAATCGCCAGGGTGGACTCAGGTCGAGCTCCATGCATTCAATGGCCAGGAGACTCATTTTATGGTCCCAGCACAACTTCCGCTCGCTGAGAGCAGCGCATGTGCCAGGCGCCCTGAACCAGGGGGCAGACATGCTATCCAGAGACAAGATTCTCCCAGGAGAATGGGCTCTCAACCCGCTGACGATTCAGTGGTTATGGAAAACCTTTGGCAAAGCGGAGATCGACCTCTTCGCCTCCAAGGAGAACGCGCACTGCTCTCTTTTCTTCACGAAAAGCACGGACGCGCTCGCCCAGAGCTGGCCGAGCCGCCCCTTATATGCCTTTCCCCCGATCGCGATGCTGCCACAGGTCATCAGTCGGGTCAGAGAGGAGGAAAACGCAGTGCTGCTGATAGCCCCACTCTGGAAGAACCAAATATGGTTTCCAGATCTGATGCAAATGCAATCTGCACCACGGCCGATTCCACTGAGGCCAGACCTCCTTAGTCAGGCCAGCGGGATGATATTTCATCCCCGCCCCGATCTGTGGGCCCTTCATGCATGGCCCCTCAACGGGTTCCCCGGAACCTCGCGAGCGGAGCACTAAAAACCATCGCTGAGGCGCGGGCGCCCTCCACGAGACGCTTATATGCCCAGAAATGGAAAGTGTTCAGTGACTGGTGTAATACCAAGGGCCTGAACCCTGTAACATGCGAGATTACGAGTGTACTCGTTTTCCTACAAGGGCTTCTGGAGGCGGGCCGCACCCCCTCCACGCTCAAAGTATATGTGCCTGCCATCACAGCGTCACACGACCTTGTAATGGAACGTCCATTGGGAAGAAACGACCTAATTATTAGTTTCCTAAGGGGCGCCAGGAGGATGAACCCTTCACGCCTCCCCTCAATGCCGATCTGGGACCTAGCTACGGTCCTAGACGCTCTTAAAGGGCCCCCGTTCGAACCACTCCGAACCGTGCACCTTAAACAGCTCTCGCTCAAGACGGCGCTCTTGCTGGCACTCGCCTCGGTCAAGAGAGTGGGCGACCTGCACGCGCTTTCAACAAGCGCTGCCTGCCTAGAATTCGGACCTAACGACTGCAGGGTCGTCCTTAGACCGAAACATGGGTATATTCCTAAAGTGCTCACCACTCCCTTCAGAGCACAGGTTATCTCCCTAACTGCGCTTTCGTCTCCAGCAGACGAACACGACGCTAATCTACTCTGCCCCGTTAGGGCTCTCAGAGTGTATTTGGAGCGTTCTGCCCTATTCAGACAGACAGAACAACTGTTTGTATGCTTTGGCGGCCGTACGAAAGGTTCCGCCGTTTCAAAGCAGAGAATCTCTCACTGGATAGTCGAAGCTATAGCGCTGGCTTATGAAGCTAAGGGACTTCAATGCCCCTGGGGAGTCAAAGCACACTCCACCAGGAGTGTGGCTTCTTCCTGGGCATGGTCGAGCGGGATACCGATCGAGGATATTTGTGCGGCGGCAGGCTGGGCCTCACCGTCCACATTTATCAGATTCTACAACCTACAGGTCCCGACATTGCATTCCAATGTGCTATCAGCATAATGCTAGTTGAACTGCGAGTTCGTATCTAGATTATGTATGTGCTTGTGTCACACTGAGCGCCTTCTAGCCGCTCTGTATTTTTTCCCACATATAAAGCTCGCCTCTGCTGGCTAGTTGGATGATAACTTTGCTTTTCAGCTTAGGCACCTGCCTCTGGCTATTATAAGGCGAAGTACAGCACGCATAGCGTTTTGCATGGTGTTCCCATAGCGTAAGCTACTTACGCAATAGGAGAGACCTCTCGAAAGGGAACGACTCGGTTACTAACGTAACCTCGGTTCCCTGAGAGGAGGGAACGAGTATTGCGTAAGCTGCCGTGCTTGTGCTTGGTTAGTTCGCTTCAGTCGTTTTAACCTAAAGAACTCTCATGACGGGGCGCCCAATATATAGCTCTTGGCCACGCCCATCTTGGCGGGCTCTGACGCGCGCGGGCGCGAAGCGCGCTCATTGGTTGCGCATTCAGAGTCGCCCCGTCATTGGTTCGAGCAAGTTGCCGCAGCACAGCCAATGACCGAGCTCCTTCGTTCATTGCTGTCAGCTGTGCAGCCGCAATGCGTTTTACATAAAGACTTCAATATTCTCGAGAAAAGGAGTTTTCCCATAGCGTAAGCTACTTACGCAATACTCGTTCCCTCATCTCAGGGAACCGAGGTTACGTTAGTAAGTAGGCCACCAGTAGGGCTGGGCGATATATCGATATAAAAATATATATCGATATATTTTTAAATGTGATATGGAATTAGACCATATCGCATATATCGATATAGTTCAAATTTGCGCTATGATCCTTGCTCCAAGCAAGCTGCTGACTGCTTTTGTAGAAATATGTATATCATGCATTCTATCGGTTGCAGTTCTAGCGCCTCCGTCTCAACAGCATTAGTGTACAACGCGACAAATACTCATATCAAATGTTAACGCAGAGGAACGGGACACATCAGTTCAGTGATTTCACAAAAGTGCATTATTTGCCTTGCCGGTTAAACATGTCATTCACTGCTGATGCGCTGTTCTAACATGCGCTTTACTGAGCGCGAACACCCGACGCGCACATGCACTAAAAGCCTGTCTAACAAACAGCGCCTGGTTACTGGACTAAGTTATCTTTCGAGTCTTTTTTCGCTAATACTCTCAAATACACACAAGGTTTACATAAGGAATGTTTTTGCTCGGTATATTTTCCTGCTTTTTTGTCCTTAGCCAATCACATGCCTGTGTTTTATATACATAAGATAGGAGTACAAAAACAAGTACAAACACATTATCAAAAAAAGAATACAATTAAACAAAGATACAAATTATATACACAGTGACCTAATTTAGTAATCAAATGTAAAATAACACTGCATAGTTTATCATAGATAGATTAATGCTTATTAAAGCTAAGGTTGTGAGCTGTGAGTGATTTTCTCTGCCTTTTGTTGTTTGATTCGCATTAATGGCTCTATCGTCAGCAGGTTTATTAGACTGCTTCCCCCAGGGCTCCAGACTAACTTTTTTCACCTCCGTCCTGAAACCGTCCTGATAAACAATTTGAACCGTCCTAAAGTGAATGTCAACCGTCCCAAAATGAAAATGTTGTTTCTGTACATTATTATCATCATATAGTTGTTAGTTGTTAGTCACATAATAAAAACACCATTAAAGTGTTTATGATATATATTATATTTAGTTAGCTCCATTCAAAGTAGTTATCTGTAAATAGGTAAAAAAACAGATTAAATAAAAAATAAAAGGAGTTAAATGCTTTTTTGTATTCATTTTTTTTCCTTTTTTTACATGGTTGGATTAAACAATAACAAATAAATACTGGTGACTACATCTCAAAGTGGTAATGTGTCATAGCTGATCATCTGGAAATGTGTTATTAAGAGAAAGGGCTTTAAAAAGTGTAATATGACTTCTCTAGAACACAGAATTTGGAGGAAAATCTGTGTCTCCGTCTCAGTCTTTGTACTGACTGAGGTCTTTGTGCCGGAGAAAACATTAACCTGTTAATATGAATGAATGATATATGCATTCTTTTTAACTTGCATACATCTTTCTTTATTCTTTCAAGCAGCAGACATATTTATTTGTATGAATTAAATATAATGAATCCTTATTAAAGCTATTAACGAGCAGTGAATGCTTTTCTCTTTTTCTTTTGTTGCTTGATCAATATTTAGGACACAGACCGCATTAGGTTTATTGCCCACTGTCACTTTAAGACATCGGAACATGTCCAATGACATGCGGATCCAAATCCACTGATGCACATCCGATACACTCACAACTGTTTAAGACATAACCGACATAGTTTAAGTTAAACCTCTCCAAAACGGACATTTAGACATAATGTTGTGTGTTTTTTGTCCATTCAGACACGAAAGAGAGCTCAATTCAGTACTAGCGCGCTGTATTGTGTGTCTATGGCTGGACGCTTCGGTCGTGTGTGCGCGCACAGAAAACCGCACCGAATAGAGCTTTTTTTTTGGGTCGTCACTCTTATTCAGATGTGCGCTCTACTTTTACTTTTTTTTTTAACGTTTTATGAGACATGCAGTGCATGCCAACTCGTGTGCCGCTGGGTAAATCAGCACGTTACAGTACAAATGTGCGCATCTACCACAAACGCAGGACATCTCTGACTGGATCTCTTCCTAAATCGTCACTATTTAACATTTTTGTCTATTTTTTATTCATTGAATATCCGTTGTTTAACCAGCGCAATATATTTGCGATGTCATTAAGCCATGTGATAGATGTACCGCGGAACAAGTCTCCGGGAGTAGCCGGCGAGTGATAGTAACTATAGTAACAGCATGAGAAGACGCGCTCCGTTGTAGTCAGCGCTTGGTCGGTTAATTTTTGCCTTTGGCATAAGTAAGTTAGCCTAATAGGCTAGTAATAAATGAACACACATATAAAAATGTTTTTCGTCCTGTAGGCGTCCTGGAAAATATTTCTGTTCGTCCTAAACACATTTTCTATCGTCCCCAGGACGATAGGACGCCGTTAGTCTCGAGCCCTGGCTTCCCCTTTAAGACCGAGTGCAGATCTAATAGGCGACGGATGCACAATAATTTTCTCCCAACTATTTACGTCCATTTAAGACTTAAACTGTGTTTAAGTGAATCTCAGAGCTGGTCATTTTGACATATTTTTTGTGTATGTTTGATAGTTTAGATGCGCACACGAAGCCCAAACTTAAAGAGATAGTTCACCCCAAAATTTAAATTCTGTCAGTATTTACTCACCCTCATGTTGTTCCAACCCCTTAAGACCTTTGTTCATCTTCGGAACACGAATTAAGATATTTTTGATTAAATCTGAGAGCTGGATCACTCCTCCATAGGCTTCTAAGGGATTGAAACTTGCCAGCCCCGAAAAGTTATTAAAGACATCGTTAAAATAGTCCAAGTGACTACAGTGACTCAATCTTAAGTTTATCAACCGACAAGAATACTTTTTGTTCGCAAAAACAAACAAAAATAACAACGTTTCAACTATTCATTTCCTTCTCTGTGGGCCTCAAGTCAGTTTACGTAGTGTGATTGCGTAGTGCTACGTCACACATAGGCTCACTATTGGCCGACGCTGGTCATGTGTGTGATGCGTGTGACTTACAACAACAGAAGCTTACGCTATTACACTAGTGAACTGACTCGAGGCCCACAGAGAAGGAAATTAATATATGAAATAAAGTCGTTATTTTTGTTTGTTTTTGCGAACAAAAAGTATCTCGTCACTTGATAAACTTAGGATTGAGCCACTGTAGTCACTTGGACTATTTTAACGATGCCTTTAATAACTTTTCGGGGCTGGCAAGTTTCAATCCCTTAGAAGCCTATGGACTAGTATGGAGGAGTGATCCAGCTCTCAGATTTAATCAAAAATATCTTAATTCGTGTTCCGAAGATGAACGAAGGTCTTACGGGGTTGGAACAACATGAGGGTGAGTAAATACTGACAGAATTTTCATTTTTGGGTGAACTGTCCCTTTAAGTATACTTTTCTTGTCTTGTTACAGTCCGTTTCGGAGCACGCGCCGCCTTAACCGTCTCTTGTGCATATTTTTGTGCTTTTAATAACTCTTTTTATGATTAAACGCGTCCGCAATTTAGCAACAGTAGAGACTACATTTTACAATAATCACCGATCGTGCTGATTCTGACGGTACGCTTGGGTTTTGGGACTAAATGACAGCGCATCGCTGTGAAGGGAAGGAAGTTGCGCTAGACAGAATCATTCTAGAATTCTGAGAATGCGTCTAGTTTGTAATGGTTTTATATCAAATTTCTTCTTTTTATAATCTTTGGAAGCCGAAATCTAAAATAAAATTAGGATAATATCCCAGATCTAAAGTGTAACCACATTTGAATTTATAGTTCTGTCCTCATTGTCACTCATTAAGCAGGATCTGTCGTGTTGTGCACGCTGTAGCTCGGCGTGAGAGATCGCTCTCTCTCTCTCTCTCTCTCTCTCTCTTCTGGACAGCGAATAGCAAAATTGCATCATAGACAAATGGTTTAATATTATTATATGTAAAAATGGCTGGCGAGATAAACATATTCAAGATAACGTCTTTATAACAATAATAAATAGTGGCCTACGTGTATTTTCTTAATTTCTCCAGTACCGACAGCAGAACCGATAACGTCCGAGCTTATCGATACAGCGGTCTTTCAAAATTCAGCCCCGGGGCCCGTTTAATACCGGGTTTCGGTACCCATCCCTACGAGGGTGGAGTTGCCTGTGCTGCATATTGTGTTTGTGAATTTGGGAGCAGAGCTATCAAGATAGGGTGACAGGGTGTGATCATTTTGGGTATGGTTGTGTTTGTTTTGGTGATTTCAAATATCAACAGCGCTTCTCAGAAATCGCTTACTGCACCTTTAACATTCATGGAACCTTTCCATTCCACAAAAGGTTCTTTATAGTTTGAAAAAAAAAAAAGATTCTTCAGATAATTATAATCTTCTTCAAGCTAAGAAAAAAATTGTTCTTTTAACTGAACCTTTAACTGAAAGGTTCTTTGGGGAGCCAAAAATGGTTATTCTATGGCATCACAGTGTAGATGTGCTAGATTCATGTCTCTCATATCACCAGGATGTATTTTTCCTTTTATAGAATTAAAGCTAAAATCAATATTTAATGTCCATTTATTTATTTGGTAATCAACAGCCATGTAATAAGCTAGATAATGAACAGTCACATGGTCATTGTCACAAAATAAGCCCCCACTGGATGATCAAGATCGTGTTGTGAAGCAGAAAGGTTTGTGGCATAATTTGGGGGTTTATTTTGCAATTGTGACCAACTGATTGTACATGATTACCCCTTATGAAGTCATTAATAATCATTATTAAATGTTTTAACACATCAGTAGTCTGTGTACATCCCATAATGTATGCACATGAAAATATCAAAGTTTCAGGAAATTTCTGGTATTTAAATGTACGTTAAATAATGATCTGCAAAGCAGTTTGTAAAGTATTTTGTTAGTATTATTAATTATGAACTTTTACAAACTCACTGTAAACTACAAAATACTTTCTCACGATATAGTTGAAATGCCCTTTTTTAGGTCTACGAGCAGCTTTATGATACATTGGACATTATAGGTGGGCCCGAGGTCCGAGCACAAGCCACTGCCAAGGTAACTTTTTACCTAAAACTTGCCACCAAGTTAAATCAAGAATGATCATTATACACTGAAGGAAACACTTATTTTATCTTTTTTTTTTTTTCAGGCCACAGTAGCAGCGTTCGCAGCCAGTGAAGGCCATGCACACCCAAGAGTGGTTGAACTCCCTAAAACAGACGAGGGGCTCGGGTTCAACATCATGGGGGGAAAAGAACAAAACTCTCCCATCTACATCTCCAGGGTCATCCCAGGAGGTGTTGCTGACCGACAGGGTGGCCTGAAGAGAGGAGATCAGTTGCTCTCTGTTAATGGAGTGGTATGTTGTGTTTTTGAGATGTATAATTTAGCAGCTATATTTTTGCATGTGACCATGGCTTTGATTTCAGAAGCTGTGGTTTGCCACAATAACGTTAACATGCTTGCAGACTTCAAAATGTCCTTTATTTCTTTATCATTGTGTGTAGAGTGTGGAGGGAGAACACCATGAGAAAGCTGTAGAGCTGCTAAAGGCAGCTCAGGGTTCAGTGAAGCTGGTGGTGCGTTACACCCCTAAAGTCCTAGAAGAGATGGAAGCCAGGTTTGAGAAGATGAGAAGTGCCAGGAGACGCCAGCAACATACCAGCTACTCGTGAGTGTGACTTTATCACTTTCTTTTCCTTTCCTTTTTTTCCCTGTGGTTCTTTCTTTTTTCTCATTTTCTCTCAGCCGATTAGTAATCAGAGGACATTTTTGTTTCTTTAAAAGTAAGCTACTGTACGCTACTGTTCAAAAGTTGCTCAGAAGTCTCTGATGCTCACCAGGGCTGCATTTATTTGATAAATATTACTGTAAAAACAGTAATATTGTGAAATATTATTACAATTAAAAAAAAAACTCTTCTAATTTGATATATTTTAAAATGTTATTTATTCATGTGATGGCAAAGTTATTTTATTAATTTATTTGATTAATTTATTTCAGTCTTCAGTGTTAAATGATCCTTTAGAAATCATTCTAATATTTGTGCTCAAGTAACATTTCTTATTATTATCAATGCTGAAAAAAGTTGTGCTGCTTAATAGTTTTATGATACATATTTCTCAGGATTCTTTGATGAATAGCGAGTTCAAAAGAACAGCATTTATTTGAAATGGAAATATTTTGTTACATCACACTAAATATATTACGGACCCCAGACTTTTTAATGGTCGTGAATTTATTTATAAAATTAGTTTATAAAACGCAAGGTCTCGAGATGTGTCTTTTAAAAGTTGAACTTACTTTAACTTGAGCGCCACATTTTTAGAACGGCGTGTCATGCGCAAGAAGCTGCAAAAGACACGAGTGAAACAGTCAAACATGACCGTCAATCGCTTTTACATAGAAAAATAATGGAAAAGTAGCGCCGTGGAATGGAAAAACAAGTCCTGTGTGAACTTGTTTTTCTGTATATAGAACTGTCTGTATCTATTTGAACATTTCCCCATCATGGTCTTTTCACCAACAGGTCTTTGGAGTCCAGGGGTTAACCAGTCTTCACTTGTGACTGGCACTGCTGATCCATTCTCCCACCCTTTCTGCTCCTGTAGGATGACAGAAGACCCTGTGGAGATCAGTGTAGACTACCCTTAGATATTTATGTTAGTGGATAGATCTCAAAACATGTAGACCTAAAATATACTATTTTCCCTGGCCATGCAGAGGGAGAGACTGCATAGTGCATCTGGTCTGTCTTGAATCTGATTTTTCTATTGTATTCTTGTGTGGAACCTGTGTGTGTGTGTGTGTGTGTGTGTGTGTGTGTGTGTGTGTGTGTGTGTGTGTGTGTGTGTGTGTGTGTGTGTGTGTGTTAGCACAGAAGAGAGCTTTAACAATTGCCTAGAGGGTGCAAATAGCACATAGTATGTGTACTTGTAGGACAAAATGTGTGTCTTTTGCTGTAGGATTATTGATGAACTGAATGGCCTGATGGTTTCTACTTAGACCATTATTCATTCACTCACTTATCGAGTCAGTGTTTCAGAAAATCACATTTACAGTATAAGTATTCTTGTCTCATGTGTTCCACTCTGTGAGAACTACATCAGGAGGACAAACACTGTTATTCCATAAGACACTTCCTGAATGAACTGATTGCTCTGTTCTAAGCACGCCATACTCAAATAGGGTTGTCATGAAAGTGTGCTGCTATGAGTGGCTTCAATGCTCAATGCTTGAATTGTTTTTGTTTATTTATATATTTATTCATACATTAAAATCAACAATGTAATTTAATAGTCTGGTGAGTTAATTTATGCCCAATGTCAGTTGTTTATAAATGTTTATGGTAATCATAGTTTGGTTCAGGATACATTCAGGATTGGAGAGACCAAATTCACCATAAGCTGAAAATATATTGGGTAGAAATGGCTCCTTTGTCAATGGGGTACTCATGAAAATCACCCATGAAAAAGATTAAAAATAAAATTGCATTGACATTTTTAAGAAATTGATTTTCATATAGCATTTCTTTTATATGAGAGTGAGCATTTGTTTTGCATTATGGTTTATGAAAGTTTAACTGTGATTAATTGTCATAAAAAATCGGAATGGTCACAAAAATAATTTCTTTCTTTCTGTTGGTTTGGGGTGAAAATTGACTGGCACAGAACTTGTTCTAATAGATTTTATTAAATTCACATCTAATGTTATGAACCTGCCGAATGTTAACCGCTGTCACAAAAGAAAGAAAACCCAAATGAAAATATGCATTTTAAAGTCTTTTCATCGTAGTATCCTAATAGTGACAGAAATTACTGTCATTTTTTTTTTTTTTTGCTTTATTTTATTGTTTCAGCTTTTTCTTCAACAATGAAGCTCACATGATCGAGGACTATTTTACCGTTTATTCCTCGCGCAATCTTTTCTCTGACCGATAGTAAAGGACGCGCGTTCGTTTCCATAGCAGCAGATAAACTAAACAGACTCCATTCCGAGTGATGGGTTATCTCTTATCTGTGACTAGACACATCAAGGGTCTTTTCAGTAATCTGCCACTTGTCTAATTTTCGACTATTTGATTGTTTATTTTCAGTTTTGTGGATAAATCAAATGGATAACCACAGACGAAAGGTCCAAACTAGCACAAATATTGGACATATGTATTTGCAACCTTCTCCGTTTTATTTAAAAACATTCAAGGTAGGGTCACCATCTGTCGGTTTATTAAGATATACAAAATTATGGTAACCATAGTTACAGCAGTTGTTGTTGTTACTGTTAAGCTGGCAGCTTGCTATTTTAGCAACTAACCTAGGCTAACATTACTTTGACCAAAAAGGAAACTGAACCAAATAACAAAGAATTTCGTATTTTTAAACGCCTAAATGAACTAAATTAACATTTACAAAACAATAATTGTAGAATAAGAATGACACTTTGTCAGAAACTATTAGTATGGGATTTTGTTGGTGTTGTTACAGTTTTTATACCATGTGTAACTTTACTGAACATAGACAGTAAAGGTACTGAGCATGAAAGACCTGAATAAACAAGATGTGTTACCAACAAATATAGATACCTTCAAGCATCTTCTTGTCACTGCCAGAATGCCCCTCTTCCTCCAGTCCTCCAGCGTCAGAACAGAGTGCCGGCCTCTGCTCACTTCTCTCTCACCTCACACACTGAGCATGATCGAAAGCCACTAAATGGACCTCTGTACAATGAAATTCACTCTAAAGCCCCTCCGCACTGGACCACACACTTCCTCGCTGATCTGGCCCAGAGGGTGAGATCTGTGTGTGTGTGTGTGTGTGTGTGTGTGTGTGTGTGTGTGTGTGTGTGTGTAAAAGATAGTTTTTCTTTGGAGAATGTCCTTTTTTTTAACTGTATATACACTTTTGTCATTATGTTTGATCCTCTGCAGCTCAGAGACCATCCAACGGTGCGAGTGGTCTCTAACCCCATCAGTGAAATGCAGGACCAGTACAGAGGTCAATTAGCAGCATGTGCACCTCTTGGTGAACACTATAGCAAGATACAGGTGAGATGAAGAAGCTGATCATTATAAGCCCAAGTGAAGTTTGCACTTGTCCATCTCTTTCTTTTAAAAAAGCTCAAATATGGGTCAAAGCGAAGCACTTACAATGGAAGTGATTTCTGTCAATACACATTAAAATACTCACTGTTTCAAAAGTATATCATATGCTGTAAACAATATGCATCGTAACATGATGTTAGTGTGAAAACATTGACAATCACTTAATAACTTTTCTGTGTAAAGTTGTGTCCAATTTTACAACTTCATCAGCATGAACGCAAAGGCTAAAAGGACTTAGAGCTTTACAGCTTAAATAATGCACAAGATTTAACAGGAAAATTAATTATTTTAGTTCTTTTATAAAATTTAGAAGCATGTCTGTTTTAATTCCTCCAAAAATGGCCCCATTCAATTCCATTGTAAGTGTGCCACTGCAATCTAAAATTTAGCTTTATTAAAAAAAAATGAGTGATGAACAGTTTTAGTACTGATGGTAATCAGTATTAAGCTACAAATGCTGTTAAGTGAGCTAAAAGGGATAGTTCGCCAAAAAGAAATTATCATTCTGGCATAAGTTTCTCTCTCTCATGTTTTTCCAAACCTGTATGACTTACTTTCTTATGCGAAACAAAAAATAAGATATTGAAGAACCTTGGTGTTTTGGTGATCTTTGATTTCCATTGTATGGAGAATTCTGAGACAATTTTCGAAATAGCCTATCTTCTTTTGTGTCCCACTGAAGAGAGAGAGTCATAAAGGTTTGGAACAACATAAAGGAGAGTCAATAATGACAAAATGTGGATTCTTGAGTGAACTTTCCCTTTAATTTATATCAGCTCCAGAATATTCCTTTAACTGTGCCCTATAAGTGGGCTTAAGGAGCTTTTTTTGGAGAGTGGAGAATCGAAATGTATTTTAAAAATGGTGTGGACGAGAGAATTTCAAACATCAATATTAAAAAATGCTAATTCATGCAAAGTATCTTAATGGATGACTCTCACAGCTATGAGGATTCAGCAGCACTCCGGCTGTTTTATCTCCACCCGAGCTTCTGGGCTGATGGAATGACTCACACTTCTCTTGATTTTACTCAGGCACTGTACCGACAGCTGGAAACGGCTCAGGCCTTCATGCAAGAACCAGCCCGTAGCACAACCAAGGCAGACTTCAAGCACTTTCACAGGTAACTCTCCACCCCTAGAGGGCAGTGTGAATGCACTGTTGGATTAAATGCTAATTCAGAGATCTGAGGTCAGCAGTGGTGGCTTCTCAAAAGTGATGATTGAGATCGAAAGGTTTACCGATCAGATTCAATTCCAGGATGTAAGTGGAGGATAATGTACTATTTGAGTAATCAGCTTTCTGGATACCATTAGAGCAAAGCATCCATCCCAAGAACATCACTTCAGGGGTGATGTAAATCTGTGATCTGGCCCATAGTGAATCATGCCATTAAAGCTGCAACTGGTTCTTGACTTTTGAACGTGTACCACAAAGCTGTTATGATTAGTTAGAATTACAGTGCGCATAATACACTTTTAGTTATCTAAC
Source organism: Gila orcuttii (assembly GCA_026230005.1). NCBI lineage: Eukaryota > Metazoa > Chordata > Actinopteri > Cypriniformes > Leuciscidae > Gila > Gila orcuttii. The sequence continues at coordinate 33,652,327 of JAPDVR010000003.1, forward strand.
TGATCAAATAATGTCTTCAAACATGGTCAGTTTAACAAACCTTCAGGGTCAGTTCTGATATCAACACAGTTTTGTAGGTGACTTAATGAAATAGTTCACCTAAAAAGTAAAATTCTGTCTTTATTTACTCACCCCCATTTCATTCCAAACTTGTATGACTTTAATTCTTCTGTAGATCTTCTGTAGAACACTCACAAAAATGGTAATGTTTTTTGTAAAAAGTTGTCTTGGCATTTGTTTTTGTCTGTACAATGTTGTTTTGGACCCCATTTACCTTCATTGTATGAACGAAGACTGTTGAAACATTCTTCAAAATAGTTCCACAATGTGTGTTCCACAAAGTCGTACAGGTTTGAAACAACATGAGGGTATGTAAATTATGACAGACCTTTCATTTTTGAGGGAATGATCCCATTAATAATCATTAGGCTTAAGGTTAATCCAACATTGAATATGGCACATCAGATGGATGCTTTATTTTTCATGTTGGCTTGCTGCAGGCAGATTGAAATGATTTAGTGAAGCATAGCTCATCTCACCTTCTGGCCTGGCCTCCTGAACCTTGTCAGCTCTTGATTAGTGGCCTACACTCAAGGTCACAAACACACATTGACACCAATTCACCAATGTTTGACAGTGTAACATATGGGGAATGTCTCTTTTTGTGCATTTTTTTTTAAACTGGTACATCTACTTTGCTGACTTCATAACTAAGAACAAATTGTTTTAAGAGTGCTTAAAGCTTCATGTGTTTTAGCTTATTTTTTATTGAGAAAGCAGTGTCTTATATGGCAAATATACTAAGATGTTTCCTATGCTAAGAATGAAGAGCTTTAGTCTCAGAGGACCCACAATCTCCCAAATGTGTTTCTATTGACAAAGTAATATATGGACTAAGTGAATGGTCAGCATAGAAATAAGGCAAGAAGATGATGGACCTCAAAGCACTAGTGTGTGCATGCAATGTATTAATACTCTTCTGTGAGTCCTGTGCCTCCTCTTTACCCACTAAATCATTTTCTCTTTCTTTTTCTTAGTCATTGATAATCATCTTTTTCAGGTCAGATTTGTCTCATCGCTCCATCCTGGATGCAGCTACCTTTAATGGAAAACTTACCAAGAGCGGGGCTCACAGCCGTCTTCCTGCTCACAAAGCTCCATCCACTTTATCATGTCAACCCCGGCTGCCTCGCCCACCTCTGCCTTTGCCCCACAGGGGCAAAAGCAGTCTGTATATGGACAGTTTTATGGTACCTGTGCCTCCCTCAACATCACAAGCTGCCGATATTGCACAAAGCGGGGTGAAATGGGAAGAAGATGGTGGTAGAGACCTGTTACTGGACATTTTAGGTGTTCCTAAAATGTATAGTACTGAGAATCAGACATATGGAAGAAATAGGATGTCAGTGGTATAAGAAAAAAGTTTGATTTTCAGTTTTGCTGTAATTGATCTGAACTTAAACAAAAAATGGTTTCATCAATATTGCGTAATTTCTGTTCTTTTCTTGCGTCACTCAGAGGGTCTGTAATAAATGGAGAACAAAACATGTTAGAAGTGATTGGTGGAGACATTATTGATTTATTGATCTGGAGTGTGTGCCTTTTGTGGCTATGTATTCTTTATCCTTAAAGGGATCGTTCTCTCAAAAATGAACATTCAAGATTACAGGAAGTATGCTAAAAAAAAAATCCTAGAGAAAAAAGATGCAAGTAAAGAGGGAAGACCATGGGGAGGCAGAAATTTCACTGAGGAGGCAGCTGGCTGCACATCTAGACAACCCAAGAGATTTGCACAGTAACACTCTCATAAACAGAGCCAAAAACATAACAGAGTTTCCCATTACCACCGTTAGGGTGGTAATGGAAAAAATAAAGAGTATTTGGAAGAATATTACAATTTAGTCCAAATTTTGTCCCACCCAGTTTCTTTCACCTACTTGCACTTGCGACACCTCACTCTCCTCCCCCAGCTCTGCCTCCTGCAATGTGCCAGAGAGAGAGAGAGAGAGAGAGAGAGAGAGAGAGAGAGAGAGAGAGAGAGAGAGAGAGAGAGAGACTGATTTAAGGCCATAAATGGAAGCTAGATTAATACAAATTAAGCAAGGTGAAGGCTAAGATTACGAAGTGGGGAGGCTAGATTTATCTTTTAGAGAACTATTAAAATCAGATAAATTGGCTAAGAGACAGTTATGGTCGTTAATAAAATATCAGAAAGAATACACATTATTGACCATGTCTCGACATATTTGACCTCTTATTGTCCTCACATACTACATTTTAATTTGAATATTATACAATCTAGCCTACCAATTTTAAAGCAATTAAGCTAAATTTCAGAAGTTTCCAAATGTTGGTGTGTCCCTTCAGGATATATTTTTTCCCCTAATATCTACCTCCTTTTGCCCAGCTTGCATTATTTGATTTTCTTGGATGTTGAATCAGTTTAAGCAGAATTCTGAGACAATGGCCTGGTGCTTGTCCTAAGTGCTGCAGCTTTGTTGTCTCTTTCACACAGAGACACAAACTGTGAGTATGTGTGGAACTCCCATAAGAAGGAGACTAAAATCTGTATGGAGTGACTGGAGATCAGGGCTACAGATTTACAATGGTAATTTACGAGCCCAGGAAAAACACACTGACCAAGGTAAAAGACACTCATACAGGCCAACAGTGGAGGTAATCTGGATGTAATTTATACTTTCCTATACTGTATACTATCATTTTTTGTGTAATATTTCAGTGCAGTTTAAAAGTGAATTTTAAGCTCCAAGTATTGATCCTTCAATTTGTGTGATCTAGTTTGTGAGTTCAAGTATATCTATTTATCTGTCTATCGTAAACTTAAACTTAATTTAAAATAACATTTAAATAATTCTACATGAAGTGGGTATTGGAATGTGTTCGTTTTTAAGGACTAAAAAAATCGTGTAAAAATCTTGACACTGGACGAAATGGTAGAGATAGCGACAGGTTTGATTCTTGGCGTGTATATGGTTAAATAGCACAGGGTGGGGTTTGGGGAGGGGGCACCAGCTGCCACCTTTCCCTTTAAAGAGCTGAAGGGAGGGAACAACACAGAGGGATCCCATGTCACCTTTAGATTAAGGACTAAATTGCATGGAAATACAGATTTACAAAACCAAAAGATCGACAGAGAAAGAAGGGAGGGAAAAAACGGACGGAAGAGATAAAGGGAGACAGCTTCAGCAATAACATTTCTAGTCGTGCCCGGCATGCTGCTTGTTCGCCATAAATAAATTCACACAGACCTCTCAGTCTGCAACCTGGTTACGGTCTTTTTGACCCTGGACAACGGGAGCAGGTGAAGATACGGAAGAAAGGATGCTAAAACTGAGAAGAAAGGGATAGACTGTTAATGGAGTGAGTGAATGAAGATTAAAGAAATAGAGAGAGGTGTTTCCCCGCTGCTCGTTTCGCTTGGTTGGATAGACTGTTTCGTTTAGGGAATAAAAGTAGCCTAATTGGTTAACACGAGCATTGGTAAATCATACAAATGCTTATTTATCAGGGCGAAAATTATATAATAGACCTGTAACACCCATGCATAACGGGAGTACTTTTTTTGAGGTACAAGGGTAGCAGAGGTCCAACATAGGCGATATATAATAAATATTTAGATATTAAGAAAGCTATTATTTTATATCACTTAAGGAACTGCGCGACTACGCAGTATAGCACATTTTGAACGGGCAGTTCTTGTAGCAAGAATATATTACATTATTTATAACTGTAGCCATTTTATAGAAAACAAAATCTTATTTTTAAGTATTTTCTGCACAGTCATTCGGACCCCACGCCAAGAGGATCCCTCCATTCAGTCAGAAAACACTAAATTTCAAGTTGCGTTTTTGTGCAGTTTGTGTGTTCATGTGTGTGTGTTCAGTAACACGCACACTGCACGCACGCGAACAGAGCCTGACCCAAAGCGAGTAAGTATGTAATATAGGTGTTTGTGCTGTGTCTGTGTCGTGACTCGTGATCTTGTGTACAACTGACAAAAGTATTTCTGTCTGTGTGCCCGGTGTACCCATGCAAAGACCAGGCCTGCCTACCCTCTGCCAGTCAACGGACTCAACAAGTAGTAGCCTAGTCTATTCAGGTTTACTATACTTTGTTTTTCTCTCTTAAACCAGCGTGCGAATTATGGAATGATTTGGTTACCATAAAAGTCACTTCGCGAATAGAATTCCCGTTAGCCTGAGTAGGTATCCATGGCGAATCAATCCATGATAGCCAATCTATTAGGCCTACTTGTCACATAATCATATATTTACACACTTATACATATTTCACGAGGACCTTTAGTTATTTTTTTATTATTTCTTTACAGTTAGCTAAGGTGCTGACAGGAAAAAGTAGGCTCCATGAAAGTCACTCAATGATTCGCACACTGACTTAAACCCCTTAATTTTTTTAAAGGTATTTCTGGTATGTTACATTTTGAGTTGTCAGTCCAACAAATATATGGACGTTTCATGTCCCACAATGATTGAGTGTCTGATTTTTTTCCCCACATAGTTTTGTCACCTTGATAGCTGTATTGGCTTGATGAAGGTGTCTTTTCACTATGTTAGCATAAATGTCTAATCTTCTTTATACCTGTATACACACTCTTTTCTTATCCTCTGAAGCAGATCCCTAATTCTGTTTTATTTTAAAGAGAGTAGTCAAGTATATGCCCAAGTAGAAAACTCAGTGTTCTCATTCCAGCCACTGCATAAGCGTTGTGTGTGTGTGTGTGTGTGTGTGTGTGTGTGTGTGTGTGTATGTGTGTGTGTGTGTGTGTGTGTGTGGCATCATGACTCCCTACCCAATGGCAACTGCAAACAATACTTAGTCAAAAGTATATTTTGGCTGTGGATGTAACTCTCTTCATCCTCCCATGTCTCCCATATCTTGCTAATACTCTAACAATGATTCTCAACTGGAGGGTCCCCAAAAAATGGTTCTGATAAAATTGTACATAATAATAATGCTAAATACAGTTAATAATATCTAAATCAGCTGTTAAAATGGAGGATGAAACATTTCCCCTTGTTTTTTGTTGTTGAAATTTTTGACTGCTTCTAATTCTACTTTATTTTATGATATTAACATATGTTCATTGTTTGATAATAGGGACATTATCTTGAACCAGTTGGGAACGACCAGTTTAAGCAACACCTTCATTCTTACTTGTTTTCGTCTGCCTCTACACTTTCTCATCGTATCACACACCAGTTTAACTTTTTCTGTTTATTTCTCTCAGTCTCTGGTCCCTCCCCTTCTCCCTCCCTCCTTCAGCCACTCACATCCTATTGGCAGCACCTTATTTCAAATCATTTACTCTTCCTCCTGCTGATGCCTTTCCATGATTTCGCATCCTCACTAATATACCCCTTCCTGCCAGTGTGACCCTTACCGATCACCTGAGATGACCTTCTCTGTCCTCCGTCTGATTTTCAATTCCTTTTTTTTTTTTTTTTGGTCACCCTACTCCATTCTTTCCCACCTCTAAGAATAGTTTCCATCAAGTTCATGTGTGATTTGGCTTAACACAATTATATCCCATCTCTCTCCGGCTTCATTCCCTGAGTACTTAATAGGGGACTATAAAGGGATGGTAATTAACCAGAGAGGGCACTTTTATTAATTAGGTTTTAACGAGAGCTGGGGCTGGGGGGGGGGGGGGAGCTTATAACTATCTTAAGAACACTGTTAGTGTTAGATATGGGAATATAGTCATGTAGCCTACGTCTCAATGCTGTCACTGTAAGATGAGTCTTCTAAGCTCCTTTCTGTATCTCTTTCTCTTGGCTGAAAAAGAGTGGGCCTTTTGAAAAGGGCTTCTGTTCTCAGCAGTCAGAGCGGAGTGATTAGTTTCAAAGCAGAGGTCAAAGTCTGACTGATGACCTTCTGAGGATATATCGTATTATGTGTGCCAATGCTGTGTAGTTTGTCTTTGCACAGCACAAATTCATTTTAAGCTAATTAATTGTGCTGTGACATGGCTTTTTTTTGCGAATGTCACTATGTTTGTGTACGCAAGCGTCCTTGCTCTGTTAATTTATTTTCTTTTAGTGCTATTCCACAGGAGACGTCGATATGAGCAACTCGGCTAAGAGTAGCTTAGTGCACACAAATGAGAGAGAGAGAGAGAGAGAGAGAGAGAGAGAGAGAGAGAGAGAGAGAGAGAGAGAGAGAGAGAGAGAGAGAGAGAGAACGAGGAAGGGATTGCAAAAAGCCTCAACAATCACTGGGCTCAAGCAGCAGGTTGAGGCTGAGATAACACCTGCTTGGTTTGTATAAATCAGCAATTATATTACATTTGTTAAGTGATTTCTGTTACTTTAAAGAGTGTATGGGCTAAAAAGGGACACAACCTTGTATGCAATGCATCGACATATGGTTTGCATAAGGCATCCATACCTCAGTCGGGGAGAAAGCTTGAAGAGGAGGGGGTACTGCAGTATTTTGTGCTGTGCAGTTCCCGGATTAAGCCTCTAGGTGGCCTTTGAGCACCGCTGAGCTTCAACTGCAGTGGGATAGCAAGTAGAAATATCCAAAGAACCAACACTGCACCAGACAGAGAGAAAGGGAGTTAGAGTAAGGGTATAATGCAGACGCAGTACAGCATACTGTAAGCTAGAAGAACAGTAGCGTTGATATGACTCAGATCTACTTCCTTCGCATAATAGTGCATGTAGGCTATGTATCATTTCTCTTTGACAATTGTTTTTCTAAATTGAATAATTTATGAATGGAGCCTCATTTACCTTTACTGCAGTCATTCCTTCACATTCCCCTCAGTGGCCGTAACCTGTTCTCTCCGTTTTTCCTCTCTCCCCGCTCTCTGTCGATAGAGTGCTGTTGTCTTTTATAGGCGTATCTGTCCTTACATCCAACCCCCATCCCAATGGACATGCACACTTTAATGTACTTCCCCTTAACAATGTTCTCCCTTTTATGGGAGCCTTTTTTTGCTTTGTTAGTACAACTTTTCCCCCACCTAGTTTCCTGTCAGTTTCAGGGTTTCCTGTGCATCTTTCCTGTGTTCCTTATAATCATTTATTTTACCACCATAAGCGTGTTATTTCTAAACACCTTACAAATACTCCAGTGGTTTAGCCAGTGTTGAATGTTGGGCTGCTCAGGCAAACATAGTGTTTTGATAGCGCAGCAGAGCCAAAGTGTTTACACTTTTGAGGATTTAGATATATACAATTAAATACTATACAGTGTAACAGCATGTATAACGCCTGCACAGTTGTGTTGTTTTTTTTTTGTTTGTTTTTTTATTATAATTTTTTTTATTATTACTTTATTTTCATATTATTTTTTATTATTGGTGAGATTTCTTTTACTATGTTTTTTGTTCAAGACACTTCTTTGGATGTCTGGTATCATTTTTTTAATTGCTCAACTTTTAACTATATTTCCAGTGCTTATACAGTCCTTAGCTTGAAATGATTCATTGAAACTCATACGCTGTCCGTGGTGCTGAACGTAGAAACCAACCCAACTATCTTCATTTAGAGAAGCAGCGAATCAATTTACCTTGTTTCATATGATTCAGCCTCTCTCCTTCCTACGGTTCTCACTCTCCTGTGATCTATGTTGTTTTAACAGTTAATCACAGGGGGACATAAGGGAAAGAGTGAGCTGAGCAGAGCGGATAAGAGTGGATAAGTAATGAGGGAAGACAGTTTGACAGATATGTATGGAGCAGCCATGCAGCACAGCCAAACAAGAGGCACACAGATATAGGAGAGTTATTGTGAAAGCCGGAAAAGACAGCACAGCAAAACATGGGAGGAGGACATTTGTCTGTGAAATCTGACCCTTGTACACTGTTTTGCTTGGTAATCTAAAAAATTGCTTTGTGTAGTAACTTCTAAAGTAACTTGTTTTATCCCATTTAAAAATCTGGTTTAACATGGATGAATTTGACTACATTGGTTACACTTTTAAAGTTTAAATCAGGTACACATAGATCCAATGGCACGTTACCACTTTTCTACAGTTTTTGATAATCCCAAGAGAAAACGATAATAGCTTCCCTGCTCCATATTTCCAAAATGGGACATTTTGATTGGAAAAAGAGCGGCAGTACTCACTATACGGTTATGAAGTAAAAACATTCAATTTTGTAAGCACCTTCTCAGTGTAATGCAATGAAAATATGAATGCATGTTTGTGCATATGAATCTAACCCTTTTTAATAGAATATTGTAATTTTGAAGATTGCATCCTCAAACAATTATGACTGCAACAAAGGTTAATACTGTACACTGACAGTACTGAACGGTCTGCATAACATAGTACTGCCCAAAGAGAGAAAGCGAAGGATAGTGTAAGAGTTAATGCTCTGCAGTCTTTTCTCCCTATTTTGTGTAGCTCAGCAAATAATCGTTCTGCCTTTAGCTTTTCTCCCTCTTCCTCCCACCCTTCTTCTCGCTCTCATTCTCTTCCTCTCCTTCTTTCTATTGGATACACGGAGAGCATGGTGTGAGGAGGGGGGTGGCTGTGAAACATTCAGTCATTTTCATCTCCCTTCGCTGTAATTGAGCAGAGTGTTTTAGTGAATTGAGGGACATGAGAGCTGAGTGATGGTAAAAGATGGAAATTGAGAGATTGGAGGGCATTTCAAAAGAGGAGGGGTCTCGTTCCTGTTTATTATGTGAAATTCACTCCTTCATTAGAATGCTTATCCCATATAGGCCCTACATGCATCAACATTCATCCAATTGTGTAGTTTGCCAGGGTCGTCACTAGTGTTTATGGATCGGTTCTTTCTTTTTCAGGCCCAATGAGTAGACTATACCATAAAAGACCGTAGTTGGCCCCCTCATGATGTTCCCAAAAGCCTTAGGCTATATTTGCACTTTCTCCAGAATCTTAATAGGAATTTGACCATTGCAATCGCATTGTACCACCTATACAGAGTCACATTAGCGACTGGTGCAAGAACTAATGTGATGAGTTAAAAGCAGGTTACTTTTACCAACTTGATGTATAAAAGTATGAGCATCACTAATTTTCTTTTCTCTTCTTCTCTCCCACCGCAGGCTCCTCCTCCCCCCCTCCCCTCTCTGTTCTCTCTCCTCCTCTCCCTCCCCCTGCTCCTCTATGCTCAGTTCGGTGTGTGTCTCCTCTTTCAAAGGGCGCAAGGGTGGGAACAAGTCGTCCAACAAAGCATGTTACAGCGCAGACATGACTTGTCCTTCAGACAGCGAGAAAATAGTGATAAACTGCGGGGGGGTTCGGCACGAGACGTACCGCAGCACACTGAAGACGCTGCCTGGGACCCGCTTGTCTTGGCTCACGGAGCCAGATGCGTTCAGTAACTTTGACTATGACCCCAAATCCGACGAGTTTTTCTTTGACCGTCACCCTGCCACCTTTGCTTTCATCCTCAACTATTACCGCACTGGGAAGTTGCATTGTCCCAACGATGTCTGCGGTCCTCTCTTCGAGGAGGAGCTCGCGTTCTGGGGTATCGATGAGACGGACGTGGAGGCTTGCTGCTGGATGAACTACCGACAGCATCGGGACGCAGAGGAAGCGCTGGACAGCTTCGAGACGCCCGAGCCGGACCTGCCAGAGGACGACCCGGCGCTAACGGGCGGTGCGGACGGGGACTTGAAGAGGTTGTGTCTACAGGAGGATGGTCGCAACACCAGCAGGTGGAGTATCTGGCGACCCCGCATGTGGGCGCTGTTTGAGGACCCCTACTCCTCGAAATACGCCAGGGTGAGTTAGTGCATCGGCATCTTTCGAAATCTACTTTATTATTAAACCTGTCTGTATTTGATTTTGAGCGCGCTTCACGTGAACTTCTTGCAGTATGACCCTGTGTGAGTGCACATGGAATCACAAGCTAGTTGGCAACAATCGGAATAGTCCACTGTCGTAGCCTAGGCTACTTGGCATGAGCTGATAAGTTGTAAACCTCTGGGAAGTTTGCTAAAAGTTTGGAGAGAAAACGACTTTGGGTCGTTATGTGGAGTTTTTCTATGTCACTCTCTCTGGAGATGCCGTATTTTGTCTCGCTGTAACGCTCCACACGCATTATTTGGCGGTGAACAACTGAGCTCTCAGCGTGCGCAGTTGGCTCCTCGGCACCTTTTTGAAACTTACCTCTTTGGTTCGGCTGTTCGTGTTAATGGGGGGGGGGACGTCGTTATTCAGTTTGATTTCATACTATGCTTTCAAGAATACTTTACTTTATTCTGGTTGGTCAGTCGCTGCATTCAGCCATTACATATTTCTGAATAATTATGAGTGGCAAGTTAACGCTGTAAAACTGACTGGTATCTTTCATATGTGGTCGTATTCAGTTCTCTCCGCAGTCGCTACAAGCTAATAAAACGTTTTCCTCCCAAATCAATACTTAATGTCCATTTATTTATAAGTATGCGTGTAGCAAGCCAAATAATACACAGCTAGGCGGTCATTATCGCAAAAACTAACCCCTTAATTAATATATATGCATTCAGATCAGATCACAACCGCCAGTCATTACGCATGCGCAAAGAGTATGCACATTTCGCTGTTGTCCATACTGCAGAACGGCACCTGGCAGACCCCTACGATATTGAACGCCAGGCCATTTGCCCTGAGGTATGTACACCATTGAGTTTTGGCTATGAACATTGCATTACCTCGCAGTTCTTGAAAGTTAGAAAACGTTTATGTTTCAGCAAAGCAGAACAAGTGAGAAAACAACTGCTCATGCCTGAATGAGTACGTCTAATTCTGCTCCCTTGGTCGTGAATCAGTATATCATGTGAATGAAATTGGGCACTGGTGAGGACCCTAACTCTCTACACATTGGGACACTGATGGCTCTATTTCATGGCAACAGGGCTGTATCTGGGGGGTATCCGGGGCCCTGGTGCAGGTTGTTGCTGTGGGTCCCCCTCGGTTGAAATCACAGGGCCTTCCTAAGGCCGGGGGCCCTGGCAATGTCCTCGTTGTACACCATCCTTACTGGCATTTATGAACAACCATCATGGATATTTTTTTGTTATTTAAAAGTACATTATGATACATACTTTGATTGCTGCAACATTTCAGCTGTACATTATTTATAAATGTTAGCTAGATTATATGTATTACCTGTCTAGCTTTGTATTTTTATGCTGATACATAATGAAACACTTGTTTGTTTTTTAAAACATCTTTCACGTGTTGTCATATGCGGTGAGTAGTTGGCTCACAAGATTATGTTTTTTGCTGTAGATCTTCCATTAAGGTGCATTGTGCACAGTCCTTAAAATAGCCAACTCCCTGATCAGTGCCCTGATTGAGCTGATTGAAACTATGATAGTGAACATGTTGTCATGCTTGCAAATTATTTAGTAATGTTGTACCCTTTATTAAATTATGTGACCCATTCCAATGGTAAGGTAGCCTATATGTTTAACCACAAGATATTTGAGAAAATTCTAGCTTATCAAAGCAAGTTACTGGTATCAGGTTGTGCTTAGGTATGTATCCACATTGGGAGTACAGGATATTCGCGGTATCCCAGAAACTAGAGATTCCCGTGGGTCTTGCTTTTAACTGAATCAGTTTCCTGCTTACTCTGCAGAAGCCCCGTATATCACTGCCACCACAATCACCTGATAATCACTACACTTGAAGCTTAAGTTAGATATTTTTTCTGGGTGTCACGCTTGTGATCCCAATTTTGGGATACTGAGCATAAGGTCATATGAATTCATAAACTTTACACAGCCCAATTAGATGCACCAAACTATTTGCTTGCCAATTTAAATGATTAATCATATAATCGTTTTTTCCTGTCAGACAATAATCTCTGTCATTATATAGAAATCTGTAACGACTTTAGGAAAACAAAGTCACTTACTGACCCTTGTTTGAGAGATGTCTCATCTGGAGCACATGAAAGGTAATTCACCCTTTGGCTCTCAGAACGTCATTCACGAGCTAGTGAACAGAAACCATTTATCTCCTTTATCATTGCAGGCTGGTTATTTAAGATATTTATCTCCCTCGTCACATCTAGGTCAATAGATCATAGTCATGAGCAGTCGATACATACTTGCTTTCTTTAATCCCCTGGGTTCCATTTAACTGTTCAGTTTTACTTTGTATTTTTGTCTGCATTTAATTACAGAATTGCTCCTAATGCGTTTGAAGGGTCTGCGATTGTAAGTTACCCAGCTCTTCTCACTGTTCTCAAGGGGAGGGAGAGATGCCGTCATCGTTTTACTGCGTCGTCATTGAACGGAGGTCTTTTATCAACCGTGACACGCATAGTGTTTTATTAGCGGGCTGCTGTATGGGTGCAGGGCTTCGTGCCGGATTGCTAATCATCACTTACAACCTCCATGTCCCTTTCTCTGGCTGTGCTATAGCGTAACACTGCGGCGTCTCATACTAGCTGACTGCGCTCTGATTTCTGCTGCAGAGCAACAGAGGCTGAGCCTGTGCATTTGTGTATGTGCGTGCAGCGTGCAGGCAATGCTGTTAGTCACTTTTTTCAATCTGAAAATTTGCAAATGCATGCAAGATGTGTATTATCTAGATTTTTGGCTACATTTTTAACTGATTCAGTTTTCATTTTAGGCACTTATGAAGATAGAAGATGTCTTCAAAGTAAATGCTGACTTTTAAAAGACTGTGTAGTGTTGGGCACCATAAAATAAATAGCATGCGTATCTGAGTTGATCTGTGGTGTCAGGCCTAGGAGCTGTCTCTCTCTCTCTCTCTCTCTCTCTCTCTCTCTCTCTCTCTCTCTCTCTCTCTCTCTCTCTCTCTCTCTCTCTCTCTCTCTCTCTCTGGTTAAATCCCTGGTTTAAAATCAGATGACCCAGTGAGCCCATACACAAGTAAAGAGTTGCAGTAAACCCTGGCTCCGTATTGGCCAGATTAAAGTATTCAGATAACAGTTAACTACAGTATAATTTAATTCAGGGGGTTTCAAAATTTTGATGTCATGAACTCCAAATATGATGATCCCCTTGAGACCCCCTTCCTAAACTATACGATGCAAATGTATTTTCATGTCTAAAGATGCAATTTATATTGTGAAATTTTGTTTTACATTTATTTACTTTCTATTAAGCAGACACTATATGTTTTTCTACCTACCATTAGAGATGTTATATTTTATTTTGCAATATATACTGTAAAACGATATACTAAAATATGTGGAAAATATTATCTGGAAAATATTTCATTTCTAATAAGTTAACAGTTTTTTTTCTATCCATATTATAGTTATTTTACTTTATTTTACCATTTATATTATGAAACTAATATGATAAATATGTGTAAAATATTATCTATAAGAAATCTATTACGTTGACACTATATATTTTCCTTCCCACCATTAGAGTTATTTTATTTTATTTCATTTGTATTTTTCTAGCACACTTTTGTGGCCCCCACTGGGGGGCCCAAACTCCAGTTTGACAACCACTCACTGATCTAATTGACAATTGTCACTATTGCGTAATTTGTAATTCATGTGTGAAGAACTAGAGCAAAAGGTGCTTCATTTGGAGAGAAGACACAAAAGATACTTTACACACTGGAGTTGTAGGGCAGATTAATAAAGGAAGATCACACAATAAAACGTCCTCAATGACCATTACTTGAGGAGCAAATGGATAGTTTGCAGAATGATCGGAATGACTTTACTGTTGTTCAGCATCTCAAGCTTGTAGGTGAGCACATGTTGTATGGATAACAACCTGCGGGTGCATAGTCATTCACGTGCAAAATCCTATTCGATAAGGTTGAACAACTATTAAATGAACTACAGAGCTCTAGCAGCGTTTCTTAGCAACAGCCCGTAGTCAAAATAATCCCGCTTTGCAGTGCTCTGTGTATTTTGTTCCCACGTGTATATATATATATATATATATATATATATATATATATATATATGAAGAAAGCCTTTAATTAATGTCACAATTCACCTTGCTTAAGATAGATGATCCGGTATGTATTTAGAAATGTATGTTTGTTTTTTCGCTTTGCATTTGTCATGACACTCATTACTAAATAACTGCTTTTACATGCGTTATGTCAGTAGATCATCCCGCGGAGTTTCCCAAACCTTAGTGAGCTCCCTAACTAGACAGCATTTGTGGGCTTCATATCGGCATGCGCACCAATGTTTGATTGTACTGCCACCAGGAAAAGTATGACGTCACTTCTGGAGCTGTCCAGTGCTGAAACGCGGAATGATATTCCAGAGATTAACGCTGCTTTAACTAAAAGAAAAAGTGCCAGTTTTACATTGCCAGTACTTTTATTCTAATCTAATTCTATTCTAATCAAAGTAAGTGGCTTAACAAAATATTTAGCTTACCTTACCAATATTTAGTTTCCACAAATAATTTCACATCTTAGATGTAGCATACATGCAAACATTTAATCACCCTTTTCTAAAAGACAATTCATTTGAATAAATAAAAAAGAATCGCTAAATAAATAAATTAAGCATTGCCTTAATTAGGCATTGCCAATACTTTTATTCTAATCTAATTCTATTCTAATCATAAGTGGCTTACAAAAACTTTTCACCTTACCATTATTTAGTACTATGAATAATATCAAATTTTTATGTGTTGCATATGGCAAATATTTGACCAACCTTTATCTAAATGACCAATCATTTCTACGAATAAAAAAATAATCACTTCAAAGTCCCCCTGTAGTGAAAATCAAGTGTTTAATGTTGTTTATATGTCTATGAGGTGGTGTTAATATGCTTTAAGATAAACCATGTGCAAATTCATAAGACAACACCCTTGCTGAGTATTTTCTCCTTAAAACTGCAGTGAAAGAAGGACAGTCTCAAAAACTTGGTTTGAAATCGCTGGTGTTTCTGACGTCAAAAACTACCTTGTAACCAATCAGGTCAACGTGTGATCGTCAACGAGTGGATCTTTGAGCTGGTGTGAGTGGGTGGAGGTGGGAATAATTTGCATATTCATAGAACCGCATATACTAAATGAGGCAAGGGTGTAGAGTTACATTCAAGCTATTTTAAGGCATGAAGACATTTTTTTCAAGGAAAAAATGTTTAAATATTTAATTTTGGTGATCAAAGATGAGTTTTAAGGGATACAATTATTGACAAGGGGACTTTAATAAACAATTAAAGAAATGTATTGGGGGAAGATTTTGTGGGAAAACTTTAGAAAAAAGTCTGCATTCCCAGTTCTTCTATTCTAATTTAAATCTATTCTGATCAAAGTAAGTGACAAAAACGGTTCACTTTTTCAACAATTTAGTTCACAGTACGAATAATTTTTAGATCCAATTTATAGGTGTAGCTTACCGCAAACATTTAATAAACCTTGTTTAAAAGACAAACACAAAGATTTTGTGGGAAAACTAGAAAATAATTATTTGAATACAGGAATTGGAATTTTCTCAGTGTTTAAGTTGGATTTCCCATTAGCACAAATGTCCCAAAAGCACTGTATAGTGCTGTCTCCCCACCAGGTGTTTGTAAACAGTTAGCGAACTGAATGTGTCAAAAATAACCTTAAATGTCAGGACTCCAGGGACCTGAAACTATTTTAAAAGTGTCGCTCCTTGCGTGCAAAGGAAAATGAATATTACGTCTGGCTTCTTTTGCAATGATTTATTCATTGCAAACACGTTTGAAGTGCATCCTCAAGAGCCGCATAGACCGCGGCAGCCCTCTGTGTACATCACATGGAATATGACTGGATTCCTTTTAACCGCATGCTTTTTCTTTTAAAATGGGCTTGTGTTTATCAGTTCCTTAGAAGTAATTACCTTTGTGTTCCCTGTAACGATCATGCTCATTTGTAACCCGAGTTAGTCTGCCTATAAAATCCTTCTTTTCAGATGAGACCTCTTTTGGCACCCGTGCTCACACCTCCAGGCTTCCCCCACTGTTTTTCTTCTTCTACTTTTACTACATCTCTAAAAATAGTAAGAAAATGAGGAAATATGTGGGACAAGATTTCACTCAGTAACAAGCAGGCCTCCACTCTTCCTCCTGTGCTGTTCATTTTCACAATACTGGCACCAAAAGCTCAACCGAGCCACCGAGATAACTTGGTTTTATGCAGTATCTGTGCATGTCTTCTAGCAGCAGCAAAATGCATAATAGTAAAGCTTATTGAACCAGTCACGCTGAGACCAATAAATCGGTGAATAAGAGGTAGGGTGCTGAATGCGCAGTGTGCTTTTTTTTCCCCTCACTGGTAGCGGTCCAGCTCGCCAGTGAATTATTCTGTTCGAGTTGCAGCGTATTTGCTTTTACAAGGCATCTTTTCTTGTCTCAAGAGATTTTGTTTGCTTTGGTCTTTTCTAAACCCCCCCAACTAGACTACAGTGAGCCGGTCATCCACCCTGAAGTCTAGTCAGCCAGTGAACCTGTATATGCCGGCATACGCTGTGCAGTGCTCCTACTTTTAAATAGGTGTTGAAGACCGGCCAATGCCAGAGCCAACAAGTTATTAGTGTGAAACCACCTACAATAGGAGTTTTTCATTGCAAGACAATTACACTGCCAAAATAATCACAGGATGGCCAGCAATGTCCAGAACCCCTGCTCATTTTAGTTCACCTTGGCTTTGCACCACTTCAGCATTTTGTTCACAAGGCAAATGGAAAACCCCATTCCCTAGAGCAGTTGTTGGTCACAGGGGAACAGCCGGGTAAAAACAGAAAAGAAAAGCCTTGTATTCCAGCCCTATACACCTCCCAGAGGTTCATGTGGCCTAACGGGACTTTAACTCCTCTGACCCACGGATATAATTTTAATTTTGTACTTAGCAGGCTGCTGGTTTGCCAGTGAAGTGTGGATTTTTTGGATTTTTCTCCCCATGGATCGTTCCATACGGGAGAATCAATCCAACAGTGGAATTTGTCATTAGCATGTTAATAGCTAGCATAAAAATACAAAGCATATTATTTTATTGCACATTTTGGAGATTCAGTAATTAAATGTTTATTAATACTTTATTTTTCAATGCGGAAGTAAGCTTTTTTTAATGTGTGAGACATATACGCTAGGTAAATGACTAAGAGAATAACAAAATGCAGTAAGTGGTAAAACCATTTGTGCTGCAAGCCAGTGTGTTTTTGATTACGATAATGAATTAAAATAATATGATATCTTAACATATACCAGTTTGTAACATCAGCTAAAATTACTGCAACTGGCTTGTAACAGAAGCCTTGAACATTCAAGTCAAAAATGGCTGCAGCCGCTCTTACTTTAAAAATAAGACAGATAATCGTTTGTCTCAGATTATTCACAATAATTTTTTTTTTTTTTACCGTCTTTCATCTTTCAATTGTTTTTTTTTTTTTTTTGTGTGTTTAAACAGTAAAAAATATATATATATTTTTTAATCATGACAAACCAAAATGAATTTCCCATTTAAGGGATTTTTTTAATACTTAAAGGAATAGTTCACCCAAAAATTGTACATTTCATTTTCAAAATTTCTTCTTCTTTGTTCCACAGAAGAAAGCAAGTCATACAGGTTTGGAACAGCATGAAAGTGAGTAAATGATTTTCATTGTTAGGTGAAGTATCTTTTTAATGCTGTTAGTGATACTGACAGCAACAAAAACTGACACGCACTACCAAACGGGAGTGAAAACATCTATTTGGATGTCTGTGCTCATGGCACATGAAAATATATTCAAAACAGTCACAAGAGGGACTCTGCGGTCTCTGATGAAAACAGCCTACATGACACACACACTCTTTATCTGTCTCCACCCCCACCCCTCTGTTTCCCACCAAATCCCTTGCGTTTTTTAAGGCACACTTCCCACAATACTTTATTTTTGCACAGGGCAGAAGAAACTGATCTATGACTGCAAATGAGAAGGAGAGTTAGAAAGGGAATAAGAAAGAGAGGGTTAGAGAAAAAAAGAAAGAAAGAAAGGATGGGGGAAGGGAACAAGCATGGTTCTGTAATGTATCATGGCACTTTTATTTTATATATAGTATATCCTTGTTTTGTCATGCTAATCCCAATAAGACACTGACATTCCATTACACACACACACACACACACACACCAGACTATTGCTATGAAACACGTTTCCCCCCCTGCCAGTTACAGACAAGGCTTTTCTCCATGGATGTGGCTAGATTGCATGTTGGTGTGTCTGTGTGAGCGCAGTGGAACCAAGGAGAGAAAGAGCAGCGCTCATAAGATGCTGATGGTGGTAATACTGCAGCATGCTGGATGGAGGAGCAAGAAAGGGAGAGGGGAATTGCAAATGAGAAATGAGGGAGTAAGACTGAATGAGAGCAAAGATAAGGGGGTAAATAGAGAGATGATGCTCTCGTTGGAGATATAGAGAGAAGAAACTTTAGGGAAAACCGAAAAATGGTAAAAGGAGCATTGGGCAATGAAAGAGTAAAGATGGCCGACATAATGTTAGCTCAATGGCATCAGATTTGCTCTACAGATCCACACAGCTGTTTTTCTTTCTTTTTTTTTTCATTTTGCGCAGGCTGATGTTTGCCTTTGCAAGTATACTAACACCTAGTGGTGTGGATGCAGCTTAACACAAAATCAAACGTTGTCAGTTAATAATGTCATTGTAGAAATGCTCCGTTCACAGTAAACCATAATTGGCTCAAATTCCATAATGCTTTATTTCTTTCATTCATTTCTTTTCTTTCATGAGTGCAAATGTCCAAGTAACAGGGAGGTTACTAAGACCCTGACCCAAATGGCAAACTTCATTTGCACTTACGGTCTTGTGAACTTACTTACAATGGCAGCCGTGTGCGCGTGATCGTGAAGTCCACGAGACCATAGGGTGTCCCTTTTGTCATTTTAGGTTTCAGAAGGGTGCTCGTGAGCTCGTCCTTTGTGGTCGAAATGCGCCCTCGATGCGCAGTTTTGCAGAGCCCGCACTGAAGCGAGCTCCACAGCAGACTTCTTCCCGACAGTCAAAGCGGCATTACTGTCGTAAGAGTGTTTAGGGTGTCATTTGAGACAGGGCCTAAGATAAAGTATGTAGTACTCAGCTGGTCATGTGATCTCAACATGTCAACCCGCTAACTGTAAGATAAAACATCTTTATTAGTCGTGTTATGACTACTAATGTGGCCTTACATCATTTTTTAAACATGTTTCGAACAGTACTATTATTATGTGAAACTTTTTTAATAAGGTTCAAATTACCAAGTATGTATTTTAAGACAGCTTGCTAATGCTTACAGAAACCGAGGGAAGATGACCTGAGTATGAATGAAAGATAAAGGGTTATGTGATTACAACAGGCTCTTTTTTTCTGTGAACTTGATGTTTCCTCCTAAAAGTGCATGTGCAAATGTTTTTTTTTATTATTAAATGAATCTTGTTTTAGTGACGTTTACATAAGTTTTACTGGAAAACAGGACAAAAATACTTATTATCTGCCTGGGGGAAAAAACTGTTAAAAAGGTCTACACTGATTTGCAGATCTTAGTTGATTTAAGATCACCTTAGCTGATTTAAGCTCTAAAACCAGTCAACAGAGCTTGGAGAAAAGCTAAGACCAGGAAATCAGGTTTGGTGGGTTAAAATAATTGTTTTGCAGTGTTCGATGAAAATGCTTTCTGTAAACCGCTGGTGTGTGTGTATGTGCTCTTCCACATCTGGGTGTTTTTCTTCTACCGTTGTGTATGCGCACATCTCGAGAGGTTTGTGCATCTCTGTGCATTTGGAACTAGCTACTGCATGCTAGCTTTTAGCATTTTCTCAGAGTGGGGCTCTCACTTGGATTAAGGACAAAG
Organism: Gila orcuttii; assembly: GCA_026230005.1. Lineage (NCBI taxonomy): Eukaryota > Metazoa > Chordata > Actinopteri > Cypriniformes > Leuciscidae > Gila > Gila orcuttii. The sequence continues at coordinate 33,672,104 of JAPDVR010000003.1, forward strand.
GGAAAGGCACTCTATCATTCCAGCTAATGGCATAGAGTACAGAGAGAAGGAGAACACTGCCAAACTGTGGCCCAGACCGGGAGAGACAAGTGACATGCAAGGAGGAGAGGGTGTTAGAGCGATGGGAAGAGACTGGGAAGGAGCGATTAAAAGGAGCGCAATGATGAAGAGAGAAAGGGAGACGGAACATTTGCAAGGACAAATGTGTGTAGTGTGCTGCAGTTATCAGGATCGAATACTAAGCAGAAAAAAATGCTGTGCTACTTATTTCCTCTGTTTCACCTCGATGGAGCGAGTGTGTGTGTGTAAGCGAGTGAAAGAGTATGTGGTTTTTGTTTATGTCAGGGAGTTAGATGGTTTTTGCATGCGTGTTTGTCAATACTTCAAATGTGTGGTACATGAGCAGTTTTGGACAAAGAGTTAGACAATTTGCCGGTTCAATAGTTTGTGCTAAACACAAGTTAACAAAGACAATTAAGCAATATAGTAGCTTATATAATAAATATATAATAAAATTGTATAAACAATATAATAATAATAAATATATTTAATTTTATTAGTACTATTATTGTGCAGACATTACACACTTTAAAAAGTGAAATAATCATAATGTATATTAAGACTATAATACAATACATTAATTTCAAATGATTTATTCCTTATTATTGATTTGCTTTCATTTTTGTGTGCAGCAATTACACAATTTATTTTTAACACACAAACCTATCATGGGATCTTATTTTTATTGAGAATAATCATATAAATATATTTATATATTCATTGAATGAACGGGCTGTAGAAATTCTCTTCTTTGCGTTTTTGTTGTAGCCTTATCATTTCCAAAGGGTCCTGGGAAATGTAAATGTGGAAATGAGAAAGAGGACGATACAATCTGGTGGAAGTGTGAGTCACTCTCTTGTCCTCCATTAGGCCGAGACCTTATGTTTTTATCAATGAGAACCAATGCGTCATTCCCATCCCAACACACACACACACACACACACACACACACACACACACACACACACACACACACACACACACACACACACACACACACACACACACACACACACACACAAAACACTTAAACTCAATAGTAGATTTTCTCTCTTTCACTCTCTCTATGTCTATATCCCCGAGCTACTTCGATCACACTGCATCAACTACTGTTATGCAATATACTCATCTTCAGTCTCAAAGGTTCATCTTTTACTCTCCCTGAGCTGTCAATCACCACACCACAATCCACACTCGCACCACAGATATGAGGATGTTTACTCGCTCATAAGCAGGCTCTACTGCACCAGTGCTACTCTTTTGTACAAACGGTTAGATGTTGAAGAAGATGCCCTTTGGAACATCTCAAATCATGCTGGAGAACATGAGAACATCAGGATTTACTCAAACTTGTGGAGTTCAAGCAGCTCAACTACTGCCATCATTGAAGCAAAAAGGACAGCCTAAACATGCTATTCTGATAATACAATTTGCTTTGACAAATTTAGTGTTAATGTAAAATGCATTTCCAGTAGTTCTCTCAGACTGTAGGAAAGAAGTAATCAGATGGATTGTTTGAGTATGTCTGTGTTTGTAAGAGCCGCTGTGTCTGCTGCTTTTCTTCTGCTCTGATTTGAGAGGGTTCATTCCGTCCTGTCAGTCAGTGGCTGTAATTAATCTGTTAAAGTGCTGAGCTGTGTGTCGGTGTGTGTGTGTGTGTGTGTGAGAGAGAGAGAGAGAGAGAGAGAGAGAGAGAGAGAGAGAGAGAGAGAAAGAAATCTCTGCTACAGCGGCACCTGTGTGTCGGTGTGTGTGTGTGTGTGAGAGAGAGAGAGAGAGAGAGAGAGAGAGAGAGAAAGAAATCTCTGCTACAGCGGCACCTGTGTGTCGGTGTGTGTGTGTGTGTGTGTGTGAGAGAGAGAGAGAGAGAGAGAGAGAGAGAGAGAGAGAAAGAAATCTCTGCTACAGCGGCACCTGTGTGTCGGTGTGTGTGTGTGTGTGAGAGAGAGAGAGAGAGAGAGAGAGAGAGAAAGAAATCTCTGCTACAGCGGCACCACTGCCTGTGAGTGAGTGTGTATGTGTAAGACGTAATAACATCTGGATGTATTGTTGCTCTGCTGAATGAAGCATGTTTGCTATGATACATATTGATGTAACGAGAGTGTTGAATTATAGGGATTGGTGTTGAAATGAATATCAAATTGGTTTTGCACCATAAACACTTTGAAGATCAATTCAGTGTTTGCTTTAAATCATTACAAGAAGAATTCAGCCTGTGAATGTAAAGGTATGTACAACATGAGTATTAGTACTACTATATTAATAAAGTTGCAAAAAACGGCCAAAACATTACTAATGATTGACAATTATTATGTTCACATTTTCTTGTTTTTTTTTTCTTGTTTATCTGCAGCAAGTGTGCACTTTGAGTGAAAGGCTTATGTTCTGGCCATAGTTTGTTTGTTTTTCTCTTCACTTGGACAATGGGCTCCCCTTTATCCTTCATTTATTCAAATGATATATACTTACCAGGTCACTGTGAGCTGCCATTAACGTTTTGTTAAACTTACTTTAGCCTCTGCCCTCTATCATTATTTGTGTCCATGTGGTGGCTATATCAGGAGGATCCAGAGCACACATGCCGCATGACCATAGTGCTTGAGTTTGCTTTTGTCTGTAACTGGATTCCTGGAGACCTGGACTAGCGCTCAGGCGTCCTACACTAGTAGTTAGATGCGGTTTATAAGTCTAGGTGTTCAAAAGCACTGTAGTCTTCTTGATTCTGCTAACACTTTTTTTATTTTGGCAGAGATAGTAGAGAGCGCAGGAAGTTCTTGTTGAAAAAAAGAGGAATAAAAAAGAAAATCAGTGTATCTCCTGCATGAGGCCGCAGTGTGTCTGAAGCACATGCACTAACCACTAGGACACAGATATATGAAGCTTGATCTAGTTGATTTTTCACAAGCAATCACATTTTGCTTGATGTTTCTGAATAAAAGTACTATGAACACCTACTGTAACTTGTAGTTTGACCTACAAGTCAGACATAAGATCAGTGTTATTTTTGTATTATTTATATATTATTGTAGTATTTATTTAAATTTTTAGTTTGTTGCTTTTGTCATTTTTATTAGTTTATATATATATATATATATATATATATATATATATATATATATATATATGTATATATAGTCTTTCCAGATAGTTTTAGTTAACAAAAACAACACTGAATGAGACTTGATTTGAACTTTCACATTTGTGATTGGGCGATCAGAAACTAAAACTTTATGCTGTTCCTGGTACATGCATATTCTTCAGAAGAATCACAATGTTAGAAACACATTATGGAAATGTATTTTTTATATGCTAATCAGACAAACCTTGACCCCCCCCCCCCCCCCCCCCCATTTTACATGCAAAGGGTTCGTGCCTTAAAGGCACAACAACAGAAAAGTGGACACTTCAGCGAGAGGGAGGAAAATGGTTGTGAAGAATTAAAGTATGACTGTTTTTGCTAGAAAAAACAACAACCCATAAAGCCCAAATTCACACTCACGAACAGTCACCAGATTACATTTACAGTACGTGATTTCTCAGACATTCCACGACCCGACGAATGCCTTTTGAACATGTTCAATCGGCGAAAACAAGTGCAAACAGACTCTGACAGGGGTAACAAACTGATCCGACAAAACCCGACAAAGTGTCTGTTGCCGTCGGCCAGCATTTGTTGGTGCATTGGGCTTAAGTTGACCTCAGGCGAAAAATAACAAAAGAAATACATTTTTAAGACCCCTCAAAATGTGAAAGGATTGATGAAAGATAGATGTATTTAGGCAACAACTACTTTTTCCCTCGCTCTCTTTCAAACATATTTCTCTCACTCTTTCTCTTTCTCTGGGTGGTGGAGGTACCAGATGCTGATCCATTGGGGTTCCAGGGCTCTGGCCTTCTCCCCACCCTGGTGTCCTGCCAGATCTCGAGAGAGAGGGACATGGAGATGGGTTGAGGGTGGAGCACAGCTTGTCCTGCTCTCTTCCCAGATGGCTGTTGCGGCAGATCTCTCTCTCTCTCCCTCTCTCACTGTCCACGTTTTCTCTTATTTTGTTCAATTCATCTACTGTTTTTTTCTCATTCAGTCACATTATGCTTCTAATCAAACACTATCACACATGCATGCACTCTCGCACAGCCTTGTTCATGAAAGCTCAGCAGTTCAGCTGACAGTAGATCAATATGAAAAGTGTTATGAGAATGACATCACACACGTACACCTCACAGCAATAGGTGATCCTGCTTGTTTTATGCTAATAAGAGATGTCTAATAGTCTTTAATTCTACATCTACTTCTGAATTTCACTCAGATAAAGCTTACTGCACTGTAAAAAGTGAATGTGGGTTAAGATATATCTCTACCTGGTCTGACTTTTAAAAATTGTTTATAGATGTAACCTAAAGCAAATAATTTGATTGTCTTATTAAATATTGAAATTATTTATATGTTACCTCATGTGTGTGTTTTTTAAATATAATTTGGCAAAACATTTTAGGTAAATGCACTTAAAATTAGTTAATGCATAGGTCTCACAAACTTACGATGAACGGGAAGTGGCATGTTTGGTCCACAACATATTATTAAGTTGTGAAAACACAATATATGTCATATATATACTGTGCACTGTGCAGCATATATTTTTATAATATATTATATTATATTCATTATATTAAAGCTACACCATATTACTTTTTTAATAAAAAATAATAAAATGTTATTAATGAGAGAGTGCAAATACAAAATACATCTTCAAAACCATGTTTTTATTTCACCCAAATACGTAATATAATTAATAAATATAATACATTTATATTTTAGAGCTGTTGGGACGAATTTAGCTGAAAATGTATGTCCTTATGTCATTCACAGAGAAAAGTATCTCTAGTAGTGGGAATCACAAAGATGAAAGTGGTTTACAGTTATATCTATCTATCTTTCTATCTCTCATAAAATGTCACCTTGATGTAGCCATAAGATCTCATGGTTAGGTAAAGCAACATATACAGAATGAATCGACAAGTTACAGTACAGCGCCTGCCAGTGATTTCCCTAAACCCTCTTTCTCATCCCTCCCGTTATAGCTGTTATATCGTCGTGCCGTGTAGGTGTGTGTGAGACGGTGCTCCCAGCATCCCTGCACCAGAGCCTCTTGCTGACGATATCAGGGGGATCTTAGCTTGGCAGCCTAATGCTATACGGCCTTGGCTGTGTGCTGCAGGAAAGAGGAGGAGGATCTGGCAGGTGTCCGTGTCATTTTTACAAAGCTCCGCACCAGCCACTGCACAGAATCCCCAACCAATCAATGCTCGGCACACAGAGCTGCTCCTTACACAGCAGAACGAGCCGCCACTCGCTTCTCCCCCTCCTCCCGTATCGCCGTTCCCTCCTCTGCGTTTCACATCCCTCCGTCTCCCCCTCGACATTCATTTGATGTCTTTTCATCAGCCGTGTGCTCTTCTGTTGTTTCCCTCATCACACCCGCTAACCCCTTTATGCATCTCCACACACACTCAGGGTTTGATGCCGGTTATAGGTTGTTTTTGCATTATGGATGGGTTCTCTTTAGAAAAAGACCGTTTCAGAATCCCACTCTCCCATCTCTTTTACTTTCTCCCACCCATTTCTCTTCTCGTGCCCCTCCTCCATCTGTTTTCCACCTTGGGTATCCGTTGGTTCATGTCGTTATGGTGCAGTAAGGCAAAAAACGGAGAGGGCTTTAGGCGATACATTACTGTGACGCTCCAGAACTCTTCCCCCTCCCTCTGTACCTTTCCCTTTCCGTCTCGCTAACATGCTTGCTTAGCAGATTACATTAGTGGCCAAGTATGATATTTTGTCCGGTAAGTCCCTGTGTGTCCTCTGGTATGCGTATAGCAGAAGGCTGCATATTTTTGACATATTAAATGAGATGCTTTTAGTCGATGGATTTATCAATTGATTTATAATGAAATCCTCTCCACCACTCTTTGTTTTTCATTTAAATTATCCTATTGATTTTTTTTTTGTGCTGATGCAGTACAGTGATCAGCCACAAGCACTGAGTGGTACCAATTACACTCCCGAGAGGTAGGTGTGTGTGTGTGTGTGTGTGTGTGTGTGTGTGTGTGTGTGTGTGTGTGTGTGTGTGTGTGTGTGTGTGTGTGTGTGTGTGTGTGTGTGTGTGTGTGTGTGTGTGTGTGTGTGTGTGTGTGTGTGTGTGTGTGTGTGTGTGTGTGTGTGTGTGTGTGTGTGTGTGCGTGTTTATGATGTGCATGCGCTTGATTAGATCAGAGATTCTCAACTGGTTTTGCTTAAGGATCCAGATTTTATATGGGATGAGCCAACACAATACCAAAAGTGTTTATTGCATTTCTATTGCCTTTACAACCATGTATCATTTGAGCCATAGCTTTGTGGGCACTGCTCTGACATATAGCGATTCAGATGACCCGAGTTCGAGTACCAGCTCGTGGTCCTTTCCCGATCCGGTGCCCTGCAAAATGTATTGCTGTATTGCATAATATGTATAATAACATGACTTAAAGTTATAGTTTACTCAAAAAGGATATTTCTTTCATCATTTACTCACCCTCAAGTTGTTCTAAACCTGCATGAGTTTCCTTTTTCTGCTGAACACAAAAAAGATATTTTGAAAAATGTCTGTAACCAAACAGTTGATGGTCCCCATTGACTTCCATAGTATTTTTTTCCACATACTATGGAAGTCAATGTGGTCCATCAACTGTTTGGTTACCCATATTCTTTAAAATACCTTCTTTTGTGTTCAACAGAAGAAAGAAACTCCTAGAGGTTTGGAACAACTTGAGGGTGAGTAAATGATGAAAGAATTTTTGGGTGAACTATCCTTTAAGGTATGATCATATTAGCAAAATTTTGTGGGGAAAAAAGGTCCATTGTCAATACAATTACGTTTACGCATTTAGCAGAAGCTTTTGTCTAAAGCAACTTACAATAGAAGAACAAAAGCAATTCGTCACAGAGCCAATGATATTCGTAATATACAATGGCAGGTTTATTAGACAAAGCAAGTAATAGTGCAGCGAAATCTTTCGGCCTCGTGCAAAATTCCAGATTCCTATTAAAATAACTGGATTTCGCATGTAAAATTTCACAGAGCAGTGGTAGATGTGACTGTACCTTTAGGCTAAATAGAAAAATTGAACAAAAGCAGAAGTGTGATTTACCAGCCATGGAATAAATACTAAGATAATCACTGTGTTTGCTTTATGAAATTATGAAGTGACTGATTTTTATTGGATGGATTTTAATTGGGTTGACATCAACAACAAAAGTTATATAAATAATTTTCTCCTCTTTTGAAAAGTTTATAAGCCTGTTTTTACTATCCAAACTATGCACAATTACGTGTTTGAATTTTAATCAGTTGTACTGTTATAATTTAATATTTTTCCATATGTTTAGGTATCATGATCATGAGTCCTCTCTAGTAAAGATGGAATGCAATAATGGGCTTTTTGTGTCGTTGGCCTCTTTTTACTGAATTGAGTGAATAGTGGGAACAGTTTTTTGAAAGGTCAGTGTTTGTAGGTAAAGAATGAATTTTTAAAAGTAAGTGCCTTTTTCTATCACATTAAAGACCGTAATATAAATAGACATTAAGTCAATTTAACCTGAAACAAGTTTATTTAGAGGTGATTTGATACAGTACATAGTTTTGATTTCTGTTATGGGGGTGTGACGAATTTCAAATGATATTTGTCCATTTTAAATGTCAGCCTAAATAATTTAATGCATTAAAATCATATTTTTACATTAGATGTTTTTTAAAATCTTCTAAAATTTTAAGCATCACCAGATTAGACTACCGGTTGTGCATTTTAATTATACTTTCTGCTTGATATACCTTATACTTTTTCTTATAATTGTGCTTAGATTAGATTCTTAGATTATAAAATACTTTTTAATCGATTATCTGAAACAGCAACCTCAGTCCAAATATATGCTGTAATGTTTACTCAGTGAAGGGTATGTTAGAATAAGAATATAAATAGACACCAAGTCCATAAAACAATTTTACAAATGTTGACATGTTTTGATTGCCATAAATTTGTATGCTAATATAAACAATTTAATGCATTAAATTTCATTTTGAGGTACCGATATAATTTCATATCTGGAAATATATACACTTTTACCTGTTACCTATTTGAGGTCTAAGTTTTTTGCCATCTTGCTATGGGAAAGTGGCACAACCGTTGGCGTTGTTGTATCTGCCAGCGGCACAGTGTTGTGATGTTGGCGGATATGACCCTGCGTGACAGAGGTGACTGTTTGTCTGTGTTCTCTCACTGTGTTCTGTGCTCCGTAATGATTCCTAATATGTCTTCACCTGCGTGTATTCTTTTTTATTTTTCTTATGTGATTCACAACATTCTTGTCCGTATGTGCAGTTGCATCAGGCAAATACTGCAGTGCTCTGGCATATAGCAGATTAGGTTAGTGCAGGATTTCTCTCTTTCTTTCTCTCGCTCTCTCTCTCTCACACACACACACACGGCGCTGCTGGATATGAATAGAACAGACCTGGGGTGCAGGGAGCAACACCGGGCAGAAACATGAGCGCTGTATGGGGAGAACAGCAGGGCCTCAGTTTTCGGAGACCTGCATTTCTACCTCTGACATAAAGAGGGCGCTTTTTAAATGAACCTCATAAATACCCTCTGCATCCCCAGTATCTAGTTCCACTCCATCTCTCTCTCTCTCTCTCTCTCTCTCTCTCTCTCTCTCTCTCTCTCTCTCTCTCTCTCTCTCTCTCTCTCTATCTCTCTCTCTCTCTCTCTCTCTCTCTCTCTCTCTCTCTCTCTCTCTCTCTCTCTCTCTCTCTCTCTGATACTCTTATATCTCTGCAGTGGATGCAGAATTTGTGGCTTGCAGCAACATGTACACACAGTTCCCACTTCCCAAATGCAGAAACAGACAACTGCTGTGTGACCTGAGGGTTCTCCACACCATTACACACTGCGATTATATTCACACTTACATGCTATTTACTGTATGGTGTGCAGGAAAAAACTGATTAAGCCAAAAAGATGTTTGAGATAATAAAAGCATAAATTAAGCTCTTTAAGAAAATTCAAGTAAAGGATTTCTTTAAATGTAACATCTGCTTTTGTTTGTATTAAAAGATCTAGTTGTATATTAATCATTTTGAATGCTACAGTTTAATGAATAAAGCCTATCCTTAGTCTTATATTTCATATCCATACAAGGTGTCGCATTCATTTAAAAATCTATATAGTTGAACGTTTCCTTCAGAGCTTGAATGAGTCAAATGTAATTCAATAAGAGTTAAGAGTGTTTTTACTGTGTCTCTCTGTTCTCTTGTAAACACCTTCCCTTGTTTACTGTGTGAGGTAGAAAGGTACATCACAGTATATGGAAAATAGTTTTGGAATGTGAATTTCTGTGTAAAATAAAACATGTTTCATTAGGCTACTCTCATGACTGGAATACCTAATTTTATACATTTTTCAAAATGATTCCTTCAAGGTAAAACTTTTTAATGAGTTTTCCTTTAAGCAATCACTGTACAGAATTGCTTATTTATGAAAAATACACAATGGGACTTGCTTCCATGCATTAAACCTAAAATAGCAATGGTGCCTGAAAATTTAACAATGGCATTGTTTTTATGGCTGCTAGAGCATTCTTTTGCATACAGCGTAGAGAAAGAGCAGGTGAGCTGAGCTGACTCAATTGTGGTGTACATTTGAGATCTGAATGCTGGTTTTTACGAAGGCAGGGTTTTTCTGCACATTCTCCTTTCTGAATTAACATTCTTATGATCTGATCTATTCCTGATGAATTCTGATGTACTCTCTTCCTGTCCAGCTTTTGCTAGTTTCTTTCCCTCACATTCTTTCTTTTTCTTTTCATGTCTCAGTAGTATCACCATCTCTGTGGCATAGTTAGGTCAAGTATGCATCACTGGGCTCTGATTAGTATAGACCTGTCTGTTGGGCTTTATACATCTCAGTTAATTGATGCTAATAGTCTGTTGTAATCTTCTGTCGGTAATGCTGTTTCTCCTTCCCTTAATCCTACTGTACTTCTCTCGACTCTTCCATCTTCCACTTTTTCTTAATTCTCTTAAATCTTTCACTGACAAACACACTTTGCACCTTTCTTTGTATTTTTCTCCATTTCGTCTAGAGTCACTTCTTAGACATTACCATCTCAGATTATAGTAGGGTAGAGTGGGGGAAAACGCCCCCCTTAAGGAAAATGTGACATTACTGTGAAACAAAACATAAATGTGACTAGAATTGCCATCCCAGTTTTGAGTGTCTATGGCAGGAGTTATTTACCAAATATTAAAATTGCTCAACCTTCATAATACATTTTTTTTTTTACTGAAAATATTTTTGTACAAAGGGGGCGTTTTGCCCCAGCGGTGGGGTAAAACGCCCCTCAAGGTGGGGTAAAATTCCCCCTTTCTTACCAACCAGTTTGCTTCATAGATCAACAGCAAAATGAACATAGTTTTTAATCTCTAAAAGTAAAAGGCAAGTAATGCAACAACATGTATATATATATACCTATTAATATTTATTTCAGCAATGTACAAAATAGCCAAATTTCTAACATTTTAATATTTTGATTTCTACACTAGGCCTATATGGGGTTGATAATTGATGTAGTATTTGTTCACCACTATCATCAAGAAAAACAGAAAACCCTAAATAAATATTAAACATAAATTAGTATATTTATAGTTAAATATATTCCATAAATGCATTAAAAGTCACTGTGTTTTATCATTGGGTCACCTAACCACCTTCCATCATTGCATCCACCAAGCTAGCTAGCTAGCTAATGCTCACTTGAGGTAATTTTTTCATGTTTTGTTCAAATATTTTGATTTTACCGCCTAGTTATACTGCATTAAAGTGTAAAATAAAGACTTTGATGAACAGAAATATGTTACTGTAGTAATTATGATAAAGAGAAACTATGCCCCTTGGGGGGCGTTTTACCCCTCAGCATAGGGGGCGTTTTACCCCACAAGCTATGTCTTTTTTAAAAAAAAAATATTTTTAAAAAAATATAATTATATTCCTTATAAATAACATATGCTCTCAAACTACAGACTTCACTATTCACCTATCATACATCAATGTGATATCACTCTGAACAATATTCTATTAAACACTTGTTTATTAATATCTGAAAGTTATAGCACTTTCCATGTAATCCTCTTCTCTTCAAATACTTCGCTGGTGTCAGCTTCTGCATGGAGATTTGTATATCCCCGTTGTCAACGTAGTGCATAGCAATAGTAAAAATGTATCTTGATTCATTCTAGTGGTTATTTTGGGAAAAACGGGTGGGGGGCATTTTCCCCCACTCTACCCTATTTTTTGTCTTACATATACTGTACCATATTTATGGGCAAGACACATGTACCGTAATTTGGTGTTTCTTCAACTATTGGCAGTTTTGGCCTTCTGGACTTGAATATTATTGTTAACTATAACATTTTAATATACATTTTGTGGTGGTGGGAAAGACTTAAGGCTTATATAATTGTATGTATCCATAGACGTAATGAATCACTACTTTCACACGTTTTGCGTAATTTAACACTGACAGTGTGACTGGAAATGATAAATAGATTTTTTTTTTTTTATTGTTCTCCAGCCTTAATTTGTCTTTATTTTTGTCATATTTCATCTCAAGCTGTTATTCACTTACATTGTTGTTTTCTGGGTGAGTGAGGATTCTACACTAACTTCTAAAGAAAACTTTATTGGGTTACAAATTTGTTGGCCATGATACAATTGATGCCAGAACTGAGAAACAGGTTTATTTATTCCACTCTTTGTTGAGATTATAATGGTTTTGAAAATGTCATTTATATTTTTTACTCTGCTTTACGGACCAAAAAAAAAAAAAAAAAAAAAACGATGCAAAAAAAACCATTCAAGTAAAAAATAATGCTTTAGACAACAAAAAGAAAAGAAAACACCATTTGTGAAAATTATGCTGAGTGGTCTTTTGTTTATGAGGTCAGGCTTTTGACTAATGCTAAGTGTGTTTTGTCAGACATGACCTATTTACACTTATATTCATTATTCATGATGAAAGAAGACAGAAACAGAGGGATGGACAGAGAAGAGAGATAAATAGAACAATGAGAATATGACGGCAAGATTAAGGGAAAGTGGGAGTCCTGCAAACTAAGATGTGCGTAAGTGTGGTCTGTAATATTTGTGGTGTACTGCACAGTGCTAATAAAAATTAGGTCGCTTCATGTCAAATGAAAGATGTGGATAGAGGAGAAAACAGAGACATGAAGAAGGAGGGTGAAGAGGATGAGGATACAGAAATGGCTGGAATATAAAGGAGGAATTTTCTCCCGGTAGATTAGAAAAGATCAGAACTTTTTGTAGATGTAGTGGAGGGATGTGATAGATAGCAAAGAGTTCTGGTTCTTTAAACTACGACATCTGCCTCCTCTATTGTATCCACATCCCATCTCCTCTCCAGTCATCTGCTCTTTAAACTTGCGCGCCTGCGGCCAGATTGCTCCTTTTACTAGAGACTCTGCCTTCTGTTTCCAATACTCCAGACAAATCTAGATTTCTATTTTTAGCCCAGAGCCTATGTATATTCATAAACACCAAACTGTAGATGATTTATTAATGGTAGAAAAAAATATTCAGCTGTGGTTTTAGCTTTGCATACCATGGACAATTCCTATTCATTTTAGTGGTTACTCACCCTCTCTGTAGTTCCTTATCAGTGGTCCAGTACTGTGCAGTAACTGGCTAAGACAAGATGGTAAATGCTGTGCTGCAGTGTTTGTGGTTGATATACAGTGTTGTCCAAAAGTCTGAAAACACATAAAACAATATGGGATTTAAAATTTACCTTTGTGGAAAAAAGCTTTGGTATTTAGAAAAGTTTTAAACAAAGAAAAATGATCGTGTTAGTGTAACAGTTGTGATTCTCAAGCTGTCCTAGTTAACAGCTAATATACATTATTCAACCCATTTGGTATGAACAGATAAGCAATGTGAGGACACTTTTGTATTCTTGCGATAGCCGCGAATATCACTGGTAACCACATTAACCATAGTGACTGTGGCTAAAGTAAATAGAAATGATAGTGACGTTCATAGCCAGGGAAGTAGCAGACATTTTAAAAGTGGGGGGGACACAGCTGTCAGTCAACGTAACCATCAAGCAACCAAATAAATAATACAGTATGTACATTCATAAATCAGGTGAAGAAAACCTCCCCATGGAAAAAGGGCTTAATTTGTATTTTCCAGAAAGTTTTAAGAGAGAAAATGTCAGCTGTTTAAGAACTATTAAACATTGAACATTTAATGAAATGTTTTCTAACAGTAGCATTCATGTAAAATACTACAGAAATTGAATAAAGCAATCAAAAGTAAAAATGCATAGTATTCACTGTATGAATGAAATATAGATTAATCCTTTTTAAAGCTACAGAAAAAGCCTTTCAGACAGGAACAGTGAGTGATTTTCAGGTATATTAGGTTGTTGTCACTTTAAGGCCTAATGCACTGATCCAATATATTGATGCACATCAGATTTGTTCCCAGTCCCAACTATTTACGTTCACTTAAAGGGTTAGTTAGATTTTTTTTTACATTAATTATTCACCGTCATGTCGTTCCAAACCCGTAAGACTTTAGTTCATCTTCGAATGCAAATGATGCTATTTTAAATGAAATTTGAGACATTTCTGTCCCTCCATTGATATGCAACTACAACTTTGACGCTTCAAAAAGTTCATAAATTATGTTTTATAAACAAAGTTTGGGAGGACCACGTTCAAATAATTGATCCAATTATCACATCATTCCAACCAGCTGTCGACAATCGGTAATCAACATGTCTATCCAATCAGCTTGAGTTGGAGACCTATATATACACTCATTTGACTCACCAATGTTCCTCGACAGTTTTTCAGCATCCCTCCACCACCCCGTCTCCTCACACTCGCCTGGTTACTTCTTAACCAGCAATACGGGGAGGTACTCTGGGTTCGGGCCAAATATCCGAGCTCGGAGCCCTCTCCCCGGACAGCACGCCAAATATGCATACCATTTATTCTACCTAATTTATTTGTAAGTGTGAACTAGTGAAAGAGATTGTAAAACTAATCCATATGAATCAAGCGGTGTAGTCCAAATTTTCTGAAGAGACTTCAGAAGATAGAGGGTTATTAACAAAACAGTTATTGTAAGGGTAGGTTTATCACTAAACATTGTATCGTACTATGTCTACTCTTTAAAGAGACGCTGCTCACTGCTGTCAATGGGTGGAGCTTGACATCTAGCTCCCCCTCGCTGGATGTAATGTGTGGAGCTAGACAGTTCAACCGCACCCTAACCCTATTGGTAAACATAACTCCACCCATTAGGTCCAGAGAGGTGGAGCTGGACTAGGTCAAGATCAAACCATTACATCTAGAGAGGGGGAGCTGGATGTCATTTAGCTCTGCAGTGAGCACCACTTGTCTTTAAACAGCATTATGGTAAAAATGGAACACTGTGGCAACAGCTTTTTTACCTGTACGCAACCAATTTTTGCTTCTGGAGCTTGAGTGGAACTGACAAAACGGCAGTTTCTTTCAGTTTTTTCCTCTCCGTTTGGCCTAAAGCACTGTATTTGTGGCCATCCAGTTTGAAATTTGGACTAATAACACAGAGGTTTTTCAGATTTTTCATTGCAACGTTCTCTCCATATTTACAGTTCTTTGCAGCCTTTAGCCACTGCCTACAACGCGCTGGATCCTTCACTGGAAACTGAAAATATCTCACTCCAGCTAAACGTTTGAGTTCTTGCACCCGGGAACAATACAAGTCGACACCATTATGAATAAAAGTTTACTAAGCAGTATTTCCTACTAAAGCCAGGCAGTATTTGACTCTGGTAAGTGTATCCAGAGCAGACCGGTGGGAGTGGCCTTGGACGGCAACATGCCCAGTGCATTATGGGTATTGAAGTTTGCCTGCCTATTTGGCAAAAGGGAAGACAACAGCGTTTTTATGTCTTTCTACTCTATAGGCAACAAAGTGCCCATTGAAAGCCATTTTGCCAGCTGTGAAGTACCCCTTTAACATCAAGATCATCCCTCGCTTTATTACAGATGCCTTTGACCGCGCCTCACATATGATCTTTTAATCTCTTACTTTTAAACGCTGCGTCAAGTCAAAAGAAGTTTAACTTATTTCGAGACTGTGCGTTTTTTGCTCTTTTTTTTTAATATTTTTTAAATTCATGTACCCTCATAATAACTCCTCCCTCTTACTCACATGAGATCACAGCAATAGCAAACCACAATGATCCAATCAATTCCCGATGGACAAAATCAAATTCCATCCTACATATCTCTTGTTCAAGAAGCCATTTACTCAGATATACATCACAATAGGGAAGAAAAGACTATCGCAACTTTCATGTCATGCCGACTTTCAAAAGTTTTTTATACACAAGAACATGTGAGTGGCCTATAAAACATGACTGGCAGCTGTAATGTGCTGCTCACTAATCAAATACACAACTTTGTGACATTGCCCATATTCATTTGACTTGTTTCACTCGTGGTATCAGACTTTTGATCTCTACTGTAACAAGATGTGTGTGATGGTACAGCAATGTGTAGAGGGTATGCAATGACCTCTTAGCCAAAAGTGTGGCTGACAATGAAAGTGTGGTGTCCTAAGTCAGAATCAACATATTATTTATCTAGTGTAGGTTTTTTAATATATATATATATATATATATATATATATATATATATATATATATATTTTTTTTTTTTTTTTTTTTTTTTTTTTTTGATTTGTGAAGGAATTTTATGTGTAAGTGCGAGCTGTCACAAGGACACTTTGTCTACACCGGATGCGAGCTACGCAACTAAAAACAATAAAACTTATTCTAAACAGTGATTCTGTCTACACTGGATGCGGCGCAATGCGAACGACAAATCTCCAACAGTAAACTGATGCCTCGTTCTGTTTATGACGTACTGACACAGAGGACAAATGCTTTGCACTTTAACGTCCGGTGTAGACACAGTGTAACACAATGCAGCACACACACACACAAACACACACTGCTGATCTGAGAACAATGTTCAGAGGGATCTAAGACCAAAGCTTTGACCTTTTGTGCTTCAAGGAATGTGCAGTTCTGTGTTCTATGCAGTGTTCTGCACGATACAACAAAATATTGTTGTTTTGTAAGACATGATGCATTGGTTTTTGATCTCATCAGGCCTTCTGATTTGCTAGATCATGTTTTTTAGTATTTGCTCTGCAGGCAATTCCTGCTGAAATCTAGCAGGCGTGTCCCATAGAGCTGACACAGTGTCTCTGGGAAAAGCAACACTTAAATGCTCCTCTTGGAATAGCTCGCTTTACTTACTTACTCGACCGTTCTCAAGCCAAGTAATAGTGAAGGTTCTCCTGAGCTTTCTGAAACAGTTTCTGCAATTTTCTGTGGAAAGATGATGATTGTGCTAATCCTAAATGGAGTGTGGACTTTCACTTGGTCTTGTGAATGCACTCCACTGTAAAGAGAAAAGATTTCTCAGAAATATGCAATTAGTTCTTGAAATAATTTGGAATCATACACTTGATGATTTTATGCTATCTATTACATATTGCATAAAGAAAGTAGGAAAACTGTATTGTGACAATTTTTATAGACATTTGAGCTGTTAAGTTTTCTCTTGCAATTTACATTACTCTAATGCAGTGGTCTCAAACTCGCGGCCCGCGGGGTGATATTTTGCGGCCCCCTACTTGACATTAAAGTTTAATGTTAGTGCGGCCCGTCGTTGCGTGTGCCGCGTTTAAAAATAAATAAAATGATTTATCCCTTATGGCTTACCATAGATAGTCTCGTGACAGCTTACGGTGGGTTTGTTATCAATAGTTGTCATAGACAACCGCGAAGTACAAACATACTGCGCCTGGAAAAAATGAGCGCGTCGCTTCAATTATGAGCGCGCTTGCCGCGCGCCTACATTTGAAATAACGAACTTGAGCGCGTGCAAAATATGTGAGCGCGATAAGTGAAGATGTGAACAGGGCTCTTGGCGAGCTACCACCAATCAGGCCACGAGCTACTGGGAGCTCGCGTGCGACGTGTTGGAGATCCCTGCTCTAAAACAATGTGAGAATAATCATTTTGAGCTTGTAATATGTGTTCAACAGGTTGATAAGAAGGTTTGCTTTGATTTGTGCAAAGTCAGTAGTTTGCCTGAGACACTATACATGTGTAGAAAGAATTCAATAAGACGGGCAGACATGACTGCAAATATTTGTATTTCAAAAGCAATAATTGTTTTTTTAAAGGTGCATTGTATAATAAATGGAAATGTGCCTTCCAAAAAAACATTCAATATCATATTGTATAAAGAAAATAAAAAGGACATGAGCAAATATAAGTATCACAAAGATGTGTTATAAGGAAAAGAAAAATAATGTTTGTAAAATGAAGCATCACAAAGATGTTGTGTATAAGGAAAAAACAAAGAAAGTTTGTAAAATGAACTTCAACTGTCAGAAGGACAGCTCATGAAGAACCAATCATGTACAGAAAGGAATGTTCAAATTCAGAGGAACAGTTCAGAAGAAACGTTAATAATAAAGATTGAGAAAATTGGATCAGTTGTGCTCCTTTTTTGGATTACTTGAATACTATTTTTTGTGGAATACTTGATGCGGCCCAGCCTGACCCAGACTCTACCTCCAGCGGCCCCCAGTTAAGTTGAGTTTGAGACCCCTGCTCTAATGCAATATACAGAGTCGTATTTTAATGACAGTCACATGAAAAAAGATGAAAATATTCATTTTAAAGTTCTTATACATATGGGGCCCTATCTTGCACCCAGCGCAATTGACTTTGACTTTGTACACCGATGCATGTATCATTCCTATTTTGCACCCGACGCACAGCGGACTTTTCCCTCCACAGACGCACGTCGGTAAATTAGGGAATGAACTTGCGCTCCCGTGGGCGGTTCAGAAAAAAAAGAGGAGGCATGTTCCGGTGCAAACTTTCCCTGGTGCTATTTTGCAGTTTCAGAAAACAATTCCGCCACAGACCAGGAAAAACCTAGCCTAAATTCAGTGGCACGTTATTCAGATGCTATTTTAAGGGCGCTTGCTTGGTCATAATGTAGCGTGTTCACAACGCGCATACACTTTGCTTCTCTCATTTACACAGATGCAGCAGTTCCCATTTTTTCAAACCATACATAATTACAAGGAAAAATATTACCACACGAGAAATCATTGTGGTATCCATGAAGATGTGAAACATAGGCATAAATCTAGCTTACACATTTACCCAAATTATTAAACGCCTGTTTAACCAAAGCTAATTTGGGTGGGTTTCTGTCATCCCCATACAATGTCACTTCTCTGTCTTTTACGGCCCTGATGAGAACATCGGTCTCCTCGGCTGTGAACCGCTCCTGGCGTGCGTCTGGCAAATCCGCCATTATAATAACAATCTGCCATGGAACAAGCGCACCAGCTTTTAAAGGGAATGTGAGATGACGCTCTCATTGGTTTATTTCACGTTACGCCCAAACCACACCTATGAGTATGTAGCTACTTCAGACCAACCCATTTTAGATTTGCGTCGGACGAGATCTGCCCACAAAGTTACTTGCGTTTTGCGTTTGATACTTGCGTTTCAGATCGTTAAAATAGGGCCCATGGTGTTATTTTTTTTTTGTCTTTAAAGAATATTTATTATTTTTTTTTTTAAATCACTGCAAACATCATTTCAGTGTGCTTATTTGTCCTGAAAATAATGTCACATTGAAAAATAATAATATACAAAAAGCTCCTAGTTTTTGGCCTCATTCTCTCTCTCTCTTTTTCTTGGTGGGGATTTAGATGTAACAATGCATTCAAGTTATAAGCTTAGCTTAGGGTTCATGGTGGCAGCTTCATGCTTATATTCAATGTCTGACTAGTAGGCTAAAGTCTTAGCAGAATTCTAGCCTGAGCCTGCCTGTTCCCTTCCCTTCATAAACCTTTATACCCACACTCAAATATAAAGACGTAGGGCCCACAACAGTATGAATTTCTATGTTAAACTTATCTGTTGATCATCTTTATTGGTGCGCTAGGGGATGTTTATACTGTACACTCATTCCAATGTGGAAAATCCATTCTCATTCTCCTACGGTTCAGATATTGGTGTCTCATACACCATTAACTTTTATGGGGTTGGTTTTAGGACCCAACATTCAGATGCATGCACAGACATCCAAGTTTGTGTACGTCGTTCATCCCATGAACTTTGTGCATGGAATGTTTCAGCGTGTTCTTAGAAAGTTTGACAGTATCAAGTCAGCAGGCACCATCTCAAGGGGTCATTTCAAGCAACCTTTCTTACAGACAAAGCTGGTCATGATGGTTACAAACATGTTCATATTGGCGGTGGATCTTGTAATGGAATACAGGAACAAGAGCAGATATGTGGGCAGCAAACAGCCATTAGGAGCGTGTCTACACTCCCAGGAGTGGCATTAAGGCATTATGGTAAAGAGTTACTTCATTCCAGGAGAGTCTCTCCTGCTCGAGTCCTTATTCATCCTCTAAATCTTTAAACAGTGATGCTCTTAGACTTCGTTCCACAACTGTGGAGCCAGACTGCAGTGATACAAGAAAATATTAATTCTGTTCTTGCATAAGCACTGAGGTTTTGTGACCTTCAAGAATCTAGGGGGTGTTCACTCACTCATACAGTGCTCTGCAGTGTGGAAGCGAACTGAAAGATATTCATTTTCAAAGAGAATTGTCTAGTCACTTGAGCGACTTGTGCTTTGGTGATGTGAGTCGAGCGACATGACGATAAAGTTGAACTTTATGCAAATGAGTGGTGACTTTCAGACACTGTTGTCAGGTGTAGGCAAAACAGAGATGTATATGATACATAATAGGCATATATATATATATATATGTAAATGCATTTGTGTCAGAAATTGTTGGCATTCAGACGAGTTAGCTTAATTCATTGATGTTCTTGTCCATGGTATGATGCACTCTGCGCTGGTGCAATTTATATACAAACACTTTCCTTTCCAGAATATTAAAGGAAACTGATTTGTGATCAGAAGGTTGAGAGATTGGAGCTTGCTTGTATCTGGAGCAGAACATGTGGAGTGCTGGTGACATTGTGCGTGGTGGTGGAGTGTCTGCTTGACACATAAACGGGTCCCTCATCAGGATTTTGAGGGCACGACAAGATGGGCTCATTAAATTAGTTCATGCTAATCGGGTTGGGGAATTAGTTAATTCTCACAGGATGCCACAGTCCTTCATTTGACTGCTTCTCGTTCATCATGGGAGGATTGACCTGACTGCAGCTATTTGAGAGATGTCCTTAAAACTGTTTTTTAGGTGTCTTAATTCAATGTGTGCACCTATACTGCAAAAATCATTCTCATGATCAGTATTTTTGTCTAATTTTCTAGTACAAACATCTTTAAAATAGTAAATTTACTTCAATAAATGTATTACTTTATTACTTATTAGATTAATTTACTTATGTCAGCTTGAAATAGAGCTGCACGATTCTGTATAAATTGAGAATCAAGATTTTGTTTAGTTTCAAATAGAGATCACAATTCTCCCATGATTCTGAACAGACAACTAAACTAAATAACATGTAATCTACTAGTGGTTCTGACAAAATGTTAATTGCTTAATTATTAATTATTTGGAATAAATTATTCAAAATCGGTTTGAATGAATGATTCAATGACTCACTCATAATTACTTTACAGTTTGAAGCAGCTCTGCACAGACCGATTGTTGTATGACATCAAAGTACAGCGAGAGTGATTAAAGGGCAGACGGCATATATCATTTGATGTCATACACCGATCAGTCTGCACAGCGCCGCTTCAAGTCAAACACACCTTACTTGTTTCATTGTTGTGAAACAAGAATAAGATCTTGTGGTTCTTTGAATCGAGATCACAATCTTTACGCTTAATCATGCAGCTCTAGCGTAAAATTCAAATTCACCCTATTGATTTTTTAAATGCATGTTATAGATCTTGTAGCATATATTATCAATGTATATGCTACATTTTTTACTTGGTTGCAATCAAAATTATTCAACCCCCTTTACCTGCAAGACATTTGCTGCTGCGAACCAAATTTTATGAAAACAATTCAACAAAGGAATCAGTAAAATATTATAGGAAGTTTATTAATGCACATTTGAGTGATTCTGAGAATGTTAAGATGATGAAAAATGGAAGAAATTAGATTGCAACTGTATACATTTTGTACCTCATAATGATTAATCAAAATGTAATATTTAATTTATTTTTGAGTAAAAAATTTGTTTTTATTTTTCATAATTCGTTTCACTCGGATGAACGTCACAATACGGAAGAAAAGATCTGTCCATACTTCGGTTTCATTGCAACCCTTAAGAAACAAAATAATGATGATAAAGAAACTTAGTCTTCCTTTCACAGAATAAATATAATATTTATTTTTCTTTCCCCATTGGCAAGTTTTTCTTTTTCTTTTTTTGTTTCATCAAAATTTTGTGATATTCATTCTTAAAAAAAAAAACAATTTGGCAATGGTGTAAGATAAATAAACTTTATTCACTATATATTCTCTGAAAACATATCTCAGGTAAATATATTTAGTTTAGATATTTTTACTGGAAAAAAAACAGCTAAAACACTTGACTAGTATGAAAATTATTTTTGCACTGTAAATGTCTGCCATGCCATTGTGAAATGTGTGGGACAGAGACAGAAAAATTGAAAACATGGTAGGAGGACTGTCAGTGCAGAGGAGCCAGAAGACTGGAGGCAGAAAAGGAGGTGTAGAGATATTCCGCTGCAAAATGAATGGTTTACCCTAGTAAAGGGAGGAGGGGCAAGTGTGGACTGACAGAGAGAAGGGGGAGAATGAGGAGAGGGGAGTGGGGAGAATAATGCGAGCACTGCAGAGGGGAAATGGCAGCAGCAGCGTTTCAAACACACACACACACACACACACACACACACACACACACACCTACACTTCCAAAATAAATGGCTTTAATGACGGGCTACATAAAAAAAATCGCAGTATGGATGCTGGCACTGAGGTGGACTGAGATAAACAGATTATATTGATTGCAGGTGATAGGAGAGGAGGTTGTGGGCTTTAACAAGAGATGTGCACCAGCCAATCAATGCACATCTATCTACAGGAGAGACAACATGACATCTCTTTTTTCAGAATTGTGACCACGCACACTGCTATAGTTCACTGGCCCCTCACTTCCTCTTTTCTCCCCTTTCCATTTCCTTATGCGCTCAGATTTTTTTTTTCTAAATATATATATTTATATAAATATAAATATATCTTCCCTCCATTACAGTACTTTGTATCCATACCCATCTCTACTCTCATTTACTGCCTCCATCATCTATTCTCCTCGTCTTCACACTCATTCCACAAAGTCTGCTTTACCCCCATCTTCCTTCTCTGTGGTGTTTCCTCAGTGCAGCGTGTCAATGAGACTGCTGCATTAACACCAGTCTCACTATTCGCAGAGCACTTTTGCTGTTTTGTTGTAGTATTTGGCGCCCTCTATCTGTGGTACATCTCTTTGTGATTGAGAACAACCTCTGCAGTGGTCCAAACTGCATCACAGCAGCCCCTGGATGTTAAAGCGCTTATTCTGTCATGTATATGTTTGTTTTCAATGTTCTTTTGTACCTGATGCCAACAGCTTACGGTTTTGAGCACAGAAAGAGAATCCCAGCATGCTATTTTGATTTATAAAATCTGTCTAGAAAAGGTGTCTTCAACCATTTTCAGTCCAAGGACACTTTGTTGTATAGAAAGACCAAGCACGGACCCTCTGTTAAATATTGTTTCTATTGAGTGTTGCATTTCAAGCCTGGCCTATGATAATGCGTGTTGTTTCATATTAATGCATTCACATACTTTATGATGCTTAAGTTACAAAGCCATTAAAACAACTATTATTATTACATTTAAATTTTACATGGTATATTTTAATCTGTGAGGAACAATGAAACGTTAAGTGGAACTTATCTTCTTAAGTTTAAGTTTAGCTTGGTTCATTTTCTACAAAATTTAAGGTGCGTCCCAATTTGCGTGCTTGTGCACTATTCTATAGAAGCCATTTTGTAGTATACCGTAAATAGTGTGAATAGGGTGTTCACACTGAAAATACCAACAAAAAACAGTGCACTTAAAATACTGGGATGATGCACTTTTTAACTGAACAAATAAAATGTGGAATCAACTGTTGCAGATTTCCGTACGTGGCGGCAGGGGAAGGGCTTTCAGACTCTGAAGGTGGACGAGAAAATAATCTTCTAAAATTCATACATTAAGCTGCGGCCACATTTACTGTTGTTATGCAGGTGAAATTCAAGTCAATTTAATAGGAATCCTCTCGCGTGAGGGTGAAAGATTTCGCAATGGGTTCAAGTTAGTCATGCAGAGTTTGCAGATTCCCCACATTGACAAACGTGCTTCATACATCGCTACACTGTTGACTATAGACAATGAGCGTTTTTTTGTCCGCAAAATTTCACTAATGTGAAATTGTCAAGTACATAGTGCATAGTACGTCATTTGGGACAGAACTTAGTGTTTGGTATAAAACAATAATTGGTGGAGCCCGTGTTGAAGACCCCTGATCTAGATCATGTTGATGATCAGACTGTCATTGTTTTTGCAATTTTGCCATAGAAATGACACTGTAACAGTTCCTAATTTAAATAGTGATCCAATAGTGATCTCACTGATTTCTCTGTATAATATAATTGTGCTCATCTTCTCATCTCTCTTTGTGTCTTCCTGTCTCTCTCTGTGTCTTCCTCTCTCTGTTTTCAGTATGTGGCGTTCGGCTCGCTCCTGTTCATCCTCATCTCCATCTCAACATTTTGCTTGGAGACACACGAGGCCTTCAACACCATCTACAATAAGACAGAGAATGTGACAGTGGGGAACGTCACGCGGGAGGAGATTGTGTATGAGGTAGTGACTGACAACTGGCTGACCTACGTGGAGGGCGTATGTGTCATCTGGTTCACCATCGAGGTGTTCGCCCGTGTCATCTTCTGCCCGGACAAGGCCGAGTTCTTCAAGAGCTCGCTGAACATCATTGACTTTGTAGCCATCCTGCCCTTTTACCTGGAGGTGGCGCTGAGCGGCCTCTCCTCTAAAGCGGCGAAAGACGTGCTGGGCTTTTTGCGCGTGGTGCGATTCGTCAGAATCCTGCGAATCTTCAAGCTTACTCGCCATTTCGTGGGGCTGAGAGTGCTGGGTCACACGCTCCGCGCCAGCACCAATGAATTCTTGCTCCTTATCATCTTCCTCGCTCTCGGAGTGCTCATCTTCGCCACTATGATCTACTACGCCGAGCGCATCGGCGCTGACCCGGCTGATCCCACGGCAAGCGCCCACACCACCTTCAAAAACATCCCCATTGGCTTCTGGTGGGCCGTGGTCACCATGACAACACTGGGCTATGGTGACATGTATCCAGAAACATGGTCTGGTATGTTAGTGGGTGCCCTGTGCGCCCTGGCAGGCGTGCTGACCATCGCCATGCCTGTGCCCGTCATTGTAAATAACTTCGGCATGTACTACTCTCTGGCCATGGCCAAGCAGAAGCTGCCCAAGAAAAAGAACAAGCACATCCCGCGGGCTCCACAGCCTGGATCGCCCAACTACTGTAAGCCAGATGCCCTGGCAATGGCCACTGCCTCGCCGCACAGGATCATGGGTAATGTGCTGGGCGGTATGGTGGGCTCTGGAAGCATGGCAGGAGACTGTCCTCTTGCACAGGAGGAAATCATAGAGATTAACAGAGCAGGTGTGTGTGCGTGTGAGTGTAGCCATGTGTTTACATGTCTGTGTGTGTGAGGTCTCTCTGCACTAATAGGTTACATTTCCAACAATAAGCCAAATAAGTGCTATATTACCAACAAAAATATGCTATAGTGAGTATATTTTTGTGTGTGATGTCATCTAGCCCCATCTCACCCATCATGAAAGTTCTGCCTATGCTCATCACTTATAGATCTTTATAATAAACTGCCATCGCCTAAACTGGGTCTTTTATATAATCTTGTGTAACTGTCTACACACATACACACACAAATATTTGAGAGTAGTAATATGCAAAACTGGGCTGTCACGGACAATTTTGACAGAGGACAGGGGTGTTATTATTGAAATTTATAGCAGGATTATGTTTCATGCGTTCCAATTAGTTTCTAAGGCTACTAGAAAACATCCCAGCCAATCAGAAGGGAAGGGAATATGATCCTGAATCTAGCAAACAGCTTTTGGTAGATGATTGACATGGAGTTTACAGTCCGATTTGTGTGTGCAGTTTATTTGCGCACTCACTGCACAAACTCATTTTCCTGATCAATGTATTTATCTTATTTTCCAGTAAAAATATATATTTTTTTTAAATCCAAATATATATACACACAAACTATTGTTAAAAAAACGCTATAGACTTTTATTCAGCATGGATGCATTAAATGTATCAAAAGTCACAGTAAAGACTTGATACAAGAATCCTGGAAAAAATTAAGTCACACAGTTGTTTTCAACATTGATAATAAGAAATGTTTATTCAACAGCAAATCAGCATATTAGAATGGTTTCTGAAGGATCATGTAACACTGAAATTGATTTTACGATACCAATACACATTGGTTCTCAGAATTTTGACTAAAATTCTGGCAAGGTTCGCTCGAAGTTATGGACAAACGTTCTTCCAGTTACATTAATACAATGTTCGTTCAAATCTGGACCTTAATAATGTTCTTAAAATGTTAGCAAAAACGTCATTTATATATCATTCATGGAACTTTTTTTCTGAAATGTTTTAGCCTGTTTAACGTTTAAAAAAAATTTACTACTTGTTTCAGAATGTTCAGAGAACATTCAAAAGTAATGTTCCGATAATGTTTGCAAAATTATAAAATGGAATGTTCCCTTAACGTCCATATAACCAAGTAATTATAGTTATTATAGTATAATAGTAATTATCATTATTTATGACCCACCAAATGGTGCCAATTATTGGAAGACCTGATATTAAAGAACCGTGTCAGTTAGTAGAAGAGTATATTGCTCAAGCAATTCTTCAACAATTTTGCTACTCAAGTAGTTGTTCTTGTTGTTAGGATGTTTCACTGTAAAACAAGATCAAAATACTGTTTAAGAAAATATTTTTTTCGCTATACGTGTGTGTGTGTGTGTTTGCATGTGAAGGTGTCAGTCAGGTTGAGCCAGTGAGTTCATCCAGCCGAGAGAGCTCCGTCTGTCATTACTGTGCAGAACTCAAATATACATACCCCATGCTAAGATTAACAAGAGGCAGATTAGTCATGACCCCTCAGATTAGCATATGCGATATTTGATCTATAATGCAGGCAGAAGGTTTCAAATCAACAGCACTCTGCTTACCTCTGGTGATTTTCAACTGATTTCAAAACCGATTTTGTCAGATGTGTAATAGATTTAACATTCCATCTTTATAAATAGGATAACTTGGACATTTTTCATAAAAAGTTAAATTATTAGAACAAGCAGCCTCTTAAGTGGATGAGAGCTGTAGTTCTTAGCTCCTCCTCTTTGTTTTGCTCTTTCATGGAGTTCTCACAGCTGGAATTTCCCGAGGAAATAAAAGGGAGCATAGTCATCCTGAGACACTTGCTGTGAAGAAACGCTTTAGCACATGTGCCCTCCTGTAGCTTCAAATCCCACACGCTCTTGACACCTACTATACTGGTATCATATCCATCATGTGTACTGTTAGTGAAGTTTTAGTAGTGTAAAACTAAAATTATAAAATGTATAATTCGTTATTTGTTTGTCCCCCGTCCCCATGTGTGAGTGTGTTTATTTTTTTGGTGGATGTGTGAGAGATGCTCTGATTCTGTAGCTTGATTTCTATGCTTGAGATTTTTAAAAGGTTCACCCAAAATTAAAAATCTCTCATCATTTTTTACACGTCAATCCAAGCACGAATACCTTTATTTCATCAGTGGAAAGCTAAAAGTGAAAAATGTCTGAGCTTCTCACTTCTATACAGTGATGGTAAATATAGGAACCAAGGGATGTCAAGCTTCAAAAAGAGTAAATGCACCATAAAAATAATAAAATTAGTCTAAGCAATACAATAGGTTTATCTGAAGAACAGGCAGAAATTGACTCATTATTCACTTAAAAGCCTGCCATTTACTTCCATTGTATGGAAAAGAGCAGCTTGAGCATTGTGCTAGATTTCTCCTTTTGTGTTTCATAGATAAACTAAATTCATGTGGATATTTAACCCTTGTGTTGTGTTGAAACTCCTGTAAAATGCCTATTGTCAGAAATGTAGCATGATCATCTCACAGTGTGTTTGCTGCTACGACCTACGTCTACTGACTTGCCAATAAAAATGCAACATGAAATGGCGTATTGATCAACGCAACATGGCGTTAAAAATTAAAACTACTTGCCTCGACTCCATTTGCAAAATTAGCATGCCAGTTTGGCCTCTTTTCCTTAGCCATGACTGTCCATATTCTCTTCGTTCGCTTCCTCCACCACAATTGCCAAAGTCAGATTCCACTTGCGCATGCTGATGACATTTTATTCTTCTATACTAACTTTGTAGCCTTGCCTACGATTCAATAGGTCTCATCATCATACAGTCTACATACATGCGTACCCAAGTTTATTAGATCCATGTTGTACAGTATGATTTGCAATGATCTTATGGGATTGCTGAAATCGCAGTCTGTAGCAGGAATAACACCTTTTGTGTTCCCGGTCAAATATGAGCGGCCTTTTAAAAATTGCTTGTAAATCACCTGTTATGCTATAATATCACCAAATATTGGATTCAATCTTTTTGTCTACTTGTTTTCTTTTAATTAGGCCAGATTTTGTATCACTTTTTAACTGTAGGCCTCCTTTATTTGAGCTTTTGCATATACATTTTTGACCAAAAAAAGCATTATTCATGTGTAATTTTGGCAATATCGAAAAAGTAAATATATTCTGTACAATTTATCACACTAGTGTGCTTTAATGTTTAACCAGCAAGTTTGTTTGGAAATGCTTTTATTTTGTACATAATAGAACAAAATCACACTTGTCGTGTTCCTGGTCAAAAATGACCGGCCTTTTAAAAATCACTCGTTGTGCTGTATATTATAACCAAATATTGGATTCAATCTTTTTGTCAACTTGTTTTCTTTCAATTGGGACAGGTTTTGCATTTCTTTTTTAAACATATTGATTGATGTGGGCCTCATTGATCTGAGGATAAAATTCATCTGTGTGTAAAAGAAAACCTGTCATTCACAAAATAGTTTGTTTGTGTACATGAATGTGTGTCTGTGCACGGTAACGTGAGTCTGCATGTATCCACGCATGTACGTGTCCGAGGCCTTTATCTTTGTTAGCACACGTTCATGAGAAACACGCTCCTGAACACTAAATGTTTCTCTTATTTTTGATCTCCTCAATTTATTTCCAATGGATGGTCATTTTTGATCAATATAAGTTCAAGTTGACAAAAATATTGAATCCAATATTTGGTGCTGATATGGCAGCGATCGATTTATAAGCAATTTTTTGTAGGCTGGTCATTTTTTACCTGGAACACCACCAGAGTATGCCATTTTGTACATATAATAAAAGCATTTCACAACAAACTTACTGGTTAAACATTAAAGCACTCTAGTGTGACAAATTGTACAGAATATTTTACTTTTTATTCAATAATGCCAAAAATACACACAAATGCTTTTTTTGGTCAAAAATGTATTTCCAAAAGTTCAGATAAAGAAGGCCTACAATCAATCAGATCCAAAAAGAAATACAAAACCTGGCCTAATTGAAAGAAAACAAGGTGACAAAAAGATTAAATTCAATAATTGAATAATAATGGGGGGAGGGGGCGAAGTAGTTGTACACTGGGTGAGTAAAGTCAGTAAGTTTTAGTCCAATGCAATAATATTAACTAGCATTTTTGGGGAAACGAAAATCCTCTCTGGGTCAAAAGGCCCCGAACACAATATGAGGGTTAAACACATTAAGGTGAATAAATGTTTTTTATATAAATTTGATTGTATTATAAGTATTTTTATGGTCCTTTTAATGTCTGTAATTAAATGGCTGTCAGGAAAGTGAGTTATATCTGGTTTGGCGAACTTGATGTCATGACCTTTGCTATAGAATTTTGTGACATCCATTCATCAACCTTTTGTCACCACTCCAGTGTGAATGTTCATGTTCCCAGATTTCATGGTCATATGGACTGCTGTCTTCACAGATAAATATTTGTAATTCCTTCCAATGAGGTCAAATTACATAACAGTCTCTATGCCATGTTCTCCCTCGCCTTCCCATTCTCCTTTTTTTTCTATCTCTCTCCATGTCTTTAGCAGGCTTTGCCCCCTGGCTTATTTCTGTAAATTGTTGAGCGGTAACTCACGTCAGATTAGATTTGACAGCTGTGTCTGAAGCTATAAGAACAAGTGCCCCTGCAGCTTCTTTGTTTGAGTGTGTGTGCACATCTCAGTCATTCAGACACACTCATTCATGTTGTGTGTGTGTGTGTGTGTGTGTGTGTGTGTGTGTGTGTGTGTGTGTGTGTGTGTGTGTGTGTGTGTGTGTGTGTGTGTGTGTGTATATGTGTATGTGTGTGTGTGTGTGTGTGTGTGTGTATATATATGTGTGTTTGTGTGTGTGTGTGTGTGTGTGTGTGTGTGATGTTCTGAGTACCCCTGCACCATTTTAATCAAGTGATGCTGATGCTCTTTTTGTAGCACATATCTATTTTTTGCTCCTTTTTATTCATCCCTTTTCATCTTCCTTCCTCCCTGTCTTTTCATGTTACTATGACTCTCTCTAATATCACATGCACACAGTCCCACTAATAGTCTGTTTCTTTCTTTCTTTCTTTCTTTCTTTCTTTCTTTCTTTCTTTCTTTCTTTCTTTCTTTCTTTCTTTCTTTCAGACTCAAAGCAGAATGGGGACGCTGCAAACGCAGCTCTGGCCAATGAGGACTGTCCCACTATAGATCAGGTGCTGGGGCCAGATGACAGGAGTCCGGCCACTGGTGGGTTGGGGACAGGCACGGGCCGTGAACGCTACCCCCACGATAGGGCCTGCTTCCTTCTCAGTACCGGAGAGTTCCGCACCACAGACAGCAATGTCAGGAAAGGTATGCGGCACCCACAAACAAACATGCTATTATACTCATATTTTCAGTGTACATTACAAAGAAAGGTAAGTTATATGATCCAATGCTTATTGTTGCATATTAGGACAAACACATAAATTGCAAAAAACGACTACAGCTAAATATATATTTATATATATTTATACACATCTATACTCAAATATACATGCACTTAGATGCACTTCACAAAGTACATCAGAGGTATACGCATTGAAACATACTCTCCTGCATCCATACTAACAGCATAGCTCCCTCCATCTCTTGCATTTCTCCTCATAATTCACCACATCAATCATTCTGAAGGGCGCTCATCATTAGCAAAGCTGCTACCACACATGCAGTAATAATTCAATTCATATCTTTGGTAATAGTGTTTAATCTTTGATAAAATCTGGACTTTTCAGTGAACGTAATCCTAGCACAAATGAACAGATTTATCAAACAAATTCACTGCGTATGGTCAACAAGCTCTTCAAATGCTATCTATCTATCTATCTATCTATCTATCTATCTATCTTTCTGTCTGTCAGTCTATCTGTCTATCTCTATCTATCATGCTTGCCTTTGCTCTTTCTTGCTCTCATTCATTGATTTATTACTTCATTCTCTTTCTCTTCCTGGCCTCCCACCCTGGCTTGTCTCTGTCCATTTCTTATTCCCTCCTTCCAACCTTTCATCTTGTCCTCTTTTCTCCCAATCTTCTGCACCTCATGATCTTTGCGACACATCCTCTTATGTCTTTTCATGTCCTATACTTTTTTGCAATGGCATGATTAATATCTACTGCCTTCCTTTCTATACTATACATTCCTACTCCTGCACCTTTCCATTAACCTCCACGTATTCTAAATACACCCGTCTACACAACCAAATCCTACAACCCCCCCCCCCCCCCCCACACACACACAAAAACACTAGAAGCTGCAGGCGCCAACCCAGGAGAGGAATGGTTCAAGTCGGAAGGGCCACTGCTACAGCAGGACCTCAATGCCAATTCTGCCTCTTCCTGGATCAAACCATAATGAATCAGAGGTAACACTTAAGAAAGCCACCTGTAATGCAGCGTAGAGATTAGTTGAGTACACAAATGGTCAATATATACTCCATACAGCATACTGCTCTTTCACAGGGAATTAAGTTTATATTTCAGAAGGACACATTTACTAGTATTTGTACTAAGAATATATTTAGCACATTCATACTTAAGAGCAACTATAGATATGAAACACAAACATAGTCACACTCAATACTTAAGTACACAGTACTAAACTGAGCTTAACAGGAACAATATGCATTTGAATCAGGGAGGACAAATGCCTTCAGTGTGTTCTGTCTGTGGGTTTGACAATTTTGTACAATATTACACTGATAAATTCTCACATTTTCAGTTTGCCCCTAGAATTAATTAATGAATTATGTTTTTTACCCTTTAATGGGGGCATTTTATTTCTAACCCCATAAAAACACAACATCAAGTTCCTTTATATAGTTTATATCAAATATAATTTAAATGAAGAAATGAGTAGTGCATAAGATGTCTTAACCCTATAAATGCCCAATTTTAAATAATTGGCATTTTGTATTTTTTATATTAATCCCAAGATATACATAGAATTCATATACATAGAATTTTTGCCCTGAGACTTGGGTCATTTCTGATCTCCTGTGTCTCTCTGACTCAAAAATGAATGTGTTTGACTAGCTTTGAAACCTTCACTATATACCTACATATATATCTCAAAGGCTAAGCGTTACAATATATGAGTGATGTCATTACAGCACTAGCTCCCTCATCTCTCTTTCTCACTCTCATTTTACCCTCAAAACTAAACTTTTGTCATTCTAATTATTTTTGCCTCTGATTATTTCCTCAGTTTTTTTTTTCTTCCTCCTGTTTGTACATCGTTCACACTCTTTTCTCTTGACTGAACTGAGCACCAGACACGAGTTAACGCTGCACTTTTAACCCTCAGGCCAGTATAGTTTAAGACACACTCAAGTTCACACACCCACAGATTTGAAGAAATGAAAATGTGTTTAAATATGTTATTACAGGTGGTTATATGTGTGATTTCTGCTTAATTTGAGTGTGAAATCTGCTTAATTTGAGTGTGTTTGGGGATGTTGTATTCTCTGATGTGTGTTTTTGAGGTGCGCTTGTCTGACTAGCTGTTGTTGTGTTATCTCCTTCCTCAGGTTGTGTCGTGTCATGCGTTTGTATGTCAGCTCTTGTTGCTACACTGTTACACATGTCTTCCCTTGTTCGTGTGTTGTCGTGTGTGTGTGTGCACTGTAATCCATTCAGTGTTGCTGTGACTTCTTCCTCCTCCTCCTCCTCTTCCTCCTCCCTAGCGGTGACCTTTCACCTTAGTATAGTGCCCCTCAGGTCTTCGTAGAGTTTCAGTGCTCGCTATACTGTCATTCAAAGGCAAAACGTAGTAACTACACATTGCATTATGTCCAAAATCACATTTCTTAAACTTTGATTTCACCTTTAACAAACAGGTTTGGCTCAATGTTCAGATTCAGAAGAAAATGTAAGGGTTCCAGTTCCAGTGTGGGTGTAGTTATTCTGTTTTGCCTTTTTAGGGCTGTATAATTGCCATCCCACATTATATTTACTACTGGAAAGAAGTCCAAAGAGGAATGCCTTTTTATGCCTTAGGGGTTTTGGTGAACGGTCACTGGGAAGGGTTGTGTTTTATTTGCATTTTCTGTTTTATTTTTTTGAATAAAGCTGGTTTCTTCTCTCTCCTGGAACTGCCCTCCACTCTGGGGTCCACTGACCAGTGTTTCATCACAGCCAGCAGATGAAAACCCTTCATTATATGGACCAGAAACACTGAACTCCAATATTCTAACCATGAATAGTATTTTAAGATTACAAATGCTGTCTAGGGGCTGTGCTGAAACACTGACGCTGTTAGGATGTGTGCTACAGTCCTGTAGTCTAACTGATCAGGGACACAATTCTGCCACACATATACACAAAGCATCAGGTGAGGAGAGACAAAGCTGTCTGATAGACTTGAAAGAGATACATGGACATTTAAAGAGGGAATTTTATGACGAGGTAAGATGAAAAAAAACACAACACAGACACTAAAAGCTCAGCAAACACATATTACTGATGCCCACAGACACAGGTAAGTTCTCGTAGGGCTGTAATGACATACCTGGGCTGTTGCCATTTTAACTGGACACTGTGTTGCAAGTGCTGTGATGCAATTGTTTTATGAATGGAGACTGAAAGGTTTACATATATGTTAAGAGCCTAAATTGGGGGGAAATGGCCACATATAGTGGGCTTTTGTTTTTAATGTGAGACTGTTTCTTGCTTTCTCCTTTCTCTCTTTCCCCTTCTTTTCTCTCTCACTCTTTCTGGCTTGAGTTGTGCCCACATACTGTAGTGTGTTTTACTGTGATCACAGTGCCTCTTCAATTATGCTTTCAGTTCTGTTGACGAATACAGAAGAGCACAGGTCAGGAAAGTCAAAAGTTTCTCTTTTGTATGTTTTCTTACTTTTTCTTTATAGATTACATAATATTTACCGGTGTGTGTGTGTGTGTGTGTGTGTGTGTGTGTGTGTGTGTGTGATGGATTGTTTGGACCATTGTTTACACCATGTTTATATGTTGTATGAAAGTGAGGGTTTCTGAGACTTTTGTTCTTTTAGTTGCTTTTGTTTTTCAGTGTGTTCTGTTGGTATAGATGTTTTCAAATAGTTCACCCCAATATGACAATTCATTTACTCATCGTTATTTCAATCCGTTATTTCAATTTCATCTCCTTTTTTGTCCCACCGAAGAATATGGACTGACTTTATTCGGTGAGACACAAAAGGAGATGTTTATCAGAATGTAATATAAGAATATAAGCTGTTGTCATTCATACAATTGGTGAATGGGCTGTCAAGTAAAAGGACAAAAAGGCAGCATAAAATATCATAAACATAATATGACTACAGGCTGGAATACACTACATGACTTTTAAAATCTGAACATATTTTAAAACTCTAGCCATCATTCACTTGCCAACTTTGTTAATGGTTACAGAGAAAAACTGGGCATCATACACTAAACGACTGAGGATAACACACTACAAGTCGTTACAAACACAACAAACTCATGCAGAAACACACGCTAGGAGAAGCATGACAGATTAAAACAATATGCTCAAAATATCAAGCATGTTTGATGATTCTGTGCCCATCATACACTTTACAATTTTCTGTCAAATCTGTCAACTCTGATGGCCCAAAATCTATAGACTGACTCTGACTTTCAGTGTTGACTCATTTAGACTGCAAATCTGGGCAAAAGGTGTGTAGTGTATTCCAGTCTTAGTGCTCTATTTTCCAAGTTATTAACCAAGTATTCTGAAGTCAGACTGTAGAGTAGAATTATTTAAGTATTATTTCACTGAAAATCATGCATTGACAGCTGTGGTCTTTCACTTTTATTATATGGAAAATAGTAGTTTCCACAATTTCCTCTTTGAGGACAAATAAATACATCTAGGCTATCCAAGCATAGTACTTAGAACAAAAAGTCATATGAGGGCGAGTAAATAATGAAAGAACTTTAATTTGTGGGTGAACTATCCCTTTATATTCCACTCCATCGGTCTCCTCCTAAATCACCACATCATGTGTTCTTCTGTCTTCTCCCCACTCAAAACTTCTGCCTCTTTCTTATTCTACCTTCTCCCCTCTCATTCCTTCCTGCCCACTGTTGCCAAGGAAACAGTGGAAGAGAGCATTCTGGGACTAGGCGAAACATGGTGAAATATAAAATGAAGGGGTTAAAGATGGTCCAAGCAAAAAACATGTGGCCTTCTACAACCTGGCAAATTGGTTAGAACCTTAACTTTCAGACTCCCATTTACTCCCAAGATACACTTGGAGTGTATACTACCCCCTCCAACCCCTTATCAATCATTTATTCAATCTAAAGTGCTCTCTTGATGTGGGATTATATTTGGAGTACACTGAGAGCTTTGAGTCACATACCCTTGGGCCCTGCCATTGACAGACTCTGGTGGTGAGGCTAAATGTGTGAGAGAGAGCTGCAGTCTGGATGCGTGCACACTGACTGAGGGCATTGTGGTCGTCTTCCTCTCTGACCATTGTCTTAAAGCGTAGAAATAGTACTGCACTGCAGGGCTGCAGTAACCCCCTCTCTCTCTCTCTCTCTCTCTCTCTCTCTCTCACACTCCCTCCCATTCCTCTCCCTCTGCAGACTGATTGATTTTCCCCTGTACTCTCATTTAACCTCTCTTCTGAATCTTTGCCGTAACCGAAGATCCTGAGGGTTCTCTCTCTAGGGCTCGATATCTTGATGAGATAGTCCAATTCATTATCAATTTCACCATATCATGTATCACTGTGTGTATCAAAAGTGATCCATGTCCTTTCAAATAATTTTAAAGTCGCTGCAAAACCTTAACTGCTATCTCTCTCTCAGTCTGTCTTTATATAGTATATGCCAGTAATCAGTTTACATTAATATATTTGCTGCAGTCTATACTGCAGAAATTAATCGTATTATATTATAAATCAGTTAATATATCCACAGAATGGCAGTCCAGAATGATTCCCAACAACCAAATTGGCACAATTTCTAATTGCAACTGCTTTTTCATGCTAGTTTGTAGTCAATCCGCAGGTCCCACAGGCCAACAGCCAAAGTTCCAGGTTGCATCGGTGTGAGAATTTGACTGCAGTGCAGTAAAAATTGAGCGACAAAATATGGCAGAGAGGTTGCTGGCCTGGCCGATAATGCTTCCAGAGGGGTCAGTGCTCTCATTCTGTTCGGGTCACTGCCCCTCGAGGGACAGAGCAAGGGGGAGGGGCCTGTCATAAGAGTTTTTCCTCATAAAGACTATTAAAAATAGTTAATATTTCTTTCCATGTTATGATAAATTAAAACATTTGTCTGCCTGTCGCTTTAAATACCGGAAGAGTCTGTTTTTATAGTGAGCCAGACTGCTGGATTCAACCGTTGTCTCTGCAGCATTTCTTATGAATTGTATTCAAAATAATTAATTATTTGAATCATAACAAATTATTCATCAAGTAATGTATATAAAATGCAGATCCACTGCCTTTTACTTCAGTTTTACTGAAGCCTGAACACAATGGGTTCAAGAAAAGAATAAAAAAAAATTAAAAGCATGCAAAGTAGAGAATAAAAAATGGTTTGTAAGATTTGTGTCAGTTCAGTTTGCAGTTTATGGTGAATTGGGACTGGTTTATGTTCGTTAAGATGTTATCAAAGGTTAGGAAATGGATGCAGTACATTTTTTTTGTCTTTCAAATCAAACTGTTCAAATCAGATGTGTTGTTTATGGATGTGCGTGACTCTTCCACCATCACTGACAGTGTACTGCATTTATGACACTATCATTCTTTATCTGGATGTGCTGTGAATATTATTTCCGCGTTTGTTGTTTCGCAGTGTTCTCTGCTGTCTTGTTACTAGCTGCATATGTTTTTAAAAATTGTTTTTATTAAATATTTTATTATTTATATTGATATCATTTCACATACTGTTCTGCAGTCTACAGTGACATGTCAAACACTGTTACTGGGAACTTCTCTATGTGCTCTATGTTAATTGTTTATTATTGATCGCGTTAAATGTTATAATTTTATAGTTCTGTCCATCCTTGTACTGCATATGCAGTAAATGAATGTAAACTATTCCCACTCTCACTGCAGTCATTACATACATCACATATTCCTCTTTTAAATATTCTTTTGTAATGATCAGTGTTTGTGTCTTTGTTGTGTAATGATTGTGTACTGTCATTTCGTGTTGTGCTGTGTACTGTTGTGTCATGTTGAGCTGTCTACATGTTATTCGGTGTCTAAAATCATACATGCAGATGCCATGTGACATGTATGTATATGACTATCAGTGTTTGTGTTTAAAGGAAGAACAAAAATATCCACTGGTGGATATTGCAAATATTAACCTGGATAGAATTACACAGATGAAATATAATATACTGTGTATGAACTCAAACACACTGCTGAAGCTTAGCAGCATTATAGACTTTAATGGTGGATTCACATCATAATCATAAATATGAATTTCCTACTTGTAAAAAACAATTAGAAAGCTCCAACTTTCCTCACTTGACCATTATGATGTCATATAGCTAAAAAAATGCACTTACTTTATTGTGCTCATTACTGCAACAGACCAGACTTTGACCAAAGTGTTCAACACAGCATATTAAACTTTATTTTATTGCTGTACAATATCTAAACAATCCTGCGGTTAATATTTGTGCTGCATACTAACACTCACCTTCCATCCCACCCCCAGGCCACTTGTACAGTCCTCGTAGTGTCACTAAAGTTTGACATGAGGTATGTGCACACAGCAGAGAGGGACTTTCCTCCATGTCAGATCAAGGGCTTGCCCATACGAATGCAGTAGTATCATGTCTATAGGCTTACTAGCATGATTGTTAGCCACCATAAACTATGCTAAGCTGAGAACCTATCATTTTAAGACTCTGCGTTTTATGCCTTCTGATAACTTGATTCTCACTCTTTGACAATTTTGATGAAGCCTTGCCTACTTACAGTAGTCAAATTGAATTATTAATCCAGATCTCTATCACAAATGCTAAAGAATTGCAGAAGCACAGAGTCTGTCGAGCTTA
Organism: Gila orcuttii; assembly: GCA_026230005.1. NCBI lineage: Eukaryota > Metazoa > Chordata > Actinopteri > Cypriniformes > Leuciscidae > Gila > Gila orcuttii. The sequence goes on from JAPDVR010000003.1 coordinate 33,710,132, forward strand.
AGTTTGAATTACACAAGTCCACAACATTGTTGTATACATAACCTCTCACCAAAGCCCTTGTGTGTTGCATGCGTAAGGCTGGTGAGTGTGAGTTGTGTTACTGTGCGTGTGATGGCGATAATGAGATGAATCAACAGGTCAATGATAATGCTGGAATCATTGTACTGTAAGTAAAACAGACAATTACAAAACATAGGTATTGTTATTAGACTTTTGCACTTCCATGACCATAACAGTTCAATTCATAAATATATCTTAAATATTGTTTTGTAATAATAGTGGTTGATGTAAGTTTTTTTTCTTCCCCTGCCCTCTTCTTCTTATCTGTTTCAATACTCTTATCTGTTTTTGTTTTGCTTTTTTGTTTTTTGCTATGTATTTGCTTTATTGTTTATTTTATTTTGGTTTAGTTTAGTTTAGTTTAGTTTAGTTTAGTTTAGTTTAGTTTAGTTTAGTTTAGTTTAGTTTAGTTTAGTTTAGTTTAGTTTAGTTTAGTTTTGCTTTGCTTGCATTCTGGGTATCTCTGTTGTTCTAGATATCTTTGAACTGGAATCCAAAAGCGCAGTTGTGTCCAAACACAATTATTTTAATGTAGGCATTGTCCTAAAGCATCTATATGTTAAGAATGCACAACTAATATTTTATTAACACTAATATTAATCGTCACATTTACATTGCAGTTGTTCAGAGAAAAAGAGGGAAAAACATTGCAAAGTGTATATATTACTGTTGGACACGTACTGCCTTGCCATTTTGATCCTAATCAATCCCATTCAGAGAAAGCAAATGCTAATAGAGAGGTAAAGACAAGTCCAGCAATAGGAATAAAATGTGTGTTCTTATCTGTACAGTGTTTGCATCACAGATGCAAGTACGGAACATGAAATTCACACACACACACACATTATTTACTTTTCTCTATGTAAATGAACACTTTTGGCTCTGTTGCATTAAAGAACCAAATAGTTAAATATGTATAGTCCATCAAGTCCTCTGTGGCAAACAGTCCCTTACTGGCTTGCACCAGTGGTCTGGTGTGAGGAACATGATGACCCAGATCTGTCTACCATTGCCTTCCTTTGCAGCTCCTATAGGCAATGATTTGGTGTAGATTTTGAATGACAAGTGGCTGTGCAGCACCCAGAGTGTCCCAGCAGCCCTCTGAGTCAGACACACACACACACACACACACACACACACACACTTCCTAACAGAACTACATCACACAAGGGACTGGAGATAGGATTGCCGACTATACGACAGTAGGACCTTCTTAACACCCCGTGTTTTTCCTTCCTTGTGAGCTTTTGTCTCTTGTTTTGTTCTGTTAAGACTTCTAACTCACTGTGTTTGTGTACGTGTGGGAAGTTCTCCTGTGTCAGGAGGGGGTTGTCTACTATGTAATGGGCCAGCTCTTCCTTCCATATCAATTTGTGATGGCTTTTGCGAAAAACAGCGATATGTGAGTCCAGATCTCCCCCTTACACAATCAAACAGACAGTTTTTAAAAAGTTTTTAGTTTGCCCCAAATTGAGAAATTCTGTCATCATTTACTCATCCTCATGCTGTTCCAGACTTGAATAATAATAAAAAATAATAATAGTATGTTTTATTTGTAATGCACTTTTCTCATACCCGAAGCACTACAAATAATAAAAACAAGTAAAAATACAAATACACTGTATTCAAAAACTAATCAAATTAATGATTTTCTTTCTTCTGTGGAACGTAAAAGAAGATTTAGGGTGTGTTCACACTTGGCATGTTTGGTTAGATTAAAACGATTGCTCTGTTAGTGCGGTTCGTTTGAATAAGTGGGAACGCTACCATCTGTACCCTGGTGCGCACCAAACAAGTGGTTTGAATAAAATATGAACGCTACACGGACCAAAGACATGTAAACGAACCAAAACCAGGTCATTATGTCACAAGAGGTGGACAGAATGCTCAAGCATACCATTTTTTTCTCGTCGTAGTCACGATGTTGCCCAACACAGTTCGGTAAAGCCATCAGAACCGCGTTTCCTCGCAGCAGATCTTCGTTCCTGTGTGTGATGGAGGAATTCCTGCCGCTGTTTTGACTCATTCACACATTTTATAAGGTCTTCACGAGTTCTCAGCTGGTCAAAATACCATCCTATTTAAGCTACGCACATACAACGAGGGCATTTATCTCAGCACACAGCATTGGACCAAATGAACCAAGCAAACCGAACTACAAGTGTGAACACACCCTTAGTTTTGAAGTTATATTTTTTTACCCATAGTCAATGGGGTCCAAAAAACCTGGAATTTAAATATTTTACTTTGTTTTACACAGAAGACTTTAAAGAAATTAATGCAGGTCTGGAACGACAAACCTGGCATTTAAAGGACAATTCCGGCCAAAAGTGAACCTAGGGGTAAATAACACATGGGTACCGAGTCAACCGGTCTCTGGGATGCGTTTTCATGATAATCGAATGTACCCAGTTTTATCTTTAGTTTTAGTTTAACCACAGATTAGCTTATAACGCTAGTATATAGGGCATAGAATAAGTAAAAATAAAAATTGATAGTTAATACCATTAACAAGGCTCAAAATAGCCCCACACTAACACGGAAGCATTATGAGGGTCCCTACCTGCAAACCGAAGCATTTATACTTCGCGTATATAGGCAGGAGCCATCTTTGGAAAACTGTCTCGACCAGTCGAACCACGAACGCCGTGCTACGTGCTGGTCGATAGTCACAGTTCAGCTCACGTAGCACGGCGTTCGTGGTTTGACTGGTCGACACTGTTTTCCAAAGATGGCCCCTGCCTATATACGCAAAATGTACTGTCTTTATAAAGTATCTTCTTATTAAACTGTCTGTACACTTACAAAGTTCTCAATGCTTCGGTTTGCAGGTAGAGACCCTAATTATGCTTCCGTGTTAGTGTGGGGCTACTTTGAGCCTTGTTAATGGTATTAACTATCAATTTTTATTTTTACTTATTCTATGCCCTATATACTAGCGTTATAAGCTAATCTGTGGTTAAACTAAAACTAAAGATAAAACTTGGTACATTCGATTATCATGAAAACGCATCCCAGAGAACGGTTGACTCGGTACCCATGTGTTATTTACCCCTAGGTTCATTTTTGGCCGGAATTGTCCATTAAAAGAACCGATTCTCCTGATGCATCATCCACTATCGGTTTTGACCCGCTAGATTGTGTGGTCACAATTTAGATTAGGGTCCAATTCTTACTATTAACTAACTATTAAATACAACTTTTGCCTCAATTAACTCAATTACTTCATATTAATAGTCAGTAAGGTAGTTGTTAAGTTTAGGTATTTGAAGGATTAAGGGATGTAGAAAATGGTCATGCAGAACAAGTCATTAGTTTGGGCTTTATAAATACTAATAAACAGCCAATATTCTAGTAATATGCATGTTAATAAGCAAATAGTTAATAGGGAGCATTGGACCATAAAATAAAGCTTTGCCGATTGTGTCATAAACATTACATTTAACACATGTTTTTGCAGGCATGTTTGCACTGTCATTATCTCTTAAGTGAATTAAAGGTACAATCTGTAATTTTTTCACCACCAGAGGTGGCATTCTAAAAACAATAACAAAGACGAAACTTGATGCTATGAAGGAGAGTGGAACGATGGGAGATGTCGTTTTCACCATCCAGATATGTATAGAATTCACGAATCATATAAATTATATAAGCTAATAAATTAGTTTTTGTATTACCTGTACGTTTGATCACACTATTTTATGTCATCGTAATGAATTAGCTGCAAGGAACATGAAATATAATGCTATATTAGCCTGTTACTGATATGTGACTATTTGTCAAATGATTTGGTGGGTTAATGCTGCGCAGTTTTACACGTTTAAAACAATCGTACTAAAAATACATTTGAACAAACCCACTATTTGCAAGTAATTACTAAATATTTTTACACATGTATTTTATTTCACTGCCATAGACTTGGTCACCAGACTTGACAAAAAGCGTTACTGAAGTACAAACAAAGTGCAATACAACTGTATGTGTACAATAAATAATATATATTTGCTTACGTCTATTAAAACACATCTCTGTGGACAGATTATGTCCAAGTTTGTCGCGAAGCTCTCTCCATCCTGAAAACGCCACGCCGATATTGATCCTTGTTTTATTTCTCCGTTTGTCCCAAAGCTTGCTTGCCTCAGTTGATCTACGCTTACGTTTTTTTTTGCTTTTTTTTCTGTACTCGCCAATCAATAATCGTGAACCATGATGACTGAACGACACAATTCAGCGGCGTGCGAGATATTGTATCATAGATATGTATACATAGATAGATCCCTCAATAGCGGCTACATATTTAGCGGCCAATTGAAACAGCCGCTAATAAGGCTTCTATGTATTATTTCTGTGGTTTCTACAAGTGGAAACCGAGGATAGCTGGACATTATGTCATTGATAGGCGACAATGACAAGGGACGAGCCATTATTTAAAACTGGAATTTCTCTGGATTTAAAAATCCTTGGGAACTTTTGGGATAATGTAAGTACACAACTGCATGAATAATATCACCCTGTTCAAGTGTTTTTTGAATATTTTATTACAAAAGTCTTACATATTGTACCTTTAAGAACGAAAACAAAGCAGACAACACGCAAATAAACACAAACCATTTTTAGTGAACTCCTCCTGAAGTCGTTTGAAATCTGACTGAGTCAGTTAGCCTACAAAGATCGCTGAGACCTAAAAAGGGAATATGTAACCAAATTACAACAACACTGGACTTAAGAAAAGAAGGAAATCCAAACCCTTAAATGAAGTTTGGCCAGACTGAAAAAAAATGTCCAAAGAAATGGATGTGGAAGGAAAGCTTTCAGGCACTTTTGGGTCACGTGAAGCTGTTTTAAGTCACTGTTAATCTACAGAAATACACTTATGTGTAGAGGGAAGACGAATTTGCTGCTAATAATGGAAAGACATTTAGTCTAAAAAGCACAAGCTTCACCTGGCCCACAGTGCTGAGTGAGGCTGCTTTGACTAGACGGAGCTCCTCTGCTATTCCTCTGTTGGACTCCAGTGCTAGTATCAGAACGCAGAGTGTTCCGTCTGAGACTGGGTCAAACACCTGGATGCTACACTCATTACCTCACTATTGGTCTGAGTCAGCCATCAGGTGCTTCATCCACCTGCTCTTTTACACATCTGCTCTTATCTCTCCCTGAAAATTGTATGTGGCTGCAACTAGTTTTTTATTACTGCTGTGCCATAACAACAACAACAAAAAATAATTTGACTTGATGACATTTCATAACTCTCATTTTCCTGTTTTGTCCTTGTCTCTGTCTCTGTCTGTCCCTGTCTGTCTTTCTGTCTGTCTGCTTCTTCATTTACATCCATCTCATTTTGTCATTCTTTGCCTTCCATTTTTTCCTCCTTCTCTTCCTTTCCCCTGGTTTTTGAACTTTAAAAAATAAAACTTTTGCCATTCACCATGAATGAATCCAACTATTTTTTGCTTCCATAATAATTCCATTCATTCATCTTTCTCTGATGTATGTAATCTATCCATTAACCATTCATCCCTTCTGGATTTTCACTTTTGTAGCTGCTGGCTACGAGAAGTCCCGCAGCCTGAATAATATTTCGGGGATGACAGGGGCCCCCCTGCGCCTGACCCCCATCACCCCCATCAACAACTCACCCTACGAACCCTACGAGTCCCCTGGCCCTCTGCGGCGCTGCCGATCCCCCATACCCTCCATTCTGTAGCACATCTTAGGGAAAGGCAACGAAATAAACAGAAAAAAGACCCTCACGCACCGTCATACTGCAATAGTATTAATAATCATAATAACGACGCTAAGTATTCACACCTCCGCTCCTCCATTGACTGGACAGGGTGGGGGTACACACCACTCTTTTTAATATGTCGTGCCTCAAAGGGAATGGGATTCATTTATTAAGGGATTTAGAGCTTTAAGTACTAAAACGACTTCATCACATATACTTCAGGCAATATTTCAGACAGGCAACTAAAAACAATTATATGCTGTAACATTCAGCAAATTATGCCTTATTATTGAAGATAAAAAAAAAAAGAAGCACTGAATATTATTAGGATAAAACTCCTCACTGGTCCATAGGCAGCGACGAGTACCCTGTAGGAAATCTTTCCCTGTAGTTGAATGACAGTAGTTGGCTTTCCCACACGTTCCTGCCTGATTGCTGGTTGTATAAAAAAACGAGACTGTGATCCAGCAGGCTTATTCATTGAGTGCTAGTCGCTGAGATCAGCTTTGATACACCATTATAGGCCTTGGAAAATTCACTTCATATCAAAGCTTGGAATGATAAAGGTCATAGGTCACAGACAACATGCAAGTAGTTCAAGTGCATGCAAGAAAAGATGTCCATTAGGCAAGTAGAATATATCTAAACTCCCGATTCCCTTTAACTGCTATGAAGATTTGAAAATGAAGGCACTGTATGTGCAAGTAAGCCCTGCAGTAGAGAATTAATGGATTGGATCATTTTAGTTGATTTGATTGTGATGGAGTTTTTGGTGATTCAGGCCATGAGTATTATGATTATAACACAAGAACACTTAGGCCTCAATTATTCACATACAGAGTATTTCCTACAGCAACATTTGTTGTCACTCAATATTTGAAAATATAATTCACACCGTTGTTATCATTATTATGCTCTTTATTTAGGACAAAGAAAAATGCTTAAACCATTCTTGTGCAATATCAACTATTATGATGACCTCTGACCCAGAGGAGCTGACGATGAACCCTTCAAACTTTACTACGTACAACCATGAACTTTAACAGAGAGACCGAGAACTAATCCTTACAAAAAAAAGAGGCTATTTTTGTACTAAGCATTTGGACATTGCGATTCGGATTGGGGTTTGGAGTTGCGCGGGCGGCTTTGAGTTGACATTTTGGGAGGACAGGATATCGTGCTGTTGCATGGAGATCTACAATTAATGTGTTGGTTTTTGTATTTTGACTCTCTACATATTCAACACCAAGTACCACGAAACGAAAAGAGCAGTGGTCTGGACACATGGCAAAAAAAATAAATAAGAAGTAGCCATCCTATGAAGGGCCTGCAACCTTCTGCACTTCTTCAGGACCCTGTCCAATTTGTATACTAGTGCATGAAGGAACTTCCTTTAAAATATATCCTTTCCTATGGTACTTCCTCATAAATATGAAGACATATCAAGCTGAACTGCACTCCTCACTGCATATTCACAAATCCTGGGGCGGTGGTGAACCTCAAAGTTTCCCTACTAAGGGCAAGAATTAGCTAGACCTTTTCATCCTCATCATAACCATCATTAACATTACCCTCCCTCATTATAAATCATTTTCTGATTACTGTTATTCCTATTATTTGAATGCAGTATTTGAATCAGTTCAGTTTGTTTTCTCTATGGTCCTCTTCTTTTCTTTCTCTGTTTATATATATTTTTTTGCCTGCTCTGTCTCTTGGATGCTGACCTTCGTTCCAATATAAAGGAGGGAACATTGAATGGATGCTGGATTGACAGCGGTCAGTAAGAGAAGAAAAAGAAAAGATGACAAAATGAACTCTGTAATGCAGATATATGAGCCATATGTTTCACTGTGTGGGGGATTTGTGTCAATCTGCTGCATCTTTGAGTGCACAGATGCAAAACACACCTCCGGTGAAGATATCTCTGCAATGGCAGCTCACAAAGCTTCTTCTTGTCTTTCTCTCCATGTGAAACAACAGAAAACCTGGGGTATAAGTGACACATTTTTATCAGAAAGCAAAGTCGCGTTACTTATTTATTTTAGATTATTTTATTGTCTTGCAACATATACCCATTTTTTTTTTACAGTTCATATGTAATCCTTCTTTTGAATTAATTAATATAGTTTTCATTTGTTTTTTTTATGTGTTTTTGCTACTGCCACATTACCTGTTACAATCCTCTTTCCCTCCTCTCTTCTTTCTTGGTTAAAAGACGTTCACTGCTATAGTGAAGAAAATCGTGGAGGTTGTTGATTACATGGAGCATCTGCATGGCAGCAGCAAACTAATGTGTGGCTCTGTGCTTGAACGAGTAAAACACCAATCATTAGTCATCTGCATGTGCGATGCCCTGCTTTATGTACATGCTTCAGATACATTGAAGGTCTCAGGACAATGAGCGAGGGCCATCTGCTGGATGGATGTGACACCACATGTGTGCTTGTGTAACTGGAGTGTTCAGTTAGACATTTAAGTGTAGACATTAAGTGTTTTCTTTTTTACTGAACCAACAGGTCATCCAGCCGTACAAAGGCAAAATGCAGTAGCCTAACTACACCACACAATTTTCACAGTGGAGCCAAGAGATCTGATTTTGCTTATAACTCAATTTTGAAAATATGCATTAACTGCGTTTTGTCTTTGCACAGCAGGATTGTTTGAGGCAGGTTATCTAACATAGATTTTTTAATTCTTTTAAAAGGTGTCTATTAAAAATGTATGTTACAAGGTGCCTTGTAAAACAAGCAAGTGTGCATTATGTATTACCTTAAATTCAGACAAATGACCTGGTATATTTAGGAGAGAAAGAGGGAGACTAAAATCCCTGTATGAATCAGGTCCAGCCAAAACACTGTTTTATTTCTCATCTCTTATGTCTCTTCCATGTCCCTCTCCTCTTCATCTCTCTTTTTTTTTTTTTTTTTTTTTTCTGGCCTTTGTTTTTTATGCTCTTTATGAGGTTGTATAGTTCAGGTCTTAATGAAATGTACAGTTTTGAAATTTGACTTTGTAATTTCCACATGCATGGATTTCTATTGCGAGCAATAAGGAAATTATAAGTCTATATATCTGTTTTGATAAGAAAATGTATTTTAACAACGAAGTTTATGTATGTTTGTGTGTACATATGGATGTGTATATTCACATTCATACGCACATGCATATTAATGATTTGCATGAAACAAATGTACAAACAAATTTTGTTTTTCATTGCTGTTTTGTTACCAATCTGTCATTTTTGACTTGGTTGCTGTGGGTGGGGGGCGGGGCTTAGTTTTGCATGCCAAGATGCTATTGGGTGGCAGAGACCATTACAACTGTTGTATTGAATATGGGGTTTTGAGTGTGTTTTAACTATGTACGTTTGATTTAATTTTATTTTCTCTGTTAGACATCAAAAACATTGCAAATTGTCATTTTATGATTTATTCTTTTTCATCTTTTCACAGAGAACTATTCTGAAAGCCCAGTGCTTATCAGATATATGCAAAAAGAAGCAGTAACTGTGAACTAAGTCTAGAACAGAAAATCCACTTCTTCCTTTCTAAAAACATTCCCATACGAACACCTGAGCCCCTGAACCAGTATCAGCTCCTGTGCAACTCCATTTTAGTTTGTATTCTCATCTCATGACATCATCAATCTTGTTTAATCATCTTAGTTTTGCATTATTAATGAGGAAATTGGTTGTTCTGTTTCCCCTTGCTGTTGTGTTAACCTCAGCTCTAGCCCCCTCTGCTGGTTTTTCGAGGGATGAACTGACGTATGTAGCATTCTGTGTTGTAGATCATTAGCACTCTTTGGTCACTTTAGAGGCTAAGAATACTGATTTTTAGCCCTTAATGTTTACCTGTTATATATAAGATTAAAGAAAAGATATATTAGACAGACTCTGACCTGAAGGATTTCCTGTTCTCTCTTGTTTGTTGACAACTAAAATCACTAGATAATAACACTGATCAGAGCAGAGAAGATGCTAATAAGTCTGCTCACAATGCATGTTTCCACATATACAAGATAGCTAGCACTTAGCATTCTAGTGCATTTTGTGGTTTTGCTGTGTGTTGTCTATCTGTAAAGGCATAGTCAGGGTGGACAGAGTGGATGGAACAGCTCCACTTATATCCCTTTATCTCAATCCTGAAGTTATGATGTGGAAGAGACAGGCCTGCCACAAATTAGCGTAGTTAGCAAATACCCTGGTAAGCAGAGGCTTCATGCAATCGCAGAGGGCAATGTAAATAATTATCTTGTACAGAGACTGCATGTGGAGTTAACAGCACAGAAACTATTGTTTGATTCAATTGTAGCATTTGAAACGGGGAGAGCAGGTCGAGTTCAAATGATTTAGCGACATTACCCCAGTATCCTCTCTGTCTCTGTCAGACTTACGCTCCCCTGTCACTACTCAGGTAAATTTCTTTTTGTTTGTCTATACCAGTGCTTCCAAAATGATGTCATTCAAAACAAAGAGAGAGATGGATAAGTTACGAACACCACGTGTACATATGCATCTGTGTAAATATGAAATCATTTTTGACCCCAACACTCATTGCAAGTCTTCCTTTTCCACAGTGTCCTTCTCTTCCTTTATTTTGTCATGTCATCGTTCACTTTCATTTATTCCCAACTACAAACTCTTACTGCTTCCAAATAACAACCAAAAAAGCCCAGATGGCATTATGAGAAACTGAGGAAAAAATTATCAGTGATTTGTTAAAAAAAAAAAGAAAAAAAAAAGGAACTTTTCAAACACGGTCTGCCATAAGTGGATTACAAAAAAAACTATGTGGAATCAGGACGCAAACAAAATCAGGACATGAAAGCATGAGGGTCAGATGGACAGATTGTGTGTTTGGGGAACAGAGTATTGGGAGGATTGTCAACAAATGAAGAAAGGCATCGTGAAATGGAGGACAGTTTGAGGAAGAAAGAAAAAAGGCAAAGAGAGGAGGAAGGGAGCTGAACGCTTCTCAGTGTAAGAATGTACATATGGTGTTCTGTGTCACACTGTGTTCTCATGTGCCTGACTGTGTGCTTAGTGTTTTGTTTTTATTGTGTGACACTTTGTTTTCCCGCTCTTCTAATGTTTGGCGCTGTGCTCAAATGGTGCACTCGCTCTCTATTCCCTATGCCAGCTTCACTTTTTGGTAATATCAAAATAAAGGGCACTTCATGGGGAATAGGGAGTCGTTTTGGGACGCACCCTTTGTGTGAAGGAGTTCACTGATCTACATTGAGCTTTTGCTTTGTTCTGGTCCATCCTAGAGGGCTGACAAAATCGATGATTATTAATTGATTCTGTTGATTTGATGCACCTAGATTAAAACCACGCTTTTGTGGCCCTCAACGACTGGAAATTTTATTCAGCTTTGTGTGTTTGTTTTTGTGAGTGTGATTCCAAGAGTCTTGCATTTGTGTATTTTGTTTTTGAGCGCATGTTACATGGGCTTTGCTATGAGTACACTTGGGTTTTTTGTTTATTTACATTTTTTTAAATTGGTATTTAGGAGACTTTATGAAAATATGTTCTATGGACATCACTCCAAAACAAAGAAAAAGAACATTATGTGTTTGGCTTCTTTAGCTTTGGCTCTCACAGTTGCACAGTCTGAAACGACTATCATCTGCGATAGCCTCTAGCGGTGTGTAGCTTTTAGTGCGTTTGTATTGAGCCGATGCAACGTGTGATGTGATACTGATTTTCCTGTCCTCCGTTTTCCTATTTCCCTCTTTCTCTGTCTTTCTTCCCTATAGTGCTGAGCTTCTGAACTGCCCCTTTTCCGAGCTCCCCAACTGCAAAACCTGTCCAGAGGCAACCCCCAGGGTCACTGCAGAAAATAGAGACGGCGAAAGAGAGAAAACGAGAGATGAAAGGAGTGCTGCGCTAATCCCACTTGAAGAAAACATTGTAACGCTCATCTCTCCATTACTAATTTTTACCCCCAACGTAGGTGCAATAAACATAAGATATCACGTCCTGGGAGGATGTTGAACACATTTTCTTCCTACAAGGATCTTCAGCCTTGGGAAAAGGGTGGGATTCAGCATACAAACTGTAGTATGTCCTGGCAAGACCCTTCCTGGTGGAAATAGATGCAATTTTAAAGTAACGAGAACTATTTTTGTGGGGCGTTCCACCAAGATAAATGCACCTGAAAGTGGACAACAAAACCCTCAATCCAGTCTCAGATACAAATAATGTGTGGAAAAATACCCATCATGCTCTTCAACGCTATGCAATTCAACCACACATTCGCAGGCGAGTTCATCAAGCACTTCGATTGAACAGTTTATCAGCCAAACTTTTTCCACTCCTTTAACTTTTGGAGATCTTGCACGTGCTTTAAATGAAAATAGACAGCGGTGTCATCGGCCTGCCATATTCCTATATCGTATAAACAGTTTCCCCATTCATCTAATCGGAAAATTTTGTTCAGAGTCCTTCTCAGGGCCCACGGAAAGGTGACTGTCCACTATGAAGAAAAGAGCGTTAGCCTCTCTCTTTTCTCTCTCTCTTAGTTCAGCTCTTTGCATCTCAGCATTTTTGTTCCACTGTAGATGAACTGCATGGCATGAATGAGAAAAAACAAAACAAATCAAAAAACAAAACAAAACTGAGAGAAATATGGTAGAGATCGTGCTGAGAGGAGCAAGAGGAAACAGAAGACAGGGCCGCTCTGTTTGCACAGTACAATATGGGTGACTCTGGACAAGTGGATGGGGTCACGGATGAAAAATGCAAGTCCTTAACCTTCAAGTGGGGAACACAAAATACAACATAAGTGCATGACACCTGATGAAGGACAGAGGGGGCTTTAAATGGACTGGATGAACTATGACAAAAGCTGAAAAAAAGAGAAAATTAAAAATGCATTTTTCTCACTTTGTTTACCAGCATGACTAAACTGCATGACTTCTGCAAGCCCTGAACCCCAAATTAGAGGGCTTGGAATCACTAAACACCGAAATCAAATGGAAACAATAAAAGTTTATGCTAAATGCTACTAAATTTAGAGAAAAAAAAAGAATATATTTAAAAAAAGAGAGGCTCTATATTTTGTTTTTGAATAAAAAAGAATAATGTAAAAATATATAGGATTGCAAGATTCACACAGTTTTGTTGGATAAAGAAAAACAAACCCCACTGAGTCTAGCTGAATGATGAGACAAACTCCTTCAACTACTACTGCTCCCTCCATGGCTTCAAGTGACATTTCTTTCCTTCTCTTTCTCCACCGTTTCACCCTTTACTTGAACTCTCCTGGCTCTCTGCTCTGCCCTTCACGATCTCCCTCAGTCATGGCAGCCTCCAGCAGTGGCACGAAAGCTCCTCTGGAGACCTCTGACACCTACAGGGCTCTTTTCTTTTGACGGTTATGGGTCTAAAGAGCAAGGTGGAAGGGGATTTTAAGGCTGTGGGTGAAGTTTTCTTTTTATGTTGAGTCCTGATGGAAAGTTTTGAGTTGTTTTGCCATGTTTGTTCTTTTTATTTCATCCACATGCTGTGGGTAAAATCGAAGCTTTATCCATCAAAAGTGAGCCTCTTAATATCAATCTAGTGAACATTAGCATTACGTGCTGTGTCTTGAGACCCTGAGTACTTACATCGCAAAGCACTATTGTCCAATCATGAAGCCATAATGTGAGAGTAGCGCCACTGTCTGAGCTCAAAGGTGCTCAGCAGGAGAACATGCTGAACATGGTTTTGTAGTTCTTAAGTTGTCTTGGTTTTGTTTAAGATGTTGACATTAGCATTCGTTTAAATCTATAGTTTATTCTCTGAATTATTTTGGGTGGTACAGAGCTTTGCAAGGTTTTGATAAGATTTTTTTCACTCATTTAATATTTTTTTCTGGATTACTAGATTTTATTATAAAAGTTTCAAAAAATTATTACATATGCTGAGCACCCACTAAAACCAGCCAAAATGGACTTCCTTATTAACTTAGCGGCATATATCTGATATTAGCATTAGTATTAGCATTATCCTGCGTGAGAGGAGGCCATGATTCCACCAATATCTCTTTTACATCATAGATTACACATGTGAGCAACTGTTTGACTGTTCAGACCTTTTCTTGTCTTCTTTGTATCACCAACAAGATCTGAACCACCTTTAAGTGGAAGTTCTTGTTAAAGTCTGGTTAGGTGTTAGAGTATGTTTGCATTGTTTTATATGACTTAAAGCGTCATTTGTTGTCTTAAAACCCCCTGACTGTGTTCTTTCAGCATTCATCATTCAGAATCTGATGTAAGCTTAGTTTAGTAACTACCTATGCAACACCTAAGCAAGACCTTAGCAGCTCACACACACACACACAAACACACACACATATGCCATGTGCTCAGGCCAGCTGGCTGGTGTCTGTTTACCGGTGCTGTGTGTCCAGGGAGGGAAACGACACAGATGCAGCTCCATCACCACAAGAGCCAGCGTATCTGCTGACCGTGTAGTGTTACTTCAAACGTTAGCAGCTGGCCCAAGTAGCTTGAAGGTGCGACAGACGTGTACAGCTGTAGTAGCCATGTCACTTTCTTTAGTGGTACACTGAATTCCCTTTCCTTCTCGGTTAATATGTAAGGTCTGTTTAACGTCTTCTGCAATGTCTCTCCTGCATGCTTCAGGGTACAGGAAGACACTCGTGCACTTTTCGAGTTTGCATATACATTTATATGTAATCATATACTCATCTCAGAGGGTATGTAGGATATATATGTAACCAGAACTTATTTTATATATGGTACTCAGTTCTAAATTGCATCTCACAAGCATTTGCTGACTGGTTAAGATAATGTGTACCTCTCTGGTCGTTCATAAAGTCAAATTGGATGGTGTTTTGGAGCAATAATGATGGAGGTCCACCTTTTTCTCATTGTCGTCATTATAGGAATTGGGGGGACATGTTCATCTCATCCCTAATAGGAAACCCAGTGTGCCTGAAACTGTTCCCTGAATGTGTATGTAAACAGCCACATCAATTGAAGACGCTCTCTCTGCAAAAGCTTCCCATGAGGGTTTGTCTTAGCGTGAATGAGATCACAACCCCTCCAGATGGCTGACAGCTCACATACCTTTACTTGAAACCCAAATACAAAACATATCAGAGAGGAGCAGAACAAAGCCAGAATCAGTCTCCATGCTTTCTCAACTTCCTGTTTGCAACCCCTCCCACTCTCTCATCTGTTCCCTCTCCTTCTCAATTTTTGAGGAAGAAGCTTTTTTGCATCCCTTGTTCTTGTGTTTTTCTATCATATTGTTTGAAGTTGAATTATAATGCATGCATGGAATACAATGAGGACATAACTTGTGAATAATTTGTGAATGGCCAGAATGAGGTAACCATCTCTTTCACCTGGGCTCTCTACTCTGCGACCGCTCTCTCAGAGACACTTAGAGAGGAAGAAAGAACATGTTGTTTCTAGTTTTTCTCACCCTTCCCTTTTTCTTAAAAATGTAGCCGTACCAAATGTAAGTTCTGGCTATATGCTAGCCATTTCGAAAGACTATATTAATATGTTTATATAAAGTTTTCAAGATGCTATTTGTAAATGCGATGTCTGTGTATCTGTAGTAAATATTTATCAGAGCTTCCACAGACTCAGAGCGGAACAGATGCAGCAGTTGCGAGGGCAGATATCAACAAAACACCCTGCAGGAACTCAGTTTTCACTGCATGTGTCTGTATATTTGTTATAGTTTGGCCCAATATGCACTACCTGTTTTTGTATTTTGTCATTTTATACTTTAATTACTTTATGTAGCTTGTTTAAAGGGGGGAAATTCATTGCACTATCACAGCTAATGGAGCTGCTGTGTCTACTGCTGAGCGCAACCCTAACCATACCCCCACCCTCAACTCCCCTGGTTAAGAAACAGGGATAGAGAGAGACAGAGAGTTAGAAAGAGAGGCCAGTGAGAAAGAGAAGGTCCCAAAAAGAAATGGATGAGTTCTATGCTATTAAGATTGATGCTGGATACAATTTTATTGTCATACAAAAAAGGGAAAAAAATATCAAGAACTGTATAAAATATATTTCAATGGAATGTTTATTATTTACCTTTTATATTTTTGAAATGTATAAAGAAAAAAATTAATAAACTGTAATAATTTAACAGAGTTTGTGAAAACTGACTTAAAAATCGTTATATTACTAAAAGTATGAAAGTTTGAACGTGAATGCTAACCTACCTGATCAAATCTTCTCCATTAGATAGGGAAAAAACAATTAGAAAAAAGAAATCCAATTTAAAAAGAAAAAGTTATCAAAAAGTCAATAAAAATGTTAAAAGCTCATGCCAAAATTTTCAACATGTGTCCAGTGTGATTCTTCAAATGTTGTGAATTCTTCATGTTACTCTTGGATCCAAGAACACATTTACAGAATAATTAGTGTGTTTACCTATTTTAATTTCTTTCTTTTTTTGTTCATTTGATTTATTTTTAATTATTTTTAGAATAAATTAATTTCCTTCACATGCTTATAAGCAAATAGATTTTTTAATAATAATTCTCTTACATGTATCATCGAGGCTTTGGGGAAGGACATTGGGCTTTCTTAATCTACATTATTGAGAAAGTTGAAACAATTAAATTTCAAACATAACAATATAAGTTTTGTACACCATATTTATAGTACATAGTTATTTTGTGTAATTACAGAGTAATTAATTCATAAAGCATTGTCTTTACACACTGATCCACAACCAATCCATTTTAATTAGGCCCAGATGAGATCAGAATTTGTTGCTTTATTTGTTGCTTTTATGTTGAAACTTTATTTGTTTCAACAAAAATGCATGGAGTTAAAACGGTTGCACTAGTGAAAATGAGGTAGAGGTTCATAACAGCTGCATCAAAATTACAGTGAACAGTTCTCTTGGCACAGCACCTATATTTCAAGTCTTGCTGGTGATTGCTGTTTGTCCCATTTTGGATGTGCTTAAATGTAAGAAAAAGGCCCTCATCCTTCATTTTTCTTTTATCCCTCCTCACGGACTGAGAGATGCACAAAAAATATCACATGCAGTACATCTGTAATTCCTATCTTTTCATACACTATATTTTATAATATTTTACACACTTTGTGCATTACAATATAAAGCCTTTTCTTCTCTTATATTCAGCCACCAAACCATGTTTGTGTTATTCAGTTGCATTTGTAAATCCTTCTACTTCATCACTCCTCCATTGGCCCTCCTCAGGCACCTCGGTTTAGTCTCCAGACGATGAGGCCACCCAGCAGTACTCCGCTGATGAAGAGCACTCCAGAGGAGAGGGAGATCAGGCTGGATGAGGAACCGAAATCTCGCTCAAAGGAGTAACGAGCCAAGGAAGAGATACTATTGATCTGAAGGTATTTAAAAGAGTTAATCAGTGACTATTACAGATGTGTCTCATCAATGCTTTGTTAATGCAAGTGTTGTCATGTTAATCAAAACGAACCCATCCTCCTCTATTGCAGATCCAGTACTGCAAGTTATCCCCGAAGTAATCCAGTGTCCAAGACACAATTCCTGAGACATAATCAGCAAGAATCTATATGCAAAACAAAAAACAAGCACAAATGCATCAAAGTGCTACCATGCTGGTCACAAAGCTTTAACACTTTGGGTACTGAAATAGGTAATAGGTAGGTCTATAGGTAAAGAAAGCACTGCATAGGCCTACCTTTGCTATTGCTTTTCCAACAACACAGATCAGAGTAACAATTTTCCCCCAGGTGATGCCATCAACAAACACTTTGTCTACAAGCCTCTGAAAACTCTGTCTGTCCATCACTCGTGCAAACTCATCAACCATTCTAAAATTAAACAAAGAGGTGATAACAATTAATTATTCTTGAAGCCCATATCCCGCTTCCATAATAAGATAGCAACTTTGTGGAACAACTTTTTTCTTTTAATTGCTATTTTCTTTTGTGACTTATATTTCAAAATGGACAGTTCTTATAATTGCGACTCATTTCTCACAACTTTATTTCTTAAACTATCTCACATTAATTATAATATTGTTTAAACGGACTTCCATAATAGGCTACATACAGTAATACACTCGCATATCAAAAAGACCTTTCGATACTAACTTCTTATATTTTGTCTCCCGGTCGATACAATCGCCGATGGTTATGATGACCTCAGCCATCTGATCCAGGAGCTCCTCCTCCTCATCACTCATTGGCTGTGGTTCAGGAAGAAACGGTGCACATATTCCCGCCCTCTGTACCTGGTCCCTTACTGATCTGAAACATATTGTGAAAGCATCGTTGTTTTGATATATCCACCTTATATTTCTACGCGGAAGCTATTTTCTGTGAATGTATTCCGATTCAGCCGATATAGGGAAATGACGAGAAGAATAACAAGTGCTGTAAATTTGGAAACTATTTGCGCTACAAACCAGGGTGTTTATAATTACGGAAATGGGCCTACATTAAAAATAATAGTTACCAGTTTGCAATATCAAGTAGCATAACGAGGTTTTTTTTTTTTGGTAGCCTACAGCTAAAAATAACTGAAAGCGGATGACACGGCAGCTAGACACATTATTCCACTCTTACGTGAAAATTAAGGTGGATAAAGAAATAAAACCAATAGCAACCTAGCTAATACTTCATTCATACTTAATTCATACCTAATATTTGAAATGAATGGCAATAGAAATGGCACAAACGATTATATTAAATTATTATGTGAAGGTTGTGAAGTTACATTGATTGTGGAAAAATGATACTTTTTAGTGGGCTTAAGGCTAAACGTTTATCAGGTATTATTTACAAAGTTATCTGCTTAACTGCATCAGACAAATATTTCGATACAGCCTACAAACAAATATGTAGGCCTATATGTGAAACTTACCGAAGTACAAGTGTCACGGTAGATGTATTTTCTGGTCTCTTCTAGTCTCGTGTTTATGTTTGTTGTATGATTGCACGTGCGTATGGGCGTGAATGATTGGCACTCCTGATCCGCTCCAGCTGATCATCATTTCATCACCAGCTGTACGCAATCTCATCACCATATATATTCTCACTGCTGTTTCCTCATCATTGTCAGATCGTTTGTCTTGATGTCCTCGGTGTTGGTGTTCATGTATCCTGTCCTGCCCGATGTTCCAGTTCTTCATTGTCTTCACCATCATCGTCTTCGTCACCGTGTCGTGTGGGTTTGAGTCTTCGCTGTCTTCACCTCTTCACCTCACCCCACCACGGATCCTGATCATCTAGTCCCTGCGTCACTCACCATCGGCTGCACTGTGTTGTTCCCGTGTTATTCTGACTTTGTTCAATAATAAGAGTAACTCGCTTTTGCTTCCAGTATTCCTTGCAGCAGACATGACAACAAGACTGTTCGTAAACTGGTCATCTAAGAGATACAAAAGTAAATGTCACTTTACTGGATTTCATGATCGCGCACAGGAAATGATGGCATAGGTCAGTTTACTTGGCTGAATAGCCTACCTGATGCCATGAGCGCTACTTTTTCCTGTCTTCCTCTTTGGTCCTACGGTAGGTTTTGATGGTCACTTCACAAAACAAAATGAAAGTGTAGCCTATCTATGTCTGGTCTTTGCTTTTACGTCAATAATTGTACTGAACATGACGCAGACTTCTAATAGGTTTAGTAGCTAGATAGCTTGCTGTCGTCCGCATCTTCACTCACTAGGCTAAGTGAAAATAAAAGCGAAACAATTAAGCTGTTTTCTGCATTTCCTAACATCTGTCGAACAAATCGAATCCACACTTAGCAGTCAGTCATCCTCAAAGTAATTAATCCACAAGACACATAGCTCAGAAGAAATGTGTGTTTGTGCAAATATGACCGGGAATGAAAGTAGGCTAACACTTTTTATTTGAGCATCAGTAACTTAGTGGTTGTTTGTGTCACGTTTATCTACTACAAAAACTCACTTGGACGTGTACTACAAAATCACAGATTATCCGAGTTTAAGTCAAATTTAAAGAGTCCCCATAGCCTATAGCCTAAGACTAGCTGGAAATAGATGCAACAACGAGAGGACATTTGCTGAAATAAGATTCACACTAATATACAGAGGTGGAAAGAGTAATAAAATATTCTACTCAAGTAAAAGTACTACTACTTCAATGAAATTTTACTTAAGTACAAGTAAAATTACCGGTCTAAAAATCTACTCAAGTAAAAGTAAAAAGTAGCTCATTTAAAATTTACTCAAGTAAAAGTTACTGAGTTACTTTTTTAACAGTGGGGGGTGGGTGAACAGTGGGTGGGGTGGGGTGGGGTGGGGTGGGGTGGAGGGACTCTCCTGTGTAGGGTTGTAATGGTATGAGATTTTTACAGTATGATAAGGTCTCAGAAAATATCACGGTTTACAGTATTAATCAATTATTAAATAAACGGTATTAAATTATGGTTATTATTATTATCATCAGTTAAAATGACAGTTAAATGAAAGAAAACAGTTTTTTTTGGGGTTGAACAAATGCTTTTATTATAACAAACTTGAAACCATTTGTTTGTTTTGTTTATGAAAATTCCAATAGAACATGTCTAATCAATTAAATTCAATAATTGATAATGAATTAGATTAACAACTCATTTTTAAAATTAATAATTTATTATTTTTTTTAAGAATAATATAGTCCTATGAAATGTATTTTATTCAGAAAATGAATGTTTCTTTTTATGATTTAATCCAAATATATTATCCAAAACGGTGGCAATCAAATGAAAATTTAAACTTGTGTCCTTTTATTTTTTGGGGAAGATCTGCAAAAAACAGATTTACTAAATTAAACCATGGACAAAAAATGCCTTAATTAATGTTTAAATAAATTGTATTATTATTGTTGTTATTATTATTATTATTTTGAGAAGTACGTTCTATTGTATGCCTACAACAGTAATATATTTCTGTCATAATTTCTCCTAGTTAAACCAAACTTTTATTTTGACAGGTTGTAGTGAAGACCTGTTTCAAAGTGTAAGCCTATTTGACAATGTTTTTTCTCAAATAAAATGATGAAAATGCTCATTAGGCGTTCTCTCAGAGCAGCTCTGGAAATGTTCATGTATTCATCATGTACTCGAATTGTTTGTGAGACGCTGAAAACACCACGCGTACTTGAGTATGTAGTAGACAAAGCGGAGCAGCATCAATCACACCGCTTCACAGAAACGCAGAAAAAGCCGGTTATATATTTACATAGCAGTATTTTTGCGCTTAAATATTCACAGACCATGTCGCGATTGGATTTATTGCACAGTTCTACTTTCCATGTATTCATCCATCCATCATTTTTCGTGTTTTACGTGACAAATTCTGCGTTATGTAAATTCCATTTTCATGACTGGATTCCGGGATTCCCTCTGCATCACGTAAATCATTCGGCCTTACGTTATAATCAGGACATACCTTTATCTGCAGGAGGGATGGTGTCCTATGTATCCTCCTTTTGCAGCCACTTTGTGTCCACATTTTTTGCAAATTGGATATCTATCCTCGAGGACAACCACACTTTTTTACATCCAAAGTATTTCCATACTGGCCATAATTCGCTTCATAAGAATTCGAGGGCGCTTCGCTGTCAGCTTCAGCTGGGTCTGCGTCACCTTTTTTGCGTGTTTGTTCTCCCGCCCTTCAATCAATGCAGTAGTTTCCGGAGTGTGATTTTTTTTTTTCTCCCTTGTATTATTATTTTTTACTCAGTAACGGATATGATTTCAAATGTAGCGAAGTACAATACTTCAAACAAAACGTACTTAAGTAAAAGTAAAAAACTACTTTAAAAAGTAGAAGTACACAAAAAAACGACTCAATTACGTAACGCGAGTAAATGTAATTCGTTACTTTCCACCTCTGCTAATATATGCAAGAACGTTATCGATGAACAAAAACATAATTTTGAATAAAAATTTAGCACAAAAACAGTTGCTGTGCGTGTACTGTATATTGCTGCCACACAAGGGTTCAGCCATCTATTTTTATCCACCTATTTTTTTGGATATCACATAAAATAGGGAAAAAACACTGGATGGAAATCCAAAGATGGGCATACATTCTAAAAATAATGTATGTACAAAAAAAAACGTATGTGCTCAACTGAGGCAGATAATATTTTTATCCAATAAGAAGAGATGTGCTATGATGGAAACACATTAACCAAAAAAAACCTAATATGGGATGTGATTGATAACTGGACTCATTGGAATTATATATATTTATTATACATTATACTGTATTATATATAATGTGTGTGTGTGTGTACATTTAAATACATTTTCAGAAATTGGGAACTTTAGTCACATTCAATGCACAAAATACTTACATTTTACAAGGGAGTGGACAAGACACATAATAGAAGACCACTATTCCATGTCATTTAACAATTATTAATAAAAATCTTAGGTTCAGTTCTTATCGCTGTGCAATATGTCCTGATCTTACAAAATAGTATAAATACATAAAGGCATAATACAATAAAAAGGGGCAAATTACAAAATCATGCTGCAGATCAGTTTGTGATTTCCTCATGGTTTCTCTCAGGTTTACAGACTTAATACTTCTGTTGCTGTATCGCCACTCTGTCTCTTAGCTTTTTTGAAGTCTCGAGAAGATGAAGCCACCTAACAGTAGGCCACAGGTGAAGGAAAACGCAGCTCCAAAATAGGGAAAATATTTTCTCAGTGAAGAACCAGAAAATTGCTCAAAGGAGAAACAGGCCAGTGCAGGGATACTGTACATCTGTATTATGGCATACAAACAAATAAGTTATAGATGTGATACTGTGACCAAAACTGTTCAACACATCTTCGAAAGAAGAAAAATAAAACATTATATTTCAGTATTTTAAACAATAATGTAAAAATATATTTCTTACCCATCCTCCCACTTTGCGAATCCATTCCAACAGATTCCTCCTAAAGTAATCCAGACTTAAGGTCAGAATACCTGAAACAATTCTGGGCAAGCGTGCGAGGACCATCTATTGAGAGCAAAGAGGAGCTTAGAAGTCACAAATTAACTGTACAAATCTAAACATAAAGATGCACGTCTGTCTACAAAAAACAGATATGTTAACAATTTAAACAGATAATAACATGCAGCAGGATCTAACTAATCCAATACCTTTGCAGACAGCTTTCCAACTGAATAGAACAGCACTATAATTCTCCCCCAGTTGATCTGGCCATCTGTGAAAACCTTTTCCACAAGCTTCCAGAAACTTCTTTTATCAGCTACTTTTACTAAGCCATCAATCATGCTGTGAGTTTAGAAGAACAGAAAGAGAAACCAGGGGTTTTAAAAACATGTGAAGACTTCAGATGCAAAAGCCTCTAAGTCCGTGTAAAGTTTTTATTTAATATTAACATTTTTATCAGGCTCCTATGTATAGGTTTCAACCCAAGTACCAGCATTTCTGAATGGGCTGAGGCTGGGATTTACTGAGTTTGAAGTGAAAGTATTAGATGAATGTATAATATGTGCAGGGAGCATTCATTCAATATTATTATCTCAATTTTGACAGAGGTGGCTTATAGAGGCTTTTGCATCGGAGGTCTTCATGTGTAGACAACACCACTGATGTTCAGTAAACACAGAAAAAGTTTCAAATCTCAGACTGACTCATTAAATCCTTGATCTTGATCAAGTCTATCACCGATCACTTTAATGGTCTCCGCCAACTGTTGAACAAGCTTCTGGTCTTGACTGTTGCTCATTGATCGAGCTTCGGGAAGGTCTGGTGGGGCTGCATTTCCTTCGGCTGCCACATTCATCACCTCATGTCTTACCACCCTGAAAGACATTTGATACAGTATGTTAACTGAATAGGAGTCAAATGTTTAGAGGTATTATTACACGGGAAATTATTATAAATCACACACAGATAGTTTGTGCATCCTATGTTTCAGTTTGCTTGAAATTGCTTTGAGTCCTACATGTATGGTAGCCGTGAGAGCTACTGAAAAAAAACATGCAACAACCCCCCCCCCCCCCCCCCAGCAAATTAAGAAAATATCTTCATCAGTTTGACAACACATGTGCTACAAATACTCACAAACGCAATCAAATACAGAAACATGCTGCAAATACAATGCACATACAATCAGAATGTTAAAATAAATTAGGTATTTGGTTGCTTTGTATTGAGTATTCGCAGAACATGTCCTGTCAAACTGATGAAGATGCTTAATTTACAGCACATTTAGCTCTCTCAGCTACCGTATAAATAACAGTTTTTGCAGTGTCCTTTTTATTTTTTTTAAATGAGTGGGTCTCAGGTTCAAAATAATGAAATCAAAATGTTACAGTCAACAATATCTATGTTGAATCTATTTCTAAAATCTAAATACTTTTTTTTAATCAAGAAAATATTTAACTTTGTCCACAAGAGTTCTGTCAACTGCTATTAACCGAACAACCCCCTGAACAACAACACCATACGATCAGCACCATATGATGTTGTTTTCTTCTGTGTTGGACATTTTGAGCACATTATTGTGAGTTCTCTCATTTTGTTCAATGTTTTATAAACAATAACCTGTTGTCAAAGATTAATTGATCATCAACAATAGTAATTACAGTTTGCAATATTTGTATGATTTCAATTCAAATAGATTTCCAGATTTGTCATTTGCCTGATGAAGAAAAAACCACAAGGTTGGCCCGACAAGGTCAGCCATTGAAACTGTCAAAATGGTTAAATTGTCATTTATGTAGATATGTGATGTATACTTACATAAGTTTTGTAATTATATAGTTGTCATGACATAACTATGTGACTGTGTCCACTGGTGATAAATCATTTGTCATAGATAGTTTTTTTTTTTAATCATAATTTTCTGTGATACAGGACACTGTGTGTGTGTGTGTGTGTGTGTGTGTGTGTGTGTGTGTGTGTGTGTGTGTGTGTGAGAGATAGTTAACGTGTGCATCAACTGTTACTTGTGTTTGTATGTTTTTTTTAATTTTACACAATTAAAATGTTGCTTCTATCCTTTCAAAGTAGGCTATAAGTTATATATACACAGAGTTTTGTATAAATTCTCTAAATTCGGTTGATGTAAAACAGGCATTTTTAAAATAACCTAGGCTACTAAATATAGGAAAGTAATCTGGAAACGTTAAATTTATAATTCGACAAACAAAAAATCATAAGTTTACTAAGTGAAACATACCTGATTAAGAGTGCTTCTCCAATCTGATCATCTGTAGATCGAAAAGAAACATTAACAAACATCTAACATTGCTTGAAGAGCACAAACACATGGTCACTTACCCTGCGAGACTTCGCAAGCCATATTTGTAAAATATATATATAGGTTGTTGTTGTTGTTTAGTTACTCAGGTAATGTTTTCGAGTGGATGTATAGCTCTGGGGGATCCCACTCTATTTCAGGACAGTACACGCAACTTTTTCACGAGGCTGAATCCAGCTTCTTGTTAGCAGCTTCTGACGAACACTATATACACGCGCCCTCTGGAGGTCGCATTTGTCCGGGACTGCAGACACATAATATTGGACGCAGCTGTAAGATGCTTGGTGGCAACTATGGACGCCTTACATAATTTATTTTATAAACGAGTTTTAAAAAATATTTTTTTTCTTTCTATCTTTATTAAGTTTTATATGTTGTCTACAAGCCATGTAGAGTTAGTTTTTTTGTGTGTGTGTGAATGATGAGTTCCTCTGCTGTAGTCCGATATGGTTAGGAGGGGTTATTTTGACGTAGACTACAACCAGTGTTGCCATGTCCACCGCAAGTAGCCTACTGTCATCGTCTCTGCCTGGGATTGTTCGTTCATAAAGTTAGGCCTACTCATAAATATGCTGTTTGCGTTTTTTATGTGTTGTATTGTTTTAAAAGTATGGCTATTGTGATAAAAAAAATATTATTGAACACACAATATTTTACAACAACTTCCAATGTAGTCTTAACTAATCTATGAGTTTTATATGTTCTATGTTGTTCCATCTGACATTCCCCTAATCGAAAAAAATGGTTTTACTCATTTCACTTTTTGTGGCGCTTGTTATTGCAGACCATTTTGCTTGATTGTGTTGTGCAATATCTGGCAACACAATACAACCCAGGAAGAAATACCAGCGTGGACGTGACGTGAGAAGTCAAGTTGAACGTTCTTTTGAAATAGTGAGTCTTCTTTAACATTTACGTGTTTTTTGCGATTGAGATCTCGTCTATTATTCCATCTTTTTTTACAGTCTGGTTCCATCGTGTTGTCATTAGTACAGCTTTGCACATTTGTACATCTGATTGCGGTTATTAAGTGATATAATCACTTCACACTCCGTATTATTATTTTATATTGAAGTGGCATATTTTTCATTAGTCCGTAACAATTGTTATTTTTTTTAGTTTTAATTTGTTATGGCAGGTATTTCTACAAAGACTGTGCACGAAATCTTTCAGACTATGGATTATGGATCATCCAGCGCGAACACTGCAACAGCACAGGTAAAGCGCGGTCTCCTCGGGGGAAATTATCTTTGTATCTTAAATGTATCTTGGGCAAATTGTATTATTTTAAGGACTACAGCATGCTGCCACTTTATCACCCAATGGGGAAATGATTTACATGTGACAGTACATTTGGATGACCGCTCACGAGAAAAACATGTGACAATGCAGGTTGTCCTCTTCCTGTAAAATTGCATAAAAAAACAACATTGTGCGGATTGTACTTCTTTATGCATGTCTCTAGTTCACCTAAAAATGAAAATTCAGTCATTTATTCATCCTCAACATCCAAATTCAGATGAATCTTATGTAAAACACAAAGGGATCTTCAGTCACCATTCACTTGCATTGCATCTTTGACATTCAAGGCTGTCAGCAGTGTATGTTTTATCTTACCCTTTATAAAAATGCAAATGAAAGTAATACAGGTTGGAACAACATTAGTATAAGTTATTTTTTTGTGGTAAAACTACCCCTTGAAGTATTGTGAGCAAAGTTCAAAACGGTTAACTGTTCATGTATTTTGTGATAGCCATAGTTCTGTGAATGATCTACTGCAACCTTCGCCCTTTTTTCACAAAGCCAATCTATTGGTTCTCTCAAAGAGCTACAACACACCAACCTACAGTATGTTTACTTCAATCAAATGTGGTAGTATTTTGAAGCATACATTACCAAAGAAATTTGAATTTTCAACATTAGTTGAACCTAATTCTCAAGTATAGTGTCATAATTCTCATCTGTGAGAGATGTGCATTCCACTGAAATGTGCATTCTCTCAGGAAAATGTCCATTGTCCTGCATATCTTTCTCTCCCTTAGTCCTGGCTGGAGAAGCATTCTCGCACTCTTGGCTTCTTCGTTGATGGGAAATTTTCCAGCCCTGCAGACAGGCAGACCCAGGATGTGACTGATTCCAAAGGTGAACAATATTAAATCTTTTCCTGAAGTTCTTATTTACATTTACATTTATTCATTTAGCTGACGCTTTTATCCAAAGCGACTTACAATTGCTATATATATCAGAGGTCGCACGCCTCTGGAGCAACTAGGGGTTAAGTGTCTTGCTCAGGGACACATTGGTGTCTCACAGTGGATTCGAACCCATGTCTCTCACACCAAAGGGATGTGTCTTATCCACTGCGCCATCACCACCCCATCTGTTATCTGTTATCCAATCCTCCATGCAATGATAAGATAACTTCTCCTGCCGTCCTCCTCTCTCTTTACAGCAGCGGTGGTCTGCAGCACTGTTTGTGCTAAAGATGAGGATGTTGTGTCTGCTGTCTCCTCAGCAGCTCGAGGCTTCAAAACCTGGAGGGAATTGAGCTGTTACCAAAGAGCCAAAGTCTTACTCAAGTACTAGATCTTTACTCAAAATAATGTCATAAATAATTAATTAACCTATCACACTAATTGTCAGGTTTCCATCGTTATTAATATATGTTTGTTCCCCAGGTTGGCGAGTGTTCTGCAAAGACACAGTCAGTGTGTATCTGAGCTGTGTGAGCTCTCTCAGTCTTCTACCTCTCCTACGGTGCTCATTAGACTGGCCCAATACTACGCCAGCTGGGCTCAACTACGAGACACACTCATGCCTGAGTGGACCCCGCATGGTATGTGCATGTTTATTCGTTAATATGAGTCTGAGAGACAGAACTCATAAAAAAAAGGGAGAAAATGTGGCTAAGTCTACATTTTAATCAGAATCAGAATCAGAAAGAGCTTTATTGCCAAGTGTGCTTGCACACACAAGGAATTTGTTTTTGGTACTGAGGCTTCCAGTGGACATATACAAATACAAATACAACAAGAAACATAATACTACAAATTAAAAGAATAAAAAAAATATATATAAATATATGAGAATAAAAGTATCACAGTTGGGTTTTGTCAGAATAGACATTTTCAGGTTTACAGATTATGAACATATTTACAGTGTTTTGAATATTATAAATAAATAAATCTACATATAAGTATCACCTGAGTTGTAGGGTATTGCACTAAACAGTGGGAGTATTGCACTTAAGGCATATGCCTTGGGAGGAGTGTTAACTGTTCAGGATGGAAATGGCCTGTGGGAAGAAACTGTTCCTGTACCGAGATGTTCTTGTGGCCAGTGATCTGAGTCGCCGTCTTGACGGTAACAGTTCAAACAGGAGGTGTCCAGGGTGAGTGGAGTCTGTGATGATTTTACCTGCTCTCTTCCTCACTCTGGAAGAGTACAGGTCCTGGAGGGTTGGCAGGGGGGCACCAATGATCCTCTCCGCAGTCCGGACTGTCTGTTGTAGTCTCCTGATGTCTGATTTGGTAGCTGAACCAAACCAGACAGTGATGGAAGTGCATAAGACAGACTCAATGACGGCTGAGTAGAACTGAATCAGCAGCTCCTGTGGCAAGTTGAACTTCTTCAGCTGGCAAAGGAAGTACAGTCTCTGCTGGGCCTTTTTCACAATGGAGTCAATGTGATTGTCCCACTTCGGGTCCCTTAATTTCAAAAGGTTCCCTGTCCACACTGGTGTTTTCAAGCGTTTTCCTAAATTTGCTCATCCACATCTGAAAAATGCTTAAATCACCTTACTGCGCATGCCTAAAACATACTAGAAGTTCACAAGATGATACCGAGAGAGCAGATATAATAAAGTTATCACGCTACTCTTCTGGTACGAAAGTTTTAACAGCAAAATATCCCACCACTCAGTGTTGCGTCCTGGTTGCACTCAAAATGCGTCTAAAACGCAATTGTCATCATGTTTTGCTGCAGGACATCAATTGTGAGTACATTTTCAGTCATCTTTGGAACATTTCTCTTTAGCAATACTATGAATATATATAGCAGGCACAACAATGCCGATATAGCCATAGACATATATCAGTACAACATGTGTCATCGTTTTCGAAAGCATCAGTTTTCACAGTCCACACTACAACGAGAAAACGTCATTTTCAAAAAGAGTTTTCAAAAAGCTCAGTTTTCGTTGATAAAAATGCCTTCTCACTGTGGACAGAAGGGTGAAATGGAGAGAAAAAGATGTGTTTTTAAATGAAAATGTATTAGGAGCTGCTTACAAAACACTGTTTTCGTGAAAATGCATTTAATGCGTTGTGGCCGTTCATTTACACAACAATGGCGTTTTGGGGACCTGAAAAAATGCAAACTTTTGAAAACGTGTTTCAAAGTGCAAGTTATACAGTTATCGTCTCAGTGTAAACTACAAAAACGAGAATTTATGTTGAACGAGAAACGGTGACGTCCTACGCATGTGTATTACATGTTCAGTCTATTGGCGCGTAGTGTTTCTTTACAAAGTGGCGTTGCCAACTACTGGCCTGGCAGCATAATGTGTTTTTAATCGTTTTCACAGATCTGTGTGAACGAAACAACAAATTGTCAAAAACTGCAAAGGAAAAACTTCTCCATTCTTAGAACATCATTACCATGTAAACATACCCTTAGTGTGGACAAGGCCTGTGTAATTGACTTGTGAGAAAATAAGCAGTAAGCATGATGGTGAGTCTGATGTCATGTTTTTGCTTACTCCACTAGGTGTCGTGGTAGTTTCAGATGACTGCTCTGTATATTTTCTTATGCTGAAAGTTTTACCAGCCCTATCTATGGGTGAGTCTTTCTTTAAACAGACACTTTCTTGTCTTGAGGTTTCACTCATGTCAGTTTCACTCTTCCAGAATGAATAAAGGGACATAAAACAGACTAAATCTGATTTAAACAACTTGAGGAAATCTCACCATTTGTAGGTTAACTTCTGTGAACAGAGTTAACAGTTTTCAAAAATTAGACCTGTTTCTACATGTCATTTCCTGGCTCAGCCAGTTGTAAACTACAATTTGGACTATTCTTTTTAGGTTGCACTAATAGCATAAATGACATGTCTCACATTTAAAGTTAATAATAATTATTATAAATATAAATGTTTTGAACATTGTTACCTTAAAAAAAAATTTTGTGTGTGTGTTCTTAGACCTTTGTTATTGGTTTACCTTTTACTGATTAAATAAAATCATAATTCATTAGGATGAGTTTGTTGCTCCAAATGTAAGCAGCTGGTTATCCTGTGTAAATGAGAGGTAAGGGTGCAAACCAAACTTTTATTTATTTGCCTTCTATATTTATTTTCTAGGCAATGCTGTTATTGTAGTGCCTGGCAAGACTACCACTCTTCCTGCCCTTTTGTTGGCTCAGCTGTTTATGGAGGCTGGAATCCCTGCTGGAGTGTTAAATGTGGTGACAGGCAGTGAAGCATCACTGGCTGCCAAACTGGCTCAAAATCCACAAGTGAACTACCTGACCTATTGTGGATGCAAACAGACTGGAGAAGCTGTGGCTAAAGCAGTGGCTGGCTGGGGAGTCCCCATGTCTTTCTCTCTCTCACAAAGCTCTGTGTGCCCTTTTATCATCTTTGATTCGGCAGACCTTGACAGTGCTGTGGATGGAGTGATAGAGCTGGCCTTTAAGAAGAAGAGAGATGTAAGAAGAAACAAAATACGATCATTTTAAATTGTAATAATATTTTACAATATTACTGCTTTTACTGTATTTTTGATCAAATAAATGCAGCTGCGGAAAGCATAAGAGACTTCTTTCAAAAACATTTAAAAATCGTAACTGTTCCAATATCTAAATATATAACCGGTTTCTTCCAAGGAAAATATTATATGGCATTTATATATGTATTATTTAATATCTAAATAATCTAATATGTAATATATACTACTTGTTATTTATTCATATTAGTGGTTATTTAAAGGGGAACTTGGCAACTCTAGCCATTTCTTTGCTGATTTTCACTTTTGTTATCGCATATTTTCTCAACGAGCTACCGCTACAGCTGTGGGGCGTATATTTCACAACACTGTCTTAAAAAACTCACTTGCGGCACCCTCCTCCCCCTTTCAATCGCTGCTCATGTGCATTTGTTATTATCGGAGCCGGCCAACTTTATCGTGTGGAGTCTTCCGAGGTGGGTAATGCATCGTACACCGCATCATACGGCGTGTGTGTTAATGTCGAATTGCCGTAAAGCAGTTCGTGTTTCTCGCTCGTTCTCGCTTCTCACGAGACTTCCTATTTCCAACTTACCGGAACGTTAGTCCCCATGTTGCAAGGTTGGTTTTCCGCCTGGGAACGCTGGGGGAAGCGGGGAAAGTCACCATTCTCACCAGAACAGGTTATTTAACCATCCAAATGATTTCTAAACTGTTTTATTAAGTTGAAATAGTTGCCAAGTTCCCCTTTAAAAAAAAGAAAACCAATTGACAGTGCTCCAGTCGTACCGCCATGGTCCACTGGGGGTGCTCACAGATCGAAAACCACTGCAGCAGAGTCATGAAAAGATCTAATATTTATCTTTTTGCCTGCTTCTCTCTTTCTCTTCTCCAGTTCCAGTGGGTTCTCTGTGTGCAGGAATCAGTGTTGGACACTGTTGTGGCCAGGCTGAAGTTGAGAATGGCTGGGATGAAATGTGTTTCTCTTGTCACTGAGACTGACAGGAACCTTATAGATGCTGTTGTTCAGGAGGCACAGCAGCAGGGGGCAACAGTGTGTGGATTTGTAATTTAATGTCACCAATACAAACATTTGAGCACATATTGTTTCAGCATTTACTGGACAAATGCTTTTATCTTTTTTTTTATTTCTTGTTATTTTACATATTGTAGCTGATCCAGTCATGTTCTCCTCTTCCTACTGGAGGTCTCTACCCTCCTACTGTACTATGTGGACTGGCTCCCTCCTGTGAATCTGTGATTTCACCTCCTCCAGGCCCTGTGCTGCCTCTCATATCCTTCAGGAGCTCTGCTGAGGGAGTTACACTTGGTGAGGCTGAAATGAAAAAGAACTGATTTATATGAAGAATATTGTCTATATACATAGTGAAAAGTTGTACGTTTTGTCATTTGTCGTTGTGTGTAGGAAATCACAGTCCTCATGGTCAGGCTGCCTCCATCTGGACTGAAGATTTGACTCTAGCTTTGGAGTCTGCAAAGAGGTGCATGCTTGGTCACTTATTTGGGGATCTGTTGTCTTGATCTCATGATTCTCTTCCTTTATCTGTTTATCTCTCACACCCTCTTTTTTTCTTTGTCCATAGACTGTGCTTGGGATCGGTGTGGGTGAACTGTCATTCTGTAATGGATCCCGCTCTGCCTATGTGCGGACGGAGGGAGAGCGGGAACTGCACTGATGGAGGCAGAGAGGTATAAGAATTCAAAGAAGTGACATTTCATGTGTTAAGAATGGGTTTATGTGGTGTGTAGGCCTTTGTTTCTGTTCTTTTGATTTTTCGTACTATTTTTCTGATTGGTTGTATGGTTTTGTTTCGTGTCTAGTTCAGAATGTCTGACTCTGTGATTTCCGTTCCTCTATAGGGGCTGTATCAGTTCCTTCGGCCATCGCTTTCACCCTCCCTCCCCCGCTCCAGACCCAGCTCTATCAACTATGCTGCATTTGGCTCTGTGGCATCCAAGTTCATGATACCTGAGGGATTTGATCCTTCCAGGTGGGTGTATTGTGGCTCATAGTTTAACAGTGAACTGAGAAATTAATATAGGTTTTGTAGATAATGTCATACATTTTTCAACACAAACAGACCTGTTCCATCTGGTATAAAGATCCAAATATGATCAGTATTTCAATTTAATTGAGTTTAGATTTTAGCGCTAACACCTCATCTCTCTATAGCAGGGGTGTCCAAACTCGGTCCTGGAGGGCCACTGTCCTGCAGAGTTTAGTTCCAACTTGCCTCAACACACCTGCTTGTAAGTTTTTAGCATGCCTAATGACCTTCAACAGCTAATCAAGACCTTGATTAGCTGTTTCAGGTGTGTTTAATTGGGGTTGGAGCTAAACTCTGCAGGACAGTGGCCCTCCAGGACCGAGTTTGGACACCCCTGCTCTATAGTCTATAGGGTCATTCCTTGTCAACTCAACAGAGGTCCATGTCTAAAATATTAGTTGTTCTTTTTTCCTGGTGAAAAAATGCATAAATGAAGAAGAAAGCTAAAATATGAAATCCAATGGATGAATATTTTCTGTGTGATACACTATTTTTGGGGGGGCTTTAGAAAGATGGCAGCAACATTTTTGTTTTTTGTACAGAGATTAGCATGTCTGTTAGTATTATCTTTTGGCTTTGGATTTATATGCCAATGGTGACAGTTCAAAAATGGTAAAAGACACTCTTCGTGTCCTCAAGAAGTATTAAAGACATCTCAATATTTTTAATTCTATTACTTAGTTTTTCTTAATTTTTAAGGCTGTACACTTAACAAAATTAAGGTTCCAAAAGGGGGATTTTGCTGTGATGTAACACAAGAACAATTTTGGGTTCAAAATCATCAGAGATATGGGCTTAGTGCGGGTCCATGCTGAGTTCCATGGACGCTATCCACGTACAGACAGATTTTTGTGCACGAGTGATTTGAGTGCTCAAAAAAGGTCCAGTTGATAGTACACATGTGCCAAAGGTATCCATCTGCACTCACAGTCAATGGAGTATGCTCTGAAAGGCTTGCATGCTCAACTGTGGAAGAGACGGAGTGGAAAAGGATGTGTATCTAAGCCTTTATCTGGGAAAGTTTCTGAATTTTGGTGATTTGCCACCGAACGACCCTGTACCAAAAACCATAATATTTTGCAAGATCCTCTTGTTACTATTACTGACAATACCAGCAGCAAATTGTGCAGGACTTTCCACTTACCCCTCTTTTTGAAAATGATTTGTAACATTGCTAGAACCATTTTCTGATCAGCTTCCTGTACTATAGTTCACTATACTTCCGCACACTTTACTTACTACCTGTCTGCACCATAGAAATATGATAAATGGTCTGCTATTAAAAAAAAAAAAAATCTTCACCTTCTAGAAGCCAAACATTTTGGCAGAATGAATGATGATAACAGTACAGGTCAAGTAAATCAAATCACAAAATAAAATGAACCCAGCCACTGATTTGACTTTAAAAAATAAATTAAAAAAACATACCTAAGGGGAATTGAATGTGCAACCTTTAATGTAATGTGATTATGGGTTGGCATGCTAAATGACCATTACTGATGTATTCTAAACTCAGACCTTCTATGACCAATTTCTCATTCTTTCTCTCTCTCTCTCTCTCTCTCTCTCTCTCTCTCACAGTGTCCCTCGCTTTTACCCACAGTTAGTGAGTGGTCAGTTGCGTAAAGCTGACTCGGGCTGCAGCAGGTCAGTGTTGGCCCCTGGGGGTGCTGTTCTGGCTCACTGCCCAGATGGAGGCAGGAAGGATGTCCGGAATGCAGTAGAGACCGCCACTAAAGTCCAGCCTGGGTAAAGTTCCTGTTTGTTTGAAAATAGAGCATATGGACCAGTTATGGTAGCCAACTTTTTTTGATAGAAAATAGTGACCAAACTACTGTGATGAACTGCTGTCATTGCAGGTGGATGAAGAAGAGCCCTGCTACACGCTCTCAGTCCATTTATTCACTTGCTGACAGTCTGGATAAGAGGAGGCGGGACATGACTGTATCAATCCAAACTCAAACCGGCATCTCATTTGAAGGGGCAGAGAAAGAGGTGGAGCTTAGCATCTCCAGGCTCTCTGATTGGGCTGCACGCTGTGATAAAGAACAGGGTGGAACTCCAGTAAGAACACATGGTGTTGGAATGATAATTCGATTAACCCCAGATTTAATGTGCCTGCTTTCTAACTATGTGTCCATCTTATTAAAGTTCCCGCCCCAGTCAGGCTCTGCCCTGTCAACTCCTGAGGCTTTAGGAGTGCTGGGAGTGATTCTCCCCAGCTCTAAACCTCTGCTCTCTTTGGTGTCTCTGCTGGCGGCAGCTGTTGCCATGGGAAATGCTGTTGTCATGGTGCCGAGTGAAAAATACCCTCTTCCAGCTCTTGAATTTATACAGGTTCGCTACATTTTTTTAAATAAAACAAAACAACTCAATTAATCTGTTTAGTACCTTTCCCAATGCATATTGTTTCAAAGCAGCTTTACAAAAAATGCTTATTTACATTTTAAAATTTAAGATGTATTTTGTTATCAGCCAGATAAGTAATGTCCATATGGCCAATATACAGCTATAATTTAGTACATGTTTTGTGGTCCACTCCACTTCAAATGTTGACTACTGCATTGGGTGCTGTTTCATCAGATATAATTGTAGAAAATGTTTATGAAAAGCATAATGTAAATGCTCAGCTAAAAAGATGTGTTTAATATAGAAGAGACTGAATGTGTCTGAGCCCTGAACATGATCAGGAAGGATTTACAGAGTTTAGGAGCCAAATTCACATAAGCTCCACCTTCTTTAATAGACTGTGATATCCTTGGTACTATTAAAAAAAATCCAGCATTTTGTGACCTTAAAGAGCGTGATGGATTTAGTTTGGAGTTAGACTGTTCAGGGCTTTATAGGCAAAAAATTAGGTAACAGTATTTTATCAATCACATTTTTGTATATGTGTATTTTTAAAGTGGTAGCAGGAGACACTTCACACTCACTGCTGCCTTCATTAACGTTCTGTTTTCAGAATAAATCTCCACATTTCAATTATTTATGTTTGTAAAGTCTTCAACTTCTATTTGTTTGCTCAAAGGTCCTGCAGGCCTCTGATATTCCTGCCGGTCTGGTCAGTATAATAACAGGGGGCAGGGACCAACTAACCCAGTCACTTGCCAACCACAGTGTGATTCAAAGCATTTGGTATTGGGGAAGTAAAGAGGTGAGGG